>OY992801.1:15000-663201 GCA_963921375.1 Tiliacea citrago
ATCCGAAACATCGTTAGTAGTAGTTTCAATAGATACCTACCTGCCTTACCTGTATTCCGGTGCGCGCTCAGCCACCCCGAGTCCTGTTTGGTAGTGGTTATTTCAGGTTTTTCATATTTTTCAGTCAAAAAAGCAGTTTTTTGACCAAAACTCAAAATTTTTGTATCGCATATAGTTTCAGTGATTTCATAGCTCGCTAGCCCGCGCGGAGACGCGTCTTTTGACACCTCGCACGTGCGTCTGGCGAATATAGAACTTCAAAAAATTCCATAACAAGTAAATTCATACATATACGAAATCCACCTTAGCTACACAATAATTTTATCAAATCGTTATAACTTTGCATCCAGGTGACGCATTTTGAAGCTGTTTTCAGCCAAATCAATATTAAATAGGTTCCGTACAACTGTTTGACTAATAAAAATTGACAAAAACGCGAAAAAATATTTTCGTATATCGACTTAGCAATTTTTGTGAGATTTTTTGAAGGAATTTTCAAAAACTAATTTTATCTCAAAATTCTTATCCGAAACATCGTTAGTAGTAGTTTCAATAGATACCTACCTGCCTTACCTGTATTCCGGTGCGCGCTCAGCCACCCCGAGTCCTGTTTGGTAGTGGTTATTTCAGGTTTTTCATATTTTTCAGTCAAAAAAGCAGTTTTTTGACCAAAACTCAAAATTTTTGTATCGCATATAGTTTCAGTGATTTCATAGCTCGCTAGCCCGCGCGGAGACGCGTCTTTTGACACCTCGCACGTGCGTCTGGCGAATATAGAACTTCAAAAAATTCCATAACAAGTAAATTCATACATATACGAAATCCACCTTAGCTACACAATAATTTTATCAAATCGTTATAACTTTGCATCCAGGTGACGCATTTTGAAGCTGTTTTCAGCCAAATCAATATTAAATAGGTTCCGTACAACTGTTTGACTAATAAAAATTGACAAAAACGCGAAAAAATATTTTCGTATATCGACTTAGCAATTTTTGTGAGATTTTTTGAAGGAATTTTCAAAAACTAATTTTATCTCAAAATTCTTATCCGAAACATCGTTAGTAGTAGTTTCAATAGATACCTACCTGCCTTACCTGTATTCCGGTGCGCGCTCAGCCACCCCGAGTCCTGTTTGGTAGTGGTTATTTCAGGTTTTTCATATTTTTCAGTCAAAAAAGCAGTTTTTTGACCAAAACTCAAAATTTTTGTATCGCATATAGTTTCAGTGATTTCATAGCTCGCTAGCCCGCGCGGAGACGCGTCTTTTGACACCTCGCACGTGCGTCTGGCGAATATAGAACTTCAAAAAATTCCATAACAAGTAAATTCATACATATACGAAATCCACCTTAGCTACACAATAATTTTATCAAATCGTTATAACTTTGCATCCAGGTGACGCATTTTGAAGCTGTTTTCAGCCAAATCAATATTAAATAGGTTCCGTACAACTGTTTGACTAATAAAAATTGACAAAAACGCGAAAAAATATTTTCGTATATCGACTTAGCAATTTTTGTGAGATTTTTTGAAGGAATTTTCAAAAACTAATTTTATCTCAAAATTCTTATCCGAAACATCGTTAGTAGTAGTTTCAATAGATACCTACCTGCCTTACCTGTATTCCGGTGCGCGCTCAGCCACCCCGAGTCCTGTTTGGTAGTGGTTATTTCAGGTTTTTCATATTTTTCAGTCAAAAAAGCAGTTTTTTGACCAAAACTCAAAATTTTTGTATCGCATATAGTTTCAGTGATTTCATAGCTCGCTAGCCCGCGCGGAGACGCGTCTTTTGACACCTCGCACGTGCGTCTGGCGAATATAGAACTTCAAAAAATTCCATAACAAGTAAATTCATACATATACGAAATCCACCTTAGCTACACAATAATTTTATCAAATCGTTATAACTTTGCATCCAGGTGACGCATTTTGAAGCTGTTTTCAGCCAAATCAATATTAAATAGGTTCCGTACAACTGTTTGACTAATAAAAATTGACAAAAACGCGAAAAAATATTTTCGTATATCGACTTAGCAATTTTTGTGAGATTTTTTGAAGGAATTTTCAAAAACTAATTTTATCTCAAAATTCTTATCCGAAACATCGTTAGTAGTAGTTTCAATAGATACCTACCTGCCTTACCTGTATTCCGGTGCGCGCTCAGCCACCCCGAGTCCTGTTTGGTAGTGGTTATTTCAGGTTTTTCATATTTTTCAGTCAAAAAAGCAGTTTTTTGACCAAAACTCAAAATTTTTGTATCGCATATAGTTTCAGTGATTTCATAGCTCGCTAGCCCGCGCGGAGACGCGTCTTTTGACACCTCGCACGTGCGTCTGGCGAATATAGAACTTCAAAAAATTCCATAACAAGTAAATTCATACATATACGAAATCCACCTTAGCTACACAATAATTTTATCAAATCGTTATAACTTTGCATCCAGGTGACGCATTTTGAAGCTGTTTTCAGCCAAATCAATATTAAATAGGTTCCGTACAACTGTTTGACTAATAAAAATTGACAAAAACGCGAAAAAATATTTTCGTATATCGACTTAGCAATTTTTGTGAGATTTTTTGAAGGAATTTTCAAAAACTAATTTTATCTCAAAATTCTTATCCGAAACATCGTTAGTAGTAGTTTCAATAGATACCTACCTGCCTTACCTGTATTCCGGTGCGCGCTCAGCCACCCCGAGTCCTGTTTGGTAGTGGTTATTTCAGGTTTTTCATATTTTTCAGTCAAAAAAGCAGTTTTTTGACCAAAACTCAAAATTTTTGTATCGCATATAGTTTCAGTGATTTCATAGCTCGCTAGCCCGCGCGGAGACGCGTCTTTTGACACCTCGCACGTGCGTCTGGCGAATATAGAACTTCAAAAAATTCCATAACAAGTAAATTCATACATATACGAAATCCACCTTAGCTACACAATAATTTTATCAAATCGTTATAACTTTGCATCCAGGTGACGCATTTTGAAGCTGTTTTCAGCCAAATCAATATTAAATAGGTTCCGTACAACTGTTTGACTAATAAAAATTGACAAAAACGCGAAAAAATATTTTCGTATATCGACTTAGCAATTTTTGTGAGATTTTTTGAAGGAATTTTCAAAAACTAATTTTATCTCAAAATTCTTATCCGAAACATCGTTAGTAGTAGTTTCAATAGATACCTACCTGCCTTACCTGTATTCCGGTGCGCGCTCAGCCACCCCGAGTCCTGTTTGGTAGTGGTTATTTCAGGTTTTTCATATTTTTCAGTCAAAAAAGCAGTTTTTTGACCAAAACTCAAAATTTTTGTATCGCATATAGTTTCAGTGATTTCATAGCTCGCTAGCCCGCGCGGAGACGCGTCTTTTGACACCTCGCACGTGCGTCTGGCGAATATAGAACTTCAAAAAATTCCATAACAAGTAAATTCATACATATACGAAATCCACCTTAGCTACACAATAATTTTATCAAATCGTTATAACTTTGCATCCAGGTGACGCATTTTGAAGCTGTTTTCAGCCAAATCAATATTAAATAGGTTCCGTACAACTGTTTGACTAATAAAAATTGACAAAAACGCGAAAAAATATTTTCGTATATCGACTTAGCAATTTTTGTGAGATTTTTTGAAGGAATTTTCAAAAACTAATTTTATCTCAAAATTCTTATCCGAAACATCGTTAGTAGTAGTTTCAATAGATACCTACCTGCCTTACCTGTATTCCGGTGCGCGCTCAGCCACCCCGAGTCCTGTTTGGTAGTGGTTATTTCAGGTTTTTCATATTTTTCAGTCAAAAAAGCAGTTTTTTGACCAAAACTCAAAATTTTTGTATCGCATATAGTTTCAGTGATTTCATAGCTCGCTAGCCCGCGCGGAGACGCGTCTTTTGACACCTCGCACGTGCGTCTGGCGAATATAGAACTTCAAAAAATTCCATAACAAGTAAATTCATACATATACGAAATCCACCTTAGCTACACAATAATTTTATCAAATCGTTATAACTTTGCATCCAGGTGACGCATTTTGAAGCTGTTTTCAGCCAAATCAATATTAAATAGGTTCCGTACAACTGTTTGACTAATAAAAATTGACAAAAACGCGAAAAAATATTTTCGTATATCGACTTAGCAATTTTTGTGAGATTTTTTGAAGGAATTTTCAAAAACTAATTTTATCTCAAAATTCTTATCCGAAACATCGTTAGTAGTAGTTTCAATAGATACCTACCTGCCTTACCTGTATTCCGGTGCGCGCTCAGCCACCCCGAGTCCTGTTTGGTAGTGGTTATTTCAGGTTTTTCATATTTTTCAGTCAAAAAAGCAGTTTTTTGACCAAAACTCAAAATTTTTGTATCGCATATAGTTTCAGTGATTTCATAGCTCGCTAGCCCGCGCGGAGACGCGTCTTTTGACACCTCGCACGTGCGTCTGGCGAATATAGAACTTCAAAAAATTCCATAACAAGTAAATTCATACATATACGAAATCCACCTTAGCTACACAATAATTCCTCCCTAGTGGCGTCAGCGTAGTCTGCTACGCTGACGACACGCTAGTCCTGGCACAAGGGAGTTCGCATCAGGCGGCGGCCGAACTGGCGGCACGTGGGGTTGCGACAATCGTCGATAGGATCCGGCAATTGGGACTCGAGGTGGCATTGCACAAGTCCGAGGCCATGTGTTTTTATGGTCCTCGGAACGCGCCACTGTCGGGTTCCCAGATAACGGCGGGAGGGGTTCACATCGGCGTCGAGTCGACGATGAAGTACCTGGGACTCGTCCTCGACAGCCGGTGGAACTTCGTCGAGCACTTCCGACGTTTGGCTCCCAGACTGGAGCGGGCCGGGGCTGCCTTGAAGCGGCTCCTGCCCAATCTGGGGGGTCCAAACGCCTCCTGCCGGAGGCTCTACGCGGGGATCGTGCGGTCCATGGCCCTTTACGGGGCACCGGTGTGGGCGCGTTCTCTGAGGCTGCGACCAGCGCAGCGGTTGAACGCGTCCCAAAGGGTCATGGCCATCAGGATGGTACGGGGTTACCGCACGGTCTCCCGTGAGGCGGCGAGCCTCCTTGCCGGACTGCCGCCATGGGATCTGGAGGCGAAAGTCCTCGCGCACATTTGGGTGTGGCGCGAAGAGGCGAAACTCCGGGGCATAACTCCGCTGCCGCAGGAAATCGCGGCACAGCGGACGGAGCTCCGGCGCGATCTCATGGCGACATGGAGAGTGCGATTGTCGCAACCCAGCGCTGGGCACGCCACAATTGTGGCGATAAGTCCCCTCTTTGAGGAGTGGCTAGAGAGGCGCCACGGCGTCCTCACCTTCCGTCTGACGCAGGTCCTCACCGGACATGGATGTTTCGGGAGGTTCCTGTTTAGGATTAAGCGGGAGGAAACGCCCGGGTGTCACCACTGTGTGGATCGCCCGGAGGACACGGTGGAGCATACGGTGGAGGTCTGCCCTGCTTGGGCGGAGCACCGCCGTGTCCTCACGGCAGCGATCGGCGGCGGCGATCTCTCGCGTCCAGCCCTGGTTCAGGCCATGGTTCGGAGCGAGAGTGCATGGGAGGCCGTCACCTCCTTCTGCGAAACAGTGATGCTTGCGAAGGAGGAGGCGGAACGCGTGAGGGTAAGGCAAAGTCAACGCCCTCGCGCCCTTAGTCGCCGCAGGAGACGCCCCCGGCGTCGGGAATCGCAGGCCGATTCCCGGCCACCGTAGGCGCGGGCTTGCGGACGGTGAGCGATGGGTAGCTCACCGTCCGATAAGGACCAAGCCCGGGTCGACGGCGCGTTGTGTTCCACGCGCGCCTCAAAGAGACGTCAGCACCAATTGACGGGGTCCGAAAGGGCCAATGCCTGCCAGGGTTACGAGCCTGTCCGAAAGGGATATCGTGGCCCTGGCACACAGGCATCTGAAGGAACACGGTGGGTTTTAGTCAGTAAAAGTCTGACACTCCCTCCCGCTCCACCCAGAGCGGGAGAAGTTATTTGATAATTTCCCACCCAAAAAAAAAAAAAAAAAAAAAGCTACACAATAATTTTATCAAATCGTTATAACTTTGCATCCAGGTGACGCATTTTGAAGCTGTTTTCAGCCAAATCAATATTAAATAGGTTCCGTACAACTGTTTGACTAATAAAAATTGACAAAAACGCGAAAAAATATTTTCGTATATCGACTTAGCAATTTTTGTGAGATTTTTTGAAGGAATTTTCAAAAACTAATTTTATCTCAAAATTCTTATCCGAAACATCGTTAGTAGTAGTTTCAATAGATACCTACCTGCCTTACCTGTATTCCGGTGCGCGCTCAGCCACCCCGAGTCCTGTTTGGTAGTGGTTATTTCAGGTTTTTCATATTTTTCAGTCAAAAAAGCAGTTTTTTGACCAAAACTCAAAATTTTTGTATCGCATATAGTTTCAGTGATTTCATAGCTCGCTAGCCCGCGCGGAGACGCGTCTTTTGACACCTCGCACGTGCGTCTGGCGAATATAGAACTTCAAAAAATTCCATAACAAGTAAATTCATACATATACGAAATCCACCTTAGCTACACAATAATTTTATCAAATCGTTATAACTTTGCATCCAGGTGACGCATTTTGAAGCTGTTTTCAGCCAAATCAATATTAAATAGGTTCCGTACAACTGTTTGACTAATAAAAATTGACAAAAACGCGAAAAAATATTTTCGTATATCGACTTAGCAATTTTTGTGAGATTTTTTGAAGGAATTTTCAAAAACTAATTTTATCTCAAAATTCTTATCCGAAACATCGTTAGTAGTAGTTTCAATAGATACCTACCTGCCTTACCTGTATTCCGGTGCGCGCTCAGCCACCCCGAGTCCTGTTTGGTAGTGGTTATTTCAGGTTTTTCATATTTTTCAGTCAAAAAAGCAGTTTTTTGACCAAAACTCAAAATTTTTGTATCGCATATAGTTTCAGTGATTTCATAGCTCGCTAGCCCGCGCGGAGACGCGTCTTTTGACACCTCGCACGTGCGTCTGGCGAATATAGAACTTCAAAAAATTCCATAACAAGTAAATTCATACATATACGAAATCCACCTTACGGCAGCGATCGGCGGCGGCGATCTCTCGCGTCCGGCCCTGGTTCAGGCCATGGTTCGGAGCGAGAGTGCATGGGAGGCCGTCACCTCCTTCTGCGAAACAGTGATGCTTGCGAAGGAGGAGGCGGAACGCGTGAGGGTAAGGCAAAGTCAACGCCCTCGCGCCCTTAGTCGCCGCAGGAGACGCCCCGGGCGTCGGGAATCGCAGGCCGATTCCCGGCCACCGTAGGCGCGGGCTTGCGGACGGTAAGCGATGGGTAGCTCACCGTCCGATAAGGACCAAGCCCGGGTCGACGGCGCGTTGTGTTCCACGCGCGCCTCAAAGAGACGTCAGCACCAATTGACGGGGTCCGAAAGGGCCAATGCCTGCCAGGGTTACGAGCCTGTCCGAAAGGGATATCGTGGCCCTGGCACACAGGCATCTGAAGGAACACGGTGGGTTTTAGTCAGTAAAAGTCTGACACTCCCTCCCGCTCCACCCAGAGCGGGAGAAGTTATTTGATAATTTCCCACCCAAAAAAAAAAAAAAAAAAAAAAAAAAAAAAAAAAAAAAAAGCTACACAATAATTTTATCAAATCGTTATAACTTTGCATCCAGGTGACGCATTTTGAAGCTGTTTTCAGCCAAATCAATATTAAATAGGTTCCGTACAACTGTTTGACTAATAAAAATTGACAAAAACGCGAAAAAATATTTTCGTATATCGACTTAGCAATTTTTGTGAGATTTTTTGAAGGAATTTTCAAAAACTAATTTTATCTCAAAATTCTTATCCGAAACATCGTTAGTAGTAGTTTCAATAGATACCTACCTGCCTTACCTGTATTCCGGTGCGCGCTCAGCCACCCCGAGTCCTGTTTGGTAGTGGTTATTTCAGGTTTTTCATATTTTTCAGTCAAAAAAGCAGTTTTTTGACCAAAACTCAAAATTTTTGTATCGCATATAGTTTCAGTGATTTCATAGCTCGCTAGCCCGCGCGGAGACGCGTCTTTTGACACCTCGCACGTGCGTCTGGCGAATATAGAACTTCAAAAAATTCCATAACAAGTAAATTCATACATATACGAAATCCACCTTAGCTACACAATAATTTTATCAAATCGTTATAACTTTGCATCCAGGTGACGCATTTTGAAGCTGTTTTCAGCCAAATCAATATTAAATAGGTTCCGTACAACTGTTTGACTAATAAAAATTGACAAAAACGCGAAAAAATATTTTCGTATATCGACTTAGCAATTTTTGTGAGATTTTTTGAAGGAATTTTCAAAAACTAATTTTATCTCAAAATTCTTATCCGAAACATCGTTAGTAGTAGTTTCAATAGATACCTACCTGCCTTACCTGTATTCCGGTGCGCGCTCAGCCACCCCGAGTCCTGTTTGGTAGTGGTTATTTCAGGTTTTTCATATTTTTCAGTCAAAAAAGCAGTTTTTTGACCAAAACTCAAAATTTTTGTATCGCATATAGTTTCAGTGATTTCATAGCTCGCTAGCCCGCGCGGAGACGCGTCTTTTGACACCTCGCACGTGCGTCTGGCGAATATAGAACTTCAAAAAATTCCATAACAAGTAAATTCATACATATACGAAATCCACCTTAGCTACACAATAATTTTATCAAATCGTTATAACTTTGCATCCAGGTGACGCATTTTGAAGCTGTTTTCAGCCAAATCAATATTAAATAGGTTCCGTACAACTGTTTGACTAATAAAAATTGACAAAAACGCGAAAAAATATTTTCGTATATCGACTTAGCAATTTTTGTGAGATTTTTTGAAGGAATTTTCAAAAACTAATTTTATCTCAAAATTCTTATCCGAAACATCGTTAGTAGTAGTTTCAATAGATACCTACCTGCCTTACCTGTATTCCGGTGCGCGCTCAGCCACCCCGAGTCCTGTTTGGTAGTGGTTATTTCAGGTTTTTCATATTTTTCAGTCAAAAAAGCAGTTTTTTGACCAAAACTCAAAATTTTTGTATCGCATATAGTTTCAGTGATTTCATAGCTCGCTAGCCCGCGCGGAGACGCGTCTTTTGACACCTCGCACGTGCGTCTGGCGAATATAGAACTTCAAAAAATTCCATAACAAGTAAATTCATACATATACGAAATCCACCTTAGCTACACAATAATTTTATCAAATCGTTATAACTTTGCATCCAGGTGACGCATTTTGAAGCTGTTTTCAGCCAAATCAATATTAAATAGGTTCCGTACAACTGTTTGACTAATAAAAATTGACAAAAACGCGAAAAAATATTTTCGTATATCGACTTAGCAATTTTTGTGAGATTTTTTGAAGGAATTTTCAAAAACTAATTTTATCTCAAAATTCTTATCCGAAACATCGTTAGTAGTAGTTTCAATAGATACCTACCTGCCTTACCTGTATTCCGGTGCGCGCTCAGCCACCCCGAGTCCTGTTTGGTAGTGGTTATTTCAGGTTTTTCATATTTTTCAGTCAAAAAAGCAGTTTTTTGACCAAAACTCAAAATTTTTGTATCGCATATAGTTTCAGTGATTTCATAGCTCGCTAGCCCGCGCGGAGACGCGTCTTTTGACACCTCGCACGTGCGTCTGGCGAATATAGAACTTCAAAAAATTCCATAACAAGTAAATTCATACATATACGAAATCCACCTTAGCTACACAATAATTTTATCAAATCGTTATAACTTTGCATCCAGGTGACGCATTTTGAAGCTGTTTTCAGCCAAATCAATATTAAATAGGTTCCGTACAACTGTTTGACTAATAAAAATTGACAAAAACGCGAAAAAATATTTTCGTATATCGACTTAGCAATTTTTGTGAGATTTTTTGAAGGAATTTTCAAAAACTAATTTTATCTCAAAATTCTTATCCGAAACATCGTTAGTAGTAGTTTCAATAGATACCTACCTGCCTTACCTGTATTCCGGTGCGCGCTCAGCCACCCCGAGTCCTGTTTGGTAGTGGTTATTTCAGGTTTTTCATATTTTTCAGTCAAAAAAGCAGTTTTTTGACCAAAACTCAAAATTTTTGTATCGCATATAGTTTCAGTGATTTCATAGCTCGCTAGCCCGCGCGGAGACGCGTCTTTTGACACCTCGCACGTGCGTCTGGCGAATATAGAACTTCAAAAAATTCCATAACAAGTAAATTCATACATATACGAAATCCACCTTAGCTACACAATAATTTTATCAAATCGTTATAACTTTGCATCCAGGTGACGCATTTTGAAGCTGTTTTCAGCCAAATCAATATTAAATAGGTTCCGTACAACTGTTTGACTAATAAAAATTGACAAAAACGCGAAAAAATATTTTCGTATATCGACTTAGCAATTTTTGTGAGATTTTTTGAAGGAATTTTCAAAAACTAATTTTATCTCAAAATTCTTATCCGAAACATCGTTAGTAGTAGTTTCAATAGATACCTACCTGCCTTACCTGTATTCCGGTGCGCGCTCAGCCACCCCGAGTCCTGTTTGGTAGTGGTTATTTCAGGTTTTTCATATTTTTCAGTCAAAAAAGCAGTTTTTTGACCAAAACTCAAAATTTTTGTATCGCATATAGTTTCAGTGATTTCATAGCTCGCTAGCCCGCGCGGAGACGCGTCTTTTGACACCTCGCACGTGCGTCTGGCGAATATAGAACTTCAAAAAATTCCATAACAAGTAAATTCATACATATACGAAATCCACCTTAGCTACACAATAATTTTATCAAATCGTTATAACTTTGCATCCAGGTGACGCATTTTGAAGCTGTTTTCAGCCAAATCAATATTAAATAGGTTCCGTACAACTGTTTGACTAATAAAAATTGACAAAAACGCGAAAAAATATTTTCGTATATCGACTTAGCAATTTTTGTGAGATTTTTTGAAGGAATTTTCAAAAACTAATTTTATCTCAAAATTCTTATCCGAAACATCGTTAGTAGTAGTTTCAATAGATACCTACCTGCCTTACCTGTATTCCGGTGCGCGCTCAGCCACCCCGAGTCCTGTTTGGTAGTGGTTATTTCAGGTTTTTCATATTTTTCAGTCAAAAAAGCAGTTTTTTGACCAAAACTCAAAATTTTTGTATCGCATATAGTTTCAGTGATTTCATAGCTCGCTAGCCCGCGCGGAGACGCGTCTTTTGACACCTCGCACGTGCGTCTGGCGAATATAGAACTTCAAAAAATTCCATAACAAGTAAATTCATACATATACGAAATCCACCTTAGCTACACAATAATTTTATCAAATCGTTATAACTTTGCATCCAGGTGACGCATTTTGAAGCTGTTTTCAGCCAAATCAATATTAAATAGGTTCCGTACAACTGTTTGACTAATAAAAATTGACAAAAACGCGAAAAAATATTTTCGTATATCGACTTAGCAATTTTTGTGAGATTTTTTGAAGGAATTTTCAAAAACTAATTTTATCTCAAAATTCTTATCCGAAACATCGTTAGTAGTAGTTTCAATAGATACCTACCTGCCTTACCTGTATTCCGGTGCGCGCTCAGCCACCCCGAGTCCTGTTTGGTAGTGGTTATTTCAGGTTTTTCATATTTTTCAGTCAAAAAAGCAGTTTTTTGACCAAAACTCAAAATTTTTGTATCGCATATAGTTTCAGTGATTTCATAGCTCGCTAGCCCGCGCGGAGACGCGTCTTTTGACACCTCGCACGTGCGTCTGGCGAATATAGAACTTCAAAAAATTCCATAACAAGTAAATTCATACATATACGAAATCCACCTTAGCTACACAATAATTTTATCAAATCGTTATAACTTTGCATCCAGGTGACGCATTTTGAAGCTGTTTTCAGCCAAATCAATATTAAATAGGTTCCGTACAACTGTTTGACTAATAAAAATTGACAAAAACGCGAAAAAATATTTTCGTATATCGACTTAGCAATTTTTGTGAGATTTTTTGAAGGAATTTTCAAAAACTAATTTTATCTCAAAATTCTTATCCGAAACATCGTTAGTAGTAGTTTCAATAGATACCTACCTGCCTTACCTGTATTCCGGTGCGCGCTCAGCCACCCCGAGTCCTGTTTGGTAGTGGTTATTTCAGGTTTTTCATATTTTTCAGTCAAAAAAGCAGTTTTTTGACCAAAACTCAAAATTTTTGTATCGCATATAGTTTCAGTGATTTCATAGCTCGCTAGCCCGCGCGGAGACGCGTCTTTTGACACCTCGCACGTGCGTCTGGCGAATATAGAACTTCAAAAAATTCCATAACAAGTAAATTCATACATATACGAAATCCACCTTAGCTACACAATAATTTTATCAAATCGTTATAACTTTGCATCCAGGTGACGCATTTTGAAGCTGTTTTCAGCCAAATCAATATTAAATAGGTTCCGTACAACTGTTTGACTAATAAAAATTGACAAAAACGCGAAAAAATATTTTCGTATATCGACTTAGCAATTTTTGTGAGATTTTTTGAAGGAATTTTCAAAAACTAATTTTATCTCAAAATTCTTATCCGAAACATCGTTAGTAGTAGTTTCAATAGATACCTACCTGCCTTACCTGTATTCCGGTGCGCGCTCAGCCACCCCGAGTCCTGTTTGGTAGTGGTTATTTCAGGTTTTTCATATTTTTCAGTCAAAAAAGCAGTTTTTTGACCAAAACTCAAAATTTTTGTATCGCATATAGTTTCAGTGATTTCATAGCTCGCTAGCCCGCGCGGAGACGCGTCTTTTGACACCTCGCACGTGCGTCTGGCGAATATAGAACTTCAAAAAATTCCATAACAAGTAAATTCATACATATACGAAATCCACCTTAGCTACACAATAATTTTATCAAATCGTTATAACTTTGCATCCAGGTGACGCATTTTGAAGCTGTTTTCAGCCAAATCAATATTAAATAGGTTCCGTACAACTGTTTGACTAATAAAAATTGACAAAAACGCGAAAAAATATTTTCGTATATCGACTTAGCAATTTTTGTGAGATTTTTTGAAGGAATTTTCAAAAACTAATTTTATCTCAAAATTCTTATCCGAAACATCGTTAGTAGTAGTTTCAATAGATACCTACCTGCCTTACCTGTATTCCGGTGCGCGCTCAGCCACCCCGAGTCCTGTTTGGTAGTGGTTATTTCAGGTTTTTCATATTTTTCAGTCAAAAAAGCAGTTTTTTGACCAAAACTCAAAATTTTTGTATCGCATATAGTTTCAGTGATTTCATAGCTCGCTAGCCCGCGCGGAGACGCGTCTTTTGACACCTCGCACGTGCGTCTGGCGAATATAGAACTTCAAAAAATTCCATAACAAGTAAATTCATACATATACGAAATCCACCTTAGCTACACAATAATTTTATCAAATCGTTATAACTTTGCATCCAGGTGACGCATTTTGAAGCTGTTTTCAGCCAAATCAATATTAAATAGGTTCCGTACAACTGTTTGACTAATAAAAATTGACAAAAACGCGAAAAAATATTTTCGTATATCGACTTAGCAATTTTTGTGAGATTTTTTGAAGGAATTTTCAAAAACTAATTTTATCTCAAAATTCTTATCCGAAACATCGTTAGTAGTAGTTTCAATAGATACCTACCTGCCTTACCTGTATTCCGGTGCGCGCTCAGCCACCCCGAGTCCTGTTTGGTAGTGGTTATTTCAGGTTTTTCATATTTTTCAGTCAAAAAAGCAGTTTTTTGACCAAAACTCAAAATTTTTGTATCGCATATAGTTTCAGTGATTTCATAGCTCGCTAGCCCGCGCGGAGACGCGTCTTTTGACACCTCGCACGTGCGTCTGGCGAATATAGAACTTCAAAAAATTCCATAACAAGTAAATTCATACATATACGAAATCCACCTTAGCTACACAATAATTTTATCAAATCGTTATAACTTTGCATCCAGGTGACGCATTTTGAAGCTGTTTTCAGCCAAATCAATATTAAATAGGTTCCGTACAACTGTTTGACTAATAAAAATTGACAAAAACGCGAAAAAATATTTTCGTATATCGACTTAGCAATTTTTGTGAGATTTTTTGAAGGAATTTTCAAAAACTAATTTTATCTCAAAATTCTTATCCGAAACATCGTTAGTAGTAGTTTCAATAGATACCTACCTGCCTTACCTGTATTCCGGTGCGCGCTCAGCCACCCCGAGTCCTGTTTGGTAGTGGTTATTTCAGGTTTTTCATATTTTTCAGTCAAAAAAGCAGTTTTTTGACCAAAACTCAAAATTTTTGTATCGCATATAGTTTCAGTGATTTCATAGCTCGCTAGCCCGCGCGGAGACGCGTCTTTTGACACCTCGCACGTGCGTCTGGCGAATATAGAACTTCAAAAAATTCCATAACAAGTAAATTCATACATATACGAAATCCACCTTAGCTACACAATAATTTTATCAAATCGTTATAACTTTGCATCCAGGTGACGCATTTTGAAGCTGTTTTCAGCCAAATCAATATTAAATAGGTTCCGTACAACTGTTTGACTAATAAAAATTGACAAAAACGCGAAAAAATATTTTCGTATATCGACTTAGCAATTTTTGTGAGATTTTTTGAAGGAATTTTCAAAAACTAATTTTATCTCAAAATTCTTATCCGAAACATCGTTAGTAGTAGTTTCAATAGATACCTACCTGCCTTACCTGTATTCCGGTGCGCGCTCAGCCACCCCGAGTCCTGTTTGGTAGTGGTTATTTCAGGTTTTTCATATTTTTCAGTCAAAAAAGCAGTTTTTTGACCAAAACTCAAAATTTTTGTATCGCATATAGTTTCAGTGATTTCATAGCTCGCTAGCCCGCGCGGAGACGCGTCTTTTGACACCTCGCACGTGCGTCTGGCGAATATAGAACTTCAAAAAATTCCATAACAAGTAAATTCATACATATACGAAATCCACCTTAGCTACACAATAATTTTATCAAATCGTTATAACTTTGCATCCAGGTGACGCATTTTGAAGCTGTTTTCAGCCAAATCAATATTAAATAGGTTCCGTACAACTGTTTGACTAATAAAAATTGACAAAAACGCGAAAAAATATTTTCGTATATCGACTTAGCAATTTTTGTGAGATTTTTTGAAGGAATTTTCAAAAACTAATTTTATCTCAAAATTCTTATCCGAAACATCGTTAGTAGTAGTTTCAATAGATACCTACCTGCCTTACCTGTATTCCGGTGCGCGCTCAGCCACCCCGAGTCCTGTTTGGTAGTGGTTATTTCAGGTTTTTCATATTTTTCAGTCAAAAAAGCAGTTTTTTGACCAAAACTCAAAATTTTTGTATCGCATATAGTTTCAGTGATTTCATAGCTCGCTAGCCCGCGCGGAGACGCGTCTTTTGACACCTCGCACGTGCGTCTGGCGAATATAGAACTTCAAAAAATTCCATAACAAGTAAATTCATACATATACGAAATCCACCTTAGCTACACAATAATTTTATCAAATCGTTATAACTTTGCATCCAGGTGACGCATTTTGAAGCTGTTTTCAGCCAAATCAATATTAAATAGGTTCCGTACAACTGTTTGACTAATAAAAATTGACAAAAACGCGAAAAAATATTTTCGTATATCGACTTAGCAATTTTTGTGAGATTTTTTGAAGGAATTTTCAAAAACTAATTTTATCTCAAAATTCTTATCCGAAACATCGTTAGTAGTAGTTTCAATAGATACCTACCTGCCTTACCTGTATTCCGGTGCGCGCTCAGCCACCCCGAGTCCTGTTTGGTAGTGGTTATTTCAGGTTTTTCATATTTTTCAGTCAAAAAAGCAGTTTTTTGACCAAAACTCAAAATTTTTGTATCGCATATAGTTTCAGTGATTTCATAGCTCGCTAGCCCGCGCGGAGACGCGTCTTTTGACACCTCGCACGTGCGTCTGGCGAATATAGAACTTCAAAAAATTCCATAACAAGTAAATTCATACATATACGAAATCCACCTTAGCTACACAATAATTTTATCAAATCGTTATAACTTTGCATCCAGGTGACGCATTTTGAAGCTGTTTTCAGCCAAATCAATATTAAATAGGTTCCGTACAACTGTTTGACTAATAAAAATTGACAAAAACGCGAAAAAATATTTTCGTATATCGACTTAGCAATTTTTGTGAGATTTTTTGAAGGAATTTTCAAAAACTAATTTTATCTCAAAATTCTTATCCGAAACATCGTTAGTAGTAGTTTCAATAGATACCTACCTGCCTTACCTGTATTCCGGTGCGCGCTCAGCCACCCCGAGTCCTGTTTGGTAGTGGTTATTTCAGGTTTTTCATATTTTTCAGTCAAAAAAGCAGTTTTTTGACCAAAACTCAAAATTTTTGTATCGCATATAGTTTCAGTGATTTCATAGCTCGCTAGCCCGCGCGGAGACGCGTCTTTTGACACCTCGCACGTGCGTCTGGCGAATATAGAACTTCAAAAAATTCCATAACAAGTAAATTCATACATATACGAAATCCACCTTAGCTACACAATAATTTTATCAAATCGTTATAACTTTGCATCCAGGTGACGCATTTTGAAGCTGTTTTCAGCCAAATCAATATTAAATAGGTTCCGTACAACTGTTTGACTAATAAAAATTGACAAAAACGCGAAAAAATATTTTCGTATATCGACTTAGCAATTTTTGTGAGATTTTTTGAAGGAATTTTCAAAAACTAATTTTATCTCAAAATTCTTATCCGAAACATCGTTAGTAGTAGTTTCAATAGATACCTACCTGCCTTACCTGTATTCCGGTGCGCGCTCAGCCACCCCGAGTCCTGTTTGGTAGTGGTTATTTCAGGTTTTTCATATTTTTCAGTCAAAAAAGCAGTTTTTTGACCAAAACTCAAAATTTTTGTATCGCATATAGTTTCAGTGATTTCATAGCTCGCTAGCCCGCGCGGAGACGCGTCTTTTGACACCTCGCACGTGCGTCTGGCGAATATAGAACTTCAAAAAATTCCATAACAAGTAAATTCATACATATACGAAATCCACCTTAGCTACACAATAATTTTATCAAATCGTTATAACTTTGCATCCAGGTGACGCATTTTGAAGCTGTTTTCAGCCAAATCAATATTAAATAGGTTCCGTACAACTGTTTGACTAATAAAAATTGACAAAAACGCGAAAAAATATTTTCGTATATCGACTTAGCAATTTTTGTGAGATTTTTTGAAGGAATTTTCAAAAACTAATTTTATCTCAAAATTCTTATCCGAAACATCGTTAGTAGTAGTTTCAATAGATACCTACCTGCCTTACCTGTATTCCGGTGCGCGCTCAGCCACCCCGAGTCCTGTTTGGTAGTGGTTATTTCAGGTTTTTCATATTTTTCAGTCAAAAAAGCAGTTTTTTGACCAAAACTCAAAATTTTTGTATCGCATATAGTTTCAGTGATTTCATAGCTCGCTAGCCCGCGCGGAGACGCGTCTTTTGACACCTCGCACGTGCGTCTGGCGAATATAGAACTTCAAAAAATTCCATAACAAGTAAATTCATACATATACGAAATCCACCTTAGCTACACAATAATTTTATCAAATCGTTATAACTTTGCATCCAGGTGACGCATTTTGAAGCTGTTTTCAGCCAAATCAATATTAAATAGGTTCCGTACAACTGTTTGACTAATAAAAATTGACAAAAACGCGAAAAAATATTTTCGTATATCGACTTAGCAATTTTTGTGAGATTTTTTGAAGGAATTTTCAAAAACTAATTTTATCTCAAAATTCTTATCCGAAACATCGTTAGTAGTAGTTTCAATAGATACCTACCTGCCTTACCTGTATTCCGGTGCGCGCTCAGCCACCCCGAGTCCTGTTTGGTAGTGGTTATTTCAGGTTTTTCATATTTTTCAGTCAAAAAAGCAGTTTTTTGACCAAAACTCAAAATTTTTGTATCGCATATAGTTTCAGTGATTTCATAGCTCGCTAGCCCGCGCGGAGACGCGTCTTTTGACACCTCGCACGTGCGTCTGGCGAATATAGAACTTCAAAAAATTCCATAACAAGTAAATTCATACATATACGAAATCCACCTTAGCTACACAATAATTTTATCAAATCGTTATAACTTTGCATCCAGGTGACGCATTTTGAAGCTGTTTTCAGCCAAATCAATATTAAATAGGTTCCGTACAACTGTTTGACTAATAAAAATTGACAAAAACGCGAAAAAATATTTTCGTATATCGACTTAGCAATTTTTGTGAGATTTTTTGAAGGAATTTTCAAAAACTAATTTTATCTCAAAATTCTTATCCGAAACATCGTTAGTAGTAGTTTCAATAGATACCTACCTGCCTTACCTGTATTCCGGTGCGCGCTCAGCCACCCCGAGTCCTGTTTGGTAGTGGTTATTTCAGGTTTTTCATATTTTTCAGTCAAAAAAGCAGTTTTTTGACCAAAACTCAAAATTTTTGTATCGCATATAGTTTCAGTGATTTCATAGCTCGCTAGCCCGCGCGGAGACGCGTCTTTTGACACCTCGCACGTGCGTCTGGCGAATATAGAACTTCAAAAAATTCCATAACAAGTAAATTCATACATATACGAAATCCACCTTAGCTACACAATAATTTTATCAAATCGTTATAACTTTGCATCCAGGTGACGCATTTTGAAGCTGTTTTCAGCCAAATCAATATTAAATAGGTTCCGTACAACTGTTTGACTAATAAAAATTGACAAAAACGCGAAAAAATATTTTCGTATATCGACTTAGCAATTTTTGTGAGATTTTTTGAAGGAATTTTCAAAAACTAATTTTATCTCAAAATTCTTATCCGAAACATCGTTAGTAGTAGTTTCAATAGATACCTACCTGCCTTACCTGTATTCCGGTGCGCGCTCAGCCACCCCGAGTCCTGTTTGGTAGTGGTTATTTCAGGTTTTTCATATTTTTCAGTCAAAAAAGCAGTTTTTTGACCAAAACTCAAAATTTTTGTATCGCATATAGTTTCAGTGATTTCATAGCTCGCTAGCCCGCGCGGAGACGCGTCTTTTGACACCTCGCACGTGCGTCTGGCGAATATAGAACTTCAAAAAATTCCATAACAAGTAAATTCATACATATACGAAATCCACCTTAGCTACACAATAATTTTATCAAATCGTTATAACTTTGCATCCAGGTGACGCATTTTGAAGCTGTTTTCAGCCAAATCAATATTAAATAGGTTCCGTACAACTGTTTGACTAATAAAAATTGACAAAAACGCGAAAAAATATTTTCGTATATCGACTTAGCAATTTTTGTGAGATTTTTTGAAGGAATTTTCAAAAACTAATTTTATCTCAAAATTCTTATCCGAAACATCGTTAGTAGTAGTTTCAATAGATACCTACCTGCCTTACCTGTATTCCGGTGCGCGCTCAGCCACCCCGAGTCCTGTTTGGTAGTGGTTATTTCAGGTTTTTCATATTTTTCAGTCAAAAAAGCAGTTTTTTGACCAAAACTCAAAATTTTTGTATCGCATATAGTTTCAGTGATTTCATAGCTCGCTAGCCCGCGCGGAGACGCGTCTTTTGACACCTCGCACGTGCGTCTGGCGAATATAGAACTTCAAAAAATTCCATAACAAGTAAATTCATACATATACGAAATCCACCTTAGCTACACAATAATTTTATCAAATCGTTATAACTTTGCATCCAGGTGACGCATTTTGAAGCTGTTTTCAGCCAAATCAATATTAAATAGGTTCCGTACAACTGTTTGACTAATAAAAATTGACAAAAACGCGAAAAAATATTTTCGTATATCGACTTAGCAATTTTTGTGAGATTTTTTGAAGGAATTTTCAAAAACTAATTTTATCTCAAAATTCTTATCCGAAACATCGTTAGTAGTAGTTTCAATAGATACCTACCTGCCTTACCTGTATTCCGGTGCGCGCTCAGCCACCCCGAGTCCTGTTTGGTAGTGGTTATTTCAGGTTTTTCATATTTTTCAGTCAAAAAAGCAGTTTTTTGACCAAAACTCAAAATTTTTGTATCGCATATAGTTTCAGTGATTTCATAGCTCGCTAGCCCGCGCGGAGACGCGTCTTTTGACACCTCGCACGTGCGTCTGGCGAATATAGAACTTCAAAAAATTCCATAACAAGTAAATTCATACATATACGAAATCCACCTTAGCTACACAATAATTTTATCAAATCGTTATAACTTTGCATCCAGGTGACGCATTTTGAAGCTGTTTTCAGCCAAATCAATATTAAATAGGTTCCGTACAACTGTTTGACTAATAAAAATTGACAAAAACGCGAAAAAATATTTTCGTATATCGACTTAGCAATTTTTGTGAGATTTTTTGAAGGAATTTTCAAAAACTAATTTTATCTCAAAATTCTTATCCGAAACATCGTTAGTAGTAGTTTCAATAGATACCTACCTGCCTTACCTGTATTCCGGTGCGCGCTCAGCCACCCCGAGTCCTGTTTGGTAGTGGTTATTTCAGGTTTTTCATATTTTTCAGTCAAAAAAGCAGTTTTTTGACCAAAACTCAAAATTTTTGTATCGCATATAGTTTCAGTGATTTCATAGCTCGCTAGCCCGCGCGGAGACGCGTCTTTTGACACCTCGCACGTGCGTCTGGCGAATATAGAACTTCAAAAAATTCCATAACAAGTAAATTCATACATATACGAAATCCACCTTAGCTACACAATAATTTTATCAAATCGTTATAACTTTGCATCCAGGTGACGCATTTTGAAGCTGTTTTCAGCCAAATCAATATTAAATAGGTTCCGTACAACTGTTTGACTAATAAAAATTGACAAAAACGCGAAAAAATATTTTCGTATATCGACTTAGCAATTTTTGTGAGATTTTTTGAAGGAATTTTCAAAAACTAATTTTATCTCAAAATTCTTATCCGAAACATCGTTAGTAGTAGTTTCAATAGATACCTACCTGCCTTACCTGTATTCCGGTGCGCGCTCAGCCACCCCGAGTCCTGTTTGGTAGTGGTTATTTCAGGTTTTTCATATTTTTCAGTCAAAAAAGCAGTTTTTTGACCAAAACTCAAAATTTTTGTATCGCATATAGTTTCAGTGATTTCATAGCTCGCTAGCCCGCGCGGAGACGCGTCTTTTGACACCTCGCACGTGCGTCTGGCGAATATAGAACTTCAAAAAATTCCATAACAAGTAAATTCATACATATACGAAATCCACCTTAGCTACACAATAATTTTATCAAATCGTTATAACTTTGCATCCAGGTGACGCATTTTGAAGCTGTTTTCAGCCAAATCAATATTAAATAGGTTCCGTACAACTGTTTGACTAATAAAAATTGACAAAAACGCGAAAAAATATTTTCGTATATCGACTTAGCAATTTTTGTGAGATTTTTTGAAGGAATTTTCAAAAACTAATTTTATCTCAAAATTCTTATCCGAAACATCGTTAGTAGTAGTTTCAATAGATACCTACCTGCCTTACCTGTATTCCGGTGCGCGCTCAGCCACCCCGAGTCCTGTTTGGTAGTGGTTATTTCAGGTTTTTCATATTTTTCAGTCAAAAAAGCAGTTTTTTGACCAAAACTCAAAATTTTTGTATCGCATATAGTTTCAGTGATTTCATAGCTCGCTAGCCCGCGCGGAGACGCGTCTTTTGACACCTCGCACGTGCGTCTGGCGAATATAGAACTTCAAAAAATTCCATAACAAGTAAATTCATACATATACGAAATCCACCTTAGCTACACAATAATTTTATCAAATCGTTATAACTTTGCATCCAGGTGACGCATTTTGAAGCTGTTTTCAGCCAAATCAATATTAAATAGGTTCCGTACAACTGTTTGACTAATAAAAATTGACAAAAACGCGAAAAAATATTTTCGTATATCGACTTAGCAATTTTTGTGAGATTTTTTGAAGGAATTTTCAAAAACTAATTTTATCTCAAAATTCTTATCCGAAACATCGTTAGTAGTAGTTTCAATAGATACCTACCTGCCTTACCTGTATTCCGGTGCGCGCTCAGCCACCCCGAGTCCTGTTTGGTAGTGGTTATTTCAGGTTTTTCATATTTTTCAGTCAAAAAAGCAGTTTTTTGACCAAAACTCAAAATTTTTGTATCGCATATAGTTTCAGTGATTTCATAGCTCGCTAGCCCGCGCGGAGACGCGTCTTTTGACACCTCGCACGTGCGTCTGGCGAATATAGAACTTCAAAAAATTCCATAACAAGTAAATTCATACATATACGAAATCCACCTTAGCTACACAATAATTTTATCAAATCGTTATAACTTTGCATCCAGGTGACGCATTTTGAAGCTGTTTTCAGCCAAATCAATATTAAATAGGTTCCGTACAACTGTTTGACTAATAAAAATTGACAAAAACGCGAAAAAATATTTTCGTATATCGACTTAGCAATTTTTGTGAGATTTTTTGAAGGAATTTTCAAAAACTAATTTTATCTCAAAATTCTTATCCGAAACATCGTTAGTAGTAGTTTCAATAGATACCTACCTGCCTTACCTGTATT
Organism: Tiliacea citrago; assembly: GCA_963921375.1. Classification (NCBI taxonomy): domain Eukaryota; kingdom Metazoa; phylum Arthropoda; class Insecta; order Lepidoptera; family Noctuidae; genus Tiliacea; species Tiliacea citrago. The sequence continues at coordinate 37,571 of OY992801.1, forward strand.
CCGGTGCGCGCTCAGCCACCCCGAGTCCTGTTTGGTAGTGGTTATTTCAGGTTTTTCATATTTTTCAGTCAAAAAAGCAGTTTTTTGACCAAAACTCAAAATTTTTGTATCGCATATAGTTTCAGTGATTTCATAGCTCGCTAGCCCGCGCGGAGACGCGTCTTTTGACACCTCGCACGTGCGTCTGGCGAATATAGAACTTCAAAAAATTCCATAACAAGTAAATTCATACATATACGAAATCCACCTTAGCTACACAATAATTTTATCAAATCGTTATAACTTTGCATCCAGGTGACGCATTTTGAAGCTGTTTTCAGCCAAATCAATATTAAATAGGTTCCGTACAACTGTTTGACTAATAAAAATTGACAAAAACGCGAAAAAATATTTTCGTATATCGACTTAGCAATTTTTGTGAGATTTTTTGAAGGAATTTTCAAAAACTAATTTTATCTCAAAATTCTTATCCGAAACATCGTTAGTAGTAGTTTCAATAGATACCTACCTGCCTTACCTGTATTCCGGTGCGCGCTCAGCCACCCCGAGTCCTGTTTGGTAGTGGTTATTTCAGGTTTTTCATATTTTTCAGTCAAAAAAGCAGTTTTTTGACCAAAACTCAAAATTTTTGTATCGCATATAGTTTCAGTGATTTCATAGCTCGCTAGCCCGCGCGGAGACGCGTCTTTTGACACCTCGCACGTGCGTCTGGCGAATATAGAACTTCAAAAAATTCCATAACAAGTAAATTCATACATATACGAAATCCACCTTAGCTACACAATAATTTTATCAAATCGTTATAACTTTGCATCCAGGTGACGCATTTTGAAGCTGTTTTCAGCCAAATCAATATTAAATAGGTTCCGTACAACTGTTTGACTAATAAAAATTGACAAAAACGCGAAAAAATATTTTCGTATATCGACTTAGCAATTTTTGTGAGATTTTTTGAAGGAATTTTCAAAAACTAATTTTATCTCAAAATTCTTATCCGAAACATCGTTAGTAGTAGTTTCAATAGATACCTACCTGCCTTACCTGTATTCCGGTGCGCGCTCAGCCACCCCGAGTCCTGTTTGGTAGTGGTTATTTCAGGTTTTTCATATTTTTCAGTCAAAAAAGCAGTTTTTTGACCAAAACTCAAAATTTTTGTATCGCATATAGTTTCAGTGATTTCATAGCTCGCTAGCCCGCGCGGAGACGCGTCTTTTGACACCTCGCACGTGCGTCTGGCGAATATAGAACTTCAAAAAATTCCATAACAAGTAAATTCATACATATACGAAATCCACCTTAGCTACACAATAATTTGTCATGGAGGGGGTGGAGACCTATTCCGATCACCGGTACATCCGGTTTGACGTCTCCGCCCCGACCTTGAGTGCGCCGGTCCGACAGGCCCCGAGTGGTCCGCGGTGGGCGCTGAAGCAGCTGGACCGGGAGCTCCTCCTGGAAGCCTCGATCGTGCAGGCCTGGGTGTCATCATCGGACAGGCCTGCCAACATCAACGACGAGGCGGAGTGGTTCCGGGAGGCCATGTCCAAAATTTGTGACGTGGCAATGCCCCGGGTCCAGCCCGGACGTGCCCGGCGCCAGGTGTACTGGTGGTCGCGCGAGCTGACCGCGTTACGCGAGGCGTGCGTTGCTGCGCGGCGCCGGTATTCCAGGCACCGCAGGCTCCGTATCCGCCCTCCAGATACGGAAGCCATTCAGGCGGAGCTGTACGAGGGGTACAGAGAGGCTAAGAACGCCCTCCGAGCGGAGATCCAGCGGGCCAGAGGACTGGCCCGCGAGGAGTCGCTGGAGACTCTCAACGGAGACCCGTGGGGACGCCCCTACAAAGGGGTGCGGGATAAACTCCGCCCATGGGCTCCCCCACTGACGCAGAGTCTCCGGCCCCAGCTCGTGGAGGACGTGGTGAGCGCTCTGTTCCCTTCGCGAGGGGAACATACTCCCCCGCCCATGGCTCCGCCTCCTGCGGTGCCCGATGCGGACCACACCGCCAACGACGACGACGACGATTCTTCGGAGGTGACCGAGGTAGACCTGAGAGTGGCGGTACGTAGGCTGAATGCCAAGAATACCGCCCCAGGACCCGACGGCTTGCCTGGAAAAGCCTGGGTTCTGGCCTTGGAGGCTCTCGGGCCTCGACTAAGAGGGCTCCTAAGCGCATGCTTGGAGAGGGGCCAGTTCCCACTTCGTTGGAAGACGGGGAAACTGGTCCTCATTAAGAAGCCGGGGCGCCCAGCGGACTCTCCGTCCGCTTACCGGCCCATCGTGCTGCTCGACGAGGTGGGCAAGCTCTTTGAAAGAGTTATTGCAGACCGCCTTGTCGGGCGGCTGGTACGGGTGGGGCCGGATTTGGCGGAGAGCCAGTTTGGTTTCCGCAAGGGTCGCTCTACGGTGGACGCCATCATGCGCGTTCGAGCCCTCACGACGGGGGATGCTGTGGCCCGGGGTGGGGTCGTCTTGGCGGTGTCTCTTGACATCGCCAATGCCTTCAATACCCTGCCCTGGAGTTGCATCAGGGAGGCACTCCGATATCACCGGATGCCGACCTACCTCTGTCGCGTAGTCGAGGCATATCTGACGGACAGGGCCGTCATCTACCCCGGTCACCAAGGAGAGTGGAACCGGCGAGAGATGTCGTGCGGTGTCCCACAGGGATCGGTCCTGGGGCCGCATCTGTGGGACATCGGGTACGACTGGGTGCTGCGCGCCGACCTCCCTAGTGGCGTCAGCGTAGTCTGCTACGCTGACGACACGCTAGTCCTGGCACAAGGGAGTTCGCATCAGGCGGCGGCCGAACTGGCGGCACGTGGGGTTGCGACAATCGTCGATAGGATCCGGCAATTGGGACTCGAGGTGGCATTGCACAAGTCCGAGGCCATGTGCTTTTATGGTCCTCGGAACGCGCCACTGTCGGGTTCCCAGATAACGGCGGGAGGGGTTCACATCGGCGTCGAGTCGACGATGAAGTACCTGGGACTCGTCCTCGACAGCCGGTGGAACTTCGTCGAGCACTTCCGACGTTTGGCTCCCAGACTGGAGCGGGCCGGGGCTGCCTTGAAGCGGCTCCTGCCCAATCTGGGGGGTCCAAACGCCTCCTGCCGGAGGCTCTACGCGGGGATCGTGCGGTCCATGGCCCTTTACGGGGCACCGGTGTGGGCGCGTTCTCTGAGGCTGCGACCAGCGCAGCGGTTGAACGCGTCCCAAAGGGTCATGGCCATCAGGATGGTACGGGGATACCGCACGGTCTCCCGTGAGGCGGCGAGCCTCCTTGCCGGACTGCCGCCATGGGATCTGGAGGCGAAAGTCCTCGCGCACATTTGGGTGTGGCGCGAAGAGGCGAAACTCCGGGGCATAACTCCGCTGCCGCAGGAAATCGCGGCACAGCGGACGGAGCTCCGGTGCGATCTCATGGCGACATGGAGAGTGCGATTGTCGCAACCCAGCGCTGGGCACGCCACAATTGTGGCGATAAGTCCCCTCTTTGAGGAGTGGCTAGAGAGGCGCCACGGCGTCCTCACCTTCCGCCTGACGCAGGTCCTCACCGGACATGGATGTTTCGGGAGGTTCCTGTATAGGATTAAGCGGGAGGAAACGCCCGGGTGTCACCACTGTGTGGATCGCCCGGAGGACACGGTGGAGCATACGGTGGAGGTCTGCCCTGCTTGGGCGGAACACCGCCGTGTCCTCACGGCAGCGATCGGCGGCGGCGATCTCTCGCGTCCGGCCCTGGTTCAGGCCATGGTTCGGAGCGAGAGTGCATGGGAGGCCGTCACCTCCTTCTGCGAAACAGTGATGCTTGCGAAGGAGGAGGCGGAACGCGTGAGGGTAAGGCAAAGTCAACGCCCTCGCGCCCTTAGTCGCCGCAGGAGACGCCCCGGGCGTCGGGAATCGCAGGCCGATTCCCGGCCACCGTAGGCGCGGGCTTGCGGACGGTGAGCGATGGGTAGCTCACCGTCCGATAAGGACCAAGCCCGGGTCGACGGCGCGTTGTGTTCCACGCGCGCCTCAAAGAGACGTCAGCACCAATTGACGGGGTCCGAAAGGGCCAATGCCTGCCAGGGTTACGAGCCTGTCCGAAAGGGATATCGTGGCCCTGGCACACAGGCATCTGAAGGAACACGGTGGGTTTTAGTCAGTAAAAGTCTGACACTCCCTCCCGCTCCACCCAGAGCGGGAGAAGTTATTTGATAATTTCCCACCCAAAAAAAAAAAAAAAAAAAAAAAAAAAGCTACACAATAATTTTATCAAATCGTTATAACTTTGCATCCAGGTGACGCATTTTGAAGCTGTTTTCAGCCAAATCAATATTAAATAGGTTCCGTACAACTGTTTGACTAATAAAAATTGACAAAAACGCGAAAAAATATTTTCGTATATCGACTTAGCAATTTTTGTGAGATTTTTTGAAGGAATTTTCAAAAACTAATTTTATCTCAAAATTCTTATCCGAAACATCGTTAGTAGTAGTTTCAATAGATACCTACCTGCCTTACCTGTATTCCGGTGCGCGCTCAGCCACCCCGAGTCCTGTTTGGTAGTGGTTATTTCAGGTTTTTCATATTTTTCAGTCAAAAAAGCAGTTTTTTGACCAAAACTCAAAATTTTTGTATCGCATATAGTTTCAGTGATTTCATAGCTCGCTAGCCCGCGCGGAGACGCGTCTTTTGACACCTCGCACGTGCGTCTGGCGAATATAGAACTTCAAAAAATTCCATAACAAGTAAATTCATACATATACGAAATCCACCTTAGCTACACAATAATTTTATCAAATCGTTATAACTTTGCATCCAGGTGACGCATTTTGAAGCTGTTTTCAGCCAAATCAATATTAAATAGGTTCCGTACAACTGTTTGACTAATAAAAATTGACAAAAACGCGAAAAAATATTTTCGTATATCGACTTAGCAATTTTTGTGAGATTTTTTGAAGGAATTTTCAAAAACTAATTTTATCTCAAAATTCTTATCCGAAACATCGTTAGTAGTAGTTTCAATAGATACCTACCTGCCTTACCTGTATTCCGGTGCGCGCTCAGCCACCCCGAGTCCTGTTTGGTAGTGGTTATTTCAGGTTTTTCATATTTTTCAGTCAAAAAAGCAGTTTTTTGACCAAAACTCAAAATTTTTGTATCGCATATAGTTTCAGTGATTTCATAGCTCGCTAGCCCGCGCGGAGACGCGTCTTTTGACACCTCGCACGTGCGTCTGGCGAATATAGAACTTCAAAAAATTCCATAACAAGTAAATTCATACATATACGAAATCCACCTTAGCTACACAATAATTTTATCAAATCGTTATAACTTTGCATCCAGGTGACGCATTTTGAAGCTGTTTTCAGCCAAATCAATATTAAATAGGTTCCGTACAACTGTTTGACTAATAAAAATTGACAAAAACGCGAAAAAATATTTTCGTATATCGACTTAGCAATTTTTGTGAGATTTTTTGAAGGAATTTTCAAAAACTAATTTTATCTCAAAATTCTTATCCGAAACATCGTTAGTAGTAGTTTCAATAGATACCTACCTGCCTTACCTGTATTCCGGTGCGCGCTCAGCCACCCCGAGTCCTGTTTGGTAGTGGTTATTTCAGGTTTTTCATATTTTTCAGTCAAAAAAGCAGTTTTTTGACCAAAACTCAAAATTTTTGTATCGCATATAGTTTCAGTGATTTCATAGCTCGCTAGCCCGCGCGGAGACGCGTCTTTTGACACCTCGCACGTGCGTCTGGCGAATATAGAACTTCAAAAAATTCCATAACAAGTAAATTCATACATATACGAAATCCACCTTAGCTACACAATAATTTTATCAAATCGTTATAACTTTGCATCCAGGTGACGCATTTTGAAGCTGTTTTCAGCCAAATCAATATTAAATAGGTTCCGTACAACTGTTTGACTAATAAAAATTGACAAAAACGCGAAAAAATATTTTCGTATATCGACTTAGCAATTTTTGTGAGATTTTTTGAAGGAATTTTCAAAAACTAATTTTATCTCAAAATTCTTATCCGAAACATCGTTAGTAGTAGTTTCAATAGATACCTACCTGCCTTACCTGTATTCCGGTGCGCGCTCAGCCACCCCGAGTCCTGTTTGGTAGTGGTTATTTCAGGTTTTTCATATTTTTCAGTCAAAAAAGCAGTTTTTTGACCAAAACTCAAAATTTTTGTATCGCATATAGTTTCAGTGATTTCATAGCTCGCTAGCCCGCGCGGAGACGCGTCTTTTGACACCTCGCACGTGCGTCTGGCGAATATAGAACTTCAAAAAATTCCATAACAAGTAAATTCATACATATACGAAATCCACCTTAGCTACACAATAATTTTATCAAATCGTTATAACTTTGCATCCAGGTGACGCATTTTGAAGCTGTTTTCAGCCAAATCAATATTAAATAGGTTCCGTACAACTGTTTGACTAATAAAAATTGACAAAAACGCGAAAAAATATTTTCGTATATCGACTTAGCAATTTTTGTGAGATTTTTTGAAGGAATTTTCAAAAACTAATTTTATCTCAAAATTCTTATCCGAAACATCGTTAGTAGTAGTTTCAATAGATACCTACCTGCCTTACCTGTATTCCGGTGCGCGCTCAGCCACCCCGAGTCCTGTTTGGTAGTGGTTATTTCAGGTTTTTCATATTTTTCAGTCAAAAAAGCAGTTTTTTGACCAAAACTCAAAATTTTTGTATCGCATATAGTTTCAGTGATTTCATAGCTCGCTAGCCCGCGCGGAGACGCGTCTTTTGACACCTCGCACGTGCGTCTGGCGAATATAGAACTTCAAAAAATTCCATAACAAGTAAATTCATACATATACGAAATCCACCTTAGCTACACAATAATGGGGTGCGTGCAGAAAACCTCCCCGTATGCCTGATGCCTGCTGGTCCCTTATGAATACGTTCGAGGGGAAGAGCAGTCGTCGGGCCGGTGCACCCTGGGCATGGACAATACTCTCTTCGAAAAAGGTTGTGGAGTTTTTCGGAGAGGGTATTGTTTATGGCGAATTTCTGCGAGGGGGAGAGCGTAATGCTCCTCCTGGGTGGACGGTGGCCTACCCCTCTCTCTGCTTACAGAGGGATGGTTGAGTGGGCGCAGGTTAGGACCTGAATGGTCCGTGGAGGAAGGGCCCAAAGGCCGAAGGAGGACGCTTCTCCATGTGTGAAGAAGCAGGGGCGGTGCTCGTTGTGCACTTACCCTGCCAACGAGCTGGCAGCGGGAGAACTGATTCTCCTGACTGCACCCGTCGAAATCGTAATCCGGAAAGAGATCACGGTCATGTTTTGTGACTTGGAACGGGACGAGGATCTTGGCTTAGCCGCCTGGATCGCGAGGACGATAACCTCTATAAAAAATCCTCTAATACCAAGTTTTGGTGCGTGGCGAGGGTATGAATGGCTGAGGAGTAGTGCCATCTGTAACTTCGTAGTTGCAGGTGGCGCATCAGTCGTTAGCGCACCCCCAGCCAGGGACCAGTCGAACCTCTGGTTGGGAAACAAATGTAATCCGACTTACCTAGGTACAGGGGGTAACCCTAGGAATGACAACATATATCCCCCATACTCGTGGGAACAAAAATGGAAAAAATTTTAAACCTAAAAACAAAAAAAGGCGCTACAAGCGCAGAGGAAGGGAGTGATGTGGGGTCGGAGTCCGACGCCGCATCTGGTGTGAAGGGCTCTTTTAAGAGCCCGGAACCCGTGGTGGGAGCTGCAACAATGAAGAACTGCAAAAAGTTCATGAAGAAGCGCTCCAAACCAGGGGATGGCCAGGGGTCGTCCTCTGATGGCGGGTTGAACTCGGCCCGGAGAAAGATTGGTCGGCGGGGAGGGGTCCAAAGACAAGATGTGGGCAGAGGGCTCACCACCCAGGAGGCCACCGAGCCCAGCCGAACCATTCCAGCTGTGCCGGCCCAGCGGGCCGAAGGGCTTGTAACGGAGGGGCTCCATATCGGAGAGACTAGCCGCAGAGCGGCTCCCTCTGAGTCGTCCGGTGGTGAGCCGGATGCCGCTGGCGGCTCCAAGGAGCGAGCTGCCAGCTTTGAGGAGGTTGTGGTAGCCGCAATCAGGGGTGTGGCCTTGAAGAGGATTCAATCCTCTAAAGACAAGGTCGTACCCGCTGCCACGGCCTCCATATTGGCGGCAGCGAAGGCCCTTCAGGTCGGGCCTTCGTCGGACGAAGTGTCCGAGATGCGGGCGGAGGTCGGCCGCTTGACGGCTGCTATGGAGCTTCTCCGAAAGGAGAATGAGGAGCTCCGAGCGGACCTGGCCCGGCTTCGAGGAGCTGGCCCTCAGGAGGTGCCGCATGGAGGGGTGCAGCAAGGGCAGAGTCTGCTCTTGCCAGCGGAGGACCGGGTTTTGTCCCTGGTGCGGCAGGAGCTGGCTGCCTTCAACAGCCGGTTCTCCGTACTTGAGGGCATTGTCCTGCGCCCCCCGCTTGCGGCGAGCAGGCCGGCCACCTTTGCGGCCACCGTGGCTGCCGCGGCCAAGCCTACGGCCAAGCCCGCGCCTCCGTTGAAATCGGCGCAGCCTAAGCCCAAGAAAGGCGGGGCGGCTGCACAGGTGGCTACGCAGAAGGTAAGGGCCCCAGCCACTGCGGCAGGACGGTCGCCCCCCTCCCAGCCTCCTAATCCCCCTCCGGCAGACGCCGAATGGCAAGTAGCCGGGGAGAAAAAGAAGGTGGCTAAGGCTAAAAGGGCGGCCAAGAAAAAGGAGAGGCGGCAACGGCGCAAGAAGCGAAGCGCTGCGGCTAGGCTCCGCGCCCCGAAGTCCGCAGCTGTAGTGATCACACTACAGCCGGAAGCGGAGAAGAAGGGCGTGACCTACCGTGAGGTGCTCGCCAAGGCGTGGAAGGCGGTGAACCTGGAGGAGATCGGCGTTGCCGAGGGCCTCAGGATGAAAGTCACGGCAACTGGGGCCCGGATGCTCGAGATCCCTGGTGCGGCAAGCGGCCCGACCGCTGACGCCCTGGCCGAAAGGCTCAGGGCGTCCCTCAATGCGGGGGAGGCCCGAGTCTCCAGGCCCACCAAGTGCGCTGACATGCGCATCCTGGGCCTGGACGACTGCGTGACGGCGGAAGATGTTGTGGCCGCCGTGTCTAGGAGTGGAGAGTGCTCTGCCGAGCAGGTGAGGGCCGGCACCCTCCGTCCTGACAAATCGGGGATGCAAACCATTACGGTGAGCTGCCCCGTGTCGGCGGCCCAAAAAATATCCGGGGAGGGCCAAAGGCTCCGGGTGGGCTGGGTATCCGCGCAGGTGAAACTGCTGGAACCCAGACCTCTGAGGTGCTTCCGCTGCCGGGTGGGAAACCACGTGGGAGCATGCTGTACCTCGGAGGTGGACCGCAGCGATCACTGCTTCCGCTGCGGTCAGCCCGGTCACAAGGCCGGCTCCTGTAATGCCACGCCGCACTGTTTTGCATGTGCGGCGGCTGGCAAGCCGGCAGATCACCGGGCTGGGGGCAAGGCCTGTGCTCCTCCCCCCAAACCCAGGGGCAGGGGCAAGCCCTCCGCCACCGCCGTCACCGCCGCAGCCGCCACGATTGCCGCCGCCGCTGCCGCCTCCACCGTCGTCGTTGCCGCCGCTACCACCGCGGCAGGGCCATCCCTGAGGGCCCGGGAGGAGGCTGATATGGAATGCCAATAAATGGCCCCATTACGCCTCCTCCAGGCGAACATCAACCACTGCGCCGCCGCTCAGGATCTGTTGCTCCAGAGCATGGCGCAGTGGTCGATTAACATCGCCGTGGTCGCTGAGCCGTACTTTGTCCCGCCCAGGGATGACTGGGTGGAGGACCTGAGCGGCTCAGTGACCCTAATTTCGTCGGCCGCCGCCGGTACCCCGTCCCTCGAGGCCGTCAAGAGGGGACAGGGTTGCGTGGCAGCACGGTTCGGGGAGATTGTCGTGGTAGGAGTTTACTTCTCCCCGAACCGAACTCTCGCCGAGTTCCACAACTCCCTTGGGGAGCTGAGAGTCGTCGTCGTCGGGTACCATCCCCTCCCCGTGTTCGTCCTCGGGGACTTCAATGCCAAAAACGTGGCTTGGGGTTCCCGGTATACAGACACACGGGGCAGGATGGTGGAGGACTGGGCTCTAGAGACAGGCCTGGTCGTCCTAAACCGGGGTTCTGTCCCCACGTGTGTGCGGATGCGGGGTGAATCAGTGGTGGACATCTCGTTCGCCAGCCCCGCTCTGTCACCGCGTGTCATCGACTGGCGCGTCATGGAGGGGGTGGAGACCTATTCCGATCACCGGTACATCCGGTTTGACGTCTCCGCCCAGACCTCGGGCGCGCCGGTCCGACAGACCCCGAGTGGTCCGCGGTGGGCGCTAAAGCAGCTGGACCGGGAGCTCCTCCTGGAAGCCTCGATCGTGCAGGCCTGGGTGTTATCACCAGACAGGCCTGCCGACATCAACGACGAGGCGGAATGGTTCCGGGAGGCCATGTCCGAAATATGTGACGTGGCAATGCCCCGGGTCCAGCCCGGACGTGCTCGGCGCCAGGTGTGCTGGTGGTCGCGTGAGCTGACCGCTTTACGCGAGGCGTGCGTTGCTGCGCGCCACCGGTACTCCAGACACCGCAGGCTCCGTATCCGCCCTCCGGATACGGAAGTCATTCAGGCGGAGCTATACGAGGGGTACAGAGCGGCGAAGACTGCCCTCCGAGCGGAGATCCAGCGGGCCAGAGGAATGGCCCGCGAGGAGACGCTGGAGACTCTCAACAGAGACCCGTGGGGACGCCCCTACAAATGGGTGCGAGATAAACTCCGCCCATGGGCTCCCCCGCTGACGCAGAGTCTCCGGCCCCAGCTCGTGGAGGACGTGGTGAGCGCTCTGTTCCCTTCGCGAGGGGAACATGCTCCCCCGCCCATGGCTCCGCCTCCTGCAGTGCCGGATGCGGACCACACCGACGACGACGATGCTCCAGAGGTGACCGAGGTAGATCTGAGAGTGGCGGTACGTAGGCTGAATGCCAAGAATACCGCCCCAGGACCCGATGGCTTGCCTGGAAAAGCCTGGGTTCTGGCCTTAGAGGCTCTCGGGCCTCGACTAAGGGGGCTCCTAAGCGCATGCTTGGAGAGGGGCCAGTTTCCACTTCGTTGGAAGACGGGGAAACTGGTCCTCATAAAGAAACCAGGGCGCCCGGCGGACTCTCCGTCCGCTTACCGGCCCATCGTGCTGCTCGACGAGGTGGGCAAGCTCTTTGAAAGAGTAATTGCAGACCGCCTTGTCGGGCGGCTGGTGCGGGTGGGGCCGGATTTGGCGGAGAGCCAGTTTGGTTTCCGTAAGGGGCGCTCTACGGTGGATGCCATCATGCGCGTTCGAGCCCTCACGACGGGGGATGCTGTTGCCCGGGGTGGGGTTGTCTTGGCGGTGTCTCTTGACATCGCCAATGCCTTCAATACCTTGCCCTGGAGTTGCATTAGGGAGGCACTTCGGTATCACCGGATGCCGACCTACCTCTGTCGTGTGGTCGAGGCCTATTTGACGGACAGGGCCGTCATCTACCCCGGTCACCACGGAGAGTGGAACCGGCGAGAGATGTCGTGCGGTGTCCCACAGGGATCGGTCCTGGGGCCGCATCTGTGGGACATCGGGTACGACTGGGTGCTGCGCGCCGACCTCCCTAGTGGCGTCAGCGTAGTCTGCTACGCTGACGACACGCTAGTCCTGGCACAAGGGAGTTCGCATCAGGCGGCGGCCGAACTGGCGGCACGTGGGGTTGCGACAATCGTCGATAGGATCCGGCAATTGGGACTCGAGGTGGCATTGCACAAGTCCGAGGCCATGTGTTTTTATGGTCCTCGGAACGCGCCACTGTCGGGTTCCCAGATAACGGCGGGAGGGGTTCACATCGGCGTCGAGTCGACGATGAAGTACCTGGGACTCGTCCTCGACAGCCGGTGGAACTTCGTGGAGCATTTTCGACGTTTGGCTCCCAGACTGGAGCGGGCCGGGGCTGCTTTGAAGCGGCTCCTGCCCAATCTAGGGGGTCCAAACGCCTCCTGCCGGAGGCTCTATGCGGGGATCGTGCGGTCCATGGCCCTTTACGGGGCACCGGTGTGGGCGCGTTCTCTGAGGCTGCGACCAGCGCAGCGGTTGAACGCGTCCCAAAGGGTCATGGCCATCAGGATGGTACGGGGATACCGCACGGTCTCCCGTGAGGCGGCGAGCCTCCTTGCCGGATTGCCGCCATGGGATCTGGAGGCGAAAGTCCTCGCGCACATTTGGGTGTGGCGCGAAGAGGCGAAACTCCGGGGCATAACTCCGCTGCCGCAAGAAATTGCGGCACAGCGGACGGAGCTCCGGAGGGATCTCATGGCGACATGGAGAGTGCGATTGTCGCAACCCAGCGCTGGGCACGCCACAATTGTGGCGATAAGTCCCCTCTTTGAGGAGTGGCTGGAGAGGCGCCACGGCGTCCTCACCTTCCGCCTGACGCAGGTCCTCACCGGACATGGATGTTTCGGGAGGTTCCTGTTTAGGATTAAGCGGGAGGAAACGCCCGGGTGTCACCACTGTGTGGATCGCCCGGAGGACACGGTGGAGCATACGGTGGAGGTCTGCCCAGCTTGGGCGGAGCACCGCCGTGTCCTCACGGAGGCGATCGGCGGCGGCGATCTCTCGCGTCCGGGCCTGGTTCAGGCCATGGTTCGGAGCGAGAGTGCATGGGAGGCCGTCACCTCCTTCTGCGAAGCAGTTATGCTAGCGAAGGAGGAGGCGGAACGCGTGAGGGTGAGACAAGGTTCGCGCCCTCATGCCCCTAGTCGCCGCAGGAGACGCCCCGGGCGTCGGGAGTCGCAAGCCGATTTCCGGCCACCGTAGGCGCGGGCCTGCGGACGGTGAGCGATGGGTAGCTCGCCGTCCGATAAGGACCAGGCCCGGGTCGACGGCGCGTTGTGTTCCACGCGCGCCTCAAAGAGATGTCAGCACAAACTGACGGGGTCCGTTAGGACCAATGCCTGCCGGGGTTGCGAGTTTGTCCGAAAGGGATATCGTGGCCCTGGCACCCAGGCAACGGAAGGAACACGGGTGGGTTTTAGTCAGTAAAAGTCTGACACGCCCTCCCGCTCCGCCCAGAGCGGGAGAAGTTATTTGATGATTTCCCACCCAAAAAAAAAAAAAAAAAAAAGCTACACAATAATTTTATCAAATCGTTATAACTTTGCATCCAGGTGACGCATTTTGAAGCTGTTTTCAGCCAAATCAATATTAAATAGGTTCCGTACAACTGTTTGACTAATAAAAATTGACAAAAACGCGAAAAAATATTTTCGTATATCGACTTAGCAATTTTTGTGAGATTTTTTGAAGGAATTTTCAAAAACTAATTTTATCTCAAAATTCTTATCCGAAACATCGTTAGTAGTAGTTTCAATAGATACCTACCTGCCTTACCTGTATTCCGGTGCGCGCTCAGCCACCCCGAGTCCTGTTTGGTAGTGGTTATTTCAGGTTTTTCATATTTTTCAGTCAAAAAAGCAGTTTTTTGACCAAAACTCAAAATTTTTGTATCGCATATAGTTTCAGTGATTTCATAGCTCGCTAGCCCGCGCGGAGACGCGTCTTTTGACACCTCGCACGTGCGTCTGGCGAATATAGAACTTCAAAAAATTCCATAACAAGTAAATTCATACATATACGAAATCCACCTTAGCTACACAATAATTTTATCAAATCGTTATAACTTTGCATCCAGGTGACGCATTTTGAAGCTGTTTTCAGCCAAATCAATATTAAATAGGTTCCGTACAACTGTTTGACTAATAAAAATTGACAAAAACGCGAAAAAATATTTTCGTATATCGACTTAGCAATTTTTGTGAGATTTTTTGAAGGAATTTTCAAAAACTAATTTTATCTCAAAATTCTTATCCGAAACATCGTTAGTAGTAGTTTCAATAGATACCTACCTGCCTTACCTGTATTCCGGTGCGCGCTCAGCCACCCCGAGTCCTGTTTGGTAGTGGTTATTTCAGGTTTTTCATATTTTTCAGTCAAAAAAGCAGTTTTTTGACCAAAACTCAAAATTTTTGTATCGCATATAGTTTCAGTGATTTCATAGCTCGCTAGCCCGCGCGGAGACGCGTCTTTTGACACCTCGCACGTGCGTCTGGCGAATATAGAACTTCAAAAAATTCCATAACAAGTAAATTCATACATATACGAAATCCACCTTAGCTACACAATAATTTTATCAAATCGTTATAACTTTGCATCCAGGTGACGCATTTTGAAGCTGTTTTCAGCCAAATCAATATTAAATAGGTTCCGTACAACTGTTTGACTAATAAAAATTGACAAAAACGCGAAAAAATATTTTCGTATATCGACTTAGCAATTTTTGTGAGATTTTTTGAAGGAATTTTCAAAAACTAATTTTATCTCAAAATTCTTATCCGAAACATCGTTAGTAGTAGTTTCAATAGATACCTACCTGCCTTACCTGTATTCCGGTGCGCGCTCAGCCACCCCGAGTCCTGTTTGGTAGTGGTTATTTCAGGTTTTTCATATTTTTCAGTCAAAAAAGCAGTTTTTTGACCAAAACTCAAAATTTTTGTATCGCATATAGTTTCAGTGATTTCATAGCTCGCTAGCCCGCGCGGAGACGCGTCTTTTGACACCTCGCACGTGCGTCTGGCGAATATAGAACTTCAAAAAATTCCATAACAAGTAAATTCATACATATACGAAATCCACCTTAGCTACACAATAATTTTATCAAATCGTTATAACTTTGCATCCAGGTGACGCATTTTGAAGCTGTTTTCAGCCAAATCAATATTAAATAGGTTCCGTACAACTGTTTGACTAATAAAAATTGACAAAAACGCGAAAAAATATTTTCGTATATCGACTTAGCAATTTTTGTGAGATTTTTTGAAGGAATTTTCAAAAACTAATTTTATCTCAAAATTCTTATCCGAAACATCGTTAGTAGTAGTTTCAATAGATACCTACCTGCCTTACCTGTATTCCGGTGCGCGCTCAGCCACCCCGAGTCCTGTTTGGTAGTGGTTATTTCAGGTTTTTCATATTTTTCAGTCAAAAAAGCAGTTTTTTGACCAAAACTCAAAATTTTTGTATCGCATATAGTTTCAGTGATTTCATAGCTCGCTAGCCCGCGCGGAGACGCGTCTTTTGACACCTCGCACGTGCGTCTGGCGAATATAGAACTTCAAAAAATTCCATAACAAGTAAATTCATACATATACGAAATCCACCTTAGCTACACAATAATTTTATCAAATCGTTATAACTTTGCATCCAGGTGACGCATTTTGAAGCTGTTTTCAGCCAAATCAATATTAAATAGGTTCCGTACAACTGTTTGACTAATAAAAATTGACAAAAACGCGAAAAAATATTTTCGTATATCGACTTAGCAATTTTTGTGAGATTTTTTGAAGGAATTTTCAAAAACTAATTTTATCTCAAAATTCTTATCCGAAACATCGTTAGTAGTAGTTTCAATAGATACCTACCTGCCTTACCTGTATTCCGGTGCGCGCTCAGCCACCCCGAGTCCTGTTTGGTAGTGGTTATTTCAGGTTTTTCATATTTTTCAGTCAAAAAAGCAGTTTTTTGACCAAAACTCAAAATTTTTGTATCGCATATAGTTTCAGTGATTTCATAGCTCGCTAGCCCGCGCGGAGACGCGTCTTTTGACACCTCGCACGTGCGTCTGGCGAATATAGAACTTCAAAAAATTCCATAACAAGTAAATTCATACATATACGAAATCCACCTTAGCTACACAATAATTTTATCAAATCGTTATAACTTTGCATCCAGGTGACGCATTTTGAAGCTGTTTTCAGCCAAATCAATATTAAATAGGTTCCGTACAACTGTTTGACTAATAAAAATTGACAAAAACGCGAAAAAATATTTTCGTATATCGACTTAGCAATTTTTGTGAGATTTTTTGAAGGAATTTTCAAAAACTAATTTTATCTCAAAATTCTTATCCGAAACATCGTTAGTAGTAGTTTCAATAGATACCTACCTGCCTTACCTGTATTCCGGTGCGCGCTCAGCCACCCCGAGTCCTGTTTGGTAGTGGTTATTTCAGGTTTTTCATATTTTTCAGTCAAAAAAGCAGTTTTTTGACCAAAACTCAAAATTTTTGTATCGCATATAGTTTCAGTGATTTCATAGCTCGCTAGCCCGCGCGGAGACGCGTCTTTTGACACCTCGCACGTGCGTCTGGCGAATATAGAACTTCAAAAAATTCCATAACAAGTAAATTCATACATATACGAAATCCACCTTAGCTACACAATAATTTTATCAAATCGTTATAACTTTGCATCCAGGTGACGCATTTTGAAGCTGTTTTCAGCCAAATCAATATTAAATAGGTTCCGTACAACTGTTTGACTAATAAAAATTGACAAAAACGCGAAAAAATATTTTCGTATATCGACTTAGCAATTTTTGTGAGATTTTTTGAAGGAATTTTCAAAAACTAATTTTATCTCAAAATTCTTATCCGAAACATCGTTAGTAGTAGTTTCAATAGATACCTACCTGCCTTACCTGTATTCCGGTGCGCGCTCAGCCACCCCGAGTCCTGTTTGGTAGTGGTTATTTCAGGTTTTTCATATTTTTCAGTCAAAAAAGCAGTTTTTTGACCAAAACTCAAAATTTTTGTATCGCATATAGTTTCAGTGATTTCATAGCTCGCTAGCCCGCGCGGAGACGCGTCTTTTGACACCTCGCACGTGCGTCTGGCGAATATAGAACTTCAAAAAATTCCATAACAAGTAAATTCATACATATACGAAATCCACCTTAGCTACACAATAATTTTATCAAATCGTTATAACTTTGCATCCAGGTGACGCATTTTGAAGCTGTTTTCAGCCAAATCAATATTAAATAGGTTCCGTACAACTGTTTGACTAATAAAAATTGACAAAAACGCGAAAAAATATTTTCGTATATCGACTTAGCAATTTTTGTGAGATTTTTTGAAGGAATTTTCAAAAACTAATTTTATCTCAAAATTCTTATCCGAAACATCGTTAGTAGTAGTTTCAATAGATACCTACCTGCCTTACCTGTATTCCGGTGCGCGCTCAGCCACCCCGAGTCCTGTTTGGTAGTGGTTATTTCAGGTTTTTCATATTTTTCAGTCAAAAAAGCAGTTTTTTGACCAAAACTCAAAATTTTTGTATCGCATATAGTTTCAGTGATTTCATAGCTCGCTAGCCCGCGCGGAGACGCGTCTTTTGACACCTCGCACGTGCGTCTGGCGAATATAGAACTTCAAAAAATTCCATAACAAGTAAATTCATACATATACGAAATCCACCTTAGCTACACAATAATTTTATCAAATCGTTATAACTTTGCATCCAGGTGACGCATTTTGAAGCTGTTTTCAGCCAAATCAATATTAAATAGGTTCCGTACAACTGTTTGACTAATAAAAATTGACAAAAACGCGAAAAAATATTTTCGTATATCGACTTAGCAATTTTTGTGAGATTTTTTGAAGGAATTTTCAAAAACTAATTTTATCTCAAAATTCTTATCCGAAACATCGTTAGTAGTAGTTTCAATAGATACCTACCTGCCTTACCTGTATTCCGGTGCGCGCTCAGCCACCCCGAGTCCTGTTTGGTAGTGGTTATTTCAGGTTTTTCATATTTTTCAGTCAAAAAAGCAGTTTTTTGACCAAAACTCAAAATTTTTGTATCGCATATAGTTTCAGTGATTTCATAGCTCGCTAGCCCGCGCGGAGACGCGTCTTTTGACACCTCGCACGTGCGTCTGGCGAATATAGAACTTCAAAAAATTCCATAACAAGTAAATTCATACATATACGAAATCCACCTTAGCTACACAATAATTTTATCAAATCGTTATAACTTTGCATCCAGGTGACGCATTTTGAAGCTGTTTTCAGCCAAATCAATATTAAATAGGTTCCGTACAACTGTTTGACTAATAAAAATTGACAAAAACGCGAAAAAATATTTTCGTATATCGACTTAGCAATTTTTGTGAGATTTTTTGAAGGAATTTTCAAAAACTAATTTTATCTCAAAATTCTTATCCGAAACATCGTTAGTAGTAGTTTCAATAGATACCTACCTGCCTTACCTGTATTCCGGTGCGCGCTCAGCCACCCCGAGTCCTGTTTGGTAGTGGTTATTTCAGGTTTTTCATATTTTTCAGTCAAAAAAGCAGTTTTTTGACCAAAACTCAAAATTTTTGTATCGCATATAGTTTCAGTGATTTCATAGCTCGCTAGCCCGCGCGGAGACGCGTCTTTTGACACCTCGCACGTGCGTCTGGCGAATATAGAACTTCAAAAAATTCCATAACAAGTAAATTCATACATATACGAAATCCACCTTAGCTACACAATAATTTTATCAAATCGTTATAACTTTGCATCCAGGTGACGCATTTTGAAGCTGTTTTCAGCCAAATCAATATTAAATAGGTTCCGTACAACTGTTTGACTAATAAAAATTGACAAAAACGCGAAAAAATATTTTCGTATATCGACTTAGCAATTTTTGTGAGATTTTTTGAAGGAATTTTCAAAAACTAATTTTATCTCAAAATTCTTATCCGAAACATCGTTAGTAGTAGTTTCAATAGATACCTACCTGCCTTACCTGTATTCCGGTGCGCGCTCAGCCACCCCGAGTCCTGTTTGGTAGTGGTTATTTCAGGTTTTTCATATTTTTCAGTCAAAAAAGCAGTTTTTTGACCAAAACTCAAAATTTTTGTATCGCATATAGTTTCAGTGATTTCATAGCTCGCTAGCCCGCGCGGAGACGCGTCTTTTGACACCTCGCACGTGCGTCTGGCGAATATAGAACTTCAAAAAATTCCATAACAAGTAAATTCATACATATACGAAATCCACCTTAGCTACACAATAATTTTATCAAATCGTTATAACTTTGCATCCAGGTGACGCATTTTGAAGCTGTTTTCAGCCAAATCAATATTAAATAGGTTCCGTACAACTGTTTGACTAATAAAAATTGACAAAAACGCGAAAAAATATTTTCGTATATCGACTTAGCAATTTTTGTGAGATTTTTTGAAGGAATTTTCAAAAACTAATTTTATCTCAAAATTCTTATCCGAAACATCGTTAGTAGTAGTTTCAATAGATACCTACCTGCCTTACCTGTATTCCGGTGCGCGCTCAGCCACCCCGAGTCCTGTT
Organism: Tiliacea citrago; assembly: GCA_963921375.1. Taxonomy (NCBI): domain Eukaryota; kingdom Metazoa; phylum Arthropoda; class Insecta; order Lepidoptera; family Noctuidae; genus Tiliacea; species Tiliacea citrago. The sequence goes on from OY992801.1 coordinate 56,804, forward strand.
TGGTAGTGGTTATTTCAGGTTTTTCATATTTTTCAGTCAAAAAAGCAGTTTTTTGACCAAAACTCAAAATTTTTGTATCGCATATAGTTTCAGTGATTTCATAGCTCGCTAGCCCGCGCGGAGACGCGTCTTTTGACACCTCGCACGTGCGTCTGGCGAATATAGAACTTCAAAAAATTCCATAACAAGTAAATTCATACATATACGAAATCCACCTTAGCTACACAATAATTTTATCAAATCGTTATAACTTTGCATCCAGGTGACGCATTTTGAAGCTGTTTTCAGCCAAATCAATATTAAATAGGTTCCGTACAACTGTTTGACTAATAAAAATTGACAAAAACGCGAAAAAATATTTTCGTATATCGACTTAGCAATTTTTGTGAGATTTTTTGAAGGAATTTTCAAAAACTAATTTTATCTCAAAATTCTTATCCGAAACATCGTTAGTAGTAGTTTCAATAGATACCTACCTGCCTTACCTGTATTCCGGTGCGCGCTCAGCCACCCCGAGTCCTGTTTGGTAGTGGTTATTTCAGGTTTTTCATATTTTTCAGTCAAAAAAGCAGTTTTTTGACCAAAACTCAAAATTTTTGTATCGCATATAGTTTCAGTGATTTCATAGCTCGCTAGCCCGCGCGGAGACGCGTCTTTTGACACCTCGCACGTGCGTCTGGCGAATATAGAACTTCAAAAAATTCCATAACAAGTAAATTCATACATATACGAAATCCACCTTAGCTACACAATAATTTTATCAAATCGTTATAACTTTGCATCCAGGTGACGCATTTTGAAGCTGTTTTCAGCCAAATCAATATTAAATAGGTTCCGTACAACTGTTTGACTAATAAAAATTGACAAAAACGCGAAAAAATATTTTCGTATATCGACTTAGCAATTTTTGTGAGATTTTTTGAAGGAATTTTCAAAAACTAATTTTATCTCAAAATTCTTATCCGAAACATCGTTAGTAGTAGTTTCAATAGATACCTACCTGCCTTACCTGTATTCCGGTGCGCGCTCAGCCACCCCGAGTCCTGTTTGGTAGTGGTTATTTCAGGTTTTTCATATTTTTCAGTCAAAAAAGCAGTTTTTTGACCAAAACTCAAAATTTTTGTATCGCATATAGTTTCAGTGATTTCATAGCTCGCTAGCCCGCGCGGAGACGCGTCTTTTGACACCTCGCACGTGCGTCTGGCGAATATAGAACTTCAAAAAATTCCATAACAAGTAAATTCATACATATACGAAATCCACCTTAGCTACACAATAATTTTATCAAATCGTTATAACTTTGCATCCAGGTGACGCATTTTGAAGCTGTTTTCAGCCAAATCAATATTAAATAGGTTCCGTACAACTGTTTGACTAATAAAAATTGACAAAAACGCGAAAAAATATTTTCGTATATCGACTTAGCAATTTTTGTGAGATTTTTTGAAGGAATTTTCAAAAACTAATTTTATCTCAAAATTCTTATCCGAAACATCGTTAGTAGTAGTTTCAATAGATACCTACCTGCCTTACCTGTATTCCGGTGCGCGCTCAGCCACCCCGAGTCCTGTTTGGTAGTGGTTATTTCAGGTTTTTCATATTTTTCAGTCAAAAAAGCAGTTTTTTGACCAAAACTCAAAATTTTTGTATCGCATATAGTTTCAGTGATTTCATAGCTCGCTAGCCCGCGCGGAGACGCGTCTTTTGACACCTCGCACGTGCGTCTGGCGAATATAGAACTTCAAAAAATTCCATAACAAGTAAATTCATACATATACGAAATCCACCTTAGCTACACAATAATTTTATCAAATCGTTATAACTTTGCATCCAGGTGACGCATTTTGAAGCTGTTTTCAGCCAAATCAATATTAAATAGGTTCCGTACAACTGTTTGACTAATAAAAATTGACAAAAACGCGAAAAAATATTTTCGTATATCGACTTAGCAATTTTTGTGAGATTTTTTGAAGGAATTTTCAAAAACTAATTTTATCTCAAAATTCTTATCCGAAACATCGTTAGTAGTAGTTTCAATAGATACCTACCTGCCTTACCTGTATTCCGGTGCGCGCTCAGCCACCCCGAGTCCTGTTTGGTAGTGGTTATTTCAGGTTTTTCATATTTTTCAGTCAAAAAAGCAGTTTTTTGACCAAAACTCAAAATTTTTGTATCGCATATAGTTTCAGTGATTTCATAGCTCGCTAGCCCGCGCGGAGACGCGTCTTTTGACACCTCGCACGTGCGTCTGGCGAATATAGAACTTCAAAAAATTCCATAACAAGTAAATTCATACATATACGAAATCCACCTTAGCTACACAATAATTTTATCAAATCGTTATAACTTTGCATCCAGGTGACGCATTTTGAAGCTGTTTTCAGCCAAATCAATATTAAATAGGTTCCGTACAACTGTTTGACTAATAAAAATTGACAAAAACGCGAAAAAATATTTTCGTATATCGACTTAGCAATTTTTGTGAGATTTTTTGAAGGAATTTTCAAAAACTAATTTTATCTCAAAATTCTTATCCGAAACATCGTTAGTAGTAGTTTCAATAGATACCTACCTGCCTTACCTGTATTCCGGTGCGCGCTCAGCCACCCCGAGTCCTGTTTGGTAGTGGTTATTTCAGGTTTTTCATATTTTTCAGTCAAAAAAGCAGTTTTTTGACCAAAACTCAAAATTTTTGTATCGCATATAGTTTCAGTGATTTCATAGCTCGCTAGCCCGCGCGGAGACGCGTCTTTTGACACCTCGCACGTGCGTCTGGCGAATATAGAACTTCAAAAAATTCCATAACAAGTAAATTCATACATATACGAAATCCACCTTAGCTACACAATAATTTTATCAAATCGTTATAACTTTGCATCCAGGTGACGCATTTTGAAGCTGTTTTCAGCCAAATCAATATTAAATAGGTTCCGTACAACTGTTTGACTAATAAAAATTGACAAAAACGCGAAAAAATATTTTCGTATATCGACTTAGCAATTTTTGTGAGATTTTTTGAAGGAATTTTCAAAAACTAATTTTATCTCAAAATTCTTATCCGAAACATCGTTAGTAGTAGTTTCAATAGATACCTACCTGCCTTACCTGTATTCCGGTGCGCGCTCAGCCACCCCGAGTCCTGTTTGGTAGTGGTTATTTCAGGTTTTTCATATTTTTCAGTCAAAAAAGCAGTTTTTTGACCAAAACTCAAAATTTTTGTATCGCATATAGTTTCAGTGATTTCATAGCTCGCTAGCCCGCGCGGAGACGCGTCTTTTGACACCTCGCACGTGCGTCTGGCGAATATAGAACTTCAAAAAATTCCATAACAAGTAAATTCATACATATACGAAATCCACCTTAGCTACACAATAATTTTATCAAATCGTTATAACTTTGCATCCAGGTGACGCATTTTGAAGCTGTTTTCAGCCAAATCAATATTAAATAGGTTCCGTACAACTGTTTGACTAATAAAAATTGACAAAAACGCGAAAAAATATTTTCGTATATCGACTTAGCAATTTTTGTGAGATTTTTTGAAGGAATTTTCAAAAACTAATTTTATCTCAAAATTCTTATCCGAAACATCGTTAGTAGTAGTTTCAATAGATACCTACCTGCCTTACCTGTATTCCGGTGCGCGCTCAGCCACCCCGAGTCCTGTTTGGTAGTGGTTATTTCAGGTTTTTCATATTTTTCAGTCAAAAAAGCAGTTTTTTGACCAAAACTCAAAATTTTTGTATCGCATATAGTTTCAGTGATTTCATAGCTCGCTAGCCCGCGCGGAGACGCGTCTTTTGACACCTCGCACGTGCGTCTGGCGAATATAGAACTTCAAAAAATTCCATAACAAGTAAATTCATACATATACGAAATCCACCTTAGCTACACAATAATTTTATCAAATCGTTATAACTTTGCATCCAGGTGACGCATTTTGAAGCTGTTTTCAGCCAAATCAATATTAAATAGGTTCCGTACAACTGTTTGACTAATAAAAATTGACAAAAACGCGAAAAAATATTTTCGTATATCGACTTAGCAATTTTTGTGAGATTTTTTGAAGGAATTTTCAAAAACTAATTTTATCTCAAAATTCTTATCCGAAACATCGTTAGTAGTAGTTTCAATAGATACCTACCTGCCTTACCTGTATTCCGGTGCGCGCTCAGCCACCCCGAGTCCTGTTTGGTAGTGGTTATTTCAGGTTTTTCATATTTTTCAGTCAAAAAAGCAGTTTTTTGACCAAAACTCAAAATTTTTGTATCGCATATAGTTTCAGTGATTTCATAGCTCGCTAGCCCGCGCGGAGACGCGTCTTTTGACACCTCGCACGTGCGTCTGGCGAATATAGAACTTCAAAAAATTCCATAACAAGTAAATTCATACATATACGAAATCCACCTTAGCTACACAATAATTTTATCAAATCGTTATAACTTTGCATCCAGGTGACGCATTTTGAAGCTGTTTTCAGCCAAATCAATATTAAATAGGTTCCGTACAACTGTTTGACTAATAAAAATTGACAAAAACGCGAAAAAATATTTTCGTATATCGACTTAGCAATTTTTGTGAGATTTTTTGAAGGAATTTTCAAAAACTAATTTTATCTCAAAATTCTTATCCGAAACATCGTTAGTAGTAGTTTCAATAGATACCTACCTGCCTTACCTGTATTCCGGTGCGCGCTCAGCCACCCCGAGTCCTGTTTGGTAGTGGTTATTTCAGGTTTTTCATATTTTTCAGTCAAAAAAGCAGTTTTTTGACCAAAACTCAAAATTTTTGTATCGCATATAGTTTCAGTGATTTCATAGCTCGCTAGCCCGCGCGGAGACGCGTCTTTTGACACCTCGCACGTGCGTCTGGCGAATATAGAACTTCAAAAAATTCCATAACAAGTAAATTCATACATATACGAAATCCACCTTAGCTACACAATAATTTTATCAAATCGTTATAACTTTGCATCCAGGTGACGCATTTTGAAGCTGTTTTCAGCCAAATCAATATTAAATAGGTTCCGTACAACTGTTTGACTAATAAAAATTGACAAAAACGCGAAAAAATATTTTCGTATATCGACTTAGCAATTTTTGTGAGATTTTTTGAAGGAATTTTCAAAAACTAATTTTATCTCAAAATTCTTATCCGAAACATCGTTAGTAGTAGTTTCAATAGATACCTACCTGCCTTACCTGTATTCCGGTGCGCGCTCAGCCACCCCGAGTCCTGTTTGGTAGTGGTTATTTCAGGTTTTTCATATTTTTCAGTCAAAAAAGCAGTTTTTTGACCAAAACTCAAAATTTTTGTATCGCATATAGTTTCAGTGATTTCATAGCTCGCTAGCCCGCGCGGAGACGCGTCTTTTGACACCTCGCACGTGCGTCTGGCGAATATAGAACTTCAAAAAATTCCATAACAAGTAAATTCATACATATACGAAATCCACCTTAGCTACACAATAATTTTATCAAATCGTTATAACTTTGCATCCAGGTGACGCATTTTGAAGCTGTTTTCAGCCAAATCAATATTAAATAGGTTCCGTACAACTGTTTGACTAATAAAAATTGACAAAAACGCGAAAAAATATTTTCGTATATCGACTTAGCAATTTTTGTGAGATTTTTTGAAGGAATTTTCAAAAACTAATTTTATCTCAAAATTCTTATCCGAAACATCGTTAGTAGTAGTTTCAATAGATACCTACCTGCCTTACCTGTATTCCGGTGCGCGCTCAGCCACCCCGAGTCCTGTTTGGTAGTGGTTATTTCAGGTTTTTCATATTTTTCAGTCAAAAAAGCAGTTTTTTGACCAAAACTCAAAATTTTTGTATCGCATATAGTTTCAGTGATTTCATAGCTCGCTAGCCCGCGCGGAGACGCGTCTTTTGACACCTCGCACGTGCGTCTGGCGAATATAGAACTTCAAAAAATTCCATAACAAGTAAATTCATACATATACGAAATCCACCTTAGCTACACAATAATTTTATCAAATCGTTATAACTTTGCATCCAGGTGACGCATTTTGAAGCTGTTTTCAGCCAAATCAATATTAAATAGGTTCCGTACAACTGTTTGACTAATAAAAATTGACAAAAACGCGAAAAAATATTTTCGTATATCGACTTAGCAATTTTTGTGAGATTTTTTGAAGGAATTTTCAAAAACTAATTTTATCTCAAAATTCTTATCCGAAACATCGTTAGTAGTAGTTTCAATAGATACCTACCTGCCTTACCTGTATTCCGGTGCGCGCTCAGCCACCCCGAGTCCTGTTTGGTAGTGGTTATTTCAGGTTTTTCATATTTTTCAGTCAAAAAAGCAGTTTTTTGACCAAAACTCAAAATTTTTGTATCGCATATAGTTTCAGTGATTTCATAGCTCGCTAGCCCGCGCGGAGACGCGTCTTTTGACACCTCGCACGTGCGTCTGGCGAATATAGAACTTCAAAAAATTCCATAACAAGTAAATTCATACATATACGAAATCCACCTTAGCTACACAATAATTTTATCAAATCGTTATAACTTTGCATCCAGGTGACGCATTTTGAAGCTGTTTTCAGCCAAATCAATATTAAATAGGTTCCGTACAACTGTTTGACTAATAAAAATTGACAAAAACGCGAAAAAATATTTTCGTATATCGACTTAGCAATTTTTGTGAGATTTTTTGAAGGAATTTTCAAAAACTAATTTTATCTCAAAATTCTTATCCGAAACATCGTTAGTAGTAGTTTCAATAGATACCTACCTGCCTTACCTGTATTCCGGTGCGCGCTCAGCCACCCCGAGTCCTGTTTGGTAGTGGTTATTTCAGGTTTTTCATATTTTTCAGTCAAAAAAGCAGTTTTTTGACCAAAACTCAAAATTTTTGTATCGCATATAGTTTCAGTGATTTCATAGCTCGCTAGCCCGCGCGGAGACGCGTCTTTTGACACCTCGCACGTGCGTCTGGCGAATATAGAACTTCAAAAAATTCCATAACAAGTAAATTCATACATATACGAAATCCACCTTAGCTACACAATAATTTTATCAAATCGTTATAACTTTGCATCCAGGTGACGCATTTTGAAGCTGTTTTCAGCCAAATCAATATTAAATAGGTTCCGTACAACTGTTTGACTAATAAAAATTGACAAAAACGCGAAAAAATATTTTCGTATATCGACTTAGCAATTTTTGTGAGATTTTTTGAAGGAATTTTCAAAAACTAATTTTATCTCAAAATTCTTATCCGAAACATCGTTAGTAGTAGTTTCAATAGATACCTACCTGCCTTACCTGTATTCCGGTGCGCGCTCAGCCACCCCGAGTCCTGTTTGGTAGTGGTTATTTCAGGTTTTTCATATTTTTCAGTCAAAAAAGCAGTTTTTTGACCAAAACTCAAAATTTTTGTATCGCATATAGTTTCAGTGATTTCATAGCTCGCTAGCCCGCGCGGAGACGCGTCTTTTGACACCTCGCACGTGCGTCTGGCGAATATAGAACTTCAAAAAATTCCATAACAAGTAAATTCATACATATACGAAATCCACCTTAGCTACACAATAATTTTATCAAATCGTTATAACTTTGCATCCAGGTGACGCATTTTGAAGCTGTTTTCAGCCAAATCAATATTAAATAGGTTCCGTACAACTGTTTGACTAATAAAAATTGACAAAAACGCGAAAAAATATTTTCGTATATCGACTTAGCAATTTTTGTGAGATTTTTTGAAGGAATTTTCAAAAACTAATTTTATCTCAAAATTCTTATCCGAAACATCGTTAGTAGTAGTTTCAATAGATACCTACCTGCCTTACCTGTATTCCGGTGCGCGCTCAGCCACCCCGAGTCCTGTTTGGTAGTGGTTATTTCAGGTTTTTCATATTTTTCAGTCAAAAAAGCAGTTTTTTGACCAAAACTCAAAATTTTTGTATCGCATATAGTTTCAGTGATTTCATAGCTCGCTAGCCCGCGCGGAGACGCGTCTTTTGACACCTCGCACGTGCGTCTGGCGAATATAGAACTTCAAAAAATTCCATAACAAGTAAATTCATACATATACGAAATCCACCTTAGCTACACAATAATTTTATCAAATCGTTATAACTTTGCATCCAGGTGACGCATTTTGAAGCTGTTTTCAGCCAAATCAATATTAAATAGGTTCCGTACAACTGTTTGACTAATAAAAATTGACAAAAACGCGAAAAAATATTTTCGTATATCGACTTAGCAATTTTTGTGAGATTTTTTGAAGGAATTTTCAAAAACTAATTTTATCTCAAAATTCTTATCCGAAACATCGTTAGTAGTAGTTTCAATAGATACCTACCTGCCTTACCTGTATTCCGGTGCGCGCTCAGCCACCCCGAGTCCTGTTTGGTAGTGGTTATTTCAGGTTTTTCATATTTTTCAGTCAAAAAAGCAGTTTTTTGACCAAAACTCAAAATTTTTGTATCGCATATAGTTTCAGTGATTTCATAGCTCGCTAGCCCGCGCGGAGACGCGTCTTTTGACACCTCGCACGTGCGTCTGGCGAATATAGAACTTCAAAAAATTCCATAACAAGTAAATTCATACATATACGAAATCCACCTTAGCTACACAATAATTTTATCAAATCGTTATAACTTTGCATCCAGGTGACGCATTTTGAAGCTGTTTTCAGCCAAATCAATATTAAATAGGTTCCGTACAACTGTTTGACTAATAAAAATTGACAAAAACGCGAAAAAATATTTTCGTATATCGACTTAGCAATTTTTGTGAGATTTTTTGAAGGAATTTTCAAAAACTAATTTTATCTCAAAATTCTTATCCGAAACATCGTTAGTAGTAGTTTCAATAGATACCTACCTGCCTTACCTGTATTCCGGTGCGCGCTCAGCCACCCCGAGTCCTGTTTGGTAGTGGTTATTTCAGGTTTTTCATATTTTTCAGTCAAAAAAGCAGTTTTTTGACCAAAACTCAAAATTTTTGTATCGCATATAGTTTCAGTGATTTCATAGCTCGCTAGCCCGCGCGGAGACGCGTCTTTTGACACCTCGCACGTGCGTCTGGCGAATATAGAACTTCAAAAAATTCCATAACAAGTAAATTCATACATATACGAAATCCACCTTAGCTACACAATAATTTTATCAAATCGTTATAACTTTGCATCCAGGTGACGCATTTTGAAGCTGTTTTCAGCCAAATCAATATTAAATAGGTTCCGTACAACTGTTTGACTAATAAAAATTGACAAAAACGCGAAAAAATATTTTCGTATATCGACTTAGCAATTTTTGTGAGATTTTTTGAAGGAATTTTCAAAAACTAATTTTATCTCAAAATTCTTATCCGAAACATCGTTAGTAGTAGTTTCAATAGATACCTACCTGCCTTACCTGTATTCCGGTGCGCGCTCAGCCACCCCGAGTCCTGTTTGGTAGTGGTTATTTCAGGTTTTTCATATTTTTCAGTCAAAAAAGCAGTTTTTTGACCAAAACTCAAAATTTTTGTATCGCATATAGTTTCAGTGATTTCATAGCTCGCTAGCCCGCGCGGAGACGCGTCTTTTGACACCTCGCACGTGCGTCTGGCGAATATAGAACTTCAAAAAATTGCCCGCCCACCCACCCTGTTGTCACTGGCCAGGTAAACTTTTCAGTTTTGAAAAAATAATAATAAATTATTATTAACTCTTTAATTCTCATTTGGTTCGTGCGGCTTATTTCGTATACTTTTGTTTAATTATTTATTTTACTTTATCGTATATTGACATTTTTATATTATTTTTAATTACATCAAAATTCTTAACGCTGTATCTTTGATACTAGATTTTTGCATTTTGACCCAGTTTTCTTAGTATAGTAGGGTGTCCACAGGATTGTCAGGACTTGTACCGTGGACTGACTCTGCATATAGCTGCTATTACGAAACCAATTCTTGTGGATAATACTTAATTATTACGGGATAGAGCAGTTCTGCCTATAGCGACGCAAAACTATAACGACAAGGTAGAGATCGACTCTACCAAGCGAAGTTATTGTCTTCGTTTTTATTAATTTTTACTGTTTTGCTCATTTTACTGTTTTGGTTTTACAGCTTAGGCAATCGCTATTTAGTACATTTAAGTGAACTCAAGTAATCACCCCAGGAATATGTTTGGATTTCGTACACCTAGCAAGGGAATGAAGTCTGGTTCCGACTCAAGACCATCACCGGTAAAGGAAGACCAGATACCGGTAGGGGAACTTGACAACATGGCCGGCGATGGACAGGAACTTACGCCAGAAATGAGAGCGAAGCCTCTCAGTAGTCCAAATAAAGGCGCAGGGCCATCAAGACAGATCGAGGCGCTTAAAGCCAAAGCGTTACCAGAAACTAAAACTGGACCGCTAAAGATCCAGATGACGTGTGGTATCCTTGAAAAATCGCCAAGACGGGAGACGCAGTATGTTAGCCGAATGGCTGAGGCGAAGGGATGGCTGATGAAAGCTAAGGTCCAAATAAATAACAGTCGGAACTTAAGGACTGAAATTAAGGCAGACGTCTTAGAAGCTGTTGAACGTTTGTTTAAACTAGTAAAAGACGCGCAAGAAGGAAAACCGTATAAGGGGACAGGAGAGAAAATAGTATCAACCGAAGCAGTAAGGGTAGTAAGTGACGACGGTAAATCGGAACGAGATAAGAAGGTAGTGGAAAGTGAACTTATTACGAAAATGGAGGAACATAGTAAACTACTGAGAGAAAGTAAGGAGGAAATGGAACAATTAAAGGATATCATTATGAAACACCAGGAGGATGTGAAAGCCACGTATGCCAGTGTTGCGGCCGCCCAACCCAGAAGGCAGCATCTGGAAGGTAAGGCCATGCATTCCGTAGTGGTGACATCTAGGGACGAAAACGAGACAGGAGAGCAGGTTCTAGAAATGATTCGAAAAGCCGTTAATGCAAAGGAAGAAGGATTCAGAATCGACAAAGTGAGAAAGGCTAAGGACAGGAAAGTTATATTGGGATGTGGGACTCAGGAGGAAATTACTAAGGTCAAAGAGAGAATAGCGAAAGCCGGGGGGAATTTGAAGGTGGATGACGTTCAAAACAAAGACCCACTCATCATCCTCCACGATGTCCTGCAATATAATACGGACAAGGAGATTGTGGATGGGCTATGGACCCAAAACTCACATATTTTAGCAGGAGTCAACAGAGGTGATGAGCGTATAGAAATAAAGTACAGAAGAAAAACCAGAAATCCGCACACTGCGCATGTTGTGGCCAAAGTGTCTCCACAGGTCTGGACACGACTGACGGAAACAGGAGTAGCACATATTGACCTGCAAAGAGTCAGAGTGGCGGACCAGTCGCCCCTTGTTCAGTGCTCACGTTGCTTAGGCTATGGGCACACAAAGCGGTTTTGCCTCGAAGCACTGGACTTATGCAGTCATTGCGGTGGTCCACACCTGAGGTCAGCGTGTGCAGACATGCTGGCCAGAGCATTACCGACTTGTTGCAACTGTCAGAGGGCAAAGATGGACAGGGTGGATCATAACGCATTCAGTACCGACTGTCCTGTGAGAAGAAAGTGGGACACCATAGCCAGGTCCTCCATAGCATATTGCTAAGGTGGTCCCGGGCAGCAACGGTACATGCAGCCAGAGTATAGCACCAACCAAACAGTACCGCGTTGTTCAGGCGAACCTACAGAGGAGCGAACTTGCGACTGCTGAACTTATTATGGAAGCAATGAAGAGGAAGTTGGCATTTGCTATAGTTCAAGAGCCCTATATAGGGCGGACAGGGGAAATGCGGAATTACCCAGGAGTGAGAATAGTGCAGTGCATTAGAAAGACAGACCGAGTCAACAAATCTGCCATTGCTTTGTTCGATGCCGACATCGACATCACCCAGTTTCCAAACCTGACGACTGAAAACATTGCAGTCGCAAAGCTTAAAACCAAGGCGTGGGAAGTTGCAGTGGTGTCGGTCTACCTGGAAGGTGATCTACCGATTGAACCTTATATGTGGCATGTGAAGACAGTCATAGAGAATATAGGGACGGGCAACGTGATACTGGGAGGTGACGTCAATGCATGGAATGCATGGTGGGGAAGTCGGAAAGTGGACCGTAGGGGGGAAGTATTGGCGGGAATGCTGGAGGAGTTGGACTTGCAAATATTGAACCGTGGGTCTGAGCCCACCTTCGACACCATCAGGGGAGGGGTGAGGTTCACGAGCTGCGTCGACATTACAACTTGCACCATGAGCATGCTCGGAAAGATAGACAACTGGAGAGTGTCCGGAGATATAACATGTTCGGACCACAAGGCAATACTGTTTGATTTAAATATTGAAAAATCCTCAGGAACAGACATTAAAAGAGTAACGAGATTTTATAATACAAAGAAGGCCAATTGGCACCAGTTTCGTGAGAAACTGGCCCAACGTTGGATAGAAGGTAATTTAAATGAGGCGGAAATAGATAAAATAACGATTCAGGGAGATTTAGAAAAAATAGTGGATAAGTATGCAACTTCAATTACTGAAACCTGTAAAGAAACTATACCGGAAATAAAAAACAAAAAACTAGCAGAATTGCCTTGGTGGAACGATGAGCTTGAAAAACTCAAAAAGGAGTTAATCACGAAGAAGCGCAGAATAGCTTGCGCTGCGTCGGTTCGCCGAGCATGGGTTGTAGACCAATACCTCCAGGCAAAAGAAAATTACCTGCTGGAGGCAAAAAGGGCTCAAGCCATCAGCTTCAAGAATTTCTGTGGGAAGCAGGACAGGGAGAGTATGTGGGACGGAATTTATAGGGTGATAAGCAGAACAACCGCTAGACCAGAGGATCAACCACTGACTGAGGATGGGAGAACTTTGACGGGCGAGGAATCGGCGAGGCTCTTGGCGGAAACCTTTTATCCGGAAGACAATCCAGATGAAGACGAGGCAGAACACAAAGAAGTGCGTGAGACAGCAAGTCTTGTAAATGGTTGGGCACATGGGGAATCATGTGACCCTCCATTTACATCGGAGGAGCTGAGGTGGGCTACCTCGAGTTTCAACCCAAAAAAAGCGCCTGGACTAGATGGTTTCACCTCCGATATCTGCAGAGAGGCGGTCGCCTTGGATACAGAACTGTTTTTGGCAATTCTGAATAAATGTTTGAGCCTTTCCCACTTTCCTACGGTTTGGAAGGAGGCGGTGGTAGTAGTGCTGCGAAAACCGGGAAAGGACGACTACTCGCATCCCAAGTCCTATAGGCCGATTGGACTATTGCCTATACTGGGGAAAATCCTGGAAAAAATGTTGATCAGAAGGATTAGATGGCACACATTACCAGAGATGAGCAACCGCCAGTACGGGTTCACGCCACAACGTGGTACCGAAGACTCCCTGTATGCCATGATCCAGCACATAAGAGGTAAGCTCAAAGACAAAAAGCTGATAACCCTGGTATCACTAGACATAGAGGGAGCCTTTGATAGTGCATGGTGGCCCACGATAAGATGCAGACTGGCGGAAACTAAATGTCCCGCAAACGTCAGACGTCTTGTAGACAGCTACCTGACAGATCGTAGAGTACGGGTTAGGTATGCGGGTGCGGAATGTGCTGTCAACACCACGAAGGGATGCGTTCAGGGATCAATAGGGGGCCCAACTTTCTGGAATATGCTTCTGGACCCCCTGCTGAAGGAGCTGAAAGACAGGGGCGACTACAGCCAGGCTTTCGCCGATGATGTTGTCTTGATTTTCTCAGGAGACACGGCACTAGAAGTACAGAGACAGGCCAATGCCAGCCTCGCACATGTTCGGAGCTGGGGAGTCAAAAATAAACTTAAATTCGCGCCACATAAAACCAAGGCCATGGTCATAACCAATAAATTGAAATACGACTCACCAATTCTGAGCATGGGTGGTGTGGGTATTGGTCTGTCTCGGGAAATTAAGATACTGGGCCTGATGGTGGACGATAAACTTACCTTCAACTCGCATGTTGCCAATGTTTGTCACAAGGCACTTAATCTTTACAAGCAACTGTCTAGGGTTGCGAAAATACATTGGGGGTTGGGACCCGAGGTGGTCAGAGCGATTTATGTGGCGGTGGTAGAACCGGTTATATTGTATGCGGCTTGTGTTTGGGCACCGGCTGTAGATAAACTCGGGATTAAGAAGCATTTGGCGATGGTACAACGTGGGTTCGTGCAGAAGATCATAAAGGCATATAGAACGGTTTCTCTGAACTCGGCCTTACTACTCGCGGGGTTGTTGCCTCTTGACCTAAGGGTCAAGGAGACAGCCTGTCTTTTTGAAATAAAGAAAGGTTTTTCCCGGCGAGTGGTAGGAGACCGAGACGTTGAAAACCCGATAGCATATATAGATAGCCCACATCCTGCAGAACAGGCAGAGTTAGGATTTAAATGCGTGGTAGACAGTACACAAATGGCACAACATGATAAAGAAGGCCTGAAAATATTTACTGACGGTAGTAAAATCGAAGGTAAGGTTGGGGCGGCACTGTCCCTGTGGGATGGTGGCGTCGAAACCAAAAACCAGAAATTTAAACTGGAGCCATTTTGTACTGTCTATCAGGCCGAACTCTTGGCTTTGTCAGGTGCCACCGACATAGCTCTACGGGGCGTGGTATCAAATTGCAATATTTATTGCGATTCAAGATCAGCATTAGAGACAGTGGTCGATGGAGTTTCTCTCCATCCCCTAGCGGTAAAAATTCGAGCAAATATTAACAATTTATTAAAACGCGGCAAAATAATAGATTTATTTTGGATAAAAGCTCACGCAGGGTTGGAGGGGAATGAAAGGGCAGACGATCTTGCAAAGGATGCCGCGCTCAAACTCAAAAAAAGAGCAGATTACAGCAGCTGTCCTATTTCGTATATCAGGCGGCAAATTCGCACTGAGTCGCTGGACGAGTGGAATAGGCGTTACAAAATGGGTGATACTGCTTCCGTCACTAAAACATTCTTCCCGGATGCCATTCTGGCATATAAAACTTTGAAAAAGATCCAATTGGATCCGGTCTTGGTACAAGTTATGACGGGACACGGCGGGTTCTCTGAGTACTTGAACCGCTTCAAGTGCAAGGAGAGCCCGGCGTGTATCTGTGACCCAGAGGTAAGTGAGAGTATTCTGCATATTCTGACCGAGTGTCCTGTATACCAAATAGAAAGAACAAATGCCGAAAATGAAATTGAAATGCCCATTGAAATTGTAAATATTCCCATATTGATAGAAAATAAGACCACTAGGAACAAGTTCATTAAGTATTGTATAAAAATAGCAAGCAAGGTAGCAAAGAAGAATAAATAGGTAAATAAGGATGCACTGTATTATATATCTTAAGCATATGTAAAAACAGGTATCATGAATTAAGTAAACATAATGGCAAAAAAAAAAAAAAAAAAAAAAAAAAAAAAAAAAAAAAAAAAAAAAAAAATGTATATAATCAAAAAGTGGGTAAATAAATTATTAGCAATCATTCTGGAATAAGCATAATAGTATGAGTTATAGTTGTAATTGTAAAAGAAATAAGGATTTGAACTGATTTATTTGCAAAACTCGTGAAAGGCCCTACCTTCTCACACCAAAACAATAGAACGTAAAAAAAAAAAAAAAAAAAAAAAAAAAAAAAAAAAATTTAAGCAAATAACCATGTCGTCAAACAAAGTCTCTGACCCGTGTCAGAGGATAAGGACAAGGCAGGAGTGTGGTTTTAGCCGGTAAGAGTCCGGCACTGCCCAGACTGGCTCACCAGTGGGTCAGTCTGGGCGTCCATGAGGATTTCCCACTCCTGCCAAAAAAAAAAAAAAAAAAAAAAAAAAAAAAAAAAAAAAAACCTAACCTAACCTAACCTAACCTAACCTAACCTAACCTAACCTAACCTAACCTAACCTAACCTAACCTAACCTAACCTAACCTAACCTAACCTAACCTAACCTAACCTTTTTTTTTTTTTTTTTTTTTTTTGTTCACGGGGTGGAAAATCCTCATGGATGTCCTCCGCCCTGGGGCGGGCGGAGGGGTCTGTCAGACTCTTACTGACTAAAAACCACCCCAGTGTTCCCTTCCCACACTTGGGCCGGGGATCTTGGGATCTGTTATTACTTCCGCAATCCCCGGCTAGTGCCAGCCCGCCTCTGCGGGCCACCTCAAGTCTGGGGGGGGTGAGGTGTTAGACCCCCCCCGCGACGTCTGAAAGGGGCGCGCGTGGAACACTACGCACCGCCACCTCGGGTCCAGTGTGATAGGGGGCGGCGGACGTCCCCAAGTCCGCCGTCCCTGGACCCATTTAGGGGGGCCGGAAGAGGGCATTATCTGCCCTCTGCCGACGCCCGGTGCGCCTGCTGCGGGCTGGGTGAGCGGACGAGATCTCCCGCTCCCTTTCCGCAGCCTCCTTCTGCGACACGACTGTTTCGCAGAAGGACACCACCGCGTCCCAGGACTCCTCGCTGCCGGCCATCGACTCGACCACGGCCGGCACCGACAGGTCACTGCCTACTCCTGAGATGAGGGCACGGCGAGGCTCCTCCCATGCGGCACACTCTGCCAACGTATGCCGCGCCGTGTCCTCCCGGCAGTCGACGCAGTGATGACACCGGGCGTCCGGCTCCCTGTTTATGCGACACAGGTACTTCCCGAAGCAACCATGCCCCGAGAGCACCTGCGTCACCCGAAACGACAGGGAGCCGTGCCTCCTCCCGAGCCAGGGCTCGAGTACCGGCCGGACCGCCTCGATGGTGGCGAGGCCGGCGGTAGGGCGTGAAAGCCTGTCCCGCCATTCCGCCACCAGGGCTGCGCGAAGCTGTGACCGACGCAACTCCACATGTCGCTGCATCAGCCACTCGCCCCGCGCCCTCGCTTCCTCGCGCCACCGATACAGTGACGCGAGTACTTTCGCCTCGAGGTCCCAGGGCGGGGATCCGGCCAGTACGCAAGCCGCCTCGTAGGAGATCGTGCGATATCCCCTTATGACTCTGACGGCCATCGCTCTCTGCGGCTTTCGCAGTACTGCGATGCTTCCGGCCGTCAGGTCAGCCGCCCAGATCGGGGCCCCGTAAAGGGCCATCGATCGCACGATCCCCACGTAGAGCCGCCTACAGGCGGCGCTCGGGCCCCCCAAATTGGGAAGCAGCGTTGATAACGCTCCAGCCGCACCCAACAACTTGGGTGCCAGCCGCCGGAAGTGGGGGCCAAAATCCCACCGGCTGTCGAGCACCAATCCAAGGTACTTCATGGTGGACTCGACAGCGATTTGAGCCCCCCCAACCACGATGTGTGATCCCGGCGGCGGCGCCCGCCGGGGGCCATGAAAGATCAAGGCCTCCGACTTGTTGAGGGCAACCTCCAGGCCTAGGCGACGTATGCGGCTCACCACCTGTGAGACCGCAGCCGTCGCCAGCAACGCTGCCTCCCTGTACGAGCTCCCCCGGGCCGTGACCAGTGTGTCGTCTGCATAACACGTCAGGTCCACGCCCGGCTGGAGCTCGCCCCGCAGCACCCAGTCGTACCCGATGTTCCACAGGAGCGGTCCTACGACCGAGCCCTGTGGAACACCGCACGACATGCGGCGCTGGTTTCCGCCATCACGTCCCATGTAGGTGACACATCTTTCCGCCAAATAAGCCCCGACGATGCGGCGGAGATAGGAAGGCACCCGATGGTAACGCAGTGCCTCCCGGATGCAGCTCCAGGGCAGGGTGTTGAAGGCGTTGGAGATATCCAAGGACACCGCCAACATCACCCCGCCCCGGGACACTGCTTCCTCCGCCAGGACTCTCACCCGCGATATAGCGTGTATGGTGGAGCGCCCGTGCCGAAAGCCGAACTGGCTCTCGGCCAGGTCAGGCCCCTCTCTGCACAAGTGGCCGACGAGGCGGGCAGCGATTATCCGCTCAAACATCTTACCCACCTCGTCTAGCAGCACTATGGGCCTGTACCCGGACGGTGAGTCCGCAGGGCGCCCCGCCTTCCTGAGCAGGACCAGACGACCAGATTTCCACAAAGTGGGAAACTGGCCCTGCTCAAGGCACGCAGTATAGAGTCCTCTCAAGTGGGGCTCTAGCTCCTTCAGAGCGAGGGCTAGCGCTTGGCCGTGGATCCCGTCGGGCCCCGGAGCCACGTTCTTGGCCCGGAGCCGCGTCACGGCCGCCCCCATCTCTGCTTGTGTCACCTCTGGGACGCTGATGGTGTTCTCCTCTGTAGGCTCTGTGGCTGTGCGCAAAGCCATCGGCGGCGGAGTATGCTCCGCTCTTGCCGGGAAGAGGGCTGCGACGACCTCCTCCAGCAGCTCAGGTTGGAGACTCTCCGTGAGTGGAGGCGCCGCGGCTCGAAGTTTCCCTCGAACCGCACGATAGAACCTAACCTAACCTAACCTAACCTAACCCCCCCGGGCCTTAACTTTTGAACCGGAGGTCATAGACAGACCAAGTTTGGGGTCTCCGGAACCGGGAGGAAAAGAGCTTTCTATTGGCTCCGTCAAAAATACTAAATAAAGTCTCCCTTTCAAAATAAAAGTTGTTAAAGTATTTATTTATATATTCTTATCTATTCTTGGTATCGGTGTAGTGTTGCGGTGTAAGCAGTGTGGGTGACGTGTCCACTCACTTGACAGGAGATAACTTACACAGTTACACCTGCATAGTTTTTAGTTAAGACTTCTAGACTAAGGGTCCGGGACCCATTTTTACTAGTTTTAATTTTAATTTTAATTTTATTCTAGCTCTATTGGCTGTTAGGATAGGAAAACCATAACCAGATCTCTACTGAGACTATTAAAAATAATTTTCGTCGAAGCTGACAAAACGGTTTTCCGTTTTCGATTTTACTTATATTTTATTTTACTGCAATTACCGCGAGCTCGAGTCCTTAGCGTTCGTGAACTCGGGTTTCTTTTGCGTTGGAACGATTGCAGTTTTGTTTGCGTATTGTTTGACGGTACCGAATTTGTGGGGTGCCTTGTCTCGTCGTTTTTGTTTTAGCTTTATCTTGTTTTGTCTTATTTTATTTTTGCGGTTTCTGGGATACTTCTGTGCCTATCCCCCCTTTACAGGGATACAGAAGTATCTTCAGCATCTTTAGTGTTTTTCGGTCGTCCTTTATGAACTTAACGTTCACGCAAGCCACCGCAATGCGTCGCACACCCCCCAAAAAAGACGCGAGCTTTCCGGTTGTCGGAGGTTCGCCGCGCTCAATTGAGAAGGCTGGCCCCTTGCCTCCCAATGTGAGGCGAAGCATCGGGGTATGGGAGGCCGGGAATGCTGAGTCTCAGTCTCAGACTAAGTCCCCGACTCCCAGTACCTCTCAGCAGTCCACCGGCAATCAGGCGATGCGCTGTGACCTGGCGCCCACCGCAGTGCCGCCTAAAAGACCAGATCTAGGCTACCCTAGCGCCACGGCAGAGGCGAGAGCTTGCCTGGAAAAGGGTAAGCTCCACCTTAGAAACTCTAGAAATTTAAAGGCAGAAATAAAGAGCGAAGTTACGGCGGCACTGGAAAGACTATATCAACTGGTAAAGCTGACAGACAGGGGGAAAAATGCAGATGCGGGGGACAAACGTGAGGAACTAGAACCTCATACGACTAAGAGGGGAGGGGAAGACCTGGGGAGTCTCGTTTGGTTGCGCTCCGCACTAGAAGAGCAAGCTTTGATAGTGAAGGAGGGCAACCAGATGATCAGGCAGCTGCAGGCGGAGATAGGGGAGCAAAGGGCGGCGCAGAAACCGTGCGGCGCAGAAAACAGGGCCATTTTAAGTGAAATTAAGGCGCTCGAGGAGACCACAAAGGAAATGGGGAGAATGGTTTCCGAAATCAAAGAGAGAGCTCCGACATATGCGGAGGCCCTGACCACGCCCCAAAACACCTGGGGCCAAAGGCCTAAGCATTCCATCATCGTATCCTCAGACATCGTTATGGATACCAGCACGGAAGTGGTGGGGCGAGTAAAGGAGGTCCTGGACGCGAAGAAGAGCGGAGTGCAGATCGAGAGGGTCCGAAAAGTCAAGGACAAGAGGGTCATACTTAGCTTCACAAACAAGGAAGAGATGGCAAAAACAACAGTCCAGCTCAAGAATGACAAACATCTTAAAGTGGAAGAAGCGAAAAACAGAGACCCACTTGTGATTATCAAGGACCTCTTGTCCTACAACAGTGACGAGGACATCTTAGCTGCACTCAAGACTCAGAACGCCCACCTGCTGGATGACCTGACGGCCGAGGAAGCTACTGCCACAGTGAGGTACCGCAGGAGGGCACGGAACTCTTTGGAGAACCATGTCGTCCTCCAGGTGTCACCGAAGCTGTGGCAGAGGCTAACTGCGGCCGGTAGGGTCTTCATCGACCTGCAGTGCGTCAGGGTCCTGGACCAAACACCCCTGATACAGTGCACGAGGTGCTTAGCATATGGTCATGGCCGAAAGTTATGTACAGAGCCTGCCGATCTCTGCAACTACTGCGGGGGGCCGCATCTCAGAGCCGAGTGCACAGGGTTAGCCGCGGGCGACAGGCCCACTTGTAAAAACTGCGCCAGAGACAAACATGATGATACAGGCCACATGGTCTTCAGTCAGGACTGCCCGGTGCGCAGGAGGTGGGATGCGTTGGCCCGGGCCGCAATAGCATATTGCTAAGGTGGCCGCGGGGGTTGCACAGACGGCAGCTGCTCACTTTTACTCCGCAGCGCAAGCTAACCTCCAACGAAAACAACTGGCGACTAACGAGCTTATGCTCGAGGCAAAGAAGCGGAAAATAGCCTTCGCACTGGTCCAGGAGCCGTATGTGGGTAGCATAAAGGCAATGAGGTCGTACGGGGGGGCGAGGGTCTACCAGAACTCGGACCGTGGAGAGGGCACTGTAAAGGCGGCGATAGTCGTGTTCAATCATGACATCGATGTCATACAGTGCCCCAAATTCACCACCAATAACATCGTGGTGGTGAAGCTGCGAACGAGCGCCTGGGAGATGCTCGCCGTCTCGTACTACTTCGAGCCTGACCTACCCATCGGGCCATACTTGGACCACTTAACGACCGCTATAAAAGAGCTAAAGCCTAGCAAAGCCATCGTTGGAGGGGACGCGAACGCCAAAAGCGTGTGGTGGGGAAGCGGTGCCCAAGACAACAGAGGGGACGAACTGGTCGGGACGATAGGAGAGCTTAACCTGCAGGTACTGAATTGCGGGAACAAACCCACTTTCGACACCGTTAGAGGAGGCCGAAGAATCACGAGTCACGTTGACGTGACCTTGTGTACGGAGGACTTGCTCGACCTGGTAGAGGAATGGACGGTGGCTGAAGACCTGACGAGCTCGGACCACAACGGCATACTAGTTAAAATTAAATTAAAAAAGGGGAAGGGTATTAACATTAAAAGATCGACTAGGAAATACAATACAAAGAAAGCCAATTGGGAACTTTTTAATGAAAAAATTGACCAATTGAAAATAGAAAATGGAATTAACAAAGTAAATATAGAGCAGATTAATAGTAAAGAAAATTTAGATCACGCAATTGTCAAATATACTGAAATAATAACAGAAGCATGCAAGGCATCTATACCAATAAAAACAGAAAACCAAACACTTACCATGCCGTGGTGGTCCGAAGAACTCGAGGTAATGAAGCATGACGTCGCTACCAGGAAGAGAAGAATCCGGTGCGCTGCGCCATCGCGTAGAGAAGGTGTGGTAGCGTTGTACCTGCAAGAAAAAGAAAAATACGAATTAGAGGTTAAGAAGCGTTCCACTGAGAGTTGGAAGGGATTTTGCGAGCAACAAACCAGGGAAGGGGTTTGGGAGGGGATTTATAGGGTTATAAAGAGCACGGAACGGAGGCAAGAAGATCTGCCACTGGTATGGAACGGAAGGGAAGTGGGGCAGGAAGGATCTGCGAAACTACTGGCAGAAACATTCTACCCGGAGGATGTAGAGGAGGAGGATAGCTCAGACCATCGTCGGATCAGAGCTCTTGCTGACCGGGTAAATGACTGGAGCCATCATGAGATCCATGACCCAGAGTTTACGACAGAGGAGCTCAGATTCGCGACGGAGAGCTTCAATCCGAAGAAGGCACCCGGAGTAGACGGCTTCACAGCCGACATCTGCCAGCGTTTAATATCACGGGACATGGAGCTGCACCTGTCAGTGTTCAATAGGTGCTGGCATCTGACGCACTTCCCCACAGCATGGAAAGAGGCCACCGTGGTGGTGCTGAGGAAGCCTGGGAAGGACAATTACACGAGTCCCAAGTCCTATAGGCCTATTGGACTATTGCCAGTAATGGGGAAAATCCTGGAGAAGATGGTGGTCAGAAGGCTGGTTTGGTACCTGGCACCCCGAATAAGTCCTCGCCAGTATGGCTTCATGCCACAGCGGAGCACGGAAGACTCCCTCTATGACCTGATAGCCCACGTGAGAGGCAAACTCCGAGAGAGGAAGCTCATCACGATGGTCTCACTGGATATAGAGGGAGCCTTCGACAGTGCTTGGTGGCCAGCCATTAAGATCAGACTGGCGGAGGAAAAGTGCCCAGCGAACCTCAGGAGGATAATAGCCAGCTACCTAAGCGACCGCAAGGTCCGGGTACGGTATGCAGGCTATGAGTTCGCAAAAAGCACCAACAAGGGATGTGTCCAGGGATCAATAGGCGGTCCCATAATGTGGAATGTCCTGCTGAACCCATTGCTGGAGAGCCTCTCGGAACGAGGCGACTATTGCCAGGCTTTCGCGGATGATGTGGTGCTCGTGTTTTCGGGGGAGACAGCCCTGGAAATTGAGGGACAAGCCAATGCCGCACTCGAACATGTTCGGAGGTGGGGTGTCATGAATAAGCTCAGGTTTGCGCCACACAAAACTTGTGCCATGGTAGTCACGAAAAAACTTAAATATGACACGCCACGTCTGACCATGGGGGGGATCGACATTGGAATGTCCTCGGAGATGAAGATCCTGGGACTCACAGTGGACTCCAAGTTGACCTTTAATAGCCATACGGCTAACGTTTGTAAGAAGGCACTTGGAGTCTACAAACAGCTATCGAGGGCCGCCAGGGTCAGTTGGGGTCTCCACCCGGAAATAGTCCGTGTTATATATACTGCAACGGTAGAGCCCATCATAACTTACGCGGCCGGCGCCTGGTCCTCAGGTTCTAAAAAGTTGGGGGTCCAACGCCACTTAAATGCTGTACAGAGGGGTTTTGCCCAAAAACTGTGTGGGGCTTACCGCACGGTCTCTCTTCACTCTGCGCTGGTACTGGCCGGAATAGTGCCACTAGACCTCCGCATACAAGAGGCAGCTGCTCTGTATGAGGCGAGGAGAGGCGTATCCCGGCCGGAGCTAGTAGATAGGGAGGTCGAGCGGAGAGCTCCTCACTCTCGCATACCTCACCCGGCGAAGCATACCGCGATGGGGTTCGTGAGTCTGGTAAACCAGGAGTCGGTAGATAGCCACAACATCCAGGCTATCCGGATATTTACCGACGGCAGCCGGATTGAGGGTAAGGTCGGAGCTGCACTAACCCTATGGGACAGTGTAGCGGAAGTGAAGACCATTAAACTCAATCTGGCCCCATACTGCACGGTATACCAGGCGGAACTCCTCGCGGTATGTAGAGCCACCGAGGAGATACTGCGGAGAAGCGAGGTTAGCTATGGTATCTACAGCGACTGTAGATCAGCCCTGGAGGCCATAGCAAACCCCAGCTCAACAAACCCCCTGGCAGTAGACACCCGCGAGAACCTGAGTGCCATTGGAAACCAGAACAAAACTGTGTCTTTGTTCTGGATCAAGGCACACGCAGGTCTCGCGGGAAACGAGAGGGCGGACGAACTGGCGAAGGATGCAGCTCTGTGTATGAAGACAAAACCCAACTACGACCTTTGCCCGGTTTCATTTATCAAGCGACAGATCCGAAAGGGGTCGATTGATGAATGGAACCGAAGGTATAGAGCGGGTACAACTGCAGGTGTGACAAAGTTATTTTTCCCCGAAGTCACAAACACTTATAAAACGATCCGGCAGATGATTCCAACGAGAAAAGTCACCCAAGTGCTGACAGGGCACGGTGGGTTCTCGGAGTACTTGAACCGTTTTAAGTGCAAAGAGAGCTCATCGTGCATCTGCCAGCCTGGCACACCCGAAACAGTCGAGCACCTTTTAACCGACTGCCCAGTTTACGCGCTAAAGAGACTCGAGGTCGAGAACGAATTGGAATGCGATATGATAATAGATAACTTCCCAGAACTAATGTTAGGTAGTAGAAAACGTAGGGAGAGGTTTATTAAATACTTTAAAGATATCGCTGAGCTGGTTATAGATAGAAATAAGTAAATAGAATAATAAATTTATGTTATAAATATATTACTATAAATATATTGATTAGCATATAAGAAATAAATGTGTAAAAAATAAGGTGTTTAAAAAGTAAGTCATGTATAATTGGTTAAATAGATTGATTAGCATATAAGAAATAAATAAGTAAACAAATTAAAAATAAGGTGTTTAGAAAAAAGTAAGTCTCTTATAAGTAGTAGTTTAATTAGAATAAGTAAATTAATATGTTAAAATATGTGAAACTGTAATCCCATATGTAAAGATAGTATAAGAATAAAATAGAAATAAGAATTTCAGTATAAGTATAAAAAACCTTGTAAATCCCATAAGGATGTAATATATACATAGTGTAAAATAATCAGAACATGTACTATAGAATAAGAGAGCCGTATTGTATTCAGGCAAAATACTCGTAATAATAAAGATATAAACGACGAAATAAAGAGAGAACCCGTAGATATCCCACTTATAGATAGTTAAGGACTCTTATCATGTAAGAGGTAGCTCGCGGGCCGGGCCTTGGCGCCCGGACAGGATAAAAAAAAAAAAAAAAAAAAAAAAAAAAACCTAACCTAACCTAACCTAACCTAACCTAACCTAACCTAACCTAACCTAACCTAACCTAACCTAACCTAACCTAACCTAACCTAACCTAACCTAACCTAACCTAACCTAACCTAACCTAACCTAACCTAACCTAACCTAACCTAACCTAACCTAACCTAACCTAACCTAACCTAACCTAACCTAACCTAACCTAACCTAACCTAACCTAACCTAACCTAACCTAACCTAACCTAACCTAACCTAACCTAACCTAACCTAACCTAACCTAACCTAACCTAACCTAACCTAACCTAACCACGACTAAGAGGGGAGGGGAAGACATGGGGAGTCTCGTTTGGTTGCGCTCCGCACTAGAAGAGCAAGCTTTGATAGTGAAGGAGGGCAACCAGATGATCAGGCAGCTGCAGGCGGAGATAGGGGAGCAAAGGGCGGCGCAGAAACCGTGCGGCGCAGAAAACAGGGCCATTTTAAGTGAAATTAAGGCGCTCGAGGAGACCACAAAGGAAATGGGGAGAATGGTTTCCGAAATCAAAGAGAGAGCCCCGACATATGCGGAGGCCCTGACCACGCCCCAAAACACCTGGGGCCAAAGGCCTAAGCATTCCATCATCGTATCCTCAGACATCGTTATGGATACCAGCACGGAAGTGGTGGGGCGAGTAAAGGAGGTCCTGGACGCGAAGAAGAGCGGAGTGCAGATCGAGAGGGTCCGAAAAGTCAAGGACAAGAGGGTCATACTTAGCTTCACAAACAAGGAAGAGATGGCAAAAACAACAGTCCAGCTCAAGAATGATAAACATCTTAAAGTGGAAGAAGCGAAAAACAGAGACCCACTTGTGATTATCAAGGACCTCTTGTCCTACAACAGTGACGAGGACATCTTAGCTGCACTCAAGACTCAGAACGCCCACCTGCTGGATGACCTGACGGCCGAGGAAGCTACTGCCACAGTGAGGTACCGCAGGAGGGCACGGAACTCTTTGGAGAACCATGTCGTCCTCCAGGTGTCACCGAAGCTGTGGCAGAGGCTAACTGCGGCCGGTAGGGTCTTCATCGACCTGCAGTGCGTCAGGGTCCTGGACCAAACCCCCCTGATACAGTGCACGAGGTGCTTAGCATATGGTCATGGCCGAAAGTTATGTACAGAGCCTGCCGATCTCTGCAACTACTGCGGGGGGCCGCATCTCAAAGCCGAGTGCACAGGGTTAGCCGCGGGCGACAGGCCCACTTGTAAAAACTGCGCCAGAGACAAACATGATGATACAGGCCACATGGTCTTCAGTCAGGACTGCCCGGTGCGCAGGAGGTGGGATGCGTTGGCCCGGGCCGCAATAGCATATTGCTAAGGTGGCCGCGGGGGTTGCACAGACGGCAGCTGCTCACTTTTACTCCGCAGCGCAAGCTAACCTCCAACGAAAACAACTGGCGACTAACGAGCTTATGCTCGAGGCAAAGAAGCGGAAAATAGCCTTCGCACTGGTCCAGGAGCCGTATGTGGGTAGCATAAAGGCAATGAGGTCGTACGGGGGGGCGAGGGTCTACCAGAACTCGGACCGTGGAGAGGGCACTGTAAAGGCGGCGATAGTCGTGTTCAATCATGACATCGATGTCATACAGTGCCCCAAATTCACCACCAATAACATCGTGGTGGTGAAGCTGCGAACGAGCGCCTGGGAGATGCTCGCCGTCTCGTACTACTTCGAGCCTGACCTACCCATCGGGCCATACTTGGACCACTTAACGACCGCTATAAAAGAGCTAAAGCCTAGCAAAGCCATCGTTGGAGGGGACGCGAACGCCAAAAGCGTGTGGTGGGGAAGCGGTGCCCAAGACAACAGAGGGGACGAACTGGTCGGGACGATAGGAGAGCTTAACCTGCAGGTACTGAATTGCGGGAACAAACCCACTTTCGACACCGTTAGAGGAGGCCGAAGAATCACGAGTCACGTTGACGTGACCTTGTGTACGGAGGACTTGCTCGACCTGGTAGAGGAATGGACGGTGGCTGAAGACCTGACGAGCTCGGACCACAACGGCATACTAGTTAAAATTAAATTAAAAAAGGGGAAGGGTATTAACATTAAAAGATCGACTAGGAAATACAATACAAAGAAAGCCAATTGGGAACTTTTTAATGAAAAAATTGACCAATTGAAAATAGAAAATGGAATTAACAAAGTAAATATAGAGCAGATTAATAGTAAAGAAAATTTAGATCACACAATTGTCAAATATACTGAAATAATAACAGAAGCATGCAAGGCATCTATACCAATAAAAACAGAAAACCAAACACTTACCATGCCGTGGTGGTCCGAAGAACTCGAGGTAATGAAGCATGACGTCGCTACCAGGAAGAGAAGAATCCGGTGCGCTGCGCCATCGCGTAGAGAAGGTGTGGTAGCGTTGTACCTGCAAGAAAAAGAAAAATACGAATTAGAGGTTAAGAAGCGTTCCACTGAGAGTTGGAAGGGATTTTGCGAGCAACAAACCAGGGAAGGGGTTTGGGAGGGGATTTATAGGGTTATAAAGAGCACGGAACGGAGGCAAGAAGATCTGCCACTGGTATGGAACGGAAGGGAAGTGGGGCAGGAAGGATCTGCGAAACTACTGGCAGAAACATTCTACCCGGAGGATGTAGAGGAGGAGGATAGCTCAGACCATCGTCGGATCAGAGCTCTTGCTGACCGGGTAAATGACTGGAGCCATCATGAGATCCATGACCCAGAGTTTACGACGGAGGAGCTCAGATTCGCGACGGAGAGCTTCAATCCGAAGAAGGCACCCGGAGTAGACGGCTTCACAGCCGACATCTGCCAGCGTTTAATATCACGGGACATGGAGCTGCACCTGTCAGTGTTCAATAGGTGCTGGCATCTGACGCACTTCCCCACAGCATGGAAAGAGGCCACCGTGGTGGTGCTGAGGAAGCCTGGGAAGGACAATTACACCAGTCCCAAGTCCTATAGGCCTATCGGACTATTGCCAGTAATGGGGAAAATCCTGGAGAAGATGGTGGTCAGAAGGCTGGTTTGGTACCTGGCACCCCGAATAAGTCCTCGCCAGTATGGCTTCATGCCACAGCGGAGCACGGAAGACTCCCTCTATGACCTGATAGCCCACGTGAGAGGCAAACTCCGAGAGAGGAAGCTCATCACGATGGTCTCACTGGATATAGAGGGAGCCTTTGACAGTGCTTGGTGGCCAGCCATTAAGATCAGACTGGCGGAGGAAAAGTGCCCAGCGAACCTCAGGAGGATAATAGCCAGCTACCTAAGCGACCGCAAGGTCCGGGTACGGTATGCAGGCTATGAGTTCGCAAAAAGCACCAACAAGGGATGTGTCCAGGGATCAATAGGCGGTCCCATAATGTGGAATGTCCTGCTGAACCCATTGCTGGAGAGCCTCTCGGAACGAGGCGACTATTGCCAGGCTTTCGCGGATGATGTGGTGCTCGTGTTTTCGGGGGAGACAGCCCTGGAAATCGAGGGACAAGCCAATGCCGCTCTCGAACATGTTCGGAGGTGGGGTGTCATGAATAAGCTCAGGTTTGCGCCACACAAAACTTGTGCCATGGTAGTCACGAAAAAGCTTAAATATGACACGCCACGTCTGACCATGGGGGGGATCGACATTGGAATGTCCTCGGAGATGAAGATCCTGGGACTCACAGTGGACTCCAAGTTGACCTTCAATAGCCATACGGCTAACGTTTGTAAGAAGGCACTTGGAGTCTACAAACAGCTGTCGAGGGCCGCCAGGGTCAGTTGGGGTCTCCACCCGGAAATAGTCCGTGTTATATATACTGCAACGGTAGAGCCCATCATAACTTACGCGGCCGGCGCCTGGTCCTCAGCTTCTAAAAAGTTGGGGGTCCAACGCCACTTAAATGCTGTACAGAGGGGTTTTGCCCAAAAACTGTGTGGGGCTTACCGCACGGTCTCTCTTCACTCTGCGCTGGTACTGGCCGGAATAGTGCCACTAGACCTCCGCATACAAGAGGCAGCTGCTCTGTATGAGGCGAGGAGAGGCGTATCCCGGCCGGAGCTAGTAGATAGGGAGGTCGAGCGGAGAGCTCCTCACTCTCGCATACCTCACCCGGCGAAGCATACCGCGATGGGGTTCGTGAGTCTGGTAAACCAGGAGTCGGTAGATAGCCACAACATCCAGGCTATCCGGATATTTACCGACGGCAGCCGGATTGAGGGTAAGGTCGGAGCTGCACTAACCCTATGGGACAGTGTAGCGGAAGTGAAGACCATTAAACTCAATCTGGCCCCATACTGCACGGTATACCAGGCGGAACTCCTCGCGGTATGTAGAGCCACCGAGGAGATACTGCGGAGAAGCGAGGTTAGCTATGGTATCTACAGCGACTGTAGATCAGCCCTGGAGACCATAGCAAACCCCAGCTCAACAAACCCCCTGGCAGTAGACACCCGCGAGAACCTGAGTGCCATTGGAAACCAGAACAAAACTGTGTCTTTGTTCTGGATCAAGGCACACGCAGGTCTCGCGGGAAACGAGAGGGCGGACGAACTGGCGAAGGATGCAGCTCTGTGTATGAAGACAAAACCCAACTACGACCTTTGCCCGGTTTCATTTATCAAGCGACAGATCCGAAAGGGGTCGATTGATGAATGGAACCGAAGGTATAAAGCGGGTACAACTGCAGGTGTGACAAAGTTATTTTTCCCCGAAGTCACAAACACTTATAAAACGATCCGGCAGATGATTCCAACGAGAATAGTCACCCAAGTGCTGACAGGGCACGGTGGGTTCTCGGAGTACTTGAACCGTTTTAAGTGCAAAGAGAGCTCATCGTGCATCTGCCAACCTGGCACACCCGAAACAGTCGAGCACCTTTTAACCGACTGCCCGGTTTACGCGCTAAAGAGACTCGAGGTCGAGAACGAATTGGAATGCGATATGATAATAGATAACTTCCCAGAACTAATGTTAGGTAGTAGAAAACGTAGGGAGAGGTTTATTAAATACTTTAAAGATATCGCTGAGCTGGTTATAGATAGAAATAAGTAAATAGAATAATAAATTTATGTTATAAATATATTACTATAAATATATTGATTAGCATATAAGAAATAAATGTGTAAAAAATAAGGTGTTTAAAAAGTAAGTCATGTATAATTAGTTAAATAGATTGATTAGCATATAAGAAATAAATGTGTAAACAAATTAAAAATAAGGTGTTTAGAAAAAAAGTCAGTCTTGTATAAGTAGAAGTTTAATTAGAATAAGTAAATTAATATGTTAAGTTATGATATCGTTATGAAACTGTAATCCCATATGTAAAAATAGTATAAGAATAAAATAGAAATAAGAGATTTAGTATAAATATAGAAAACCTTGTAAATCCCATAAGGATGTAATATATACATAGTGTGAAATAATCAAAACATGTACTAAAGAATAAGGGAGCCGTATTGTATTCAGGCTAAACTTAGTATTATAATAATAAAGATATAAACGACGAAATAAAGAAAGAACCCGTAGATATCCCACTTATAGATAGTTAAGGACTCTTATCATGTAAGAGGTAGCTCGCGGGCCGGGCCTTGGCGCCCGGACAGGAAAAAAAAAAAAAAAAAAAAAAAAAAAAAAAAAAAAAAAAAAAAAAAACCTAACCTAACCTAACCTAACCTTTTTTTTTTTTTTTTTTTTTTTTGTTGCCGAGGTGGAAAATCCTCATGGATGTCCTCCGCCCTGGGGTGGGCGGAGGGGTCTGTCAGACTCTTACTGACTAAAAACCACCCCGGTGTTCCCTTCCCACACTTGCACCGGGGATCTTGGGAGCTAGTATTACTTCCGTGAATCCCCCAACCTAACCTAACCTAACCTAACCTTTTTTTTTTTTTTTTTTTGTTCACGGGGTGGAAAATCCTCATGGATGTCCTCCGCCCTGGGGCGGGCGGAGGGGTCTGTCAGACTCTTACTGACTAAAAACCACCCCAGTGTTCCCTTCCCACACTTGGGCCGGGGATCTTGGGATCTGTTATTACTTCCGCAATCCCCGGCTAGTGCCGGCCCGCCTCTGCGGGCCACCTCAAGTCTGGGGGGGGGTGAGGTGTTAGACCCCCCCCGCGACGTCTGAAAGGGGCGCGCGTGGAACACTACGCGCCGCCACCTCGGGTCCAGTGTGATAGGGGGCGGCGGACGTCCCCAAGTCCGCCGTCCCTGGACCCATTTAGGGGGGCCGGAAGAGGGCATTATCTGCCCTCTGCCGACGCCCGGTGCGCCTGCTGCGGGCTGGGTGAGCGGACGAGATCTCCCGCTCCCTTTCCGCAGCCTCCTTCTGCGACACGACTGTTTCGCAGAAGGACACCACCGCGTCCCAGGACTCCTCGCTGCCGGCCATCAACTCGACCACGGCCGGCAGCGACAGGTCACTGCCTACTCCTGAGATGAGGGCACGGCGAGGCTCCTCCCATGCGGCACACTCTGCCAACGTATGCCGCGCCGTGTCCTCCCGACAGTCGACGCAGTGATGACACCGGGCGTCCGGCTCCCTGTTTATGCGACACAGGTACTTCCCGAAGCAACCATGCCCCGAGAGCACCTGCGTCACCCGAAACGACAGGGAGCCGTGCCTCCTCCCGAGCCAGTGCTCGAGTACCGGCCGGACCGCCTCGATGGTGGCGAGGCCGGCGGTAGGGCGTGAAAGCCTGTCCCGCCATTCCGCCACCAGGGCTGCGCGAAGCTGTGACCGACGCAACTCCACATGTCGCTGCATCAGCCACTCGCCCCGCGCCCTCGCTTCCTCGCGCCACCGATACAGTGACGCGAGTACTTTCGCCTCGAGGTCCCAGGGCGGGGATCCGGCCAGTACGCAAGCCGCCTCGTAGGAGATCGTGCGATATCCCCTTATGACTCTGACGGCCATCGCTCTCTGCGGCTTTCGCAGTACTGCGATGCTTCCGGCCGTCAGGTCAGCCGCCCAGATCGGGGCCCCGTAAAGGGCCATCGATCGCACGATCCCCACGTAGAGCCGCCTACAGGCAGCGCTCGGGCCCCCCAAATTGGGAAGCAGTGATGATAACGCTCCAGCCGCACCCAACAACTTGGGTGCCAGCCGCCGGAAGTGGGGGCCAAAATCCCACCGGCTGTCGAGCACCAATCCAAGGTACTTCATGGTGGACTCGACAGCGATTTGAGCCCCCCCGACCACGATGTGTGATCCCGGCGGCGGCGCCCGCCGGGGGCCATGAAAGATCAAGGCCTCCGACTTGTTGAGGGCAACCTCCAGGCCTAGGCGACGTATGCGGCTCACCACCTGTGAGACCGCAGCCGTCGCCAGCAACGCTGCCTCCCTGTACGAGCTCCCCCGGGCCGTGACCAGTGTGTCGTCCGCATAACACGTCAGGTCTACGCCCGGCTGGAGCTCGCCCCGCAGCACCCAGTCGTACCCGATGTTCCACAGGAGCGGTCCCACGACCGAGCCCTGTGGAACACCGCACGAAATGCGGCGCTGGTTTCCGCCATCACGTCCCATGTAGGTGACACATCTCTCCGCCAAATAAGCCCCAACGATGCGGCGGAGGTAGGAAGGCACCCGATGGTAACGCAGTGCCTCCCGAATGCAGCTCCAGGGCAGGGTGTTGAAGGCGTTGGAGATATCCAAGGACACCGCCAACATCACCCCGCCCCGGGACACTGCTTCCTCCGCCAGGACTCTCACCCGCGATATAGCGTGTATGGTGGAGCGCCCGTGCCGAAAGCCGAACTGGCTCTCGGCCAGGTCAGGCCCCTCTCCGCACAAGTGGCCGACGAGGCGGGCAGCGATTATCCGCTCAAACATCTTACCCACCTCGTCTAGCAGCACTATGGGCCTGTACCCGGACGGTGAGTCCGCAGGGCGCCCCGCCTTCCTGAGCAGGACCAGACGACCAGATTTCCACAAAGTGGGAAACTGGCCCTGCTCAAGGCACGCAGTGTAGAGTCCTCTCAAGTGGGGCTCTAGCTCCTTCAGAGCGAGGGCTAGCGCTTGGCCGTGGATCCCGTCGGGCCCCGGAGCCACGTTCTTGGCCCGGAGCCGCGTCACGGCCGCCCCCATCTCTGTTTGTGTCACCTCTGGGACGCTGATGGCGTTCTCCTCTGTAGGCTCTGTGGCTGTGCGCAAAGCCATCGGCGGCGGAGTATGCTCCGCTCTTGCCGGGAAGAGGGCTGCGACGACCTCCTCCAGCAGCTCAGGTTGGAGACTCTCCGTGAGTGGAGGCGCC
This sequence comes from Tiliacea citrago, assembly GCA_963921375.1. NCBI lineage: Eukaryota > Metazoa > Arthropoda > Insecta > Lepidoptera > Noctuidae > Tiliacea > Tiliacea citrago. Next base: position 89,938 of record OY992801.1, read on the forward strand.
GCGGCTCGAAGTTTCCCTCGAACCGCACGATAGGGGCGCCCCCACGGATCTCCGTCGAGAGTCTCCAACATCTCCTCCCTGGCTCGCGTCCTCGCTTCGCCGATGGCCAGCCACAGGGCCTGCTTCGCCGCGCGGTACACCTCATACAGCGCGGCTTCTTCGTCAGGGACCCGACGACGTCTCCTCCGGTATCGGGTGTACTGGCGTCTGACCGCTACGCACTCGACACGTAATTGTGCGATTTCGGCAGACCACCAGTACACCTGGCGCCTAGCTGAATATGTGTGGACGCGGGGCATGGACGCGTCGCAGATTTGCGTCATCGCCCCGCGGAACCACAGCGCCTCCTCTTCGACGTCGACGGGTCCGTTCGTTGCCGACTCCCGAATCCAGGCCTGCACAATAGCGGCCTCCTCGAGAAGCTCCCTGTCGATGCGCTTACGCGCCCAGCGCGGACCATCCCTTTGCGGGGTCGATGGACTACGGCCGCCGGTGGTCTGGGCGGAGACGTCGAATCGGATGTATCGGTGATCCGACAACGTCTCCACCTCCACGGCGACACGCCAGTCACGGACACGGCTCGCGACAGCAGGGCTAGCGAACGAGACGTCCACTATGGACCCGCCCCGCTGCCGCACGCACGTGTAGATCGAGCCCCGATTTAGGATGGTCAAGCCTGTCGTGACTGCCCACTCCTCCAGCACCTCACCCCTTGCATCGGTCACCGGAGATCCCCACGCCGCAGACTTGGCGTTGAGATCCCCGAGCAACAGCACCGGGCGAGGGTGGAACTGGCCCACGACGGCACCCAACTCGACAAGGAACCCCTCGAAGTCAGCGAGACTCTTGTTGGGCGAGAAATACGCCCCGACCGTGACAATTCCATCCACGAGGGCGGCCACCCAGCCGTGTCCTCGGGAGGGAGTCCCAAGAGTCCCGCCGATGATGGCCACCAAACCGTCTAGGTCCCCTGCCCAGTTGTCGCGGGGGGGGACAAAATACGGCTCAGCGACCACAGCCACATGGATCGACCACTCCGCCATGCTCTGGAGCAATAGATCCTGAGCTCTGGCAGCGTGGTTGATATTTGCCTGGAGGAAATGCAATTGGGCCGTCACTGGCATTGCATTTCCTCGGTATCTCCTCCTTCTCTGGTTCGGGAGTCAGCAGCTGGGCTGCCAGGCAGTGGTAGAGGCACAGGGCCTCCGAAGGCCCTAGTCCTCTTGGCAACTTTTTTGGGTGCCTTGCAGGCTTTTCCACCAAGTCTGTGCTCCGTAGGCTTTCCTGCAGCTGCGCAAAGACTGCAGTTTGGTGCCGCGGAGCACTGGGCCGTCTTGTGGCCGGGCTGACCGCAGCGATAACACAAATCACTGCGATCTATTTGTGCAGTGCATTGTGCCCGAACATGCCCCTTTTCCAGGCACCTGAAGCACTGCACAGCCCTTGTTGCCAGGAGTTTTACCCTGGCAGACACCCACCCCACCAGCAACCTTCTACCGTCAGCGACCTTGTTTGCAGCAGCTACTGGGCACTGCACCCAGATCGTGCCCAGCCCGGCCGCACTGCTGCGGATTTCTCCTGCTTTTACAGTTTCGGGCAGACACTCGCCGTTTTTGGCGATGGCCGCCACTACTTCCTCCGGGGTCGCGGAGTCGTCCAGCCCTTCTATGCGCAATTCAGCCGTTTTAGTGGGTCTGGACACCCGAGCATCCTCCGGTTTGATGACAGCTCGCAGTTTGGCGGCCAGAGCGTCTGCCCTCTCCTGCCTCAGAGCACCCGACAACTCAAACACCTTGGCACCCGTAGCTGCCGTTCTAAAATCAAACCCAGCTGGGGTGCCGAGCTCGCTGAATTTCAGCTTGTCCTTAATTGCCGCCAGGACCGACATGTAGGTGACTCCCCTTTTTGAGGCTTCGGGCTGCAGCGTTATAACTACAGCCTCGGAGCGTGGAGTCTTGGCCTTGGGCGGCTTTGTGCTCTTTTTCGGAGCCGGGGCTTTGGGGAGTGCCGGCAGCGCCCTCTTCTTCTTGCAGCCCTTTTTTACAACCGTCGTCCAGGCCTCCTGGGGGAGAGGCGCGGTCACCGGGGGCACGGTTGACTGTGAAGAGGGCGCAGACGCACCCACCGCGGTCTCTTTGGGCCTCTCCGTGGGCTTTTTGGCCACCTTCGCAGATTTCTTGGCAACCTGCACGGGCTTCGTCCTGGCGGCCTCATCCTTCCTCCGCTTATCTGCCGCAAGCGGCGGCCGGAGGATTTCGGCTGGGGGGAGTCGCGACTCTATGGCCTCCAATCGGGCATCCAATCGGGCATCCAATCGGGCATCCACCATGCCCCCACACTGCACCATACATATTCTGGCCACCCTCTCCATGTCTTGGTCCGACCAGGCAGGCGGTGGCACAGGTGCAGGGGCCGACGAAGGCACGGCAGGAGTGTGGCCGGTGGATGCAGGAGGTGCTTGCCGCTGCCAGTCATTCTTCTGAGCGACAAACTCCCGTTTGAGATCCTCCAGCTCGGACCGGAGACGGCTGTTCTCCTCCCACAACTTCGCCGTCTCCTCCGTGCTCGTGCGACTGAGGAGGACCTCAACTGCCTCCCTAATGTCATCAGCCGCCTCCTTCAGAGCACGGGTGAATGTGCCCTTCAGGTTGCCCGATTTGGTGGCAACCTTCAAGACAACATCCACGCCGTCCAGAACTTGGCGACTGAGCGCCACCGCCGATGGGCTCCCCCCGGTAGTCATCCGGGCCGAGCGCCGCTCTCGCGCCTGACGGGCCAACTCGCTGATTTCATCAGCCGCCACCGCCTTGCGCTGCGCCCGCTTTGCGGCGTTCGCCTCCGCCTTGTTTGACCCCAGCAAGATGCACTCGCTGGAGTCCGCGGTTGTGGGCCCGGGGTCGCTCCCCGCGCCCTCGACATCCTCCTTCGGAACCGGCGTATCGGGTCGGGAAACCGACGCGAACCGACCCCGCACGTCACGCTCCACACGAGCTACACTCGCCCCTGCGCGACCTCGCCCTCTCCTGCCTGATGCTGTTGGCACTTTAGCGGCTGGCAGGCTCTCTTCGCTAGAAGAGCCTGACAGCTCCCCGCGCTTCTTTTTTTTTTTTTGTGAGCAATTCTTCCAGAATCGCCCACCCACCTCTTCTTCAGTTTGCAAGCGCTTTGAGCCGCAGCTCGCCACGCTCGCCAAACTCATCCTTTCGGACGCGGTGTCAGAATCTGACACCGCACCCACACCCATCTGCTCGACCAGAACGATCGGCACCTTCTCCGTCTTTTTATTATTATAAGTTTTATTAGTTTTATTCATATCAGTTCCCACGAGTTGATATAGGTTTTGACGTCCACCGGGCAGAGCCTAGATGCCCGGTAAGCCTATATACTGCAGAGGTCGGCAGGTATCTGCAGGTGAAACGCTCACGACTGGACTCCCTCCAGCCATTCATCCTCTCGCCGCGCTTCAGAACTTAGGATTGGGTGGTTTTTTATCTTAGAGGTACCTTCCTCTGGGCCAGGCTATTAAGCCAAGCCCCCGACGGCGGCATTACACATGCCTCTATTCGCTGTCCGGCCAACCCGACTCAGCGAACCCGCCGAAAGTTCTCCCCTCGAAGACTACTCCTCAAGGAGAGAAACACGTGCTGCTTTGGTGCGCCTGCACCTCAGCGGCTTCTTTGGCCCATAGTGGGCCCCCTCCACGGAAAAACCCATGCCCACCTAACCTAACCTAATATGTACAATTTTTTTTTTTTTTTTTTTTTTTTTTTTTTTTTTAAATAATAATAATACCTAACCTATCCTATTCTAACCTAACCTACCACATGGGCCCCTCTACAGCGGACCATTGGTCCGCCTCCCCAATCTGCGTCCACTCGACCTCCCTCTGTAAGCAGAGGGGGGAGTGGACGACCGACGAGCCTAGGCTCTCCCCCCCCGCAGAAATCCGCCGCAGTCAATACCCCCCGACATGGAGAGACTATTGACCGCGCCCAGGGTGCACCGGCCAGACGACTGCTCTTTCCCCCGAACGTATTCGTAAGGAACGAGCAGCAGTCAGGCACACGAGGAGGTTTTCTGCACGCACCCCAACCTAACCTTTTTTTTTTTTTTTTTTTGTTCACGGGGTGGAAAATCCTCATGGATGTCCTCCGCCCTGGGGCGGGCGGAGGGGTCTGTCAGACTCTTACTGACTAAAAACCACCCCAGTGTTCCCTTCCCACACTTGGGCCGGGGATCTTGGGATCTGTTATTACTTCCGCAATCCCCGGCTAGTGCCAGCCCGCCTCTGCGGGCCACCTCAAGTCTGGGGGGGGTGAGGTGTTAGACCCCCCCCGCGACGTCTGAAAGGGGCGCGCGTGGAACACTACGCACCGCCACCTTGGGTCCAGTGTGATAGGGGGCGGCGGACGTCCCCAAGTCCGCCGTCCCTGGACCCATTTAGGGGGGCCGGAAGAGGGCATTATCTGCCCTCTGCCGACGCCCGGTGCGCCTGCTGCGGGCTGGGTGAGCGGACGAGATCTCCCGCTCCCTTTCCGCAGCCTCCTTCTGCGACACGACTGTTTCGCAGAAGGACACCACCGCGTCCCAGGACTCCTCGCTGCCGGCCATCGACTCGACCACGGCCGGCACCGACAGGTCACTGCCTACTCCTGAGATGAGGGCACGGCGAGGCTCCTCCCATGCGGCACACTCTGCCAACGTATGCCGCGCCGTGTCCTCCCGGCAGTCGACGCAGTGATGACACCGGGCGTCCGGCTCCCTGTTTATGCGACACAGGTACTTCCCGAAGCAACCATGCCCCGAGAGCACCTGCGTCACCCGAAACGACAGGGAGCCGTGCCTCCTCCCGAGCCAGGGCTCGAGTACCGGCCGGACCGCCTCGATGGTGGCGAGGCCGGCGGTAGGGCGTGAAAGCCTGTCCCGCCATTCCGCCACCAGGGCTGCGCGAAGCTGTGACCGACGCAACTCCACATGTCGCTGCATCAGCCACTCGCCCCGCGCCCTCGCTTCCTCGCGCCACCGATACAGTGACGCGAGTACTTTCGCCTCGAGGTCCCAGGGCGGGGATCCGGCCAGTACGCAAGCCGCCTCGTAGGAGATCGTGCGATATCCCCTTATGACTCTGACGGCCATCGCTCTCTGCGGCTTTCGCAGTACTGCGATGCTTCCGGCCGTCAGGTCAGCCGCCCAGATCGGGGCCCCGTAAAGGGCCATCGATCGCACGATCCCCACGTAGAGCCGCCTACAGGCGGCGCTCGGGCCCCCCAAATTGGGAAGCAGCGTTGATAACGCTCCAGCCGCACCCAACAACTTGGGTGCCAGCCGCCGGAAGTGGGGGCCAAAATCCCACCGGCTGTCGAGCACCAATCCAAGGTACTTCATGGTGGACTCGACAGCGATTTGAGCCCCCCCAACCACGATGTGTGATCCCGGCGGCGGCGCCCGCCGGGGGCCATGAAAGATCAAGGCCTCCGACTTGTTGAGGGCAACCTCCAGGCCTAGGCGACGTATGCGGCTCACCACCTGTGAGACCGCAGCCGTCGCCAGCAACGCTGCCTCCCTGTACGAGCTCCCCCGGGCCGTGACCAGTGTGTCGTCTGCATAACACGTCAGGTCCACGCCCGGCTGGAGCTCGCCCCGCAGCACCCAGTCGTACCCGATGTTCCACAGGAGCGGTCCTACGACCGAGCCCTGTGGAACACCGCACGACATGCGGCGCTGGTTTCCGCCATCACGTCCCATGTAGGTGACACATCTTTCCGCCAAATAAGCCCCGACGATGCGGCGGAGATAGGAAGGCACCCGATGGTAACGCAGTGCCTCCCGGATGCAGCTCCAGGGCAGGGTGTTGAAGGCGTTGGAGATATCCAAGGACACCGCCAACATCACCCCGCCCCGGGACACTGCTTCCTCCGCCAGGACTCTCACCCGCGATATAGCGTGTATGGTGGAGCGCCCGTGCCGAAAGCCGAACTGGCTCTCGGCCAGGTCAGGCCCCTCTCTGCACAAGTGGCCGACGAGGCGGGCAGCGATTATCCGCTCAAACATCTTACCCACCTCGTCTAGCAGCACTATGGGCCTGTACCCGGACGGTGAGTCCGCAGGGCGCCCCGCCTTCCTGAGCAGGACCAGACGACCAGATTTCCACAAAGTGGGAAACTGGCCCTGCTCAAGGCACGCAGTATAGAGTCCTCTCAAGTGGGGCTCTAGCTCCTTCAGAGCGAGGGCTAGCGCTTGGCCGTGGATCCCGTCGGGCCCCGGAGCCACGTTCTTGGCCCGGAGCCGCGTCACGGCCGCCCCCATCTCTGCTTGTGTCACCTCTGGGACGCTGATGGTGTTCTCCTCTGTAGGCTCTGTGGCTGTGCGCAAAGCCATCGGCGGCGGAGTATGCTCCGCTCTTGCCGGGAAGAGGGCTGCGACGACCTCCTCCAGCAGCTCAGGTTGGAGACTCTCCGTGAGTGGAGGCGCCGCGGCTCGAAGTTTCCCTCGAACCGCACGATAGGGGCGCCCCCACGGATCTCCGTCGAGAGTCTCCAACATCTCCTCCCTGGCTCGCGTCCTCGCTTCGCCGATGGCCAGCCACAGGGCCTGCTTCGCCGCGCGGTACACCTCATACAGCGCGGCTTCTTCGTCAGGGACCCGACGACGTCTCCTCCGGTATCGGGTGTACTGGCGTCTGACCGCTACGCATTCGACACGTAATTGTGCGATTTCGGCAGACCACCAGTACACCTGGCGCCTCGCTGAATATGTGTGGACGCGGGGCATGGACGCGTCGCAGATTTGCGTCATCGCCCCGCGGAACCACAGCGCCTCCTCTTCGACGTCGACGGGTCCGTTCGTTGCCGACTCCCGAATCCAGGCCTGCACAATAGCGGCCTCCTCGAGAAGCTCCCTGTCGATGCGCTTACGCGCCCAGCGCGGACCATCTCTTTGCGGGGTCGATGGACTACCGCCGCCGGTGGTCTGGGCGGAGACGTCGAATCGGATGTATCGGTGATCCGACAACGTCTCCACCTCCACGGCGACACGCCAGTCGCGGACACGGCTCGCGACAGCAGGGCTAGCGAACGAGACGTCCACTATGGACCCGCCCCGCTGCCGCACGCACGTGTAGATCGAGCCCCGATTTAGGATGGTCAAGCCTGTCGTGACTGCCCACTCCTCCAGCACCTCACCCCTAGCATCGGTCACCGGAGATCCCCACGCCGCAGACTTGGCGTTGAGATCCCCGAGCAACAGCACCGGGCGAGGGTGGAACTGGCCCACGACGGCACCCAACTCGACAAGGAACCCCTCGAAGTCAGCGAGACTCTTGTTGGGCGAGAAATACGCCCCGACCGTGACAATTCCATCCACGAGGGCGGCCACCCAGCCGTGTCCTCGGGAGGGAGTCCCAAGAGTCCCGCCGATGATGGCCACCAAACCGTCTAGGTCCCCTGCCCAGTTGTCGCGGGGGGGGACAAAATACGGCTCAGCGACCACAGCCACATGGATCGACCACTCCGCCATGCTCTGGAGCAATAGATCCTGAGCTCTGGCAGCGTGGTTGATATTTGCCTGGAGGAAATGCAATTGGGCCGTCACTGGCATTGCATTTCCTCGGTATCTCCTCCTTCTCTGGTTCGGGAGTCAGCAGCTGGGCTGCCAGGCAGTGGTAGAGGCACAGGGCCTCCGAAGGCCCTAGTCCTCTTGGCAACTTTTTTGGGTGCCTTGCAGGCTTTTCCACCAAGTCTGTGCTCCGTAGGCTTTCCTGCAGCTGCGCAAAGACTGCAGTTTGGTGCCGCGGAGCACTGGGCCGCCTTGTGGCCGGGCTGACCGCAGCGATAACACAAATCACTGCGATCTATTTGTGCAGTGCATTGTGCCCGGACATGCCCCTTTTCCAGGCACCTGAAGCACTGCACAGCCCTTGTTGCCAGGAGTTTTACCCTGGCAGACACCCACCCCACCAGCAACCTTCTACCGTCAGCGACCTTGTTTGCAGCAGCTACTGGGCACTGCACCCAGATCGTGCCCAGCCCGGCCGCACTGCTGCGGATTTCTCCTGCTTTTATAGTTTCGGGCAGACACTCGCCGTTTTTGGCGATGGCCGCCACTACTTCCTCCGGGGTCGCGGAGTCGTCCAGCCCTTCTATGCGCAATTCAGCCGTTTTAGTGGGTCTAGACACCCGAGCATCCTCTGGTTTGATGACAGCTCGCAGTTTGGCGGCCAGAGCGTCTGCCCTCTCCTGCCTCAGAGCACCCGACAACTCAAACACCTTGGCACCCGTAGCTGCCGTTCTAAAATCAAACCCAGCTGGGGTGCCGAGCTCGCTGAATTTCAGTTTGTCCTTAATTGCCGCCAGGACCGACATATAGGTGACTCCCCTTTTTGAGGCTTCGGGCTGCAGCGTTATAACTACAGCCTCGGAGCGTGGAGTCTTGGCCTTGGGTGGCTTTGTGCTCTTTTTTGGAGCCGGGGCTTTGGGGAGTGCCGGCAGCGCCCTCTTCTTCTTGCAGCCCTTTCTTACGACCGTCGTCCAGGCCTCCTGGGGGGGAGGCGCGGTCACCGGGGGCACGGTTGACTGTGAAGAGGGTGCAAATGCACCCACCGCGGTCTCTTTGGGCCTCTCCGTGGGCTTTTTGGCCACCTTCGCAGATTTCTTGGCCACCTGCACGGGCTTCGTCCTGGCGGCCTCATCCTTCCTCCGCTTATCTGCCGCAAGCGGCGGCCGGAGGATTTCGGCTGGGAGGAGTCGCGACTCTATGGCCTCCAATCGGGCATCTAATCGAGCATCCAATCGGGCATCCACCATGCCCCCACACTGCACCATACATATTCTGGCCACCCTCTCCATGTCATGGTCCGACCAGGCAGGCGGTGGCACAGGTGCAGGGGCCGACGAAGGCACGGCAGGAGTGGGGCCGGTGGATGCAGGAGATGCTTGCCGCTGCCAGTCATTCTTCTGAGCGGCAAACTCCCGTTTGAGGTCCTCCAGCTCGGACCGGAGACGGCTATTCTCCTCCCACAACTTCGCCGTCTCCTCCGTGCTCGTGCGACTGAGGAGGACCTCCACTGCCTCCCTAATGTCATCAGCCGCCTCCTTCAGAGCACGGGTGAATGTGCCCTTCAGGTTGCCCGATTTGGTGGCAACCTTCAAGACAACATCCACGCCGTCCAGAACTTGGCGACTGAGCGCCACCGCCGATGGGCTCCCCCCGGCAGTCATCCGGGCCGAGCGCCGCTCTCGCGCCTGACGGGCCAACTCACTGATTTCATCAGCCGCCACCGCCTTGCGCTGCGCCCGCTTTGCAGCGTTCGCCTCCGCCTTGTTTGACCCCAGCAAGATGCACTCGCTGGAGTCCGCGGTCGTGGGCCCGGGGTCGCTCCCCGCGCCCCCGACATCCTCCTTCGGAACCGGCGTATCGGGTCGGGAAACCGACGCGAACCGACCCCGCACGTCACGCTCCACACGAGCTACACTCGCCCCTGCGCGACCTCGCCCTCTCCTGCCTGATGCTGTTGGCACTTTAGCGGCTGGCAGGCTCTCTTCGCTAGAAGAGCCTGACAGCTCCCCGCGCTTCTTTTTTTGTGAGCAATTCTTCCAGAATCGCCCACCCACCTCTTCTTCAGTTTTCAAGCGCTTTGAGCCGCAGCTCGCCACGCTCGCCAAACTCATCCTTTCGGACGCGGTGTCAGAATCTGACACCGCACCCACACCCATCTGCTCGACCAGAACGATCGGCACCTTCTCCGTCTTTTTATTATTATTATTAGTTTTGTTTGTTTTATTCATATTAGTTCCCACGAGTTAATATAGGTTTTGACGTCCACCGGGCAGAGCCTAGATGCCCGGTAAGCCTATATACTGCAGAGGTCGGCAGGTATCTGCAGGTGAAACGCTCACGACTGGACTCCCTCCAGCCATTCATCCTCTCGCCGCGCTTCAGAACTTAGGATTGGGTGGTTTTTTATCTTAGAGGTACCTTCCTCTGGGCCAGGCTATTAAGCCAAGCCCCCGACGGCGGCATTACACATGCCTCTGTTCGCTGTCCGGCCAACCCGACTCAGCGAACCCGCCGAAAGTTCTCCCCTCGAAGACTACTCCTCAAGGAGAGAAACACGTGCTGCTTTGGTGCGCCTGCACCTCAGCGGCTTCTTTGGCCCATAATGGGCCCCTCCACGGAAAAACCCATGCCCGCCTAACCTAACCTAATATGTACATTTTTTTTTTTTTTTTTTTTTTTTTTTTTTTTTTTTTTTTTTTAATACCTAACCTATCCTATTCTAACCTAACCTACCCCATGGGCCCCTCTACAGCGAACCATTGGTCCGCCTCCCCAATCTGCGTCCACTCGACCTCCCTCTGTAAGCAGAGGGGGGAGTGGACGACCGACGAGCCTAGGCTCTCCCCCCCCGCAGAAATCCGCCGCAGTCAATACCCCCTCCGACATGGAGAGACTATTGACCGCGCCCAGGGTGCACCGGCCAGACGACTGCTCTTTCCCCCGAACGTATTCGTAAGGAACGAGCAGCAGTCAGGCACACGAGGAGGTTTTCTGCACGCACCCCAACCTAACCTAACCTAACCTAACCTAATATGTAACAAAGTCCCCCAAAAATTCTGTGGAAGCGACAGAGAAGGCAGGCCCCTCGTCGGAAACCAAAGACAAAACCTTCATGGTTCGTAAGAGCATTGGAGACATAGAAGCCAGGTCAAGCACCGGCCTGAAAACGGGGGCAACGCCGGTGGCGGGTAACCCAAGCGCCATCCTTGGGTGCCTCGAGTAGTCCGCCACCAAAATCAAAAGTGACCTGTCCCACTAGACTGGTCGAGGGAAGGGCATGCCTAAATAAGGCAAAGCGCGAACTCGGCAGCTCTAGGAACACTAGGACAGATATAAAAGAAGCGGTCATTGTAGCCGTGGACCGACTCTATCAACTACTAAAGGAGTCGGAGGCGTCTAAGGAGAAGAAGACAGCTCAGAGCAGGGGGCGGGATGGGAGGGAAGAGGAGGAACCTTTACACCCTCCACTCCCTTCCCACCCTGCCTGTTGCCAGGTGAACAACGAGCTACTTAAAAAGATGGAGGAGCACACAAAGCTCATAACTGCCAACTCCGAGAAAATGGAGAATCTCAGGGAGTCGTTAATATCCCACCATAAAGCCCTGGAGGGGATCACCTATGCAAGAGTCGTGGCGGGTGGTAATAAGGGAAAACTTCCTGAAAAAGCCACCCTGCACTCTGTTGTGGTCACCTCTAAAGACGAAACTGAGACTGGGGATGAGGTTCTCCACAAAATCCGGACCGCGGTAAACGCAAAGGAAGGGGGAGTCACTGTCGACAAGATCCGAAAGGCCAAAGACCGAAAGGTCATCGTGGGATGCCGGAGCGAGGAAGAGAGACAGGTTCTAAAGGAAAGAATCCAGAAAGCGGGTCACCTTAACGTCGATGATATTATGAACAAGGACCCACTCATATTGCTCAAAGATGTCTTGACACTAAACAGCGACGACGATATCCTTCTCGCTCTGAGAAATCAGAACGAGAGGATATTTAAAGATCTTGAAAAACAAGACAACAGAGTGGAGATAAGATTCAAGAAGAGGACAAGGAACCCTCTCATGAATCACGTGTAGTCGTTAGGGTGTCCCCCAAAATATGGACCAGAATTATGGACGCCGAAACCGTGCGGATCGATCTGCAGCGTATTAGAGTCTCGGATCAGTCTCCCCTCGTCCAGTGCTCCTTCTGTCTGGGGTACGGCCATGGCAGACGTTTCTGCAAAGAAACGATCGAGAAATGTAGCCATTGCGCCGGCCCCCACAAAAAGTCGGAATGTCCTGAATGGTTTGACGGTGCAGCGCCAACATGCTGCCATTGCACGCACGCCAAACTCTTAAACACAGAGCACAACGCATTCAGTCAGGACTGCCCGATAAGGAGGAAGTGGGATGCGCTGGCGAGAGCCACGACATCGTGCTGCTAAGGTGGTCACGGATGGCGGAGCACACGGGAGCGGCACCCCCGCCAGTGAAGCCTCATACCTGATAGTACAGGCAAACCTGCAGAGGAAGCAGCTCGCCACCAATGAACTGATGATAGAAGCTGATTGCAGGAAAGCAGCCATCGCACTCCTCCAGGAACCCTACGTGGGGGGCTCTAGTAGTATGAGGAACTACAGGGGCGTGAGGATCTTTCAGAACCCAAGTCCAGGGGAAGGAAATGTCAAAGCTGCCATTGCAGTGTTTAACCACGACTTTGACATTATACAGTACCCGATCCTCACCACAAACAACATCGTTGTGGTGAGGATCCGGACGCGGGCCTGGGAGATCACTGTAGTGTCTTACTACTTTGAGCCCGACAAACCCATTGAGCCTTATCTTGAGCATATCAAGAAGATCCGCGATAAGCTGGGACCGCATAGATTGATCATTGGTGGTGATGCAAACGCTAAAAGTAGCTGGTGGGGGAGCGACAGAGTCGACCAGAGGGGCGAGGATTTTTCTGGTGCCCTAGAGGAAATTTCCTTGCAGGTGCTGAACAACGGCAGTACCCCGACCTTCGACACGGTTAGAGGAGGACGAAGACTGACCAGCTATGTCGACGTTACGGCCTGCTCAGAGGATTTGCTCGACCTGGTGGACGACTGGAGAGTCGTCGAAGACTTGACGGGTTCGGACCACAATGGAATGGTTTTTAAAATTAAATTACAAAAATCAAAGGGACTAAGCATAAGCAGGACAACTAGGATATACAATACAAAACGGGTTAACTGGGACCGATTTCATGAGAAACTGGCCCAGTTAATAAACGATAATAATATAAAGAAAATAGAATTAGACAAAATCCAAACACATAAAGAAATAGACGAGTTTACAGAAAAATATATGCAACAGATTATTAGCACCTGTAACGAGGTGCTAAGAAAAAAGGGAACAAATCAGACACTTGCCATTCCATGGTGGACCGAAGGGCTCGAGGAGTTGAAGAAGGATGTTGCCACCAGGAAGCGCAGAATCCGATGCGCAGCGCCGATCCGGAGGTCGAGGGTCATCAGAGAGTACCTGCAAGAAAAAGAGAAATATGAGTTAGCAGCGGCACAAGCACAGGTAGACAGCTGGAAACAGTTCTGTGGAAAACAAGACAAGGAAAGCCTCTGGGAAAGCATCTACCGCGTCATTAAAAACACAACGAAACGCCAGGAAGACATCCCACTGCTGAAAGATGGTCGCCAACTGGACCAGAAAGAGTCAGCCAGTGTTTTGGCGGGGACCTTTTTCCCAGAGGACCTTATATGTGAGGACAACTCAGACCACCGGCAGACCAGAGTCCTTGCAGAAAACGCAAATAACTGGGTGCATGATGAGATCCATGACCCAGCATTTACGGTCGAAGAACTCCGGGCCGCGACGGACAGTTTTAATCCAAAGAAGGCTCCGGGAAAAGATGGTCTTACCGCAGACATCTGCAGCCAGGTTGTCTCCAAAAATTTGGAGTTAAACCTGGCACTCATGAATAAGTGTCAGGAACTTGGCCACTTCCCAATTACATGGAAAGAGGCGACGGTTGTAGCTCTGCGGAAGCCTGGCAAAGACGATTACACCAACCCGAAATCCTACAGGCCTATTGGCCTGTTACCTGTCATGGGGAAGATTTTGGAAAAAATGGTAGTCGGGAGACTCAAGTGGCATTTGCTCCCGAGACTCAGCTCTCGACAATACGGCTTTATACCCCAGAGAAGCACCGAGAACTCCCTCTATAACATGATACAACATTTGTACGGCAAGCTTAACGATAAGAAGCTTATAACCGTAATATCACTGGACATAGAGGGAGCCTTCGATAGCACCTGGTGGCCTGCTATCAAGGTCAGACTTGCCGAAGAAGAGTGTCCGGTAAACCTCCGGCGACTCATAGACAGCTACCTGCAGGACCGTAAGGTCCGGGTGAGGTACGCCGGAGAAGAGTACATAAAGGACACTCAAAAAGGATGCGTGCAGGGATCGATTGGCGGGCCGATTCTCTGGAATCTTGTCCTTGATCCACTTCTCAAGGGACTTGGAAATCAGGGTACCTACTGCCAGGCGTTCGCAGATGACGTGGTGTTGGTGTTTGCTGCGGACACGGCGCTGGAGGTGGAGAGACAGGCCAATGCCGCACTCACATATGTTCGGGAGTGGGGTGTCAAAAACAAGTTGAAATTAGCACCACATAAGACTCACGCTATGTTGCTCACAAGAAAGATGAAATTTGACACACCACGACTGACCATGGGTGGGGTCGACATTGTTTTGTCAAGTGAGATAAAGATCCTGGGGCTCACTATCGACAATAAGCTCACGTTTAATAGCCACGTGGCTAATATAGAAAAGAAAGAAAGAAGAAGAATCCCGAGCCTCCATCCCGAAATCATAAGGACAATATACATGGCCGCGGTGGAGCCCATCATCACCTACGCGGCCAGCGCTTGGGTCAAAGCAGCAGACAAGATCGGTGTTAAAAGACAGCTAGACGCGGTGCAGAGAGGATTTGCGCAGAAGCTGTGTGGAGCATACAGGACCGTTTCGCTAAACTCTGCGCTGGTCCTGGCTGGGATACTGCCTCTCGACATCCGGATTCGGGAGGCAGCCTCACTATATGAGGCCAAGAGAGGAGTACCCCAGCTAGAATTAGCAGACAGAGAGGTGGAGCGCGTACTGGCTTTTGCTGAAACCCAGCACCCGGCAAGACATATGCGTCTCGAGTTCGTAAGTCTGGTGGACCAGGAGGAGTTAAACTCGCACGTGCACCAAGCAGTCAGAATATACACCGATGGCAGCAAGATTGAGGGTAAAGTCGGCGCAGCATTGTCTCTCTGGAGCAATGAAGCCGAGACCAAAGCCCTCAAACTCAAGCTGTCATCGTACTGCACTGTATACCAGGCTGAACTCTTGGCCATATGTCACGCCACAAGAATCGTTCTGCGACGAGGTGAGGCCAGTTTTGCTATTCTTAGCGACTCGCGCTCTGCCTTGGAAACGGTTGCAAACCCATACTCTCTCCACCCTCTGGCTGTCGAAACCAGAGAAAACATCAAGGACTGCAGACTCCAGAACAAGGAAATTTCCATGTTCTGGATCAAAGCATACGCAGGATTGGAAGGGAATGAGCGTGCGGACCAACTGGCAAAGGAAGCTGCACTGCACTCCAAGAGGAAACCGGATTATGATAGCTGCCCGGTCTCATTCGTCAAGAGACGCATCCGTATGCGATCCCTTGATGAATGGAACACGCGTTACCAGTCGGGACAAACAGCGGCTGTCACTAAGATGTTCCTCCCAGACGCAGTGGAGGCATATAAAACGGTGAGGAAAATGAAACCGGCAGGCTTGGTGACTCAGGTGATGACCGGGCATGGTGGGTTCTCAGAATACTTGCACCGATTCAAGTGTAAAGAGAACCCATCGTGCATTTGTGAGCCGGGGGTAGCCGAGTCTGTCCCTCACCTCCTTTTTAGCTGTCCGATCCACGGGAAGCTTAGATTTGAAATGGAACAGATACTTAACTGTGACATTAAAATTGAAAATGTACACAAAATAATATCAGATACACAATTAAGACCAAAATTTATAGAGTACAGTATGCAAATAGCTAAGTTAGTAGTAAATAGAAATCGATAAATAAGTTATGTTTATATATACTTGGTAAATTATATACCGTAAACATAAGCAGATTTTGTAGAAAATTATTATTGTAAAATTGCATAGTAAACTTTAGAATAAGGATGAAATTGTTAATAAGGTAATATAAACTAAATAGTAAAATAAGTTATGTTAGCTTTATATTTTTTTAATATATAGGATAACATAAAATGTAAGTAAGTAGAATAACTAGAATAATAACCTTGTCATAAAATATAAAATGTAAAATTGTAATCACTGATGTCAAAAAATTGTTTTAAAATGTCACGGGGAAGTGTTAAATTTAAAATTGAAATAAGCTAGAATAAGTAAAACCTGTAACAAAGATGAAACATTTACACCATAAAAAAAAACAAAACAAAAAATTAAATAGAATAGACAAAGAAAAGAAGGGCCTCCACCCTTAAAGATAGAAAGATGAACGAATGAAAGAAAGATACAGTATGCAGAATGCAAGTACGAGAGGAATAAAAGAGAGAACTGGAATGAACGGATAGCTAGTAAGCACAGGCTCCGATTATGTTGGAGGTAGGAGTATAAAAAAAAAAAAAAAAAACCTAATATGTACATTTTTTTTTATTTTTTTTTTTTTATTATAATACCTAACCTATCCTATTCTAACCTAACCTACCCCATGGGCCCCTCTACAGCGGACCATTGGTCCGCCTCCCCAATCTGCGTCCACTCGACCTCCCTCTGTAAGCAGAGGGGGGAGTGGACGACCGACGAGCCTAGGCTCTCCCCCCCCGCAGAAATCCGCCGCAGTCAATACCCCCTCCGACATGGAGAGACTATTGACCGCGCCCAGGGTGCACCGGCTGACGACTGCTCTTTCCCCCAAACGTATTCATAAGGAACGAGCAGCAGTCAGGCACACGAGGAGGTTTTCTGCACGCACCCCACCTAACCTAACCTAACCTAACATTTTGCAAGCAGCTTGGAAAGTAGGCTGCAACACACCATTCATAGTTTTTAGTGCTTCAAATGAAGTTGCCCCCGCACTTCATGTAGCAGTAAATAGCAGATCATAGCACTCCGTATTGTTAGGGTGAACAGTATAGACTCTACCTAAGGCGTGTTCCTTCATAACACCAGGCCAACTATCAACTGTAACTCCTCTTTTTCGTCTTACGAAATTACTCTTATTCCATATGTAATATGGAACCTCAGAGTAAAGTAGAATTTTAGCAAATTTATCTGATTGTCATAGTTCAAAAGGCTAAAAGCGTCGTTTTTGGTAGATTAGCTATTTTGTCAGCGACATTATTTGAGTTGAAGTAAACTCCCTGACCGTTTCCCAAATGAATTGCTAAATGAACAACTGTGGGGAAACGCTCATGTAGGTATGGAAAGGAAAACCCATGAATTCACCACACTGCTTCTGAGCTACTAATGTACCTTCCGCTCTCATATATCTTCACCTCATTCTTTTTATTTTCTAGTGCAAATGTAGCCTGGTCCGATCCTATAATAACATACTTGCATACATACTTTATTGATTTCACAGAGTTGCAATACGCAACGTTTAATATAATATGTGCGTTAAAAGTTTTTAATAGTACAGGGTAAAAAGGAACTACCCAACGGTTATCTGGATCCAAACCATGAATATTAACGGTAAAACCGCCTTCGCTAGGGGATCGTCTTCGATACTGTGGATAGCCATCATCAACTGTTTGTGTTTCCCTCAATAGAGGTCGGGGATATCTTTTAGCGCAGGTGTTGTCCTTCATACAAGATGATTTATAATTAAAGTGAAGCTTTCAAGGGCCATGAATCATGTTCGACTTTATTATTTCGTGAAGTTTTGGGTCAAGTGCAGGGTCAGGTATTTCAGCGCAGACTACTTTGTTGATAGAGTCTGGCGTTATGATACTTTTCAGCTATAGAAGAATGTGGACATGTCAATGTGGAAGTCCACGTGTTTCCCACTCAACCAAATACATATAGCAATGAATTTCTCCGAATATATTTTGTCCTTTAATCAATATATTAATCAGTTTTTTTTTACTTTTATATGAAACACTCGAGCAGTTATATCGTGACGATCACAAGACTTTTGTCCAGGAAGTAAAATTTTGGAGATGTCCTTCCGGCGAGGGTAGCATCAGTAGCATGTAAACGTCACAAAAAGGTCAGGGCGACCGTAGTTGCGTACATATGTCATCGCATCCTGGGTACGCTCGTGCATGTACCTCGGACCACCAGTGAAAGAGGACGGTACTACTACCATTTTTGCCCCAATTGATTGGCATCAGTATCTTGTCGTCTTACTGCATCCTTCAGATGTATGTAATTATCTGCACGTAACTTTGCCTGATTATGTCGTATATTATTAAAAACAATAATATAAAGCAGTTACCACTACAACTATTAACCACCGATAAAACCCCTAAAGAAGCAATCAATAAAACTAATGAATACTTTTCAAATATAGGTAAACGACTATCAAACATAATTCCACAACATATTCCTTGCTTCAAGAAAGCCTCTAAGCCGCCACTAAATTCATTCGTTCTCCTTCCTACTGACGTCGAAGATGTTGAAAGAACGATTCAACTATTAAAAAGTGACTGCTCTCCTGGTTGGGACCAGATTAGTGCTGAGGTATTAAAGTGTGGGACTCCACATACTTACGTCAGCGCCCACTAGAACATTCGCCGCGCCAACAGACGACATGCCGGCCTCGGAAACAAATGCGTACTGACCAGCTGCCGGTGGCGTCGGTAACATTTATAGTGTGCGTGCAGGCGACGCTATACGCCACACGCGTGCTAGAGTGAGATGGGTGCCGTACATCGTGGAACGTTAGTTTTAAGTTTTAATAATGTAGTAAATTCGTTTCTGTTCTCCTATTGGTTGTTTGAATTTTGGATACCGTAGCATAGGAACAATTTGTAGGACCCAAAATTGTATGTAAGGCTGGATTAAATTATAAATAAAACAATTACTATCTACGAGATTGGAGTATTATTTACCAACCTTCTGACCCCAACAATTGGTGACCCCGACGTGATCATGTCGCAAGAAAACCTAGGCGAAGGAAGCAAGACTATGAAGCCCGAAGTCGACTTGGCTGCAGTTTCCATCCAGTCAAGAATGTTACCGTTTTGGCGAGAGATTCCACGAGCCTGGTTTATTCAGTTTGAAGCCGTCGTGGACCCGTTGAAGACTTCGGATGACCAGAAATACCGCTACGTGCTACAGCAGTTGCAAGCCACCGATCTACAACATATCACAGATATTCTGTACAATCCGCCAGCTACGGACAAATACGGAGCTGTGAAGAATCGTCTGCTAACAGTGTATGACAAATCCGATGTGAAGAACTTCCAAAAACTTATCAGCAGCTTGGAACTGGGAGACCAAAAACCAACACAGTTGCTGCGCAAGATGCGAGAACTAGGAAGCGGCATGATTACAGACGAAGGTTTGAAGATTGAATGGCTCAATCACCTACCCACTCAAGTGCGCGTCGTACTGTCGGTCAACACAGAATCATCACTCGATACACTCGCAGCAATGGCTGACAAGATGGCAGAGTATTCAGAACCCTCAACATCAACAGTCGCCGCAGTATCCACAACGACACAAGAGCCCGTGATGTCCGCACAATTAGAAGTTTTATCGAAACAAATCGAGAAATTATGCCTAGAAGTTGCCGAGTTACGCGGACGGTCGGCTCATCGTTACAAGCGCCCGTTTCGTTCCCGGTCGCGTTCACAGTCACGGTCGCGGCAGGGGAACAAGCCGTCAATTCGTCCCGGCGATCCTACGTGGGAGTGCAAATTTCACTATCGCTTCGGTGACAAGGCAAAGCGCTGCGAATCACCGTGTTGTAGAAGGAAGAAGAATCAGCCGTCATTAAACTAGCTCCGACATCGACGGTGGCGGACGTCGGTGTCCCGTGTACTACCAACCGCCTTTGTGTTTTCGATCGAGATACCAGAGAACGTTTTCTTGTGGACACAGGCGCCGATATTTCGGTGTTAGCCACCACAAGAAAAAGAAAAATGATGACTGCCAGCGCATAAAGATTATATGCAGCGAACAATACGCCCATAAATACCTACGGTGAAAAGACGCTCAGACTGAATCTTGGTCTGCGGCGTAGTTTTCTGTGGCAGTTCGTCGTGGCTGATGTAAAAACATCTATCCTGGGAGCCGACTTTCTACGTCATTTCAAATTACTGGTGGACCTCCACAGAAAAAAGCTCATCGACAATGTGACAGACTTATCGATCGATGCGCTTGAAATAACGACCGGTGAAGAAACAGTACACGTCATTAGCTCCGATCAAGTTTACTACGAAATCTTGAAACAATATCCAGAGGTTCTACGACCAATGACCCTGAAGGAACCAACAAAACACGACGTCGTTCACCACATTGAAACGACAAGCCCCCCGCTCTTCGCCCGACCCCGCCCGCTTCCACCCGATAAGTACAAGGCTGCAAAAGAAGAATTTGATCACATGCTGGAGATGGGCATCTGCAGACCTTCCAAGAGCCCATGGGCGAGCCCACTGCATATTGTAAAAAAGAAAGACGGAGGGCTACGGGTTTGCGGTGACTATCGTAGACTAAACACAGTCACTCAACCCGACCGATACCCGATACCCCGCATACATGACTTCACCTACCAGCTGCGAAACATGAAGATATTTTCAAAACTAGATCTCAAAATGGCATACTACTGGATACCGATAAATGATGAAGACGGTCAGAAAACAGCAATTACCACACCCTTTGGCCTTTTTGAATTCAAATGCATGACGTTTGGATTACGCAACGCTAGCCAAACGTTTCAGAGATTTATGCACCAAGTACTACGGGGCATAAACAACTGCTTCTGTTACACAGTACATTTTACTCTTCTCGCAGACAGAAGAAGATCACAAGCTTCTCTTACGTCAAGTGCTCGAACGTCTCAAAGAGTACGGCGTCATGTTGAAGGTAGAAAAGTGCGAGTTTGGCAAGGAAAAGATCAATTTTCTTGGCTACGAAGTATCAACAAATGGCATCAAGCCCACAGAAGAGCGAACAGAAGTCATAACAAAGTTCCCGAAACCGAACACTGTCGCGGAGTTACAACGCTTTCTGGGCATGCTAAATTTTTACCGTAGCTGCTTACCCCGTCAAACCGAATCACAGTCTGAACTTAACAAGTTTCTACACAACCGGAAGCGCAACGACAAAACACCCATCGAGTGGAACCCGGCAGCAGAAATAGCTTTTGAAAAGTGCCGTCAGAGCATTTCAGAAGCTACTGAACTAACGCATCCGGTACCTGGTTGTGCACTCGCCATAATGACAGACGCTTCAGATTACAGCCTCGGTGCAGTTCTACAACAGAGAATCGATGACGCGTGGAGACCGCTCGCTTATTTCTCAAAGGCGATGAGTATGACGCAGCGACGCTACAGTGTATACGATCGCGAGCTATTAGCGATCTATACAGCTGTAAAGCATTTTCGAACGCTTATTGAAGGAGGCGACGTGACGGTCTACACGGACCACAAGCCACTTGCCCACGCACTAACACGCCCAGCAAGTAGCAGTGACACACCTCGTCGAGAGCGACAGCTGCATTTTATCAGTCAATTCTGCACCGGCATTAAGTACGTACAAGGAGAAGACAACACAGTAGCCGATGCCCTGTCACGCATAGAAGACATACAATGCCCTACTACTATCGACTATGATAAGCTAGCGAGCGAACAAGCAAGCGATCCCGTATTGAAGCAACTGAAGAGCCAATCTAACTTGAAGTTTACTGACGTCACAATGCCTGGGATACGCCGACCAATCACATGCGAAACTTCGACTGGGACACCTCGTCCATATCTACCGATTACATATCGTTTTGTTGCATTCAAAGCACAACATGATTTATGTCATCCCGGTGTCAGAACGACACGAAAACAGATGACTTCAAAATTCTTTTGGCCTAATATGAATAAGGATGTCAGCATCTGGACCAGAGCGTGCATCGATTGCCAGCGATCAAAAGTACATCGCCACGTTACGACTCCACTGAGCGAGTTTCCTACATCTGAACGCTTTGAACATATACATATGGACATCGTCGGCCCACTTAAAATATCAAATGATTGCCGGTACTGTGTGACTATAATCGATCGTTGCACCAAGTGGCCCGAAGCTATTCCGTTGCTCGACATAACCGCTGAAAAGGTTGCAAAAGCCCTATACGAGAATTGGATTGCAAGATTTGGATGTCCACTGCGAATATCAACGGATCAAGGCCGCCAATTTGAATCCCTACTCTTCCAATCATTGATGAAGAAATTTGGCATAACACGTATACGCACCACGGCATATCATCCACAGTCCAATGGCCAGATCGAAAGATGGCATCGGACGCTGAAGGCAGCATTAATGGCTCGTGGTACTACCAATCAGTGGACAGAAGAGCTTCCCGCTGTGCTATTAGGACTACGCACAGCATTACGCAATAATAATCTCAGCCCGGCAATGATGACATACGGAACGACACTACGCCTGCCATCAGACTTCATTGTATCAACAAAAACAAACATCAATGAAAGCGAGTACGTACGTCGTCTAATGGAAGGAGAGCAGGCCGCTCAGCAGACAATGCAGTACATGATCTTGTTAACTTTTTAGTTAACAACATAGATAGTAAAAATAAATGTTTGACTATATTTCTTGATCTCGCCAAGGCCTTTGACACTGTCTCTGTTCCCCACCTTGTGCAAAAACTTGAAGACCATGGTATTAGGGGCATTCCTCTCGCATTGCTATCAAATTATTTAAAAAACAGAACTCAATCTGTAAAAATTGGAGATCACATTAGTGACGAACTTCCCGTTGAATTTGGGGTGCCACAAGGTAGTATATTGGGACCCACTCTCTTTCTCTGCTACATAAATGAGCTCTGTATGCTTAAGATTAGAAATTGCCGCATCTCCGCATATGCTGATGACACTGCCTTAACCTTTTTTCAGATTCGTGGAGTGAGATTTTAGGCTTGCGCAAGACGGTTTTAACACGGTGTGTCACTGGCTATCATCAAATTCTCTTACTTTGAATGGAGACAAAACCAAATACATTGTATTCTCAATTCATAATAAAAAGGAAGTTGCTAACCTTACCAATTATAACATCTCTGTACATAAATGTAACTTTCCTCCATCTCCAAACTGTAATTGTCCTAATATTAGTCCCACCAAATGTCTTAAATATCTTGGAGTCGAAATTGATGCTAATTTAACTTTTGAAACTCACATTCAGTCTCTATCTAAAAGAATACGTAAGCTCACATACATTTTCAAAGAGCTTCGCGATGTAGCAGAGAAACAGATTATAAGGATGGTTTATGAAGCTTTGGTGCAATCAATAATTAGTTATTGCATCACAACATGGGGAGGAGCATGCAAAACTAAAATGATAACCGTGGAAAGAGCCCAAAGGATGGTATTCAAAGTTAGTTTATCCAAACCTCGACTTTTCTCCACCTCAATACTCTATGAGGAAACTCAAGTGCTAACTGTACGCCAGCTGTACATATTGCTAACTATACTTTTTCAGCACTCTGACTTACCTGAAGAAAGCAGCAAACGCAAACGTAAAAAAAAAACGCAACTCTAAATTACGCAATATGTGAGTCAACTGCTGTCAATACTGCTTTCGCGCAAAGATTTTTCCTATTCCGAGGAGGCGAATTATTCAATAAAGTAAATAAAGTCATAGATATAGCTAATTGTCGTAAAATTGAATGTAAAAACAAAATTAACAAATGGTTGCTAAATCGAAGTTACGCTGAAACGGAGAAACTCCTTGAGATAATAAAGTAACAGTGTATATTCTGTAATTTTATTTTTATTCATGGGACTTGTTCCGCATTGTCTGAGTGGCTTCTACCAACGGGAAGCTACTTGGCAGTGGTGTTGCAAGTGCCTGGTAGTTTTCTACGTACAATTAATACAATTAATATTACATTTTCTATGCACATCTACATAATTGTATTATATATTTATGAAATATTGTATGTACAATGAATATGGACAATAAATATAGGCATTAAACACATGCACACACACACCCACACACACACACACACACTCACACACACCCCCACAAACTGTCACACACTCACACACCCCCACAAACTGTCACCCACACGCACACACACCATCAGTCACTTGCAATTGTAGCACGTTGACAACCTTTACTATGTGATAAAATAGCGGTCCTGGAGTTCTAAAATACAGGCCTAGGCTTAGTTTAGACTCCAGATCTCCCACAAATCACAAAATATTTTCAAAATACCTGTCAACTATATGTATAACTAGTATAAGATGTAATTTGTGGAGAAAAATAAACATAGTTTTATTTATTATTTATAATTGAGTCTCTCGGTTTCAATTTTAGCGTATTGATCCACTAAACACTGACTAAAAAGAGCGATAAATCACAGGAGAGAATGTTATCTTCAACGTCTCTTATCATTATACGGAAGGAATAGAAACTGGCTGCCGAAACCATTTTTTTTAGAGGAAATTTAGTTATGGGATCGTGTTGAGGCAAGTTGACAGATTAACCATCGTTGCCATAACAAAATATTATGGGATATTGAGAGGCATCGTATGACCGATGCAGTTCACTTATCCGACGTAAAGAAGTACTACGGCTTTTCAATATAATGTCCCGTTTCTAAAATTGCTGATCAACCATCACCAAACCAACTACGTTGGTCGTTGGGGCGTTAAAACATCCTCTATGACCTTCAAGTGGTTTATTTTCGGCATGAATAACTACTTTAAACGATTCACAGGTGGGGGGAATTTTATTTTTACTTTTTATTTACTTTTAATTTCAATACAAAACTTCATCCCCCTTTCCACACCCTTGTAGGTTGAAAAAAAAAAAAAAAACAACGATTTACGTTGTGTTAGTTTCCAACCATAAGCCGAAATATTAGTGATTTTAACTTAAAAAAACCGGCCAAGTGCGTGTCGGACCACGCACAATGAAGGGTTCCGTAGTTGAAACGAATTTATCCCAAAAACAAACTTAATATTGTAGTTGAAAAACATGTTCTTCCATACATTTATACCTATACGCCACAGTAAATTTTACAACTGAAAATGTAAGTTTGTAATCTCAGTTTTTTTATGTGATAAAACTACAAATCAACGATTTTCGGACTTTTTTCCTTTACTTGTGCTATGAGACCTTGCTTCATACCAATTTTCATAATTCTAGGTCAACGGGAAGTACCCTATAGGTTTTGATTTATTTGCGAGTATCAAAATATGTCGCATAAATCGCCGTATTTTTTTATTGCGTTGACTTAGAAGTTAGAGCTCCAAGGTACCGTTATTATATATTAATTTTAACTTGATACCTCCACGCATTCCTGAGAAAAAGGGTCATGACATGACATAAGGGTTCCGTTTTTTTCTTTTGAGGTACGGAACCCTAAAACTAAAAAAAATAAAATAAACATCCCCTTTTCAGGACTTAAGGGTTGAAATTTTAGCAACACCGTTGCGTTAGCTTCCAAACATACGCCTAGATAATAAATTTAGTGATTTTTACTTCGAAAACTAAGGACTTTTCATATACAACTCCATCCCCCTTTTTAACCCTTCGGGGGTGGAATTATCAAAAACGCTGAGACACATGTAAATTAATTTTCAATCGTCAGCCTAAACACAAAATTTGAAGGTCCTAACTTCAAAACTGACGGACTTTCATACAAACTTCCATCCCTCGTTTCACCCTTTTAGAGGGTGAATTTTAAAAAAATCGTTTCTTAGTGCACCCCTAGGCGTCATAAGGAATCTACTAATATATATATATATATATATCTAATCTATCTAATCTAATCTATCTATCTCTAGAACCAGCGGTTTGGGCTGTGCGTTGATATGTCAGTCAGTCAGTCAGTTTCTTCTTTTATATATATAGACTAGCTTCTGCCCGCGGCTTCGCCCGCGTATGTGTTAATGCAGATTATAAACTATATGTATGTTACCAAATTTCATCTAAATCCGTTCAGCCATTTTTGCGCCAATCCGAAACATAAAATCATCTCCTCCAAAATTGACTACCTCTTTTAGATTTCCGTTTATTTCCGATCTTAAATATAAATACCGAGTTTCAAGTAAATTGAACCGCGCGTTAAAATCTTTCCATTCAATTATTTTCCCCCACAAAATTCAACACCCCCTTTAAAAGGTTGTTTTCGAAAGTTTATTTTTACGGCCGTTTTATTTATTAAGAAAATATCCGGGTCAATTTTCAAGTTTATTAATCAAAGGAAACATAATTTTGATATAAACTGTCTCCCCTTTTTCACCCCGAAACGAATTTATTTTTGAAAAATATTAAATCATGTTTTATTCAATTACTTTGGAGTTTATCATGACGCGCAGTAAAATCCTTCCCTAAAAACTTAATTACCCACTTTTGCCCCGTAAGGGTTACATTTGAATAAACCCAAACACATGTAAGGCTTTATATTTTGTGAGCATTAGGTATGTAAGGTCCAGAAGTAGTAGGCACCTTACACTTGTACAATAAGTTATAGCTCGCTCACTTGAAGTAGTTAAAGTTAGTTTAGGTGAGTTAACGGAAACCACGGATTTAGTAACACTTGAAAGTTTATTAAGTAGCCCGATTTACAAGTAAAGATTTGGATGCTAATCCGCAGCGCTCGCGCTAGTAGTAATTTGTCATGTCATGTCATATTTTTAAGTTAGTTGACAAATTACTACAATTTGTCAACTAACTTAAAAATATGTTTATCGCTAATATAAGTGAATAAAGTAAGTAGGTTGCTGCGTATGCAGTTTAATATATTGTACGTGAATCGTACAAGGTATATATAAAATACCGAGTTTCGAGTTAATCGGATCGCACGTTAAAATTCTTCTATACAAACTTTGACATCCCCAAAACCCGTTTAAGGGGGTAGTTTGAAAAAACAAAAAATGACATACTTTATAATTTACTTACGTAAGTATTCATGCCATGTATGAGGTTTATTAACTCTTGGAATAAGATTTTTCATAAAAACAAAATTCCCCCTTTTACCTCCTTAAAGGTCGAATTTCCAAAAACCCCTTCTTAGCGGATGCTTACGTCATAACTATCTATGTACCAAATTTCAGCCCAATCCGTTCAGTGGTTTGAGCTGTGTGTTGATAGCCCAGTCAGTCACACGACCTTATATTTGACGGCGTAAGCGATGGCTGAGCGATAGCGCCGTTGGCATTAGGGTTCGGTGGTACCGGGTTCATGACGAAATGTTAAAATAATAGTTTCGGTTTCGGTACACAAAAATCACAGTTTATTATTTAACACAAATTTAATAAATAACACTAACAAATAATCTCCACAAAATGGGCAAACCGACAGTTTCGTTCTGAAGGAGTGACTTGGTTGGAGTTCCGATCGAAAGTGATCTCGGCACAATCCCCACTCCACAAAACGACTCTGTCCACGTGCCGCCATTAAAACAACATATGACGTCACGGCGTTTACCCCTCCTACAATAGTCAAATCAGCAACTTGATGTTTAAAAGTTATCGCTTTCTCCGACACGGCCAGCCTGACAAGTTACACGTCCTCGTGAGTACCTGTAACCAAACGGTCTAATTTGGAGCAACAGTACAGGCTCGGTCAACCTGACCACATCTTTAAGGAAAAGCATAACTTGAAAATAACAGTTGTCAAACAAAAGGTTCCTCTAAGTCTCCATCATATTTACTCAGCAACTAAATCAACTTCGATCACATACAACGCTCATGGCCCAGCTGCCGCAGCAGCTAGTGACACTTATGCCACCCATATCGTAATCACCTCATGTGATACGACCACACACATCACATAGAGTCTGCGACTCCCAGGTCAGTACAAGACCAAAACAACAATAGTC
Source organism: Tiliacea citrago (assembly GCA_963921375.1). NCBI lineage: Eukaryota > Metazoa > Arthropoda > Insecta > Lepidoptera > Noctuidae > Tiliacea > Tiliacea citrago. Next base: position 117,541 of record OY992801.1, read on the forward strand.
TCCATTGAGACTCAGGTCCCCGCCGTACCACCAGCTGCCCATCGCCCCCTGAACAGCTCACAAGTGAGCTGCAGTTACGACTACAGACTAGTGCGTACGGTGCGACCAAATAGCCATGGTATGTGTCTACTACTCGGTGGAGGTACTTTCATCACCGTCCTCTACGTTTAACTCATTAGGAACATTACTTAGAGGCATCTTTCGTATACGATCGTGAGCGTACTTGTAGGTTCTATTACCATTCAAAGTTTTCAAAAGATAACGATCACCGTCAAGTACTTCTACAACTTTAAACGGTCCCTTATATTTGGGGTCTAATTTAGTCTGATTCCGTTCTTCATTTTGAATTAAAACCAAATTACCAACATCAAATTTTACCAACTTAGCTTTACCTTTATCAAATCTAGATTTTTCATAATTTGCACTTTTGTCAATATTTATTACCGCTTGCTCTCTCGTCTCGTCAAGGTTAATCTCCGTTTCGGTATCGTCTAACGTTAAAAGATTTAGGGGTCTAGCTACGCGGCCTATCAAAAGTTCGAGAGGGCTTGCTTTTATGACACGGTGGACAGAACAATTTAATGCAAGTTGGACGTCTTCTAGTGCGTCTTGCCAAGATCGATCGGATGTCTCTACCGAAGTCAACATGCCTTTGAGTGTACTCATAATCCTTTCGACTTGCCCGTTAGCGCGGCTTGATCCCGTCGCAATCAAGTGCAAATTTATGCCGTGAGACTCGCAGAAATCTTTAAAATCTTTGCTGGCGAAGCATCGACCTTGGTCAGCAATAACGCAAGTGGGTGCTCCAAACAACGATACACTAGACTTTAGAGCTTTAATTGCGCTAGCTGAATCGATTCGAAGAGTGTGATATAAAAGAACAAATTTAGTGAATGCATCAATTAGAACTATGACGTACTCTTTAGAATCGTTTTTACCACTAAGCTTGCCGGTTATATCAACGTGAACTGTATGCCACGGGACACTAATTTTGGGGATCGGATGAAGTTCGGCCTGTATACGCCCGGAATGAGACTTAGACACTTTGCAGGTTATACATCCATCGGTAAATTTACGAACATACTTAGCCATATGTTCGAACCAGTAGGTTGGGAAAAGACACTTGAAAGGGTATACTTTCAAGTGTCTTTTCCCAACCTAGATGCATAAATGACTCGTGCACATGGTTAATAACCGACCATCTGAAAGCACGTGGGACTATAGGGAGGCAGCGAGTACGATTGTTACGTTGTACTTTGCAATGCAATACACCCGAACGCAATTCGTAAGTCTTGGCAACGTCCGGTGGAAACTGACTTTCTTTAAGTTTGGTAACCAACGATTGAATCTCTTGATCACGCAATTGTTCGGCTAATAACCAATTTTGTGATAAAGTAGCGATGTCAACACGCTTCTGCTCGATTTTTTGCATACCTTTTTGCTCAGACGGAGTACTCAATGGATTTCGGGAAAGGAAATCGACATGTGCCATACGACGACCTTCGCGATAAAAGATTTGAAAGTCAAATGCTTGAAGGAAAGTCCACCAACGATGAACACGTGGTGTAATATCAATTTTGTTTCTCGAAGCCTTCAGTGAATTACAATCGGTGATAACTTCAAAATATCGCCCTTGTAAATAATGACGAAAGTGTTTTATTGCGTTTACTACGGCCAGAGTCTCCAGCTCATATGAGTGGTATTTTGACTCGGCTTTCGAGGTGCGTTTACTAAAGTACTCGACAACTAAAAGTTCATTATTTACTTTTTGAAAAAGAATAGCGCCATACCCATCAGCACTTGCATCAGTATGCAATTCTATTGGGTGCTCAGGGTTAAAAATAATTAAGACAGGCTTAGTAGTTAAAATTTAAATAATTCGTTGTCGTATCTGCTCGTGTTCTAATTTCCAAATGAATTTCTTACTAGTCGTCAATAAAAACAGAGGGGACATAATTTGAGAGAAACCTTTAACAAACTTACGAAAGTATGAGGCAAGGCCAATGAATTGTCTGAGCTGATGAATATTGTCAGGGGGAGGTAGTTTAGTTAGGGCTTCAATCTTTCGGGGATTCGGCCTTAGCTCGCCAGCTGTGATATCATAGCCTAAAAACTCTACATGACGTTTCAAAAATGAACACTTCGAAATATTAAGAGAAAATCCGGCTTTAGTCAGTGCTTCTAAAACTTCACGCAGCCTATTGATACCTTCCTCCTCAGATACTGACGGTATGAGGATGTCATAAATGTATAAGACCACGTAAGAGAAAGCCAAGTCACCAAGGGCATTTGACACCGATCTTTGGAAAACACTCGATGCGTTTCGAAGACCAAACGGCATAGCCAAGTATTCAAACTGCCCATCAGGCGTAATGAAGGCAGTACGTTCGATACTATCGGGATCCTGAATTGGAATTTGATGAAAGCCACTTGCGCAGTCTAGACAGGAGTAAAAATTCGCGCCTGATAACCTAGTCACTTGATCTGCTATAAGAGGCAATGGAAACCGGTCAGGTATAGTATTAGAATTTAGTTCCCGATAATCTACTACCATACGATCAGAACCGTCACGTTTCTTAACCAAAAGAATAGGACTTGCAAAAGGGGACTGACTAGGCCGAATGATATTAGCGTCTAATAATTCTTTAACCTTAGATCGCACTACTTGCCTTTCGTCTGGGCTGAGTCGGTAAGGTCGACAATAAACAGTACGGTTTGGGTCTTGAAGCCTAATTTTCAGTTCCCCAGAAGTAACACGTGTACGGGGTAACCCGTTAATGAAAGCATGGGAATATTCATTCAACAACGATATCAAAGGTACACTATTTTGCATATCGGTATCGACATCATTAAAACAAAGTAACCGATTATTTTCATAACTACAAACCGCTGCACTTTTTTGTTTAGAAATAATTAAGGAAGAGCTGGTCATGTTAATTGTAAAACCTAATTTTAAAATTTCGCGTCCGATCATCACACTATATTTCAAATAATTATCGGGTAGAACATGAAAAAAAATCGGTAAACAATGACTGTTAATAAAAACGTCGCAAAGAATTTGTTCGGTACAATCTACATTAGCACAACCAATACCTTTTATACGAACTATCGAATAAACATGTTGACCTTTGAAGTAACGGCTAATAGATTGTTTGACAAGAGAGCATTCGGCACCGGAATCAAAATAAAAATAGTACGACTCACCGGATTGTTCCAATTGCCCGCAAACACCTGCTATTTCGCAGCCATCGACGCGTCGCTCCGCCGTTGCGTTGGCAGCGCTGCCCGCCGACGATGACGCACCACCCGCACTGCCGCGTTGGCAGTTCGTAGAGATGTGTCCGGCTTCTCCACAACGGAAACACGTTACTCTTTTGCTGGAACCCGATGAAATCGCCACCGGTGAAGTTTTCTGGACGTTAGCTCCAGCAGGCTGCGTAAACTTTGAACGACAGTTCACCGCTTTGTGTCCCGGTTTTCCGCACTTATGGCACGTGAACATAGTGGAAGTTTGTGGCTTAAAACGCTTTGCATCAGTGGCGCCATCACCGGTACTGCGATCGAACTTCCGCTTCAGACTTGCACTCGCCTTAATCACCTGCAGTAACTTGTTGCGTGACATTATTTCGCTAGTAAACGCCAAGCGATTAAGCCGAGAGTCGAAGTGCGAGACATGAGCGAGCACATACGACGTGGCTATTTCTTCATGGCTTCGATTCTTCCATCGAGCCAACAGGGAAGTCATTAGGCGGCTGGCGTACGCTGCGAGACATTCGCCCTCCTTCGGCCGGCCGTTGTGGATGTTAACAAGCGATGCAGCAAGAGTTTCAGTGGATGCATAACGCGCAAGGAATAAGCCGCGGAAATGCTGCCACGTCATGCCTGCATGCGAAATCTGCGACAGCCACGATGACGCATTACCTTTCAGGGCTTTGCTCAGAGCTATAATAAGCGATGCACCCTCCAGTGGACGTTCGTCGAGTCAAATATCGATAGTATCGCACCAAGCACGTAGATCGGTATCTGGTAGCTCCGGATTAATTTCTGGCAGCGTGATCTGAGGTGCCACTGCTGGTGTCCTGATGGCTTCGATCAGCTGCATCATGTTCTTCTGCTGCATCTCGAACATAGCACGCCAGTCGGAATCGAGTCCAGATCCCACTTCTGATGACGGCGTAAGCGATGGCTGAGCGATAGCGCCGTTGGCATTAGGCTTCGGTGGTACCGGGTTCATGACGAAATGTTAAAATAATAGTTTCGGTTTCGGTACACAAAAATCACAGTTTATTATTTAACACAAATTTAATAAATAACACTAACAAATAATCTCCACAAAATGGGCAAACCGACAGTTTCGTTCTCAAGGAGTGACTTGGTTGGAGTTCCGATCGAAAGTGATCTCGGCACAATCCCCACTCCACAAAACGACTCTGTCCACGTGCCGCCATTAAAACAACATCTGACGTCACGGCGTTTACCCCTACTACAATAGTCAAATCAGCAACTTGATGTTTAAAAGTTATCGCTTTCTCCAACATATTTAAATAAATATTGTGTATTTGTATAAGTTGGAGTAACATTTCGTTTTGTTTCATCGCAATCGCTTCATTCTATGAAAAGTTAGAAACGGTACACGTTTACTTATATTATTTTTACTTCAATACAAAACGTCATCCCCCTTTTCACCCCCTTGTGGATTGAAATAAAACAAAAAACAATGGTTTACGTTCTGTTAGTTTCCAACCATAAGCCAAAATATTACTTATTTTAACTTGAAAAATAATGAATTTCATCCCCCTGTTCACTCCTTAAGGGTTGAAATTCTAATAACACCGTTGCTTTAGCTTCCAACCATAAGCCTCTATAATAAATTTTGTACTTTTTACTTCGAAAATTAAGTACTTTCCATACACAACTTCATCCCCATTTTTAACCCTTCGGGGGTAAAATTATCAAAAAATAATTTATACGTGTCTCACACGTATAAATTATTTTCAATCATCAGCCTAAACACAAAATTGAAAGATCCTACTTCAAAACTGACGGACTTTCATATAAATTTCCATGCCTTATTTTACCCCTTTAGGGGTGGAACTCCCAAAAATCCGTTCTTAGTGGATACTTACTATTCACAAAGAACACACCCTCCAAGTTTTATGTCTCTAGGATCAGCGATTTGGGCTGTGTGTTGGTTTCCTCCTTTTTTTTTTTAATATGATTGACGTGTAAAAGTGTTTGTACAAACTTACTTACAGAAAATAAATCATTTATCATTTATTTGTCATTTAACCATAAGCCGAAATATTAGTGATTTTAACTTAAAAAGAAATTTCATTAAAAATAAAATTTTATCCCCTTTTTCACCCCTTAAGGGTTGAAATTCTAACAACACCATTGCATTAGCTTCCAACCATAACCCTAGATAATATATTTTGTGTTTTTTACTTCGAAAATTAAGGACTTTGATACACAACTTCATCCCCCTTTTTAACCCTTCGGGGGTGGAATTATCAAAAACGCTGAGACACATGTAAATTAATTTTCAATCGTCAGCCTATACACCAAATTCCTAACTTCAAAAGTGACGAACTTTCATATAAACTTCCATCCCCTATTTCACCCTCTTAGGGGAGGAATTTCGAATAACCCTTTCTTAGTGGATACCTACTCTTCACAAAGAACACACCCTCTAAATTTCATGTTTCTAGGATCAGCGGTTTAGGCTGTGCGTTGATATATCAGTCAGTCAGTCAGTCAGGACTTTGAATTTTATATATATAGAAGAAGATAGAGGAGCTGGATATCAGTGTCATATTTTTCCCTACATTTATCTAATTCTAAAGTACATGTATTTAAAGTTTTAGATAAGACAACACGTTCCTTTCTTAGGGAAAGATTCAATTTTAAGAGCTTTTGTTTTTTAATTGCTCTATGTGACCGTTTAATTAATTTCTTGATTGTAATGTATTTCTTTAGTTTATTGTGACTCATATCAATAGGACACAATGGTATGGTGTCATCACCAGTCAAATCTATCGTCACAGCTGGCTCGTACGCTGATTTTGGCTTACTACCTACCAACTCATTCAACAGGGGCCCAAGTCTGCTATTATTATAAATTCAGTCATTCCAACACGATCCCACCGTCATGTCATTGTCATTTTGCTAAAAGTTCGTAATCTGGTAAATTCATAATGGTCGATCATTGGTCGGTCAATGTTCTCGTAATATAATTGTGTTATTATAATGGCATTGTCGTATTGCCATTATTATAAAACCCATTAGTAGAAATGCCATTCATTTGTCATTATGTACGAGATTACCAATATATGCAATTTCCTTTAATGTAGAGTCAGTGGCCGACCATTGGAAAGTCATAATAACGCCATTATAATAGTAGATTACCAAACTTGTCAAAATCAACAATTATGAAATCAATGATCGACCATTCTGACACTATTGTAATAGCAGACATTTGGACTTCACACAATTTTTGTTCAAGTTCTGTAATTCAATTCAGAGCCAATTCATGGATATCACTTCATTCACTGAAAGAAACCTAATGAACCGTGTACTCATTTGTGATTCTTTATTACGACGTAATTAAATCGAACCATTTTTGAAGAAGCTGATAACTGGTGATGAAAAGTGGATCACGTACGACAAGAACGTGCGAAAAAGGTCGTGGTAAAGGCCGGTCAGGCTTCACAGACTGTGGCGACACCCGGGTTAACTCGCAACAAGGTGATGCTGTATGTGTGGTGGGATTGGAAGGGCATTATTTATTATGAGCTGTTACCACCAGGCAGGACCATCGATTCTGAACTACTACTGCGAACAACTGATGAGATTAAAGCAAAAAGTTGAGAGAAAGCGGCCGTAATTAATCAACAGAAAGGGTGTGGTTTTTCAACATGATAACGCTAGACCTCACACAGCTTTAGCCACTCAGCAAAAATGAAGAGAGTTTGGCTGGGAGGTGTTAATGCATCCGCCGTATAGTCCTGACCTTGCACCTTCGGATTTCCACCTGTTTCGGTCTCTTCAGAATTCTTTAGGCAGTGTCAGGTTAACATCACGAGAGGACTGCCAAAACCACTTTTCGCGGTATTTTGATCAGAAGTCCCAAAATTTCCGTAGCAATGGGATCATGTCCCTACCTACAAGATGGCAAAAAGTTATCGAACAAAATGGTACGAGTACCTATATACTTTAGTTAAATGTAAATAAACTATATTAAAAAATGTTTTGAATTTTCTTAAAAAATGCGAAGAAACTTTTTCCCCAACCTATTATTTGCAATTTAATATTATTATGCTCCTTTTTAGGGTTCCGTACCCAAAGGGTAAAACGGGAACCCTATTACTAAGGCTCCGCCGTCTGTCTGTCTGTCTGTCTGTCCGTCTGTCACCAGGCTGTATCTCATGATCCGTGATAGCTAGACAGTTGAAATTTTCACAGATGACGTATTTCTGTTGCCGCTATAGCAACAAATCCTAAAAACTAGAATAACATAAATATTTAAGGGGGCTCCCATACAACAAACGTGATTTTTAGGGTTCCGTACCCAAAGGGTAAAACGGGAACCCTATTACTAAGGCTCCGCCGTCTGTCTGTCTGTCTGTCCGTCTGTCACCAGGCTGTATCTCATGATCCGTGATAGCTAGAGAGTTGAAATTTTCACAGATGATGTATTTCTGTTGCCGCTATAGCAACAAATACTAAAAACCAAAACAACATAAATATTTAAGGCGGCTCCCATACAACAAACGTGATTTTTTTTGCCGTTTTTATAGATAATGGTAGGGAACCCTTCGTGCGCGAGTCCGACTCGCACTTGGTCGGTTTTTTTGGTCGTTTTTGCTCGATATTGATAACGGTAACAGGTAGACACTTGAAATATTCACAGAATATTTAGTTGTATATTCGCTTTAAAAATCAATAATTAAATTAAAATAAAACAAATATTTAAGGGGGGCTCCCATACAACAAACATGATTTTTTTGCCGTTTTTATAGATAATGGTACGGAACCCTTCGTGCGCGAGTCCGACTCGCACTTGGCCGGTTTTTTTGTTTTTTGTTTGTTCTCTCATATAAGATACTCCACATGGTTTTAACATTATTGTTAGATTTTTTTATTTTATTTATATAGGTATTGTATCTTTTTTGAAGCAGTAACTAGATTTATTAATATTTTTTATAATATTTTGTAATGATAGGATTTTTTGTTTTAAGTGTGAGTATTTTTAACAATCTTTTGTTTTTACTGGAGATCTTGATTCCCGTCGCTAACCAGTTTTTTTTTTAATTGTTTTTTAGTTTGACTTTACATACTGGTATACACTGGTTAAGGATATTTGTTAATGTATCATGAAATGCTTTATAATATATAAATTTTGGTTTTTTGGTAGTATTTTGTTCCAATTGTGTTCATTCAATTTAGACTTAAACTTTAAAATGTTCGTGTTGTTAAATAATCATGCCGCCTCTACTGTAACCAATAAGATAATTTCAGGAACAAATAGTAATTAGAGAATTATAAATTAAGTTAGGTAACTATACTCGTATTTACCTTAACGGAAGAATGATTCTTAAATAGAAACACATTTTTATTAATGAGTAAGTAAGTAACAACCTTAGAATAACATCTCTTATAACAACAAGTTACAATATTCTAATAACAATACCTACTTACTGAATTTATTAGGTACCAACACAACTTTATTCTTTGAACATCTACATAGTAAACAATGAGAACGAGATTACGAAGCATAATTACATAGATCGGACTAACTTACGTAGTGACGTCCGATCCCTAATTATGTGAGGTAAATTCGTTCTTATTGTATCCCACCCCTTCCCAGATAATCAACTTATGTGTATTGGATTGCCTTATCTAATCTCTTTCTAAAAGTTGTACTGTGCTGCTTCCACTATGCCGGGACTTTAAGATGCCCGTATCGGTCATCATGAAGTCCCAAGGCTTTGAGTTAACAGATGACAAGCGAGCGCGCCAGCAGCCAGTGCACAGCCAACAGATGACAAGCGAGCGCGCCAGCAGCCAGTGCACAGCCAACATTTATTTTGTATCTATATTAATATTATAAACAGGAAAGATTTGATTGTTTGTTTGCATTGAATAGGCTCCGAAACTACTGAACCGATTTGAAAAATTCTTTCACTGTTGGGAAGCTACACTATCCCCGGGTGACATATTTTCAAAAAAGGTAAGGGACCCTTACTAAAACTCCAATTACATTATTGGAGTTTTAGTAAGGGTCCCTTACCTTTTTACACCCAAGGTGTAAAAAAAATACCTGAAATATTCTTTACATCACGTGCGCTGCGAATACTATTGATGATAGAATACAACTTTGCAGAACACATCATTGAAACTCCTCTGCTCTCATGGGCGGGATTACTTTTGTATTTGCTGGAGATTTCCGACAGACTCTTCCTGTCATTAACAGATTTACGCGAACAGATATCATCAAAACATGCTTGAAATCGTCTCCCTTATGGACTTCGATTGAAAAATTAAAATTACGGACGAATATGAGAGCTCATTCATGGAATCACAGATAGCGATTTCCCACAACAACTACTGAAACTTGGGGAAGGAATTTTTCCACCTCCAATAGTCCAAATAGTCCATAATTTAGACATTTTAATAGATGCAGTATACCCTGACATTGAAAATGTGCACGAAAAGGACTTTCGTTGGTTGTGTTCTAGGGCAATAGTGACACCTAGGAATGATACGGTCAACGAAATAAACAATTTGATTGTTCAAAAAGTCCCCGGCCAAATAAAAAAATCAAAATCGATCGACACTGTAACTAATATCGAAGACGCAGTCCATTACCCACAGGAATTTTTCAATTATCTAAACCCTTCTGGACTGCCATCACATGAATTGACGTTAAAAATCGGAATTCCAATCATGCTTTTGAGAAATTTAAGCCCTCCGAGCATGTGCAATGGGACGAGGCTGCTTATTAAAGGATAATTTAATTGTAGCGACCATTATCACCGGTCCAGCAGCTGGTCAACTGGCTCATATACCGAGGATACCGTTGATCCCATCTGATTTGCCAATCCCATTTAAACGGCTTCAGTTTCTGGTAAAAACATCTTTCGCCTTAACTATTAACAAGTCCCAAGGCCAAACCTTCGAATTAGTAGGGATCGACCTACGAAAAGAATGTTTTACTCATGGCCAACTGTATGTTGGCCTATCGCGGGTCGGAGCTCCTGAAAATCAATTTATTTAGCTGCCACAAAATAAAACAACGTCAAATATCGTTTACAGGAAAGCTCTGACTCAATAAATTGAATGGATTTTGATTTGTATAAAATGATGTTTTTACAAAAATTAGAAAAAATATTTAAAAAAATAACAAAAAATAAATAAAAAATAATAACAAAAAAATCATTAAAACAAAAATAAAAGTTCATTTAAATAATAATATTCAAACTTTCTTTATAATATTATTTTTTTAGGAATCTGAGGCAAATATATACCCTAAAAATTATAATGTGTGTGTATTATAATTTTTAATTTTGATATTTTTGTTAAATACCCGCGTGAAGCCGGGGCGGGCCGCTAGTATTTAAATAATGTGACCAGCATGTAACACGAAATTACGAATTACATAGTAAACAATGAGAACGAGATTACCTCACATAATTAAGGATCGGACGTCACTAGGTAAGTTAGTCCGGTCTATGTAATTATTTTTCTCAAACATGCGGAAGTTCGAGCATTGTTTTGACAACCTTCATCCAGATAAATCGAAATTGCTGTACCTACTGGCCAAATACATGCGAGCAGCGGCCACCAAAAGTTGTATGAAAATCCATATTTGTCGTGGTTTGGCGGCCAAATAAATTACAGTAAACTCGGATCATATCTATCGTGTAATTTAAAAATGGAACGATCTTTTACTTCGAAACATGGCCACCAAGGAGATAACTTATCAAAGGTTTTATTTAAATTTAGAACTGGCTTGCAAATAGAAAGCTGACCTTCTTGGCGGGAAAGTGAAGCGTCATGTTAGCAGTTTTGTTTATTTTCTAAAATTTGTGTTTAGCCGAATATTAATGTGTAATAGTGCTGGATTATTAACCATTAAGTGTTCGTGAACCTGCATTAATGTAGGCAAATGAAACAAAACAGTGCAACATCACTTTAAGTTCTCTCAAGAAGTCCGCGCGAGGTTTCAGTAAAGTGCCGCGTCTTTACTTAAACTCAAGGGTGGGGCGAGATATCATCAATCATCTTTATCATGCATTGAGTGGAGTTCATTTCATAATTATTTAAATAACTTTGTACTTGCTACCTAATTTGACATGACACTGGCTAAATGCACAAACCGTGCGAAGCCAAAAAGAAAAAAAAAAAAAAAAAAAATAGAAAGCTGTTTATTGAAAAAAAAAAAAACAAATGTACACATTGGCGCGTGAGACATTATCGTTGTTTGTCATTGAATCTGGAATTTATAAATAATTTACTTTGAATTTCCGCGCATTATTCGAGAAAAGCACTATACAAGCCTTGGCCGCAACCAGGCATTGATATTACAGGACGCTGCAGTAATGTACTATTTATTTTCACATTTATATTCTGATGCAGAAATGTATTTCCTAAGTATTTTGATGCAATACGTAAAGCAAAGCATTTTATGTAACTTGACCAAGGTTTTTATTACAATCGGCAAATACAATTCATGAAGTCAAGCCAGAACAAGAAAACTACGCCAAGATTATTTTTTATCATCACTCAACTAGTCAATTAAGTTTTCAATTAGGATGACTTTTTTGCCAGACTTCGTTGATTTGATAAGATAAAACTTAATAAGTAAATCATTTCGTCGGTATCTATCACGGTGACATAAGTAGACGCTTAATGATTCTATCAACTATTTCCTCGCCATTGTCCTTTTATTTATTCCTTTTTCACGCCGTTGGTAGGGATTTTTGAAAAGTCAAAACCTCGTTATTCTTTATTTTCTGTCAAAAGTATGAATACCGAGTTTCGAGTTAATCGGGCCGCTCGTTGAGATTCTTCCATACATACTTTAACACCTCCCTAGGGGTGTAGTTTTGAAAAACTAATAATCTCAATATTTATTATATTTTGTAAAGCGTAAAAAGTATTCGCGCCAAGTTTCAAGTGTATTAAGGGAGATGCGCTAAGGTAGCCCGCGAAATTCAAATTTTATTACGTTTTTTTCATTATAATTCTGTAAAGCCATATTTGTTACGGCCGCGAATCATATTTAGATCAACATACAACCTGTTACTGACCTGCAAATTGCAAAAAACGTAATAAAATTTGAATTTCGCGGGCTTAGCGCAGGGGCCCAAGAAATAAGATTTTTCACACAAACAACATCCTTTCCCCGTCAAGGTTGAGTTTCCATAAACCCCTTGTGCTCGCCTACATTATAAAATAATGTAGTATCGAATGTAGGCTGTACGTCATACATCGATGGTACCCATCCACACCGGTCAACAAACGATATTTACGACAGCGCGACTTTAAATCTGCAATGCATCTAATGTTCAGGCAAGATGATGACAAACAAAAACAAATCTAGTATATTTCGTACTAGCATCTAATTTACAGAAAGTAGAATTGCAACTCTATGATAGCGTAGTGAACGATGACTCCCATCAAACATATTGGTAGCGTAGCGTCTACATAGAACAGGCCACACGCGGTCATCTTACTGAACGATCGATTTGTCTGTAGCACGTTCTTGTAAAGAAGTTCTTGACACTCTGCAAAGAAAACAAAAAGAGGTTCAGGATAGAGGCTAATGGAAACAAAACAGAACTGTGTTTGATGAAAAACAATATTATTGGACATATTAAATCATACTTTCCATCACGCGAGGTCGAGGTCAACAGCAGGCCCATTCAGCAATAAAAAAACCAAATGTAGGCCAAGTAAAACGTATTTCATCAACCAAAACAGCTGCCAGCTTCATACTGAATGACTGAGCGTCCCTCAGACCCGCCAAACTACTAGAATTGTGTTTGTTCAAATTCTTACTTCGATAGTCCCTGTTCTTCATTAGCTGTATACACACCGTCATAGCTTCCTCAACAGATATATAGAACTTTTCACAGTAAATACAATGTAATATTACTAGTACTATATCCTTTGTCAGAAATAAAATGAGACCAACACTCCGAAGCCAAGCCTGGAAAATAAAATTTATTAGATGTGTCTGTAGTGTGTATACAATTATAGTTGTGTGTAACTCTGTCATCTCGAGCAGCGCACGCGCGGGGTCGCGGGGGCGGGGCACTGGCCGACCGACCGCCGCGGGGAGAAGACGCGGACGCTTGCTGCGAGCCGATATCAGTGTAATTTGTTGTTACTTGTTCTTTGTACGTTAACCTGATCACAGTTCCTCAAATGAATATTTTTATAATAAGGGAGGGATGTAGTGTATAGACAATTATAGTTGTGTGTAACTCTGTCATCTCGAGCAGCGCACGCGCGGGGTCGCGGGGGCGGGGCACTGGCCGACCGACCGCCGCGGGGAGAAGATGCGGACGCTTGCTGCGAGCCGATATCAGTGTAATTTGTTGTTACTTGTTCTTTCTAAATATCACCCTTCTGAGCCCTAGTGTACATTACATGTGGCGATGAGGCAAACTGTGAGTATTTTAAGGATTTTAACATTTAATAAGAAAAGAGAGGAAAACATACGTGGACAAAATACTTATACTATCCGACTACAATCGTTGAATAAATATAACTTACGGATCACGAGGCATTGGTTGTAAATAAAATTCATGCATGACAAACTACCAAGCTTTTATCAAAGTGATTATTATGTAAGTAGGTATCTACTAGGTGACTGCCTACCCGCTGGGTACCTTCACCGATGTGTCATTCGGTATGCCCGTGGTGGGTGAGTAACCTACAAGTTACCTACCTACTTGAGCTCGAGCCTCAGTATTTATTACCTATAAAATAAAGTGTGTATTTACTGTTATCACTGTTACTAACTGATATTGACTGTATATAACATTCTTGGCTAAGAAAAATAGAAGGAAATGTAAAGTAACTGGTAAGAATACCTAAGTAAATAGAGTATTCTTTTATTTCGCGTTCCAGGTATCTAGGTTTCTATAGGTGTACATCAGGGGAGTGACATACCTAAATTTTGTCAACCATACCTACCTACTTATTAAATGTTCTTCGAGAATCACCGAAAGTATCGTGCGGTAAACCGGTGAAAGGTTTTAGCTACGGGTCATTAAATCACGACTGGGCATTAAATTGCGGATATCGATGAATACTTAGTGTAAGTACAACTTGCATTAAATTGCGGAGATTTACCGGTATGGCATTAAATTGCGAACATACGTAAATGGCGACTGGGCATTCAATTGCGGAATGAGACTTAAGCATTAAATTGCGGATATCGATGAATACTTAGTGTAAGTACAACTTGCATTAAATTGCGGAGATTTACCGGTATGGCATTAAATTGCGAACATACCTAAATGGCATTAAATTGCGACTGGGCATTCAGATGCGGTATGAGACTTAAGCATTAAATTGTGGATATCGATGAATACTTAGTGTACAACTTGCATTAAATTGCGGATATTTACCGGTATGGCATTAAATTGCGGACACACCTAAATGGCATTAAATTACGACTGCATTCAATTGCCGTATGACACTTAAGCATTAAATTGCGGATATCGATGAATACTTAGTGTACAACTTGCATTAAATTGCGGAGATTTACCGGTATGGCATTAAATTGCGGACATACCTAAATGGCATTATATTGTGATAGCGTGTTAAAATCTATATGTAAATATGCAACATAGTTACTTACCTGGTCAACAGGTAGCTCCAAATGGCACAGTACACCTTAGAGAAGTTCGAATGTGAAGGGGAGGTTAGTTCAGTCACTGTCCTTTGGGAAAGGTGGAAAATAAATCTAAACATTTACCTCGAGGCGGCAGGCATAGACACCGAGGCAAAGAAAAGAGCTAGTCTTTTATATTTCGGTGGTCCCGAGTTACAAGAAGTCTTCTACAACATCCCGGGAGCTAATGCAACTGAAGGCGAGCTTTTTAACATCGCGATCGAAAAATTTGACAACTACTTTGCACCTAAACAAAGCAAAGTGTATGAACGACACCTGTTTCGTCTCCTAAAACAGGAACAGGATGAGAAGTTTGAAAAAATTATTATCAGACTTCGACTGCAGGCCAAGAAATGTCAGTTCGGTGGAAAAGAAGACGAGCATATCATAGACCAAATTACTGAAAAGGGTAAGACAGCAGAACTCCGAAAAAAGATATTGAAAACAGGGGACAGGATCACTTTGGATGAAAAAAAAATGTCTGAAACTTCCACATCTATTACATTCCATGTAATAGATATGGAAGTTTCAGACATTAAAGCCCATGACAACAACTGCCCTGCAAAAGGAAATGGTTGCCTTAAATGTGGCATCTTAGGACACTTCAGGGATCAGTGTCGGACAAGACAAACTCAGAAGAGGAAATTGGATGGAGAAGAATCATAGAACAATTAGGGAATATTAAAGAAGAAAAACAGGACAACAAATAATATCGAAGAAACTGCAAACATAAGCACGGATGAAAGAAAAGTCGACTACATTTTCAATATCGAGAATGAACGCAAAGGTTACATGTAACATAGGTGGAACCAACGTGGAGATGTTAATAGATTCGGGCTACAAACAAAATCTTATAACGGACCAAACCTGGGAAAGAATGAAGAAAGATAATGCTCAAGTTATTAACCAAGATCCTGACAAAACGTTCGTAGCTTAAAGGAGTGCAACACCGCTGAAGCTGTTAGGATCATTCAAAGCTACGATAAAACTTGCCGGAACATCACAGGACATTCACAACATTCTACGTGAACAAAAACGGCACGCGTGACCTACTTGGACAGATGACGGCAACCTCATTGGGAGTACTTCGGATCAATTTGGACATCAACCAGGTTGAAACAGAGGCGTTTCCAAAATGTAAAGACGTCTTAGTTACCATTCCGATTGTCGATTCAATGAAGCCCGTTGCTCAGCCGTAGCGGAGGATTCCAATCCCGCTCGAATAAAAAATAGAGAGGAAACTGAAAGAATTAGGTGGTAAAAGGGATCCCCCACTTAGCAACAATAACAAAACCCCTTAAGCAACTGCTACAGAAAAGAACGGGAAGAAACACGGACATTCAAGATGACTGGGGAGATGCCCAAAAGAACGCATTTAATGATCTCAAGGCACACTCATGAAGGTACCAAATTTAGGTTACTACAATCCTCATGATAAGACTGTGGTGATTGCAGATGCAAGCCCAGTGGGTCTGGGTGCAGTGCTGATGCAAATCAACAAGAATGGGATAAGAATAATTGTATTCGGTAATAGAACCCTCAGCAGCTGTGAGCGTCGTTACTGCCAAACAGAAAAAGAGGCCTTAGCCCTGGTTTGGGCAGTTGAACTTTTCAACATGTGTATGGCAAGGTGTTCGATCTAGTAACGGATCATTAGCCGTTGGAGGTGCTTCTGGCCCGAAAGCAAAAGCACGCGCTCGCATTGAAAGGTGGGTGTTAAGGCGGCAATCCTAAAATTTCAAGGTGAAATATAGCCAGGGGAAGACCAACATAGCCGATCCACTATCGAGACTGAAGTGTCAACAAACCCGACGGCTTTATTTGAAGACCATGTTCAAGCGGTTACCGAATCTGCACGACCAGTAGCCATCCCATTACAAGAGAAAACTGAGAGTTCCCTTAGAGATGCAGAGATACAGAAGGATAAAGAGGGCCTTTACAATGGAAACTGGGATGAAACGGTTAAAGTCTATAAACTTTTCCAGAATGAATTATGCTTTCATGGCGATGTTCTCCTCAGGGGGATGAACATTGTAATCCTATCCAAATTATGCAGAAGAGTTGTGGAAGTTGCTCACAAAGACCAACCGGGGATAGTCGCGATGAAGGTCCGATTGAAGACCAAGGTGGGCCTAAGTGCGACAAAGATGCTGAAAACATATGCAAAGCCTGTAATGGATGCATCCTGGTCTCTGCTCCCAGCGCCCTAAACCCATTAAAAAGATAAGATTTACCTTCCGAACCATGGGTTGACATAGAAATTCACCTACCTAGTGGAGATTATATCCTGGTTATAGTTGTGGATTATTACACCAGATAGTAAGAGGTGAAAAAATGCAGAACCATAACAAGCTCCGAAATAATCGGAATGCTTAAAGACATTTTTAGCAAACTTGGTAATCTGGTCTCGCTTACCTCAGACAACGGGAGACAATTTTCCAGCGAATACTTTAAGAGTTTCTGTGCAGAGAGGAACATACGACTCTTTAATACAATTCGCTATGGCCGCAACGAAACGGAGAAGTGGAGCGCTAGAATAGGGACATCCTAAAACGTCTCAAGATTTCTCAAGTAGAGGAAAAGAAACTGGAGGAGGCTCTTCGTGAGTACATGGTGATGTACAATAGTACACCCCACACAGGTACAGGAAAAACACCTGCAGAACTGTTCTTTAGATGACAATTTCGAGACAAGCTGCCTATGATTCACGACATGACGCATCTGTCAGAGGATCTTAAAATGAGGGATAGAGATAGGAACTAAAGGAAAAAGGGAAGGAAAATGCGGATAGGAAGAGAAGAGCTACCAGTTGTGAATTGGAAGTTGGCGATAAAGTATACGTCAACTATGAACCCGAGACACATACCGTCGAAGCGAACAAAGGAGTAAGAAAGTAAGTCTTCGAAACGATGAAACTGGTCAGCGAATCAGACGGAACGTCATACACCTAAAATGAGTGGAAGAACAAAGGACGGTGCTAGATGATGAGAATAATGCTAGTGATGCTCAAACAAACGATAATAGTGACGTAAATCAATCAGAAATCAAGTGAATAAAATGATGGACAATAATGACAAAATAATTGATGATTAGTTCTTAAACATAATTGGAATAAGAACTTGCTAATTGTACTTGATATACTTATGTTAAAAATAAAAATGTTTATTGAAGTAGGTACCTACTATATTAGATGTGTCTGTAGTGTGTATACAATTATAGTTGTGTGTAATTCGGTCATCTCGAGCAGCGCACGCGCGAGGTCGCGGGGGCGGGGCACTGGCCGACCGACCGCCGCGGGGAGAAGACGCGGACGCTTGCTGCGAGCCGATATCAGTGTAATTTGTTGTTACTTGTTCTTTGTACGTTAACCTGATCACAGTTCCTCAAATGAATATTTTTATAATAAGGGAGGGATGTAGTGTATAGACAATTATAGTTGTGTGCATCTCTGTCATCCCGAGCAGCGCACGCGCGGGGTCGCGGGGGCGGGGCACTGGCCGACCGACCGCCGCGGGGAGAAGACGCGGACGCTTGCTGCGAGCCGATATCAGTGTAATTTGTTGTTACTTGTTCTTTCTAAATATCACCCTTCTGAGCCCTAGTGTACATTACAGTGTCTTTGGCAAAAACCAGTCAAAGTCAAAGCTCACGGACATCGTTAAAATTCAACTTCTCATCCAAAAACAGTTCCTGTTTTATCAATAAACATTTCACACTTACTTCGTTTCCCAACTCAGCAGAGTTTTTCATCACGTAAATCATATAGTTGATATAACATAATCCGCGTTGGAATACGCAGAATGTATGATATAACACCTAAAAATAAAAAATCTAGTCAAACAGCACACGAGGCAGTGCTTGGTTGCAGCATTGAGTGTTAGTTCAACTTATACCAGCTGCTGTCAAATGTCATGGCGTGTCTTTGTGACCAAGTTCAATACTCACTAACTTTATTGCGGTTCTCTATTGTGTTCCCTAACTTTTTTTATCCATAATCTAAAGTGCCATAATTGTTTTGTCGTAATCATCATTTGTCCGAATCATAATTTGCCCGAACTTAATGTCACATAATATCACATGCCATAAAATTGAAATCTCTATATACCATATGCCCTAAATTTGTTTGTCATAAATATTACAATCAATAATAAACAAAAGACTTAAAACCGTTTTCAATTAAAGTTATAAATAAGTCCTAAATTCAGAGAGGGCATGTAGAGCTCGCCGGCTGCCGCCGCAGCACGCCACTGCTCTAACCTAACCTAACCCAAATGATTCAATAACCAGTAGATGGTATCTGACGCATTCCCATTGATTTTTAACTGACTTCCAAAAAGGAGGAGGTTGTTCGGCAGTTTTTTTTTGTGTATTTTAATTTTTTTTTTGTGACTACAGATGGCCACCGGAACTACTTAATAATAAGTATTTCACTGTTGCGATTCGATTAGACACTTTAATATGGTTGTTAAGCAATTTATGCTCGTCACAATGCATATCGTGAAGTAACCATCAGTTCCAGTTCTCCTGGTTCTTACCAGTAGAACTCATCAACTATTAACGCCCCTGCATCGGGAAAACCAATATTTTGTAAAAGGTGATGAGCAGTTGACATTAGGCTATTGTAACTTAGATAAATTACAAACTGACCAACTAAAAAGTGAAAAATAAGCGTCGGGGGCAAAAAACTACAATAGATCCACAGACACCGACTTCCAAAATTAAGGTTATTTAGGTTTAAATATATTTTATTCTCAAAAAAGACAAAGTCACTTACATGAGAACAATGCTTAGCATAAATAATAAATATAAAGTTCGACACAGACGTCACGGTAGCAAAATGATACAACCATCCAATGCATTCAGCTTTTAGGAAGGGTGATAAAATTAAATTGTGATTAAATATTCAGATTATTATTTTTCACTTTGTAGTGTTTTTTTTGGAAGTCGGTTGTTTTTTTTGTAAAAAATTTTAAATATTGGCTCTATGTTTGAAATAAAAATAATCAAACGGCCCGGGCATTTTTATATAATTATGTCCTAATAATCACTTGGTCCATAACATATACAGGGTCAAATTAAATTAGCTAGCGAAACTCCGCAGACGTGTTGGGTGTCGATATCTAAACATGATAAAACAAAAATAAATAATTTGATGAGTTTTATTATTTGGGGTCATCAACCGCCGGTAGTGTAGTCAGTTGAAATATCAGTTCTTCTGTGTAAACTTCACAGACGTGTTGGTTATCAATAACACGAACACGATAAAATAAAAATAAAACAGAATTCCTCTACCAACGGTTATTGACCCCAAAAAAATCAAATCTCTTATTTTTTCGTGTTCAGATATCGATACCCATCACGTCTGCGGAGTTTCGCTAGCTAATTTAATAAAAAATAATAGATATCGATATTTAAGACATACGATACTCTGTACTTCGATATTGAGGTCTTTCGATGTCACTTTTGTAGAAACTTAACATTTTAGTCTCATTTATTTAGGGTATTAAAATAATATGTGCATAAATAACAACTTATACCTAATTCATTAATAAAAATAGCAAAATTATATCCTTACTAAAACTTTTCACAAACTAAAATATGGCGTAGAAAAATTCATCCACATCACGGCGACTGGTAATGTACCCAAGAGACTGGCAGCATTGCCACGTTGTATGGCAATGCATAGCCTCTGACCAAGGTAAAAGCCGGCCCTTGGGTCACGGGAAGTGTCAACCAGCCGTTTCGAGATTTCAAAAATAGATATAGATATATTTCTTTTGTAAATAATGCGATTTTAGATTTTACTTTCAGTTCATTCGGAATAATACACATTATACAATACTAGGACACATGACTTTATTTCATGCAGAATTATGAGATTCAATTACTATATAGTACTCGATATTATGACAGATTCGTTTTAGAAGTAAAGACAATCATGTAAAACAAGTTTTCAATATTATGGTTACTGAAGTTTATAGCAAAGGTGTTATGGATAATTATTTTCGGACAAACAACTTTAGGAGAAGAAAGGGAGCACCCTGATTGCTGTACGATAATGTGTACTCAGGTGGCATCTATATCATTTGGGTCATTATGGACCCTGTAGCGCACAGCAAAAGGGTACGAGAGAGGAAGCCCTGTTTTAGGAGATCATTAAGTTCCTCCGGGGACTCTCAGAATCTAGTACTTTCGATTTTGCGTACTGTGTTCTACAGCTTATTGAGTCATCTAATGCTATATTATGTTTGCCTACGTGTATGGATTCGTATATAATTAATTCTTGAACTTACCAATACCTGGAAAATTTCGTTGTACAGATTGTAAGTTTTCAATATATTTTCGTATATCCCGAACAGTTTGAGACACTGATCATCATTGTCGATTCCATCGTTCATCACCATGACGTCATTGATCCACTTATCAAGATATTCCTTCAACAATATTATGATTCTAATGGCTATTACAAAATTAAGATCCAATGGGATACACATTAAGTCGCAAATTTCGGAAATAATAAAATCGATATCAACATAAATTAAAGGATTAAAATACATGACATTCATTAAAATATGAATAATGATAGTTGTTGTAGTTGCGCTCCAGTTCCAAATAATAAAAGTTCGGATACTCTTACTGAAGTCAGTGTTTCTATGTATAGTTTGGATCTTCAAAACGAGTAAGATGTTGTTTTCTTTGTGCACAATATCCAGAATAAATATCATAGTGAACCCGATCGCCCAGGAGGTGGAATTGATAACAGTAGAAAGTGAGAAGATATCGTATTTGAATTGTGTTTTATTCACTTCTATGTCTTCGACGGTGAAAATTCTAACAACGCACAAAGTATTTAAAAAGAACATTAAACAAAACGCAAATCCGTGATATTTTTGTCCACTTGTATAAATAAGACTTTTTCGTAGATAATATTTTGAAGTCAAAAAAAGATTAAGAGGAAGATTGAAGGAATATGCAATTCTTTGTATATCTTTGTCCAGTCGATTATTGAGTAACTCTTTTCGTGTTTCTGACATGATGTTTATTATCTACTTCAACAGTCCGTAGCTTTATGAGTATCTGACTAACACGACTGTGTGAAAAGACATTTTAACGGAGTAATTAAAAAAACGTTTTTAAACTGATCGGATTGATACGATGACAAGCCAAGGACGTGGAAAAAAGATTAATGTTAAAAATGAAATAGTACAAAAAAAAAAAAGGTTTTCAGCAGTCATAATCAATAAAAATCATATCGTCACAGCACTTAATAGTTTTAATGTTTCTTAATACTTTTAAATTACAGAAGTCAAATTCAAAACAAAATATTTTATTTCACATAAGCCTACATGGGCACACAAGCCTACTTATGAAACGTCTGAAGCTAAGTGCACGGTTCCAAATGGTCGTTTCCTATGGAGAAGAGCCGGCAAGAAACTCCACGGTTATGCTTTTAAAAATAATTGGCATTTACAATGTTTTCAAATACAGTGTTAATTGAAATGGGAGTACAGTGTAGGCCCGTCAAAAGTACCAAGTACTTAAAAAAAAAGAAAATGGTCTACAGATCTGTAGATTTGAGTGGATCATATTCACAACATATTGAAAGTATTATTACTAAAATAATAAAAGTTAAAACCTTGGTGAAATTAAAATTGTGGCTATAAAATGTCAAATAAAGAAAAGATTATGTCAAGGAAGCATGTAAAACTATCAAATTAAAAAAATATCGTCATTTGGGAGCAGATAATAGACATTTACATAGTATTGCCGTTAATGAGGTACCAGGGAAGCCACATGTGCAGAAGGAATTAATGCCAAACTTCCTTGTCTTTAGCGTAGCCCTTGATCTTATAATATGCTTTTTTGTTATGGACACGTTTACACCCGTATTCAAGAACGATAATATGAGGTCTCACAGTGCCCATCAACGCATAGGGTCCGTAAATCCAATTCATAAACAATACTTGAGTGATGTGCAACGCTATGCGTTCCCTTAGAAGGACCCTTACGTAAAGTAGCTGGACAGCTATTTTAACCAACGCATAGTGTAGCTTATTGTAAAAAAAAGGTCTGTGTCAAATGATAATGTGGTCCACAGATGTGGTTGTTTCTGTGTGTTTCGTATCCATTTGTGATATTTTATTTTATTATTGATTTTAACTTTTTTAATTCACTAATTTTGATAGGCCGCTCCCGCATTAATGCTACATAGAGCTATCGTTCCGATACAGAAAACGGTAGCTTCTTCAAACTGAAGCAAAATAAAATTAATTAAATAGATTTTATATTATTGTAGATAGTTGTAAGATGTATATGTACAATTATCCAAAAAATAAATAAATTATTATTTAGTAATAATAGGTACTATAAAATCATTAATATTAAAAAAAAACAGTAAATACACCATTAATTGACGGTTTCGATTGTTTTTGGAGAATTCGAAACCGTATACACATCCTAATAATCCACACATAACTAATCAATTGAAGATAACTAAACTATTTTTTGTTTGGCGATCCTTGAAAACAGAGTACTTTTTATTATTACCAAAATCACCACACTTGATGGTTTATATTTCACAACTGACAACACGTTTAAAGGTTATATTTATGTCGTCCACACATCCACTAAAGCGAACTTAGCAACAGAAACGGACCAATCACAGATCTATAATCGACCCTGTGCGTTCGCATAGTAAAGTGTCGCTTGAGTATTGTTTGTGAATTAAATGGCCTGCCATGACGAACGCAGTGAGAAATGCCTTACTTAGCATAGTGTCGCTGCCATACTTATGTAAGTATCGTTCTTGAATACGGGGGTTAATGTGGGTTTCGAATTTCCCATCGCTATGTTCTATAACCGACTTTGACTACTTGTTATAGAAGCGGATACCGTTTATAAGAAATGACTTGCTTGAATATTTAATCTACATATGGGTGTCACAATTTCATGTTTACTACGTGTATTTATATTATAGAAATCGAACATATAAAATATTTTGTAAGATATACAGAGAAGGCAGAGTTAGTAGGTACATCAATTTCTTTGAATTTGTTTCTAAGGGACTCACGAGGACTCATTCTATAGATCGCGCGGATTGCCCTCTTTTGTAAAATGAAAATTGAATCTACGTCAGCTACCGATCCCCAAAGCAGAACGCCATAAGACATAATACTAATATAATAAATAAAAATACCGAGTTTCGAGTAAATCGGACCGCGCGTTAAAATTCTTCCATATAAACTTTGACATCCGCCAATCCCCCGTTAGTTTGAAGTTTATAAAAAATAAAAAAATGACTTTACTTAGTTTAGTATTCGTGCCAAGTTTCAAGTTTATTAACTCAAGGAATAAGATTTTACATAAATCAAAATAATAATATTTTATTTAACATAAACCTACATGGGCACTTATGAAACGTCAGAATCTAGGTGCACGGTTCCAATTGGTCGTTTCTTATGGAGAAGAACCGGCAAGAAACTCCACGGTTACTCTTTAAAAAAAAAGTGGGCTTTTACAATGTTTTCAAGTTACAGTGTTAATAAGTATGGGAGGACGGTGTAGGCCCGTCAATAAGTACCAAGTACTCAACAAAATAGAAGATGGTTTACAAAACTACAGTCTATTAAGCCTACAACGTTCTCACATTCACAAGTTAAAAAAGAATCTACATAATATATAAAATATTACTAAAATACTAAAAATAAAAATCTACCGATTTAAACCAAATGCAACAACTGTAACAAATCTGAATTAATATTCTGTCCACAAGTCACTAGTAAGTATTTAAACCTTACAACTGTAACAAATCTGAATTAATATTCTGTCCACAAGTCACTAGTAAGTATTTAAACCTTACAACTGTAACAAATCTGAATTAATATTCTGTCCACAAGTCACTAGTAAGTATTTAAACCTTACAACTGTAACAAATCTGAATTAATATTCTGTCCACAAGTCACTAATAAGTATTTTAAATTAAAATTGTAGGTTATGTCAAAGTATATAAAAAAAAGAAATAAACATCGTAATTTAGGAGCAGTTAATAGAAATTTACAAAATTATGCCGTTAATGAGGTACCGAGGTACCATTGTAATTTTGAATCTAAAGTAATTCCTAGAAATACAGTTTCCGTAATAGCATCTAGTTTCTTGTCGTCAAGTTTTAGATTTAGACTCACTTGGGGTTCATTTGGTAATGAGAACTTAAGAAATTTTGTTTTGTTCGCATTAAGTAAAAGATTATTAGCTGCGAACCATTTTGATTGAACAGCCAGACTATCGGTGACATGTAAGACATCCGTATCTTTTCTATCTATTTTAAAAATAAGGGAAGTGTCATCAGCGAATAGAATTATATTTGATAAGTTAGCCATCATGTAAGGCAGATCATTAATATAAACTATAAATAGAAAAGAGCCAAGAATTGAACCTTGATCCCATCAGCTTCAGCCCATCTTTACTAGAGACCCCAAGGACGTCGCTCCGTTAACGTTTACTTTTTGCTGCCTGTTTGATAGATAGGAAAAAACAAGATCAGCAGCTTGCCCACGAATTCCGTAGTGGTGTAATTTACAGATTAGTGTATTGTGGTAAACGCAGTCACACGCTTTTGAGAGATCACAGAAAATGCCAATGGCATCCTGGGATTTCTCCCAGGATTCCGAAATGTAACTGATGAGTTTCACTCCTGCGTCAGTCGTCGACCTACCTTTCGTGAAACCAAACTGGCGACTATGTAAAATACCATTTGAATTAAAATGTGACAATATCTGGTCTAGCATTATTTTTTCGTATATTTTACTCAATGCTGGTAGCACAGATATAGGCCTGTAATTATAGGGATCACTCTTACTACCCGATTTGAAAATTGGTACTACTTTACTATGTTTCATTAAATCAGGAAACGTACCGCTGTCTAAACATTGATTAAATATGCCTGTTAGGACAGGGGCTATTGTGTCAATTATATCTCCAAGAATCTTAACGGAAATTCCCCATTAGTCTTCAGTGTTCTTTATGTTAAGACTTTTGAATGCTTTTTTTATCGTGACAACAGGAATGGGCTTGAATTCAAAACTTGGAATGTCTTTAGAGAAGTTTTCTTTGAGAAGAGATTCAGCTAATACGGATGATGAGGAGAGAGATTTCGTTACCTCTATTGGGATGTTGGTAAATAAGTTTTCTAGTGTCTCACCAACTTTCAACTTATCTGAAATGGTTTGATTATTATTTTTTAAAGATAATTCATTCTGATCTCGCTGTTTTGTATTTACAGTTTCTTTGTTAATTACCTGCCACACAGCTTTTATTTTATTATTAGAAATACTAATTTTGTTACTTATTAATGTAGATTTAGCTTGAGCGCAGACTCTTTTAAATATCTTAGAATAGTTTCTGACATAATTATGAAGGACTTGATCAAAAGTCAATTATTTCTCGTAGTACAAATTATATAAAATATCTCTGTTTTTCTAATGCCAACAGTAGCCCATTCACTAAAATTTGGTTTAGTATTGATTCTAACTTTGTTTACAGGACATGCTTTATTGAATTCTTGGCATACTGTAGAAAATAAGGTACCGTAGTTTATATTGGGGCTTGTGAATCAAAACTAGCTGTGGATAGATTGCTAAGAACATTATTATTAAACATTTTCAATTTATTTTTTGTGATAGGTCTTAATTCAATGATTTTATCTTCTAACTTTTTATCTAAGTCAAATGATACAAGTTGACCAGTATGATCAGACCTGACGCCACTAATTAAGGACGAGTCTTTTATTTTACAATTAGTAAATACGTTGTCTATGCATGAAGCTGAGGTTGCTGTAATTCTATAGTTGCTTCATTAAATATACATTTTAAATTGAATGATTTAAACAATGATATAAGCTTACATTTATCTGGTGAATTAACTAATAAATCAATATTTAGGTCACCACAAAAAAACACTAATTT
The DNA here is from genome assembly GCA_963921375.1 of Tiliacea citrago. Classification (NCBI taxonomy): domain Eukaryota; kingdom Metazoa; phylum Arthropoda; class Insecta; order Lepidoptera; family Noctuidae; genus Tiliacea; species Tiliacea citrago. The sequence goes on from OY992801.1 coordinate 144,409, forward strand.
ATTATCTTTAAAAAGTTTGCTTTTTTTATATATATTATTTCTTCCATAATTATTAAAAATGATGACAAGTTTAATGTTGGGGGTCTACAAACACTTAAGAAAGTATGGCCTTCAACCTCTGCACATGCTAGCTCACATAAGTGATCAACAGAGCAAGCAGTAATATCCTTCCTTTCCTTATGTTTGAAACAACTATTACATAATATCAAGGTACCACCCCCCGTTGAGGATACGCACTGGCAACTGAAAAAATATTTAGATTAAACAACATCCTATCCGGTTTTAAACCTGGCCAATTCTACTAATTAAAAAACGTTCAAATTCAAGTCGCAGTGCCGCAAAAGTTCCAAAATGTCACAAAAGGTATTATTCTACTAAACCAAAAAAGCAATAAGCGTACGTATAAAACACAGGACAGACGTTTTGTGTATTTTTTTTGTTTGTGAAGTGTTTGGATATTCTGTTATAGTTGGATAATTATTTAAAAAGGAGTGGTTTTAGTTTGCGGCATGTTTGCGGTTACTTTATTTAACCCTCGCGCAACGTGCAGACTATGCAGCGGCGTCAGAAAGACGGAGAGAACGCCGTCGTCGTCGCCTTGCAACGGATGCATTTTCCATGAGCGACCGAGAGTGTGTGAAGACCTACAGGCTCACTAAGTCGCTCGTGGCGAATAACGGAGCTGATGCCGCACATCCCTCGGGAAAGGCGCAAAGATGGACTCGATGCTCGCCAAGGTGAGTCTTAGTTACTTACACACATATTATTTATTGACAAGCAACAAGGCAGCTAGATTCCAAACATTACATTATCTACTTTTTCTAGGTACTGATAATCCTGGCGTTTTACGCCAGCGGGTTCTATCAGACCTTGGTAGGGCCGCACTGCTCCCATTCAGTTTCCAAGCCGAGCGTCTGTAGGGCGGTTAAACAAGTGACTCTGGCCCTGAACCACCCACATGTATTTAGAAAGCATGCGACTTCCCCTTTGACAAGGGGAGCCCAAGAAAGGGCTAGGAGTGGGTAAGTCTAAAGACTAGCGCGTATATGATAGCCACATACGAGGGAATTTAATCAAGTTAGTTATCCGTCGACATCGCTTGCAACAACTTAACAAAACGTCAATATATTTCTTTACTATACCTATAAAAATGACATAATATTATGACATATATTAAAATGACATAATATTAAATAAATTCTTTAAATGATGCTTGAAACCGTCTTAAAATCGGTTGCGTAGTTTAAATGAACAACGCGGTCTGTACCTAATGTAATGATGATGCGCGGCAATATTGACAATACAATATTATACCTATTATCTGCATTTTAGATTCTATGCCAAATTTGGATTCCCGGGGGCGGTTGGCTGCATTGATGGTACTCATGTCTGCATCATAAAAAACCGGCCAAGTGCGAGTTGGACTCGCGCACGAAGGGTTCCGTACCATTATCTATAAAAAAAACGGCAAAAAATCACGTTTGTTGTATGGGAGCCCCCTTAAATATTTATTTTATTCTGTTTTTTAGTCGAAAATACATCATCTGTGAAAATTTCAACTGTCTAACTATCACGGTTCATGAGATATAGCCTGGTGACAGACGGACAGACAGACAGACAGACGGCGGAGCCTTAGTAATAGGGTCCCGTTTTACCCGTTGTGTACGGAACCCTAAAAACCATCAGAACACGAAGATGCCTATTACTGCCGGAAAGGCCACCCACTGAACGTGAGAAAGAGAACATGAGGATAGTAAGTGTTAAGATTGATGTAGCTACTTAGTACCTACTACCCAGCGGCTACAATGGCGGGGTGCGACGCCTATTCTGTCAGGGCGGGCCTATTACCTTGTCAAGTCAAAAATATTTAATTAGATAACAACTTAGCAAAATAAATATTGTAGGAAGTAGGCATGACACACACGCGCCCGCTTCCCGCTGCACTATCGCCCCGTCCGTCGCCCACACCCCTTTCCGCGCCCGTCAGTCCGGCTGAAATTACGATCGCAAACGGCTAAATTTTTGCACTGTTCTAATCACACAACTAAAAATTTTCAGTGTTTTGTATTGTGTGGACGAATATATTGTTTTTTTTGTGTCGCAAAAGTTTATTTCATTTGATTCAACCTACAATAATAATTTTCAGATATGTGATGCAGAGATGAATAGGTATACTTTGCGTCGATCTATCTAGCCCCGGGAGTTCACACGACTCGACCATTTGGAGGGATCACCTAGATTTAAGTTAATCGGTAAAGTTATCCATTTCTTTACCGACTAACCATTGTGTACATACAAATAACTCGTTTCTGCTTACCCCATGGGAAAATGGCGTGAGTTTATGTATGTTTTCTTTGGTTACCAATTAAATTGAGGTCGGCGATCAGTTTTGGATTCAGCTAAGTACCAGTAGTTGGATTCAGATGATAGCTATCCACGGACCGACTGCGCATGACCTGCGTAGCTTAACTTTGATCGATGGACTTGTGCGGCTGTTACTTAGCCTCGAGCCCCTCATAGGTATTGTTTAATAAATAAGATTGAGTTAAAATTGAGAAAAAAACAAAGCCGGTGGCGCATCGCTTGTGTGAAGCATGGCGCTGCAGCGTCAACAAAGCCCTGAAAGGAAACACAATTTAGTTTTTTATTTTATACATATTATTTATTAAATAAGATTGTTTTATTTTAAACTCAGCGTTTTATTTACAAATCAACAAATGGTAGGGGAAGCCCAGAGGATTTTTCAGCAAGCATATTCAGAACGACATATTCGTTCTGAATATGCTTGCTGAAAAATCCTAACGTAGTATATATATATATCCAATTCTCGACTTCCACGCGAACGAAGTCGCGGGCAGAAGCTAGTTAGTAATACGTTCACAAATAACATTTACATACCTTGGCCATTATTGGATACTACTCGGCAATTCTTATGCTCCTGTTGCTTGAATTCTAAAAACAATCAATTTCTTCAAATGAGTTCTGTTGCGAGTATGATTGTCTGATTTATTATTATTCGCTTAAACACTTACACTTGCCGAAGAGTTTCCTCATAGAGGCCGGCAAACGGTTTGCAGCCCCTGCTATTTCCTCCATAGCAGAGGCATGCCTAAAAAACAAACACATAGTTATAGTAATTATTGTTTTAGTTTTGTGATGTTAAACCTCACTGTAGGCTCACTCTATATCTATCTGTCTCGCAGTAGGCGTGACAGTAGGCAGGTCGGCATCCTGCTGCACAGTGGTTATTCCATCATATCCACCACTACCATCAGTTGCCTTCTCGAAGGACTAGTCAAATAAATCATACATTCAATATAATTGCCTGTACTCCTAAGAGTTGTTATGTTCAATATGTGAAGACCACCAAAAAAACTACCTATATCTTATCAACAGAGCATCTAGTGCGTTCTGGCTGAATCATAATCATCATTTCAGCCACAAGACGTCCACTGCTGGACATAGGCTTTCCCCAACGGGGGGTTGCCATAATCGCCACTTACGACACTGTCGCCTTTTACGACACCCACGGGAAGAAATGGGATGGTGCTATTCTTTACGTCCGGCACCACACGGAATGCCTGACTGCATCCTCTGCTGAACTGTATCCTCCTACGATGCTGATCAGGCGCTCTTCGAGGGGGAACCACAAAATTTAGGGTGCTGGCCCACCACTCCTTGTTCGACCCTCCTTTATTTGCCTCAGTTTTGCCTTCGTCCGGCTTTTGTACTGGTTGTCGTACTCCAAACAAAAACAATATGTATTTGTTGTGTTCCGACTCTCCTGCAAGCACAGCTAGTGGTTACAATAAGTTACCTTCTTCCACTCCGGCCCAGATTTGGACAGTCCACCGGCATCAGCATTCAAAATATCGGCGCAATGTCTCCAGAGCCACTCACCCACTTGGACAGGGCATTGCCCTCCCTACCTCTCACCTTGCCCAACGCCAATGATTGGTTCTCCTCCAGAAAGTCTAGAAGCAGCTCCAATTGGCGAGGCGTCACTTGGCGGGGAGGTAATATTATTAAAATCAGAAAAAAATATGATGTTGTGTTTTGTGTTATTCACACTTTCGCGCGGATATGACAGAGTTGCTAGTAAATAATCGTCTATTACCCACAACCACGATAAAAATACTCACTTTTTACTTGACTATGGAAAGCATAATTTCATCTGTTCCGTAATAAGTCTAAACCCAAACCAAAGAAGTGGGTAGGTGGTCTACCTACCCACTTCTTTGGTTTGGGTTTAGACTACAAACGATCGATTAGACGACAATGATCCCAAAATAATTGAAAAAAAAAAAAATTCAGGTACCTTAACCGAAAAAAAGGTTCTAGTTTTCAACTTTCTTATTCCTTAACATTCGATTTAAACTCGATCAAATTTATCCCAATCAGAAACGATTTGATTACCGGTCATCGATTATTTGATCGGATGTACTCTATAAATAGAGCGCATCTGATAAATTATAAGTCCGATTCTGTCGGTGTGTATGTTTATTTATAAATTCAGTCCTTCTAGCTTCTCCTAGTTTGAGCGTGTGGCCTAACAACTCAACTCGCTCGCTTAAAGGAGCAGATGGAAAACAAGGGCGAAAATACCATCAGACAGTCGGATGGACAATAAAATCGAAAACAGTGTAAGTACCGTTTCTGACTGAAGTACGATCTGCCTATCGGATTGGACGTGTATCAATATATCGATTTAATACAAATGTAATAATATTTATTATTCAGTCCTTAATAGCTATAACCGTACCGTACCTAGTGTCACAAGTTTAATAACTGAATTTACCCGCACATCGGGAAATTATTCACCAAATGGCAACTCTGATTTTGACACAATTGACATTCATTCTGACATACAGTATTGAAAAACATTGCGATGGCTAGGTACAATAGTCCAGAAAATCAATGTAGTTTTATAAATAAAATGGAATAAATCTTTATAGAATACTTTCTGACAAAATTAAATCATATAAAATTGAATTATAGTTTGACATTCGTAAAAATAAATAATGACGTCTCTTTTTGACATCTTAATCATTCGCATAGCGCATGCGCGTCGCGATTACCAATACGTTCCATGTTAGCTTTCTAGCCGATTATTTATTTAAATGATTCTTTATTCTCAAAGATATAAAATAACAAACGGGAAATGAAAATACTATGAGTATGCGCTTAATCAAGCAAACTAATAAAGACATTAAACAAATCAGAAAATAAGGTTGCTAAAAATTAAAGTATCACTAATTATCACAATATCGTCTGCGTACATTGAATCAACATGAATCTATGTTTAATTTCGTAAAGTTGACCGCTATGAGACTAGACTGCAATGATATTGCGACTCTCTGACTAGTATATAGTTATCTGTGATTGCGACCGGAATGTGAACAAACCTAATTTTAAGGTTAGCAGAATACCATTTTTTGGTCTGTTCACAATGTCATCGCATTCCGGTCTCATGTTTTTCATACTGCACGTTAATTAGTAGAATTGACCTTGGTTTCACAAAAACATAAGATATCCAAATGATATTTTGGGTTCCAGCACAAACCTAAGGTTTTCAACATGGCATCATTTTTGAAGCTATAAATAAACAAATTCCTCTTGACTTGTTGATATGTTCCATAATAATTCCTGACTGTTGAATGACCACTTTCGAAGATTAAAGCCTCCTGAGAAGATTTCAAGAGCTGAATTAAATCATTTATCAATTGTTTACCCTGCTGTATGCTGTAGCAGCCGTGTAACAGGTCATACATATAAAAGCTGTTTTCCAGGATAGCAGCCGCTTTTGGAAACTCGCATCGCTCATCTGCCGCCAACTGTTTTTAGGTCATAATTACTAAAAACGGTGCGGCCATTGTCCCGTATGTTACCGTGTTCAATTGATACACTTGTATAGGTTGTGTTGATGACTCACGCCAAACGATTTTTTGTAGATGTTGATCAATGGGGTTAACTAAGATTTGCCGGTACATCTTCTCGATGTTCGCAATGAAGGCAAAGGGATGTTGTCTCCATTGCAGTAGTAACGCCTGTAGATATTTTTGTAGGTTTGGCCCTTCAGCATGACGTCATTCAAGCTGTATTTGGTGGATGTTTTTGCGGATGCGTTAAATACCACACGAAGTTTTGTTGTTGAAGAATCTTCTCTCTGCACGCCGTGGTGAGGCAAGAAGCATTCGAGTGATATGTTATTGTTTTCTGTTGCAGTTGCATGTGGTTCAACGCAGCGTATTCATTCATGAAATCCTTGTACTTTTTGGCTAAAGTTGGTGGTTTTTCTAATCGGCGTTCCAAATTCTTTAGTTGCACAATAGCCATAGGATTGGAAGATCCCAATTGGTGTTTTAATTCTTCTTTCAGTGGTACTCTTACTTCATAGCGACCCTGACTGTTTCTTCTTGTTGTTTTTGTATAAAAGTCCATACATTCCTGATCTTGATCTTCTACCGATAGGTTTGAAGGTTCTAAAATCTCCTCAACTTCGATGTTATTTAGAACCACATTACATTGGTATGTTTTTACGTTACCGCATAGTAACCATCCCAGCTGTGTTTGTTGAGCCATCGGCTGTTGAGCATGTTCTCCTTTTATAATTTTGCCTAGCATAATGTTAGCATAAATGTCCGCCCCGAAAGGCAAGTTAACTTGTCGACTTTTGCAGAATTCCGGGTCAGCTAAATCAATGTTTTTTATTTAAGTCCAATTTGGTTTAACGAATGTTTGGTTTGGCAAACTTCTAATAAGTTCGTTCATGATGAGCACATCCGGCTTGAAGGACCAAAATATGTTGGGGTACGTAGCAAGGTGTCGGTGTTTTAGAGGAGAAACAAATGTTTATGTTGAACACTAACTGTTCTTAGAGTTAAAATGTTAATGAAATGTTGATGAATGATGAATACATCCGGCTAACGCGGTAGACAAAAGTGCACAGCTGTATCTATATCTATATAAATAAAAAGACAAGTCCTGACTGACTGACTCATCAACACCCAGCCCAAACCCTTTGACTTAGAATGCTGGAATTTTGCACAGAGGTTTCCTTTATAATGTAGACAATGAATAAGAAAGGATTTTTTGAAATTCAATCCCTAAAGGGGGTAAAATAGGGGATGGAAGTTTATATGAAAGTCCGTCAGTTTTGAAGTTAGGATCTTCAAATGTTGTGATTAGGCTGAAGATTGAAAATTAATTTATACGTGTCTGAGTGTTTTTGATAATTCCACCCCCAAAGGGTTAAAGAGAGGGATGAAGTTGTGTATGGAAAGTCCTTCATTTTAGAAAGTAAAAATCACTAAATTTATTATCTAGGCTTATGGTCAGAAGCTAACACAACGGTGATGTTAGAATTTCAACCCTTAAGGGGTGAAAAGGGGGATGAAATTTTGTTTTTAATTAAAGTTCTTTATTTTTAAGTTAAAATCAGTAATATTTCGGCTTATAGTTGCATGGCTTATACAATGTAAATACTTGTTTTTTTTTTAATTTCAACCCACAAGGGGGTGAATCTATCTATATAAATAAAAAGACAAGTCCTGACTGACTGGCTGACTCATCAACGCCCAGCCCAAACCCTTGGACCTAGAAAACTGTAAAGCACAGAGGTTCCCTTTAAAATGTAGACAAGGAATAAGAAAGGATTTTTCGAAATTCAACCTCTAACGGGGTAAAATAGGGGATGGAAGTTTATATGAAAAACCGTCAGTTTTGAAGTTAGGATCTTCATTATGGGCCATAATCCGACCCGGTTCAAAAATGTTTTTGTACAAAAACGAAAATGGTGGTAAATAATGCAGGTATAACCCACTTTTCATTATATGTAAAAAGAAAAAAAAAATCAATGGAGAGATCTTGCAGTAGACCAATAAAAATTGGATAATAATTAGCTGCACCAGCAGTTTCGCCCGTCTGTAAATTATTTTATCCCATGGAAACATGTCACTGGGATAAAAAGTATACTATTTCCGTCTCCAAATCTAATATGTATATCTCTACACGGCAGTTTAATCAAAATCGGTTCAGTGGTTTAGACTTAAAAATGAAACAAACAGACTTACTTTGCCATTGTTTTGTTAAATAAAAATATCAAGAAACGTTTATATGACCATTATATTGTCCAATAAACGTCATGACTGGCACTAGTATTCGACGTCGTATAAGTTAGTTCTGAAAACGTTTACTCAACATGTGCACTGACACCATTGTACAACGTCGTATAACTTAGTCCTGAAAACGTTTAATCAACTATATACTCGATAATAAAACATTACAGTCAGGCGACTGAACAGTTGTAACATAAACTTGTATTTATCATAATAGTTAATTACATACCACTATATAACTGTTACATAACATGAAGCCTTATAAGACTAGAATTATACGACGGTTTTGCTAGTTGGGAGATTACGCGTCACAAGTATAATGTTTAAGGTCTAATATGACACACAATCAATAATTGGCACTTCTATTGTAAAACCAGTGTTGAGTTAAAAATTTAAGTTTAAGTTTAGTTATAAATGATTTATTTCTGTAAGCAGGTTGTTGGTACAAACACGTCAATCATATTTAAAAAAAAACTAGATGAGGTCGGCGTTTCGTATCCGACTACTCTGAGAAGAAAGGCCGAAACAAACTCAGAGGTCACAGTCTCTTTTAAAATCCAGACATAATCTTGGTCAGATCATGTGAAGACTATGTAGATTGGTGCCTGAAATGATCTTTTTAACCGACTTCACAAAAAAAAGGAGGTTCTCAAGTCGTCCTGTATTTTTATTAATGTTTGTTACCTCAGAACTCCGTCGTTTATGAACCGATTTAAAAAAAATTTTTTTTATTTGAAAGGATATACTTCCAGATTGATCCCATTTTTATCTAAATCCAGTTTTGATGTTGGGATCCATGAGTAACTGAAGGAACTCCTCAAATATTATAGGCATACATATAGCGATTTTTATATTTTCATCAACAAGTCAATCATTTGCATTCAGAAAGTATCATTTGGTGAAGTGGAACTGATGAAGAAGGAAATGATAAGTATTTCACGGGTGGCGATAAGATATCTGGATTAAGATAGTTAAGCGAAGCAAATTTAAATAAATAGTTCTGATCAAAATGGTACCATCAAACTGATCTGATGATGAAGCCGGAAGGTAGGCACTGGAACTCCGTAATAAAACAATGTATCCTACCCGTGTTTGGTCTTATTGGAATTGTCATGAGATGCACTCTGGCTATAAATGATTTTTAACCGACTTCAAAAAAGGAGGAGGTTCTCAATATAATATCTAGCCTTATATAAAAGGAAACCGTGACTGATTTGTCTGTCAACACATAGCTCAAACCACTGAACAGATTGGGCTGAAATTTGGCACACAGACAGTTCTTATGACGCGTGACGTAGGCATCCGCTGAGAAGGGGTTTTTGGAAATTTTACTTTTAAGCGGGGGGGAAGGGGGGATTTTGTTTGCACGACAAATCTTATTCCTGGAGGTAATAAACTAAGCACGAATACTTACCTACCTAAGTAGGTAAATTATAAAGTTTGTAATTTTTTGTTTATGTTAACTTCAATGGATGGATGTCAAAGCTTGTATAGAACTTCCTGTCACTGTTATTTTCATAGCAAGAAGTGGTATACGAATTGATGTGCGGGAGGTACCACAGCTAAAAAGTGAAAAATAAAAACTTTTTAACAAAATAAAATACCAACTTCCAAAAAAAATAACTTTGATTTCGGAAGCACATAACGTAACCTACATCGACATTTTATATTATATTTAATTTAATTTCGGAAGTCAGTGGCCAAAAATGAAAATACAGAACCAAAGACACCTGTCCAGTCAGTGCACGCATTTTTAAGGTTCCGTAGTAAACAAGGAACCCTTATAGTTTCGCCATGTCCGTCTGTCTGTCTGTCCCCGGCTTAGCTCAGAGACGCTTAGTCCTAGAAAGCTGTAATTTGGCAAGGGTGAACATATTCATCACGCCGAAAAAGTCGTAAAATAAAACCATGAAAAACATTTTTTTTAGAGTAACTCCCTTGCACGTAAAACGGGGATGATATTTTTTTTTCTCATCTAATACTTGGTGTGGGGTATCGTTGGATAGGCCGTTTAAAAATATTGTGGGTCTGTGGAAGCCATTTTTCAATTCTGAGATCCGTTTGCGTAATATTAAGCCGCTATATAAGAAAGATAATCACGAATTAATGATAAATTACAGACCGATCGCGCTTATACCAGTTTTATCTAAGGTGTTCGAAAAATATATATATGGTAAAATTAATAACTATTTAGAAAAATATAATATATTAAGTGACGAACAAAAGGGATTTCGTAAAAATAAAAGTATAAATTTGGCTATTTATGAGTTTTTACAAAATGTCATGCTAAACGTAGATAAGAGAACACCAGTCTGTGCCATATTCTGCGACATGACACAGGCCTTTGACTGCGTCCATTATAATTCCCTGGCAGAGAAACTTGAAGCCTATGGTGTTAGAGGCAACGTTTTAAAATTAATTAAATCATATCTTCATAACCGCAAACAAGTTACAGAAATCAGTGCAATAAATAAAAAAAGTAAACGTGAAGAAACTTCAAGGTCAGAGGAACGCGAAGTTATGTACGGAGTACCTCAAGGCAGTGTATTGGGGCCTCCGTTGTTCACCCTGTATATAAATGACTTGCCTAACGTTACTGAACAACCAATGACACTTTTTGCTGACGATTGCACTATTACCATAGCTTGTAATGACATAAACAAATATGAACATGACATTAATAATTCACTAATATCTATTATAAATTGGTTAAATTCTAATAATTTAATTATTAATTTAAAAAAGACTAACGTAATGCACTTTAGACAACGGACACAAACAATTAACAATCTTAATTATCCATGAAGCTGACACAATAAAATTTCTGGGACTAATAATAGATTCTAGATTGAATTGGAAACCTCAAATAGAGGCACTGAGTAAAAAATTGAGTAGTGTAGCCTTTTTTTTTTTTTTTTTTGGGTGGGAAATTATCAAATAACTTCTCCCGCTCTGAGCGGAGCGGGAGGGCGTGTCAGACTTTTACTGACTAAAACCCACCCGTGTTCCTTCCGTTGCCTGTGTGCCAGGGCCACGATATCCCTTTCGGACAAACTCGCAACCCCGGCAGGCATTGGTCCTAACGGACCCCGTCAGTTTGTGCTGACATCTCTTTGAGGCGCGCGTGGAACACAACGCGCCGTCGACCCGGGCCTGGTCCTTATCGGACGGCGAGCTACCCATCGCTCACCGTCCGCAGGCCCGCGCCTACGGTGGCCGGAAATCGGCTTGCAACTCCCGACGCCCGGGGCGTCTCCTGCGGCGACTAAGGGCGCGAGGGCGCGAACCTTGTCTCACCCTCACGCGTTCCGCCTCCTCCTTCGCTAGCATAACTGCTTCGCAGAAGGAGGTGACGGCCTCCCATGCACTCTCGCTCCGAACCATGGCCTGAACCAGGCCCGGACGCGAGAGATCGCCGCCGCCGTTCGCCTCCGTGAGCACACGGCGGTGCTCCGCCCAAGCTGGGCAGACCTCCACCGTATGCTCCACCGTGTCCTCCGGGCGATCCACGCAGTGGTGACACCCGGGCGTTTCCTCCCGCTTTATCCTGAACAGGAACCTCCCGAAACAACCGTGTCCGGTGAGGACCTGCGTCAGGCGGAAGGTGAGGACGCCGTGACGCCTCTCTAGCCACTCCTCAAAGAGGGGACTTATCGCCACAATTGTGGCGTGCCCAGCGCTGGGTTGCGACAATCGCACTCTCCATGTCGCCATGAGACCCCGCCGGAGCTCTGTCCGCTGTGCCGTGATTTCTCGCGGCAGCGGAGTTTCACCCCGGCGTTTCGCCTCCTCGCGCCACTCCCAGATGTGCGCGAGGACTTTTGCCTCCAGATCCCATGGCGGCAGTCCGGCAAGGAGGCTCGCCGCCTCACGGGAGACCGTGCGGTAACCCCGTACCAGCCTGATGGCCATGACCCTTTGGGACGCGTTCAACCGCTGGGCTGGTCGCAGCCTTAAAGAACGCGCCCACACCGGTGCCCCGTAAAGGGCCATGGACCGGAGTAGTGTAGCCTACGCTCTGAAACAGCTTGCTGTGGTTCTCAATACAGATGCGCTAATTACTGCTTACTATGGTTTAGCCGAATCAATTCTTAGATATGGAGTCATCTTTTGGGGGAATAGCACGGACAACGAAATAGCGTTTCGGGCACAGAAAAGGTGCATTCGATCGATGTTTAGACTGCAAACAACGGACAGCTGTAAATCTCATTTAATAGAATGTAAGATATTGACATTGCCCTCGTTATATATCCTGGAAACAGTAATGTTCATTAAATCAAATAGTCATTTATTTCAGCTTTTGTCTGATGCTGTCCCTAGAAATAGACGTGATAACTTCAAACTTTGTGGTCAAGGCGCTAAAACCGCTCTTATGCGTAAGAGCATCTTTTGCATGGGTTCGGCCATCTTTAAGAAATTGCCTAAATCATGGAGATCATTAAATATAACTGCTCTTAAAAGTAAATTGAAGAGTTTACTAACTGAAAGAGCATATTACAGTATAGCAGAGTTTATGAAAGAAGACAATTTTTCTTCGATTTTGAGATGACGATGTTGTATTTTATTGACATGTTATTGTAATCTATTGTATTTTTGTGAATTATTTATATTATGTATTTTTGTAATTATAGTAATTGTAGTTGTAATTTTGTATGATAGTAATTAATGTTTTTTTTTTTATTGACAAATTTATTTAATGACTACTTTGACATTTAATTATATCTAAAAAATATGCTTGCTGAATTGTAATGATACTTAATCTTTAATTAATAATGATGATTATATAATTTCTATAATTTAATTTTGATGAATAATAACACGGTTTTTGCACCATCTCTTCCTACCAATTTGTACATTATGCGGCTGAACATGTTAGAACTTTCTGTATGTCATATTATCTTGCATGTAATGTATATATCATGTACACCATGCTTAAACAAATAAAATTTTACTTACTTACTTACTTACTAAGCTTTAAAGTGCTATTTTTTGTTAGAGTCAAGTGTCCCCCCCCCCCCCCCTGGCAGCTAAATGGTAGGTTTTGGACATGTGAAAAAATTCATGGCAGTAGTATATATAACGAAATTAAAAGGAAAACGTTTTTCAACTACAATGTTAAGTTTGTTTTTAGGATAAATTCATCCTAACAACGGAACCTTTCATTGTGCGTGGCCCTACACGCACTTGGGCGGTTTTTTTTTTAGTAGTCTTGCAGCTCAACTAAGAACTTAAGGAGCTCAATGATTCAACGAACAATACCAACGAAAGGACATTTGGGTAGGCAGCGTAAATTACTCAACGTGCCAGACCATGATAAAAACAACCTGAGAAAAAAAGAAAAATAAACAATAACCCACATTTACAATACTTAATTAAAACAATATAATACTTAACAAAGTAAATATTCATGTGATTGTATATATAAAATTAATCAATGGTTATTAGTTTTTTGTGGTTAATTGGTGATTAATGGTGTCTGACATGGTCTTTTGACGAAAGAACCATACAGACTTGAGTGGACCTGTCCAAGTGTCCAGTCAGTGCACGCATTTGTCAGTTATCGTGCAGCTCAACTCAAAACTTAAGGAGCTCAGCGATTCGACGAATAATACCAGAGAAAGGACATTTGGTTAGGCCGCATAAAGTACTCAAACTGCCAGACCAGCATCCTCACATTCATAATAATTAAAATAATATAATACTTGACAATAGTAGATTATTAACCAAGGGGATAAAGCAGTGTCTTCTGTCGCGGATGACGATTTAAATCTCGAGCGTAACGAAGGACTCGAGTTGTACTCCCGAGCGCAGCGAGGGTGTTAAAAACTTAAATCACGAGCGAAGCGAGGGATTTAAGACGATTCCTGAGTGTAGCGAGGGATTTAAGTTCAACCAAGACTAAGACAGCTTTATCACCGAGGCGAATACTCTACTTTTCGTACCATTTGCGAAAAAATTAACACAATAATAATATGAGATAAGCATTTATTAAAAATAATGACAATTAAAAGTAAAAGTTACGAGTAACATTCGAAACATTGGTCCAATTATTGATAGAGAGAATTACATTTTTGTTTGGTACATTTATTGTTGATGAGTTGATTTGAGTATTTCTCTGTTCTTGCGTCTGAGGAACTTACGTTTCATTGTAGATAGTATACGTCGGAGATAGTGGTGGTGGTGCATCGTGAGTTACGGACGAAGATAAGATGCCGGAAGTTGATGGTTGTGGCTCTGATGGATTAAGTTTTATATTTTTGTTAATTTGACTGCTTAATTTGGTTTTATTCGCCATTGAGCTTTCGATATAACCCTCAGCTACTCTATCAGAGTTCCAACCACCGTGTCTTTTTATTGACGTAATATCCGCCCCTGAATCCGCCAAGAAAGTCGCCGAAGTTCTTCTAAAGCAGTGACCGGTGTAGAGTTCAACATCTTTAAGTTTTAAATATTTAGCAATTTCCTTTGGCATATTGCTAATTTTATTTTTGCCGATGGCTTGTCGAGTACATTTCCCATTCCGATAGTTTATAAAAAATCTATTCTTTTCCATGTTGGTGGGACGTAATGCTTGGTATTTATGAATGATTTTAGTTGTACAATGTACAATGTACCTAACCAATGTACCTTGTACAATGAATGACCGATTTTTCGGATTATTCCGATCTGTCACCCCGCTTTGTCCCCTTAGGGTGACAGATAGGAAAAAAAAGTTTGATCTGTCCCCCTGTTAGCAATGAGGGGACAGTTCGAACTTTATTCACTCCTTAACGGTTTCATCTGTCCCCCTATCACTGATAGGGGGACAGATGAAACTTTTTATTCCTGTTTGTCCCCCACAGAATTTAATATATTAATTCATAAAAGTAATGCCACACATACTGCAACATTACATTAAATTAAAGACTAGTGGTTTAGGTTTATAATCATCTGTATTTAAATAAGTTACAAATATTTCTTTTGTTTTTCTATTAATCAGCCACAGTCCCATAAATCACAGTACGTATAGTAGATACAATTGCAATCAGTCTTCTGATTTGACTTAATTCAACTTAATTACAATAAAAAATATACTAATAATAAGAATATTTTGTTTTGTTATTGATTGATAGAATCAGTCACAGTCCGATAAATCACAGTAGGTATTGTACATATTACAATCAGTCTTATGATTTGACTTAATATTAGGCTATCTGAAGTCAAATCAGAAGACTTTACAAATGAAAACTTTTAAATAATAATAAACTTAAAGTTGTAAATAATCTCAAAATATAAATTAACGAAAGTTACAAATGAAAACTTTTAAATAAACGAATAATAAACTTAAAGTTGTAAATAATCTCAAAACATAAATAAACGAAAATCACTAGTATAACGAATTTTAAAACTTTTCCGAAGGTCGTAAGAATAATATATGTATAAATAAAATATCTATCGCAACTTCTCCAACAAATGACCAATAGTAATTTCACCACCTACAAACTGCATTTGACAATTATGTATATATTCGTCTTTCATAATATTTGTCTTTGTGCGACAATTTGACGTCGGAGGTAATTGGTTTTGGATCTGTTGTGATATGACTCTATAAAAAGCTGCATCCTTTTCTAGAATAACTAAAATCATATTTAAGTTGGGTTTTTTTTTTCCAATTGCATTATTTAATCCATGGTGCCAGCCTTCCAGAAAGTTTGTAGTACGATGACGTTCATTAAAAACACACCATAATTTTCTAAACTCAGCATCATGCGGTCTAATCCATTGTTTGATCATATACAAACGAAATTTCTTGCTCTGATCATCATCTGAACTTTCTGATGCGATGTATGACCATCCATTTAAAATTTCATTATCAGGTATCAATGGAATTACGGCACTCAGTGCCACTTGTCTTTTCAAAAGTTTTGACTTAGTTAGCCCAAGAGCTGCTCCCTTCTTCCACACAGCTTTATTATAGTGAAAGAAACAACCTTTAACTGTGACTTCTGGAAAAACCTTTTTGATAGCGTTCATTGCTGCAATTTCATAGTCTGTTTTATAGGTTTTGGGTTTCCACTCTGGGTAGCTCGTAGCGCGTAGCTCTTCTGATCCTTATGACTCATTAATGAGTAAACTACTGGCACAATATCGGTACTCATATTTTTACTGCCGAACAATTTAACACTGACGTCTCACCTTCAAAAATGGTAAATTTGCACTAGTTCTCGTAGTAATGCGCATCATTGCGGCTGCCCATAAGACCCCTTGAGTAAGAAAGAGAGAACCGATCTATTGTTTATTTGCACCGAGTAAATTCCCGGAAGAGCCGGCTTTTTTGGAAACAATAATGGAGTGCAAGTAATTCTCAACCATATTGTATAAATCTTTAAGTTGTTATTAGCAAAATAAGTTTTGATATTAACTATAGTACTGACATACAGAGCACAGACATAAATTTTATTTTGTTTGATAACTCTTACAGGAATGGAAACGACAAAACTTGAATTTATTTACTTCATTCCTGAATAATACAGAATTAATTACCTTAATAGAAGCTGCAATTTAATCTAAACACGTAAAATTTTCTTATTAGGAACATTTCCTCATCTAAAAGTTAACATATTGTTAGTAAAAAATAACATTTGTAATATGAAGTCAAATCAGAAGACTGATTGTTATTATACTTATTATACCTGGAATACCTACGACGTGATTTATGGGACTGTGGCTGATTAATAGAAAAACAAAAGAAATTTTTGTTCCTTATTTAAATACAGATGATTATAAACCTAAACCACTAGTCTTTAATTTAATGTAATGTTGCAGTATGTGTGGCATTAGTTTTAAGAATTAATATATTAAATTCTGTGGGGGACAAACAGGAATAAAAAGTTTCATCTGTCCCCCTGGCAGTGATAGGGGGACAGATGAAACCGTTAAGGAGTGAATAAAGTTCGAACTGTCCCCTCATTGCTAACAGGGGGACAGATCAAACTTTTTTTTCCTATCTGTCACCCTAAGGGGACAAAGCGGGGTGACAGATCGGAATAATCCGATTTTTCTTTGTCTTAGTTTCCTTTACATTAATCAGCAGTAACTCATTGGAATGATTTTCAACGTCCTCCACCTTTAAGTTTACAAGTTCACATCCGCGGCAAGCACCATTGAGTCCAAAAATTAAGGCCACCTATAACAAAGATAAAAAACAGGTAAATATATAGAATAATTACCATTACTAAGATACGAAATATTCATAGTTAAATCATGTATACTTACTTTTGTGGCCAGAAAAATTTTGTCACGAGCTTCATTAAGAAATTTTTCCACATTTTGAGTCGTAAAAATTTTAGACTTCTTTGCGCAATGCCCTTCTGATTTTCTTTTTAAAAAAGCCAGTAATTTCGTGAATCTATTTATTTCAATCATATTTCAATGCTGTGTTTGATGCTTATTGTAGCTTTCAGTTTTGAGTATAAGCACCAAAGTGTATTCGGATTCTTTGTCTTGGATAAACATAAACAAAAAATCAAAATAGACAAGAAGTACTGATTCTGAAATTGATAGGCCTTTCGCACTTCTCCACGTTGAAAATTCTTCATAAGTTTTTAAATAATTTTCCTTGGATTTTGTTGGAAGCAAATTATTTATAATTGCGGCAGCGTTTGCACTGATGGAATCCGACAATTCACTGTCACTGTCGCTTTGGTTTAACATCGTAACGTATTTTTAGAACATTAACTTATTTATAAAAATAAATTAAAATAAACTTAACGTTTATGTATTTGAAGAAAACAAAAACGCGGCAATTTCCTAGACTAATATTTTTTTGTCGGAAAAGCAAAAGTATCAAGCTCATACGGCCTCGTCGGTTTTCGTAATTTTATTTAATCATAACTGCATAATAAATGCGTATTCCTTTTTCAAAAAGATGCATAATGCTTTATATACAAACTCAATGGTGTAAACACAGATGTAGTTCAATATAAATTTCGGTAAGTATGCCAAATTTAAATCACATTCTCCCCCTAGAGGATGAATGAAATTCAGTACAATTTTCTTTCCCTGTTTTTAACAGATTAAAAATGACTATTGTTATGTTCGCTTTTTGTGGCATAGAATGTCACTTTTTTGAGCAAGTGGTACGAAAAGTAAATATTCATGTCATTGTTTAATGGTATAAATAAAAAGAAAAACACAAATAGTTGGCAAAAAAATCAAATTAAGATTCACTGTAAATTGGAGTAGCTCAATCCCAAGCCTTTTTGTCCTCAATATAGTCCAACAGTATAAAATGCTTTCTGGCACAGTTTCCGCTTTATAAAACATTTGAATTTATTAAGGCTTAACTCTTGAATTTGGCTTTTTTTTTCAATATAGTTTATTATAAAAACGTATACACTGGCATCTAAACGAGCCACCTATTTTTTAAGCCTGGTTTTAGGAACAACAAATTTGGGCTTGTTCCTAGTATTTACATTATGGATATCACTGTATTTTTTACACAGATTAATATTTTTATGTGCATACAAAAGATTTTCTTAAATATACTGAGAAGCTACAGTCAGTATATTAATCTCTTTTTTGTCTCTGAGGGAGTGTCTGGGACTTAATTTATAAATTGAACGAATTGCTCTTTTTTGTAAAACAAAAATTGTCTGAATGTCGGCGGCATTTCCCCACAACAGAATACCGTACGACATTACACTATGAAAATAACTAAAGTATACTAAGCGGGCTGTCTCTAAATCAGTTAAATCACGAATTGTTCTAACAACGTATGCTGCAGAGCTAAGCTTTTTTGACAATTTATCTATATGGGGACCCCATTGAAGCTTGGCATCCAAAGTTATGCCTAAGAACACTGTAGTATCTTTGGGTTTCAACTCTTCACCCTTTATGAGGACACTAGATTTACTTGTCTAACATGAGGTATTAAACTACTTGACCGTCACTGGAAGCTTTACTATGAGATGGCATTTCCGTTTCCCGTCGATTTCTTACCAGTTTTCGTACTTTTATCCCCTCAATACTTCCGGTTCAGTGGCGCCACCTGGTGGTTGCGGGTAGTTTTATAGTTCTTGTAAAAGGTGTCACGCCATTTTGTGCATTGGCTTTTTATTTTCCGTCGAAGCAACTTGTGCGCCGTGACTGCGTCCGCGACAGTTGCAGAATACGTAAAAGTGAATACATATTTTATAAATTTAGTAAAAAGTTTAAAGTGTTCTTCAAAGAGCATAAGTCTTGGACCGTAAGTACCCTCTTTTAGAGGTAACACTTTTTGAATAATTCGTACGTGATCAAAGTTTTTAACGGGTTTTCCGTTCGGATCACTACTGTAATTTTTTATTTTGAATATTTACCAGTAAATTTTCGTAATCAATATTTGAATGTAACTGTGTAAAGTGTATATAAATCCATTGCAGATCTAACGTAATTCCTTTGCAGTGATAGAAAGTAATAACCAGGGCTTGAAACCGGGTAAAAATTTCATTTCTGTTGATACAAATTATTTTTGATACAATTGATATTAGCTTCAAATACCTATTGTTTCATCACATTAAGTTCAGCATTGATTTTGTAACAAAATATTAAATAATTAACGAAATATGTTCGAAAACCTTTATAATAACGGTTAAGTTTACATAGAAAATTAACCAGTTTCCGAGCCCTGGTAATAAAAGTCCACAACTCCGATACCCAGCCACAAGCTTTGGCTGGTCCGAGTGCACTGAATCGCAAATTAATACTACAAGTAACATTGATACAGCTTGTTATGATAATGCTTCTGTTTGTTCTGGAATTAGTGGTCAACTTTATGAACAATGTATGTAGTGACGAGGGTTGGTCAAATCAACCAAAATATAAGTTTAGATTTCACTTTTGACATTGATACTAAGCTTAAGGAACCATTAGTTCCAAAAACCCCCGATAGTTTTTTGAAGAAGTTGGTAGATATCCAGCGTTTTGGTTGTACTTCTTGGTCAGAAGTGAGATACGCAAAAGTTGTATAATCATACTCCTGGCTTTATAGACCTGGAAACAAATGATGTGGTAAAAGCATATGACACCTCACGTCATCTGGCACATGCTGATAAATCCTATGCAGCCTTAACCTACTGCATATACAAAGACAATCATTGCAGGAAGGTATTCGTAATCTTCTTTCATGGGCAACAATGTACTTTGATAATTTAAATGGAAAGTTTGACGAATTATTTCACAAAGGCGAATTTCATAAAATATACTCGGATACATATTTAATATCGAGCCCTTTACCTCTACGCTAAATAAGGCTGGCGGGGTCCGTAAGGCTTTTTGACCCCCGAAAAACGGAAAGGTCTTCACAAAAGCCTTACCAAACCTAGTAGCCGCCCCTCGCGGGGATGGAAACCGATAGTTCCATCGCGTGGAACTTTCCGTCATAACCCACCCTCGCGGGGTGAATACCATGGTCAGTGCCAACATACACATCACTCTTTCAGAGGTAATTCCTCGAGTAATCAAGGTGATCACTTCAATACTAGAATTTCATTTCGAAACCGTGGCTCGCGGCTCGAACGTGGAAGTACACGGGGACGTGCAAACTCCTCAAAAAGTTCCAGGGGAAAAAAGGTATAAACAATGACATGACACCGATTCGGTAAGGTCGGTTGATACAATACCAAACACAATGGGCGGGGGAGCAACAAAAAGTTTTAAAATTAATTCAAGGGTATCGCATACTTTTCTTTCAAAAGCCCCCACTTGTCTATCCAGATGTAACGAAGGGGCCTTTCCAAACTCCTGTTTCAGAACAAATGTCTTCAATTGTAGACAAAATGAAACAGCAGGCAATTCTAAAGAAAGCTATACCCTCGCCAAGCTTCATGTCCCCTCTATTTCTGGTTCCAAAATCCGACGGATCTGTCCGTCCCAAATTCAATCTATAATCACTAAACGAATGTGTGATGACCGAGCCGTTTCATTGAATAAATATGTACCGCATTCCGGACTTTCTACAATCTCAGGACTGGATGTGCAAAATAGATTTGTCCCGAGCACACTTAACTGCGAATTCACAACGCATCGCAAATATCTGCGCATAAATCTATAATATCAATCATAATATCGCATCGCGTTGCGGTTTTGCGTAGGTGGCCTTAATGTAAGCGTACAAAAATCGCACAGACGCTGTCTGCGCCTAATATACAACCAGCAGTTGTATAGAAAGAAGAAATGACTTGTCTTCCATTCGGTCTGAGCACTGCTCCAAAAACGTTTTCCATGCTCACGAACTGGGTAGCCCAAACATTGCGGGAAAACTGGAACATGAGGACCTGATATACCTGAACAATTATTTATTAGTACACCAGAATGTTCGCACGCTTCGCGAGAATTTCAAAATAACTGTACAAATATTACAAAAACTGGGGTGGCAAAAAATTTCCAAAAATCTGTTCTTACTCCTCAAAAGAGTATAATTTATTTACGGATACTATGGAAACCATGGGGAAATCAAAAAATCCTGCCAAAGGAAAAGGCTCAGGGCATCATCACAAAGATAAATCAGCCTCTCGAACAAGAGCACTTAACTCTGAAGGAGTTGTTGAAAATAGGACTTTTAAATTTTGCCTGTTTTGCTGTCCCACGGGGTCGGCTCAATCATCGACAGTTAGTAATTTTCATAAATTCACTGCCAGTCCTGCCACCAAAGACCTACCCACTACCACAAGGTGTCTTAGAGGAACTAAATTGGTGGGCCCAAAAGTGGCAGCGGTCAACCCCTCTTCAGTACCCTCCTCCAATAAATGTTCTGGCTACAGAAGCATCAGATCAAGCGTAGGGGGCACAACTGAACAATTTGGCTTTGTCAGGAACTTGGTCGCAAGAAGAGAAAACCAATCAAAAAGAGATGCTAGCAATATTATACGCTCTTCAG
The DNA here is from genome assembly GCA_963921375.1 of Tiliacea citrago. Lineage (NCBI taxonomy): Eukaryota > Metazoa > Arthropoda > Insecta > Lepidoptera > Noctuidae > Tiliacea > Tiliacea citrago. The sequence continues at coordinate 166,423 of OY992801.1, forward strand.
ATCAAAGTTCAGTGGCTTCATCAAAGTTCGCTCCTTATTCAATGCGACAACAGAATTGCAGTCACATACCTTCGAAAGGAAGGAGGTACGAGGACATGATCCCTGTTGGAAATAACCTATCGAATTCTGAATTCGTTAGACCAACATCATTCAGCATACACTACATTCCGGGCAAATACAACAATCATGCGGACCACTTATTGCGCCTTCGCCAACCTCCAGAATGGCACTTACTACCGACTTGTATAGAAATAGTGTTTGCAAAATGGGAACCCCAATAATATATCTATTTGCCTCGGCGACTGCTCACGTAGTGTACAATTATGTGTCTCTAGATCTAAAAGATCCTCAAGCTTTGTTCCACAATGCCTTCAGTGTCCCATGGAATTACCAGCTCGCATGGATATTTCCACCACCATTCCTAGTCCCCAAAGTCCTGTCTCACTTAAACCAGTCAACAGGATTATTCTTAATAGTAGTACCTCGATGGGAGAGAGTATTCTGGCGTGCGGATCTAAATGCCCAAGCGCTCGCGGCTCCATTAACTCTGAGAAACCTGCAGAGATACCTAATAGACACGTCGACTGGCCTCCCACCACCGAAGGTCGACAACATCGTCCTCGATGTTTGGAAATGTAGGGGTGGTTTGACACAATAAAGACATGGAACGCTCAACAACTATCACTATTTAAAGATTATTGGCGAAAATCGACTCTAAAACCCTATGAGGTAGCCTGTCGTCGTGGTGTCGAAATAAAAACCTTGACTGTGTGATTTATACTTAATTGATAAGTTTTCGTATACTTCAATACTTTTAAATAAATCGGTAATATCTTCACTAGGTAACGCTGAAAATTCAAGTCGGTTAAGTTAACACGTTCTAGTAAGACATGTTTTAAAATCAATTGCCTTAAAAAATCCAAAGGTCATTAAGCCTCACAATTGATTCAAATAACCTATTTCAAACATCAGGTCATACTGCAATTTTATTGTTGCTTTGCTCTGGTAGGCGAATACACGATCTAACTCTGCTTAATATTGATCCTAATCATTGCATAAGATCTGATAACGGTTTAATATTATGGCCTCTGTTTGGCTCCAAAACGGACAGCAGTAATTATAGGCTATCCGGCTGGAAATTGCTTTTAAATACCGATAATTCTAATCTGGGCCCTATATTCTGGATAGAAAGAACTATAGCATTATTAAATGACAGACGTAATGTGGCAAAATCAACTAATTTATTTATTACGGTAAGAGGTGCGGCTAAACCTGCTTCACGTAGTCATTGCAGGATGGGTAAAGACCCTGTTTGGCAAAGCTGGCATTGCAGCCACTCCAGGTAGCACCTGGTCTGCTGTAGCCTCAAAAAAGCTGGTTTCAAAATCATCCTGAAATTGGCGATCAGCCAATACATTCCAGAAGTTTTATAGACGAGAAACACAATTGTTTAATCCAATCGATTAACATTACTGAATAAATATGATGTTACCTAGAACGGATATTCTTAAATTGGTTGTTAATGATTAGAAATTATGATTTTTCATATTTACAATTATATTTGTAGCTAAAGTACACTTATCTAGGTACTTTAAATTGAATTGCTTTACTTATACATTTAAGTAATATTACATTACATGGCATACTTATTAATTACACTTTTGTTTAGTTTCATGCTTTATCACATTGGCCTACATACTTCCAAGTATATATAATACATCAAAGTGGCGTCACCAGGCGATAACAAACAGATCTCATAGTAAAGCTTCCAGTGACGGTCAAGTAGTTTAATAGCAGCGTTTTACCTGAAATAAAACGCATATTAAAATACTTACCTCACTGGAAGCTTTAACTTTATTTCTGCCTGGTTCTATGAGACAATGCACAAAATGGCGTGACACCTTTTACAAGAACTATAAAACTACCCGCAACCACCAGGTGGCGCCACTGAACCGGAAGTATTGAGGGGATAAAAGTACGAAAACTGGTAAGAAATCGACGGGAAACGGAAATGCCATCTCATAGTAAAGCTTCCAGTGAGGTAAGTATTTTAATATGCGTTTTATTTCAGGTAAAACGCTGCTATTGTAAACTTAATACATTTAGTTTTTTTCTCGTGAAGAAGTTGGTTATTAACATTAAACCAGTTAACTACTTTTTCGAGGGCACTATTTACATTGTCAGTAACCAACTGCTGACGTTTGAGTTTAAATAATAGTGAAGTGTCGTCTGCAAACAACACTATTTCATATTTATCCTTTATGAGGTAAGGCAAGTCATTTATATTTTTCCGTTAACATCAACTCTCTGAATCATATCAATTAAATATGAATTAAGAAGCTCCAGAGAAGCATTTCGGATTCCGTATTTGTAGTTTCTTATACACTATATACATTTAAAAATATAAAATACCTAAACATAGATTACGCGTCACAAATATAATTTTTAAAGGTCTAATATGATACAGAATAATAATTGGCAGTTCTATTGTAAAATCATTCCATTCAATCATTTCATTTTATTAAGTGAGTTGTTTTTGATTTTATTATATGTATTCTATTTTCTCTCCTACTCTTACACACGGTGTGTACATCTCTTTGTCTACTTTCCTATCGCAGGTATCCTGGAAGAGATTTCTTTAGAAATAATCATCACCTTTGTACGTATTTTTCTGTTCCTTTCAGCGTATGTTTAATAAGGCGTAGGTATCTATTCATACACGAAATCTCTTAAGGGATCTGTACTCATAAAAGTTGTTCATAATGATGAACAACTTTTACTATGGAACCAAAACTGAAATCGCGAATAAAAAATCAGCTGTTCCCTACATTTATGTTCGCATAACTCGTTAAAATGTAGGAAACAGCTAATTTTTTTTCGCGATTATAGCAGAATGGCTTCAAATGTTTCCCGCAATGATTGTACCGCTGAGGCACGCAAAAGGAAAATAATTATCTTTTATGCTAGGATGAGTATCAATTTTTTTCGACAAATCCAAAGCATTTGTGAAATTAAACGTTGCTTTTTAGCAATAGACCTGTTTAAATTTGTATCAGCTTCTAGCTCCTTCCTAGAGGGGCCTCTTCTGATTCAGTAGTCATTTTGAAATTGTGTTATAATTATAGATATCGGAAAATGCATACTTTCTAACAATGAAATTTATACTTAACTAGCTTCTGCCCGCGGCTTCGGTGGATATCGGAAAAATTGTCACGACATCGTACTACTGGAATTAAAAGTACGTGAAGAGTATGTGTTAATGCAGATTACAAACTATATGTATGTTACCTAATTTCATCTAAATCCGTTCAGCCATTTTTGTGCCAATCCGAAACACAACATCATCTCCTCTAAAATTGACTACCTCTTTTAGATTTTTTGACAACCCTGTTAAACCTTTTCGTTTATTTCCGATCGTAAATCTGGTAAATGGTTCAAGCCATGGTTCGGAGCGAGAGTTCATGGGAGTCCGTCCCCTCCTTCTGTGAAGCAGTAATGCTCGTGAAGGAGGAGGTGGAACGCGTAAGGGAGAGGCAAAATACGTGCCCTCACGCCCTTAGCCGCCGCGGGAGACGCCCCGGGCGTCGGAAGTCGCAGGCCGATTCTCAGCCACAGTAGGCGCGGGCTTGCGGACGGTGAGCGATGGGTAGCTCGCCGTCCGATAAGGACCAGGCCCGTATCGCGTGTTGACCCCTTAACGTTGGACCACTATTTACACGCCACACCCTGTATATATAGATAAATGATTTTTTTTTAAAAACGACGATTTACGTTGTGTTAGTTTCCAACCGTAAGCCGAAATGTTATTGATTTTAACTAAAAAAAAAAACCGGCCAAGTGCGTGTCGGACCACGCACAATGAAGGGTTCCGTAGTTAGGATGAATTTCTCCCTAAAACAAACTTAGCATTGTAGTTGAAAAACATGTTCTCCCATACATCGATATACGCCACGGTCAATTTTCCAACTGAAAATTTAAGTTTGTAATCGCAAAAAAATATTTTTTTATGTGATAAAACTACAAATTAACAATTTTCGGACTTTTTCCTTTAGGTACTTGTGTGGTGAGACCTTACTTCTGTCCAAATTTCATGATTCTAGGTCAACGGGAAGTACCCTATAAGGTTTTGATTTATTTGTGAGTATCGAAATATGTCGCAATAATGTCGCTTATATCGCCGTATTTTTTTATTGCGTTGACTTGGAAGCTTGATTTTTTTTAAACTTCAAGGGACCATAAACCTACGTATTAAATATTAATTTCAACTTCATACCTCTACACGTTCCTGAGAAAAAGGGTCTTGACAGACTGACAGACAGACAGACAGACAGACAGACCGACAGACAGACAGACAGACAGACAACGAAGTGATCCTATAAGGGTTCCGTTTTTTCCTTTTGAGGCACGGAACCCTAATAAAAAACATTAATTAAAAAGAAAATTTCATCCCCTTTTCACCCCTTAAGGGTTGAAATTCTTACAACACCGTTGCGTTAGCTTTCAACCATAAGGCTAGATAATAAACTTAGTGATTTTTACTTCGAAAATTAAGCACTTTCCATACACAACTTCATCCCCCTTTTTAATCCTTCGGGGGTGGAATTATCAAAAACGCTGACATACGTATAAATTAATTTACAATTGTCAGCCTAAACACAAAATTTGAATATTCTAACTTCAAAACTGACGGACTTTCATATAAACTTCCATCCCCTATTTCACCCTCGTAGGGGTGGAATTTCAAAAAATCCTTTCTTAGTGTATACCTACTCTTTACAAAGAACACACTCTCCGAATTTCATGTCTCTAGGACCAGTGGTTTAGGCTGTGCGTTGATATAACAGCCAGTGAGTCAGTCAGGACTTTGAATTTTATATACATATATAATTAATGAGTGTAATAAAAAACAAGCACGGCTTGTACAAATTGAACAAATCTTCGGTACACGATACGTAACGAATCAGTTCAACATGGCGTCTTACAATAAAAATTACCAACGTGGTAATGGATGAGGTAGACAAAATATATGTAAATAGGGAATGATTTTACGAACATCAATTTTAAAACTTGCTAATCCAGCTCCAAGGACCAAAATGTGGAATCTGAATAAGGGCGCTTGGTAAAATAAATTAAATCGAAGGACCGAAAATTATGGCGGGAAATGCTGTACCTAAACTCCTTATAGAAGTAATGATCTTGCTCATACACAGGGTAGGAAAAAAGGCTTGACCACTAACCTGAATTATCAAAGCCACAGCACCAGATCACGGTTTCAGGAATAGCACAGCAATTCAACCATTTGCGTGAGAAAAATGTCTTGATAAACGTATGTATTCAGTTAGTATTCAGATATTCAGTTTTGAGTTTTAATGCGTAATTTGACCACTTCAGATGGCTGCCTGGAGCGAACAGAAATGAAATGAAATCGTTTATTCTGTAAATAGGATATCGGAATCACTTTTACACGTCACATTAAAAAGTAAAAAATAAGCTAGATGTAGTCGACATTTCCTATCTGACTACCCGTGAGAAGAAATGGCGAAACAAACTCAGGGGTCAAAGTCTCTTTTAAAGTCCAGACAATCTTGGTCAGATCATGTGAGGACCATGTAGATCTGTGTCTGAAATGGTCTTTTGAGGAAAGAACCACACAATTTTGAGTGGACCTGTCCAATCAGTGCAAGCATTTGTCGTAATCGTGCAGCTCGACTCAAGACTTAAGGAGCTCAACGACTCGACGAACAATACCAAAGAAAGTACATTTGGGTAGGCCTCATAAAGTGCTCAAAATGCCAGACCACCATTAAAACTGAGAAAAGCATAAAATAATAGGAAAATATTTAAAGAAAAAAAAAAAAGACCCACATAGTGCTCACATTCACAATAAAACAGGTCCAGGTTACAGACGCGATCCACGGCGCGGGCGTGCGCGCGGGGCAGGGCTGACATCACTCCACCGAGCCATCTACGGTTTCTATTCCTATTCTGTTGCACAAGCTTGAAGCCATAGGTTTCAGAGGCACCCAGTTGTGTAAGACTAGCCCGAGCAAAAGAGAGATAAAAGCGTTCATTTGTATAAATAAGCATGATTTCTTTACTAGGTTTAAACACTGGGTAAAATAAAAGCATAAATATTACGGCAATACATTTATAATTATATTATTACAATTCTCAGTACTTACATGGGTATTACAACGTCCTTACACTTTTGCAGTCCAATCACTACTCCCTTGCTAAAATGGCGCTACCACGTAACTTTTAAAATCCCTCCTCTTTAACAGACTCAAATAGTCAGTTGACATCTTAATACCCGAAGGCGCCATTTTAGCATTTTAAATAAATCAAATGACTTGTTAATTTTACCTAATACAATTGTGTTATTTCAAAAATACTGTAAATATCTTAAAACTACCTAAAATGTATTTAAATTAAACAACATTACAAAATATATGGAAAAACTTTAAAACAAATTGTAAAAAAAGCTAAAAAACTACAGTATATAAATAAATTAATGAAATCCAATAATAAAGTAAAGACTATGTGGAAAATTATAAACGAACAAACGAATAAAAACGTAAAAAAGGTAAAAAAAAACATAACGCTACACGTAAATGACAATGCTATCTCGGACCCGAAGCAAACAGCAAATATATTTAATAACTTCTTTGCGTCTATCGGAGAAGGATATGCGCAAACCTCCGGCAAAGAACCGCGAAACATCTCTGTGGTCCACCGCACTGAAAATATGTTTTCCATGTTCCTAAGTACAGTAGATCCCAGTGAAATAAATTTTACAACAGATTAACAACAGTTATGGAATAGACGAAATACCACCAACCCTAGTCAAACAGTGTGCAGATGAGCTGACCCTTCCATTCTACTTGCTAGTCAATCAGTCTTTTGAGAAAGGAAGATTTCCGAACTACCTAAAAAAAGCCATTATAAAGCCAATTCACAAAAAAGACTAAAAAACCGACCCCTCTAATTACCGCCCTATTGCTCTTTTACCTACAGCCTCGAAAGTATTCGAGAAAGCGATGTGTAATCGCGTCTATTCGTTTTGCGAAAAATATAAAAAATTTCATGAATCCCAGAATGGTTTCCGAAAAACCACTCTACAGTTCTAGCAGTATATAATTCTATCCAGGAAGCCATAAATATAATTGATATGAAAAAATATGCCGTAGGTATACTATTAGACATGACAAAAGCCTACGATAAAGTGCAATTCGACATTCTACTTAACAAGCTACAAGGAATAGGGATCCGCGGAAAATCTTATGAATGGTTCAAATCATATTTGGAAAATAGAGAACACCAAGTCGAAGTAGAATACTACAACGAACATGAAAAACAAATCCAATACATTCGGTCAGATAGCAAGCAAATTAACGCCTCAATCCCCCAAGGGAGTGTTATTGGATGCCTCTTATTTATCATCTATATAAATGACCTCCCTACAATAATAAATGAATCATGTGTTCTGTTTGCCGACGATATCTCAGTACTAACTTCTTGCCACGACAATACCAACTTAACCGAAATACTTACAAGCATACTTAATAAAATAATAACTTGGATGACAGAACACAACCTTGAATTAAACTTCAATAAAACTAAAATCATGTCCTTCCATCCACGTCAGAAAACCCCTTTAGACTTAACATTTATTTACAACGACGCAAAAATTGAAACAGTAAAAGAATTCAACCTACTCGGCTTATCCATAGATACACATTTAAATTGGAAATCACATATTAAAAAGATCAGGTCAAAGCTATCAAAATTTTCCTATGCCCTCCGTGAAATAAAAAAATCCACTAATCTCTCCACTGCTCTGGTTACGTATTATGCCTATGCATACGCATGGTTAAACTACGGCGTAATATTATGGGGAAATAGTACAGACGCATCAACACTATTCATACTACAAAAACGACTGATTAGAATACTAGTTAACATAGATAACACAGACAGCTGCAAACCCCATTTCCAAGAACATAAACTTCTAACCCTACCTTGCATATATATCTTGGAAATGTGCAAATTTGTTAGAAATAATCAAAAACTCTTTACTACACGCGAAAACATACAGACTCGCTACACATTACGACACAAAAACAGACTAAACCAACCAGGTTCAAAGCTAAAAATTCACTCCACAAGCACTTTAGTAATGTCAGTTAAAATATATAATAAACTACCTGATGAAATTAAAAATGAACAAAAATTTAATATCTTTATAAATAAATTAAAACAATTTCTAATCTGTAAATGTTATTATAATGTACATTAATATTTAAATGATAAATTTAATAAATAAACAATAATATCAAAAAAAAAAACGCAATAATAATTTATTTATAATTTGACTGTCCTGAATACCCTTGGCAACAGACCTCATTATATCCTGAATACCAGTTGAGAAAATCTACCTGTAAAAACAATTTTGTATGGGAATTGTCTGATACTGGACATTTGGAAGTTTTATAATGAAAACCTCAGTTTCTTCACAGAACAGCTTTAATTCAGATTTTAGAAATTGTTACATTGAATATTGAAATATTGATCTCGACGCAGCTATGTACTAGTGAGAAGTGAGATAATGTCAAAGTGTGCGGGTGTAAGTAAAAAAAGATTACAAAAAACTAATTATTAAGTTATCACTTGAATGTGCAACTTGGTGGTATTAAATAAACATCAGGCGATGGCGCAGACATCTTCCCCCCCGTTGAAAGACTCCTTTCAACTTCTTCAGTCGTCATCCGTTGAAAAGGTAGGCAAGGGGCAAATCCGAGTGAGAGGCCTCCTGTAGCAGCCTCTGGTAGTTTCCACGTCTGCGACTCGTGTGACGCCGTCGGTCCCAGGAAACAGGCGACTGACTCGTCCCATTCGCCAGCTGAGTGGTGGGACGTTATCCTCCTGGAGAAGAACTAAATCTCCAACTTGCAGGGATGCTGATTTTGTACGCCATTTGGAGCGCTGCTGTAGTTCTGCTACATATTCCTTTTGCCAGCGCTGCCAAAAATGTTGGTGAATTTGTTCAAGCTTCATGTAACGTTGAAGGTTATTCTGGTTATCGTGCTCAAGCGATGGACCAGGCAATGCATTTAGGGCACGCCCTATCAGAAAGTGACCGGGAGTTAGGAAATGGAAGTCGTTAGGGGAGGGGGAGAGTGGGCATAAAGGTCGACTATTAAGCACAGCTTCCACTTGTGTGAAAAGAGTACATATCTCTTCAAACGTTAAATGATTGTTCACCATAACGCGCTTTAAATGGTATTTCGCGGACTTAACGCCGGCTTCCCAGATGCCGCCGAAATGTGGAGCATACGTGGGAGAGAACACAAACCTTATCCCTTCATTGGTAGCAAAATTAACTACAGGTTCATGATTAGTTTTAAGAAAATTGCCGATCTCTTTAGCTGCTGCAACAAAGTTGCGGCCATTATCACAAAATATTTCCGCTGGCCTGCCTCGTCGCGATATAAATCTGCGTAACGTCATAATGAACGCGTTTTTAGACAAATCACTGACGGCTTCCAGGTGCACACATTTATACCGGAAACATACAAACAAACACAAATAGGTTTTGGTTAATCGTGCACCTCGACCCTTTCTATTTAGCGTGAGGAACGGACCAGCGAAGTCAACGCCAACAGTACGAAAAGGAAAATCAGGCGTGATGCGCTGTGCGGGTAAGTTTCCCATCATGGGAGTTAATGTTTTACCTTGTATTCGTCTACATCTGACACAGGCATGTACTGTGCGGTGGGCCAAGTGCCTACCATTTATAGTCCACACAGTCTCTCTTGCACAGGCTAGCAACAGCTGGGGCCCAGCATGCATGTTGTGTAAGTGTTCATAAATAAAATATAATTTGGTGAGCGGATGAGAGGCGTGTAAAAGTATGGGATGTTTTTGAGCATAGTTATAATTAGATAACTCCATTCTACCACCGACTCTCATTACCTTGTCATCATCCAAAAAGGGTGAAAGTGACAAGAGTGTTGCCTTGCTACTTAAAGGTTTATTTTTTAACAAAGTTTTGTACTCTGGAGCAAACGAAGCTTGCTGAGCAATTTTACATAAACCAATAAAAGATGATTCTAATTCACTAACTGTAAATTTACCAAATAATTTATCTTTAAGACATTTATGTCTTATGTTATGTATAAATCTATTGACATACGCAAATATGCGTCTCAATTTTAAAAAAGATGAAAACTTATCTATTTTTAGAATTACTGTTTCAGGTTCCTGAACAACAGCGGAAGTGGATTTTATCTCAGGTAAGTCAGTTTCATTCATTAATTTATTCAAATAGGGCCAATCAGATTCAGGCTGTATTAGAAAACTTGGACCGGACCACCACAAATTAAAAATAATGATTTGATCTGGACTTACGCCCCTTGAGATCAGGTCAGCCGGATTCTGATCAGTCGGCACATAGCGCCACGAAGAACTATCGGTAAGTTCGTTAATTTCGGCTACCCTATTAGCGACAAACGTTTTTAACCTTGCAGAATTGCCACTCAACCAACTGAGGACAACGCTAGAATCGCACCAGTAAATGATGCGATTGACCTCACATCGCAGAGAACTGATAACGGTCTTGCACAACCTTGCAGCTAACAGAGCAGCGCAAAGTTCCAGACGAGGTATTGTCGTCGGCTTCAACGGTGCCACCTTAGACTTAGCACACAGTAAGTTTACCTTTACATCACCAGCTAAGTTGAGTGACCGCAGGTACACACATGCACCGTAAGCGACTTGGGAAGCATCACTGAAGGTATGTATTTCTATATAACCAGGAGCTTCGCATAGCGTTAAACGCGGGATCTGTAAATCTGATAAGAAATGTAAATTGTTAATGAACTTGTTCCAGGATTTCAGAATATCGGAGCTAACTGGTTCATCCCAGTCCTTTTTACTGAGCCATAAAGATTGAAGTATCATTTTAGGTATAATCACACATGGACTGAGAATTCCAAGAGGATCAAAAATCTTGAATGATGCAGACAGTATCGATCGCTTGGTAGCTACATCATTTTTATTGGGAATCTCAATTGATATTTGAAGAGTATCGTTTTTGGGGTTCCAGTCTAATCCTAAAGTATTAGTAGATTCACTTATACTAACCTTATCATTTTGATCAATGACTGTTGATGATAAAATGCTTGGTAAATTCGATCTGAATTTACGTAGTTTGAACCCACCAGATCTTAGAGTATCCGACACCTTGCGTTGAATGTCTAGTAACACGGACTCATTGTTTGATCCGGTGACTAAATCATCGACATAATGGTCGTGTTTAATAATATTGCCTATAAGCTCGTCATCGCAATCCTCTGCCAATACTGACAAACACTTGGTGCTCAAATATGTAGCACTTGCGAGACCATAAGTTACGGTTTTAAGACGTAAAGTTTTTATAGGAAGTGACTCGTCACTTCTCCAAAGTATTAATTGTAAATTACAATCCTTTTCATTTACTCTAACCATCCTAAAGAATTTTTCAATATCAGCTGTTAAAGTATATTTATATTGACGAGCCCGAATCAAAATAGAAAAGATTGAATCTTGAACATTGGGGCCGACCATCTGTAGGTCGTTCAGAGAGAAGCCTGAGGAAGTTCGTGCCGATCCATCAAAGACAACACGAGTCTTTGTCGTTTCACTATTTTGTTTGAACACTGCATGATGGCAAAGATAATAGGATGGAACGGGATTAATAGTCGGACATTCCTCTAAATGGCCTAACTCCAAATATTCTTGAATAAAATTTGAATATTGTAACTTTAATTCTGGATTCTTACGGAAACGTTTTTCTAAATACAAAAATCGTTTCTTAGCCATTACATAAGAATCACCTAAACAATCTGGAGTATCAATTAGGGGCAGCCTAACACAAAATCTACCCGATTCTAAACGGTAAGTATTACGATAGAAATGGTCTTCACATGCCTGCTCTGTTTTGCTAAGATATTGCTTATCTGGAACTTGCTCCAGTTCCCAAAACTTTGTCAATTGAGAATTAATATTGGAATTATCGCATTCGTCACTATCACTAATTGAAACATGACACGGAATATTTTTAGGTGACGAACGATTCCTTAAACTTGGGGAAATAGGGCCGGCAACGAGCCAACCTAGCTTTGAGCTTCGTAGCTTGGGCATGTTATGACCTAATGCTAGCTGATCACATCCTAATAGGTCCCAAAATAGGTCCGCACCTATCAAGACGTCTATAGCCGAAGGCTGATTAAAATTAGGATCAGCTAACTGTATGTTTCTTGGAATATTTAATTTACTAATATCTATAGATTGTTTAGGAATAGCACTTGTTAATTGGTGCAATATATAAAATGACTGCACGACACTATAGTCATTGTTTAATGAATTTAATCGGGCAATGCAACTTTGGTTTACATGTTCTGCTAAGTTGTTGCCTATACCAATAACATTTATAGTATTTATAGCACATACTTGTAATGATAACTTGTTCATGAGTGACTGGCTAATGAATGACGATTGACTTCCACAGTCTAGTAAAGCACGCACTCGAAATTGTTTGTTTGTTTGAGGATTAATAACATTAACTATGGCTGTTGACAAAAGAATGTGATTTCCTATGAAATCATTACTAATTGAATTATTGACTGATATTTCAGTTGAACCGCGGTCTGTATTAGTATTATTGCTGCTGACTGTACTAGCGTTACTTGTACTAGTATTGTTAGAATTAGGTAAATGTAAGAGCGAGTTTTGTCTACGCTTGCACTCACGACAGGGACCCATCTTGCAATCACGTGCACGATGCCCAGTTCGTAAACAATTGGTGCATAATTGCAACTTAAATGTTTCATCTCGTCGTTCTTGAACACTCTTCGCTAGAAAAGTCGGGCAGTCGTATATCCAATGGTCACCCTTACAGATAAAGCAGTGCTTAGCGACAGAGCCGGTGTTCTGAACCGTAGATGAAAAGGATTTAGTACTACGAGAATTATTATTGTTGTGTTGGCGTGATTGTGTTACTTTGGGTATATCAGAGTTGTTTTGATACATAGTTTCTAACACATCAGCGCGATCAGTTAGGAACTTGTTGAAATCCTTTAGAGCGGGGAGATCGGAGAAACTATTACGATATTCTTCCCACTTCATGGCGGTACGACTATCTAATTTTGGTATAAGAATTTTAATAATTATCATGTCAAACAGTTCATCTTGTTTAGCTAAGCTTGCCAATGCTCGCAAGTTTTTAGTTACGTGGTCAACTAGAAACCTCAGTGATTTGTCTGATTCACGTTTGTGTTGTTGCTGTGCTGATTCAAAATATAACAATGAATTGAGGTGTTGATTTATAAGTTGGCGCTTGTTATCGTAACGATCGCACAAGAGCTGCCATGCAGTTTCATAGTTAGCTTCACAAATCTCTAAATTAGATATAATTCGCGCGGCTTCATTTTCGAGATACGATACCAAATAATGGAACTTATGAACAGGCTTGATACGCTCATTATTATGAATGAGCGACAAATAGGTATCTCGAATCTCAAGCCAGCGGAAATAAGCGCCATCGAACCTTGCGATTTGTATTTGTGGTAATTTAAAATCAACATGATGACATTGAGATGACTGATCGTGATGACATTGTGATGAGTTGTGCAAATCAGATTCGAAAGAAGTATTTTTATACTTATCAAGTTGCTCTTCAGCAATTGCAAGATGTGAAGTAAAGATCTGCTCAATTTCATCACGTTCGTCGATCTCAGAGTCCATATTGTCGCAATTGATTACCTCAATCTGAACCTGTAGTTCATCGAATTTGCTAGACATAGCTCGTATTTTACTAACATTAATCTCTAACTCTTTAGCTTGAGTTTTAGTTAATTTAGAAGAGCATACTACATCTAAATACTTCTTGAATTTCGTTAAACGACCTTTGACCGAGCTACGTTTAGCAGACAATTCTTTCAATTGTTTTGCATTACTGTCTTTATCTTCGCTTAAAGACATCTTGTTTATTAATAATTAGTAGTAGCAACAACAAACGATAAACTAGCACAGACCACTTTAGAAAAATAGTTATAGTTGATTGAGTAATCTAAACAGTAACACACTAATGTCAAAATGAAGGAATAAAGTTATATGTTTGAAATCTTATCTGATACTCCTTCGGCGGCACCTGGGGCCTAACGCAACCACGCGGCAGCAAGCGCGTCAATAGCGCGGCAGCAGCGCAGCGGCGCGGCGGCGGCAGCGCAGCAGCGCGGCGCGGTGGCGGACTGGGCGTAGCGAGGCGCCGACGCCACCCGAACGCGGCTAGCGGTAACCGGCTGTGTCAGGCGGCGCCCTGAAATAGTCGGCCGAAAGTATTTGAAATAATGTGAACTAGAATAATCACAATTTTTACAGATGATCACGTAGGTAGTTGACACTAAACAATGGATTTTAATTTTACTATTTTAGGATATTTACTGGTTATTTACTTGAAATAAGGTTTAAAATAGCTAGATACTTCGTTAAACTAATGAAATACACAAGTGGAATGTACCAAACAGCGACCCTTTTGATAGGAAAATAGGTTTAGGTACCAGGGTAAACTATAGGAAAGGCACTTAACTGATAGGCGAGGCTGTTGCTTCTGGCTACACTGGTCCTCGCTGGTGGCTGTGGCACTAATAGGTACACGAGCTGCTCGCAGATGTTGACGGAATCCTCGAACTGGCGTGGCAGGCTGACGGTGAACCTCGACGTCGTAGAAGCTAAGGCTGGGCGCGGCGCGTTATGCTGACCGACCTGGCTGGCTTAGTTGTCTTCTATTATGGTGTTCTTGCGTCTGTAGTCCTCCACGATGAATCTTTGGTAGATTTCCTTTTGATGAGAATTCTTTGTCTTCGTAGGTACTCGATCCGAATTTTGCAAATGCTGTCCTGTCACGGTCGCCAATTAATGTCTGATACTGGACATTTGGAAGTTTTATAATGAAAACCTCAGTTTCTTCACAGAACAGCTTTAATTCAGATTTTAGAAATTGTTACATTGAATATTGAAATATTGATCTCGACGCAGCTATGTACTAGTGAGAAGTGAGATAATGTCAAAGTGTGCGGGTGTAAGTAAAAAAAGATTACAAAAAACTAATTATTAAGTTATCACTTGAATGTGCAACTTGGTGGTATTAAATAAACATCAGGCGATGGCGCAGACAGGAATTAATATTTTCCCTAATTTGATTAATATCCTGTTCATCTGTGATATCTGTTACATCGTCGCCAAATTCCGAGACCATCTTATTTTCACTAGATCCTGATAGTCTTGTTCCGAAAAGAGCCTCAGAAGGAGTGCGATTAATGCCTTTATTAAAAGTATTGTTCACACCCCATTGCACATCTAACAAGTGGTCGTCCCATTTATTGTCAGCCGTGCCTACACACTTTGCAGTAAGAGCGTCTATTATTGTTTTGTTGTAGCGCTCTACCTGCCCGTTCGCTCTAGGAGTGGCTACAGCATTCAATATATGTTTCACACCCTTATCGGTCATAAATTTCCTAAAAATATCACTGTTAAATGAAGTACCGCGGTTAGATATAAGCCGCCTTGGGACTCCAAAATTACCAAAGTACTCGCGGAATACTTTTTTTGATGTAGAAGTCTTTTATTCTCAATGATCTCTAAACAACTTATCATTTTTTAATTTGTAATTGGTTTTAATATCTATAACATTATCTAAATTGGGGTCTTATAATATTCCTACAATTCTTTGTATTTCGCCATCCGAACGTTGAACTGTGGCTAACCAATTATCATCATTTACAATCATAACATTGAATTTTATCTGTTCGTCTCTTATAGGATTACGGCTCAGAGCGTCGACGTGAGACATTGATTTTCCTGGTCGGTATTCAATACTAAAGTTAAATTCTTGCATTTGCTCCTACCATCGAGCTACCCGAGGAATCATGTCCCTTTTCTGGAAAGTGGCTCTTAAAGAATTGCAATCAGTAACGATCTTAAATGGGATCCCAATTAAATAAACTCTAAATTTATGTAAGGATGATACAGCTGCTAAGGTTTCAAGATCATAAGATGAATAATTCTGTTCCTCTGGAGTCGTTTGCCGACTAAAATATGCAACCGGTCTAAGAACACTATCATATTTTTGAAGAAGGATACCAGCAACGCCTAATTTACAAGCGTCAGTATGCAGTTCTGTGGTTAAATTTGGATCGTATAAAGCCAATGTAGGCTTACGCATAAGTTCAGCCTGTAGTTTTCTAAATGAATTTTCTTGATCTGGGCCCCAAACCCATTTAATATCCTTCCTCAACAAATATGTCAGTGGTTTTGCTATGACTGAGAAATTTGGCACAAATCTTCTAAAAAAACTGGCTAACCCAAGGAACTGTCGAACGTTATGTTGACTAGTAGGAGTTGGGAACTTCTCTACTGCTTCTACCTTCTTTGATCCAGGTCGAATACCATCAGCAGATATCTCAAACCCTAAGTATTCTACTTTAGGACTAAAGAACGTACATTTGGATAAATTCAATGTAAGACCAGCATGAGTGAATAACTGTAATATCGATTCTAACTGTAAAATGCCCTCACTAAATGTTTTAGATGGTATAATAATATCATCCAAATACGCCAGCGCTTCCCTCTGACGCGCTTTACCTAATATTTGGTTCATTAGACGTTGAAATGTTGCAGGAGCATTTGCAAGACCAAACGGCATCCTGTTAAATTCAAAATGGCCGTCTGGAGTCACGAATGCAGTTTTATGTTTGTCCTCTTCCCTAATCTGTATTTGATAATAGCCAGATTTTAAATCAAGTGTAGTATAAAGCTTATGGCCTGCAAGTATATCTAACTGATCATCGATCAACGGCATAGGACAGTTTTCTTTAATAGTCTTCTTATTTAACGCACTATAATCTATGCACAGTCTAATCTCGCCACTCTTCTTCCTGACAAGAACGATTGGACTAGCATATACCGATGTTGATGGACGGACTATACCGTTGTCCAATAGTTCTGAAACCATATTTCTAACCTCCTCTTTTCTTTAATAGCTAACCTATATGGTCGGTAAACCACAGGTTCATTGTTATCAAGGTTTATTGCCATTTCTCCTACTGAAGTACAGCCTAACTCATTCAAATTGAATGCGAAAGAACTTCTAAACTGATTTAGTAAAGCTAGTAACTGTTTCCGTTCGGCAGTAGATAAATCTAAACCAGTATCAACATTTGAAATACTAATAGGATCTACGCACGATACTGATTGAACTTTAAATTGACTTTCTTCACGTGCGACCCTTCCTCTAGCAATAAGCTTGTCTTTATGCAACGCAATAGGAACAGCACCCCAAGAATTTAGCACTATTTCGCCTATTCCCTCTTGAATACGAAATAACCCTGTTAAAACTGAGAACATAGAATCAGCTTCAATCCTAAAACCTCCATCAATAAATATTACTCCATCATAGCTAGGCGCTGTGTAAACGTCAACCGTTGTAATTCCTGAAACGGTGGCATCACTTTTACAGTACAGATCTATTTTGTTGTTTTCAGTAATTGTATCACTGAACTCCTTAATTTCTAAATGATCTTTAGTCTTATGAATCTCAATATGTGGTTGCTCTGTAAAAGTGTGCCCAATCATCACTGGTACTTGCATGACACTATCTGGTACTATCACTAACTCTAAGTTGGCGACTACTTCATCAATAGAAATACAAACAGATTGCTTGCCCAAAGAGAGAACGGTTGAGTTACCAAATCCTACTAGTACTGAATTGTCTACTTCATAACCTACACGTAGCTTTTTTAAATTCAGATAACTTCATCATGGAACACTCACTGCCTAGATCTACATACGATTCAAATGGAACATTATTAATTAATGCGACTTTAAAATATTTATCATTTGTTTTTTTCAAACTAGATACACGCATAACATTCTTTTCAGCCGCTGGAAGTTTAGTAAAACAACGATCTGTTTCATGCCCAAATCTGTCGCATCTAGTACATTTTTTGACAGGTTGTGAGCATTGTTGAATATGATGGCCCTCTTGTTTACAGTTGAAGCAGCGTTGAGTTTTATTTAGGAGGCGCGGTTGAGAATCCTGTTTACCATTTTTACTGGTGGATGTAATTGTTTTACGGTCACCAGGTTTTAAGTTTTTAGAATTTCGTAAATATGTAAGTAGTTTGTAGGAGATGTAAGTGTTGTGTGTGTCTCCTCTTCGTGATGTGAAACTATCTTCGGGGAACACAATTAAACGATCCAGACACTTTGACAACAGTTTATTCTCACCACTACTATTAACAAAAACAAGTACAAGCGGATAGTTATAATAAATAGGCGATCGTAAGCGTTATAGCGTATACGGAAGAATTAGATTCGCGTAGCAAGCGAGCGTGCGTCTGCCAAGAGGGTGCGAGACGGACTGAGGAGCGCATTGCGAGCGTTATCGGGATCATCGAATTGTACTGCTTCTGCCCCTAATCGTACTGAGCGATCGTCAATCCCATGCGAGATGCAATCTACTGCCTTCTACCTACTATACCGCACCTATTGATCAACACTATTTTATCATAGTAATAATTTTCTAAAGACTCTCCGAAACGAGCTCGTTTGAAAAGCATATTGCTAAGCATCTCCCCGTAATTTTCATCGGAAGGGAAAGCTGACCGTAGTTTATCCTGCCACTCTTCCCATGTAAAAAGCACGGATGGTAAACCCTCGTACCAACGCTGAGCTACCCCACGCAATTTCGGAAGAGCAAAATGAACGGTTTGCTTTTCAGACCACCCATAAATAGAAGCGCACTCGTTAACTTTATGTAGCCACATGGACATCGTTTGTTCTTTCTTTGCCGGGTCAAATTCTGGTACAGCATTATTGAGATTCCCTAATTTATGCATAGGATCTTCTCCTTTCAAAGACGTTAACACTTGTAAAAGTTGCGACATGCTAACATTATTATTGGAAGACTCACCGACATCGTTCGGTTGCTGTTTGTTGTTTTCCACCTGGTACGTGGCTGCATTCATTTTCGAGCTGGCGTCCTGTTCCTGGGCCGGCTGCAGGATCGGCTCCTGGGCCGACGGCATGAATTGCGGCGCCTATCGCAGGACCGCGAGACGCGCCTCCCCAATACCACGGAATGTTGGCTGCACTTGCTCGCCGGTGTCAGCGACCGGCTGGTGCGCCGATGCGACCGGCGACAGCTCCGACTTCTGTATCGCTGTCTTCAATTAACTTCTGTGGCATCCGCACGACTCCGGGAGCGGGACGAACGGCTGAAGCCATGCCCCCTTTCCCGACTGCATGAGCGCCTCTGTGATCTTCGTTGAGGTGTCCTCACAGCACGGCCATCCGAAGGTAACACCCGGCTCCGTGATTTTCGCACACTTCTGTTACTTTCTACGGCGTGAGATTGCTCACAAGGCGACAATTGGTGCACATTTTCCATTATTAAACTGAAACAAAATATCAACGGACAAAAAGCTGCATTTAAAATAAAAACTAACTACACGTGTCATAGGAGCGAACTACAAACAATTTAAAACAAAAACAGGATCAAATAACGACCATGTACAGTCGGCTTCACGATGTGGGTACCCCCCTTGAAAGCACCTACGTTCGAACCCGCGATGGCCACATACCAAGTTTTGTATTTTATTGTAATATTTTTTCAAACAGTTTATAGATAAACAACAATGCACAAGAATATTTCATCACTTTTAGTAACAGTTAAGTCGGTCTAGAGGTTTAAGATGCGGTATGCGAAACCGCTGGTCCGGGTTCTATACTGGCAGTCTTATAAAATGGGATTTTGTTTTCGTAAAATTATCTTTTTGTTATACTATTTATGCAACTTTTTATTTTTATATATTGTTTTATCTAGTAGGTTTACATATTAAAATGAAAGATTTTTTAATTTTTTTTAGTAAATTTATTATAAATTGAATAACTTAAATATATATCATTATAGATAACTATAAAAAGTTAGTATCACTTCACTGCAAAATAGCTAACTTACAACAACTTCATAATGGTTGACAATTTACCTTTCAAACTAGTAGAATAATTTTCATAAATTAACGAGTGAAAAACATGTTATCATTAGTTAACATTCTAATGAAGAAACAATTGACATCTCTCGTAACTCATAAATATTATCTACCTCCAATTACTATTAGCTATTAATCACAATAATGAAAAAGTGAGATCAAATGACTTATATTTCAATGTGTCAATGTCGACACTAAGTATTTTATTTTAATTATAACGATATAAACCAAACAGGATTACGGGCTCAAACATATATAGATCGCAATTAGAACCCACTCACCTATTTACTATAAGTAAGTCGTTTAGTTTTTTATAATAATAAATAAATTAATAGCGGAGGGGATGACCCTCACTGAGTAATATTTGCTGTAGTCGGCTTCTCATTTGAGTAACCATATTCCAGCCTATATCTCTACCACGCATCAATTCCCAAGTCCTTATGACTTCTTGTTGTAGATTCTCCTTGGACTTCAATTGAGTCCCAATTTAAAATCATTTGACCCCACATATTTTCAATTGGATTAAGATCCGGACTTTTAGCTGGCCAGGCGATAACAGTTATATCAGCCTGTAAACTTAGCCACTTCTTCACCATTCGGGATCGATGCACAGCACAGTTATCATGGACGAAATATATTTGTCCTTCTGGGTACGCAACACGCACTGTAGGCAACATAACCTCTTGCAATATTTGAAGATATGTCTTGCCATTCATGCGCCCGCCTATTTCTGTTAATTCGCCTGGGCCCAGAGATGACATCCATCCCCAGTAACCTGAAAATAAGTTGATTTTAGTAACATAATACCTATTACTTTATTAGGTAGGTTACTAACTATAATGTTTATGTTGTTTTTGTGTTTGTTTAAAATATTGTGCTGATAAACATTGCTAAATAATAGCTTAATTTCCCATAATAATATCAATAAAAATAAAATTAAATCTGTCATAACATGGAAATCAGTAATTTATTTACATATATGTAACAAAGCCGTTTATTTACCTAATGTTATTCTACCACTGGACCTGGGGGCCAAGTCTGCTAACGCAGTTGTGTCAGAATGGCCGATCATTGGCACCGTAATTGAAGAGTTTTGACAGTTTTGCTAATCTCCTAATTGAAAGGCGTCTTTATGATTTTCCAATGACGTGCCACTGACACTCCATTGGAGAAATTGTGTGTATTTGGTAATCTCGTACTGACAAGCTCCTATTATTTTGACTTCCCTATGGACCACTGTCACGCCATTATGAATTTAGGAGGTTACACACTATTGGTACAAATGGTCATGGCGTTGCCTTGGTATGGTCGTCATAATGACCAATCATTGAAAATAGCAGACTTGGCCCCCTGTTCGGTAATATGTTTTGTGGATTGTAGCGTTCGTTAGGTTTCCGCCATAGTATTTTCTTCCCATCATTATCGGACCTAAAAGTTTTTTCGTCCGTGAAAATAACTATGTTATTTTGCCAGTCGAAGTCCATAAGCTCCTGTGCGAACCGAACTCGTGCTGCCCGATGAGCTGCTGACAGTTGAATTTTCTTGGGCGATAATTGTGAATGCCTGCTGCATGCAAGTGCCTCCGAACTGTGTCGATTGAGATGCCGTGTCGTTGAGCACTTGAGCGAGTGGTTGCGAACGGCAAATTCAAGTGAACATTTACTATGTCACGGTGGCGTTCACACTTGTTTGTATAGATGCCTGAACTTCTCCGCCCAAAGGGTTTTGACTTCACATCACCAGTATCCAAATAACGTCGCACCCACAAGCGCACCGTTTTTCTCTGTGTAGAAAATATATTTTAAGTTAGTCAATCGAGCGACAGTGTTTACGAACTAATTATTTATTATTAGATAATATTTGATTTACCGCTATGCCCAGCTGTCTGGCAATCCCTTTAATGCTTGCATTTTGTTCGTAAATAACCACAATCTTTGTTCTCAAGAAATTATCTATCATTTTAAATAATTGTCTATTGTTTTTAACACAAACACGTATAGTATGCGAAAGGTGAAACAAAACTAGACTCATCAGACGGTAACTTCAATAAATTAGAAAAATGTATGCTTAACTACCCTCAATTAACAAACTATGCATTCTGAGTTCATATAATATATCGATTAGACAGAGACAGAATTATAACTGAGTTCATATAATATATCGATTAGACAGAGACAGAATTATAAGCAACTAGATTGATAATTCATCATATTATTAACTACTTAACTGGCTTAGTTGGTAAGAGCTCGCGGTAATTAAAAAATAACTAACGAT
Source organism: Tiliacea citrago (assembly GCA_963921375.1). NCBI lineage: Eukaryota > Metazoa > Arthropoda > Insecta > Lepidoptera > Noctuidae > Tiliacea > Tiliacea citrago. The sequence goes on from OY992801.1 coordinate 188,784, forward strand.
TCGATGGTTCGAATCTCGTCCGGGCAGAATGAACACTTTTTGTATTATTCTTAAGGATGTGTATGTTTATATTGCAAAGTTGTAGCAAAATTAATTTTAATACAACTGGGGTACCCAATTGATGCAGCCCACTGTACTAAGTTGCATTTAAAATTAATTAAAAAGCTACACATAAAATTACTGACTACAACCAATTTTGTAGGTTAAGGCCAGGATATTCGAGCGCAGTAGGCATTTAGCGCTACCTCAATCGCCGCGAGCCAGTCGCGCGAAAACGCAGTTCAAATGAACTCGGTGACCCCGCTGTGCAAAAATTTTGCGTCACAGTATAAAATTGTAACAGTAAGTACAATTAACTTTGTTTTACGGAATTCATGTTAATGTTTCGGGTGTTTATTTTTAGGGAAATATAAGTAAGCAACACAATTTATTTTATTACCTACCTACAATTGTTTTTTTTTAATGTCACTAACACTGTCTCCTTTTCTTTCATGACTGTTACAGCGCTTCCGCACTACGCTTACCGATGCGGTTTTTGTAATTTTTGTTTGATTAGAAAACTACTGGAGGGATTTGGATGAGAATTTCGGTATTCTGTAGCTTTAGTTTTCACCTATCACATAGGCTATGTTTTATAACTAGGTAATAGTCCACGCGTACGAAGTCGCGGGGCTAGTTATTTATTATTACTTATATAGGGTGCCTGGTAATTAGTGTTACCTTTTTTAGTTAAAAAAAAATCAGCTGTTCCATACATTTTGACGAGTTTTGCGAACATGTAGGGAATAGCTGATTTTTTTTTCGCGATTTCACATTTGGTTTCATAGTAAAAGTTGTTCATAATGATGAGTAAAGTTACGTGTTTAAGTTTCGGTCACTAATTACCAGTCACCTTATATACTTTGGACTAAATAAATTCCAATAAAACTCATTACCATATAATACACAGGATAGTAAATTCTTTATTAGAAATAAGAAATACTAAAATATATAAAAAAAACGATATAATCATTTACTCACGGCAATTAAAAGCAATTGAACATAAACAATCAAAAATCACAAATATTAATCACGCGCGTGCTTGGACCTGGTTGCTGCAAATCTGGTTGAGGTAGAGAATGTGCACTGGATGCGCACTTATCAGGCTGCTCATTTTCTTTGTCGTGTAATGCATGGTTTCTTATTGGCATGCCACGTGCATTTCTACTGTCTACGATTTCTGGCAGTAAGCATTTGAGGTAAAACTGTACCAGCTTTGGCTCCATACTTGCTACCCAGAAATTGTCATCTCTTTCTATGCGTTCTATGTACAAAGGCTCATTCTCACCTGCCCAGATTCCAAGAAGACATACATGCCGTCCTGTGACATGTAGTTGGCCCTGAATTTGGTAGTACCAATTGCTCTTTTTATTTATGGAACAGGTATTCGTATTTTTGTTATATTTTAATAATTGAATTTTATTTTCTTCAATTGCTTTTGCCATTCCTTTTTTGGAAGCTGTGATAGGACACTTTATTTCAACTATCATGTCATCATCTATCAACCCGTCAGGAGTGGCCCCAATAAATGGGTGTATGGAGTCGATAAATAATCCGCAGGGCGAGATCTCGACATTCTCCTGTCTCTGCAATTGCAGCAGCGCCTGTTTTTCATTCTCTATTCCATGAGCAATGGAAGTCACATGGGCCAAATTTTTCTTATATAATATATTTTTTACCAAATTAGCTGTACTTGATGATGATTTTCGTTTGCATATTGGGCCAAAATTCGATGCTGTAATTAATTTTCGTCTTATCTCCAACCACTCACTACTTTCCCTTTGCAATATAGTTGCTCGTTCTATTGACTTTTTGTCTGCGGTAAGCGATTCTAGGTTTTTTATGAATTCTTCTTGCGCCATTTGTAGTTCTTCTTGTGACATGTCTGGTGCAGAACTGGCAGGGCCATAATCGTGTTGTTTTTTGTTTGTCTCTTTCAAAGCTCTTTTTTTCTTGACTGGGTGCTCTACAAAATACTTCCGTTTAAGTGCTCTCTTTTTTTCCATCTCTTCAATATTACCGCCGGGATCTTTGCCTGTGAATACTTTTTGGATGGACGAAATAGCAGATTTCGTGTTAAACGAGACTACTGCTGCTGAGCATCTGCCTTGGTAGCCTCGTTTTTGGGCTAAATTGATCCTTTTCCCCCCAATAAACTTAGCTATAACGCTATTAAAGCATTCGACAATATTGGTATCCACATCTTCAATTAAACTTCGCGATTTAGCTGCTACACTTGAAACAATTGCATTGATACGAAATGCGTACGTTGAGTTTTGTATCTTTTTGAGTTCGTTTTTGTCATTGTCTTTTTTTTCACAGTAGTAGCTCTGGCACATTCTGTGATCGCCGTAAGCGTGTGGCATCGAATTGACAATATCATTGTGCAGAATCGATATGGCAACATTTCTAGGATTCTCAGAAGCCTTGTGATGTTTTATGCATTTCACAATAGCTTTCCTCATTGTCATTATTCTTACGTTGGTAAGCGTTTTTCGATATTGTAGCAAATACTTGGTTTCCGTTGTCAGTCCACGTAATTTTTTACAGAAATTTCTCAATATATGATTGCGGCACTCAATTTTCTCAACTGTCACATTTTGAGTTTCATAGGGTTTGGCGTTGAGTATTTTTGCGTATGTCGAAGCATCACCATCCCCTATCATTCTATTGTAAATTAGACCGTACATAGAAATTGAAGATTTGAACCCTTCTAGTATTATTTCAGTCTCCATTGAACTCGAAGACCCCTGAAAGTTTTTGAAACAAACATGTTCCTTTGGAGCAATATTTTTACTTTCTGCTCTGGCACACACCGAACAATACTTATTTTTTACTCCAATATAAAGGACCTTTTTAGTTTTCCTCCCGATTATTGCCGCAGTACCGGAAGAAGCTTTATAATTGGTACCGTACGACCTCGCACACCACGATCCATCTACAAAAACATCAATTATAGGATAACCGTTTTTGATTCGGCCTTCTGCAATAGCCATCTCTCTTTCTTTTTTAGCAGCAACCTCCATAGATGCACTTGCTGTTTGTTCCCATTTTTCATAAACTTCAGTTTGTAACTTGTTGTAGTAGTTTGGAGAAAATATAGGAACATCCATAGAAGAGCACAGTTCTTCAAACTGTGCAAATCCAATGCCAGTAGCCACGATACCAGTAGTTGCAGCTATGTTTAAATTTACTCGCTCAGTATTCTCAGTATCTTCCGAATGGATGAGACAGGTTTCTTGACACATACCGCATTGTAATTTAAAAACTGAAGTCAGCCCTAGTCTTTTTTCGCTAATCAAGCGAAAGCTACTAATTTTACAATCAAATAGACTGCTGTGACGCGCTTTTTCTTGCAGTTCTCGCAAAAGAAAATTTATGTCGACAATTCTTCGTCCTGAAACGGGTTGAGAGTCATCTTCTTTGTTTTCCACTTCAACAGTAAAATCATATGAATCAGGACTGACACTGAAACAATAAAAGGAAAAAAGTTAGCATTGCCACGTTGTATGGTATGCTTTGTCTTTGGGCAAAATAGAGGCCAACATTTATTTTAGTTATACTTAGTTTTAAGATTATATTAATATCTGTTTTATAAGTGTTTCCCTATACATAAATTCATACAAATAAACATATTCCAGATATTAAAATTCATTAGAATTTGGAAAACCGACTTGGCTAGTTGAGAAGTTATTACAGGTTCAGGAGCTCCAGGTGAAACAAGTACGTAATATTTAATATTTTTTTTTTTTTTTTTTATCGATTATTAATACTAATAATAAAATACACTAAACTTACTCATTAGGCAAGTCAACAGGATCCAGTGCAATAGAAGCGGTATCAAATTCTCTAGTTCCATCTTCACTGGTACTTTCCGGTGCTTCAGAGTGTCTGAAAGATCAATGCAAAAAAAGCCAATTTAGCCGCATTTGCAGGGTTATCCATATTGCTTAGTTTCATAGGTACCTATGTAGTATCTTATATATAAAATTCTCGTGTCACAATGTTAGTTACCATACTCCTCCGAATCGGCTTGACCAATTTTTATGAAATTTTATATGCATATTCAGTAGGTCTGAGAATCGGCTATTGTCTATTTTTTATACCGGTAGGTAGGTATGGTAGGGAGGTAGGTAGCGTAGGGAGTTAGGGAGGTAGGTAGGTAGGTAGGTAGGGTAGGTAGGTAGGTAGGTAGGGTAGGTAGGTAGGTAGGGTAGGTAGATAGGTAGGGTAGGTAGGTGGGTAGGTAGGGTAGGTAGGTGGGGTAGGTAGGTAGGGTAGGTAGGTAGGTAGGGTACGCCGTAGATAAGTACCGCAACCCGTGCGAAGCCGGGGCGGGCAGCTAGTATTATAATAAGAAGCGAAGTATAAAAACATATTATTTAAAAAAACAAAAACCCGTCTGCAAAAACATAACTGAAAAGAGAAAAACAAGCATTATAATCTATAGAATTTTGGTATGTGCAGGCAATTTCCCGCAGGAAGTCAGTCAGTAAGTCGGTAAGTTAGCCGGTAAGTCAGCCGGTAAGTCAGTCGGTAAGTCGGTCGGTAAGTCTGGAGATAACAGATATCTACACTAGTCATTATTTTGTGTGAAACTACAAAAACATCAACAACCTTGCATTACTATTATAATTTGTACAATAGATACCTACAGTAGGCGTGCGAGTTGAATTGATGCAGTAGGTACACTAGGTACGTGTCTGACGCTCACGTAGTAGAACCTACCTATAGCGCCTGAGCGAGAAGCAAATACTGCCGTCGCGTCGCGTTGTCGCCATTCTAAATCCCATTGAAAAAATCGAGTTGTAGGTTAGGTACTTACTGTTCGCGGGTGCACTTTTTTGTAAATACGCCTTTGCATCTTGGTATAGATGAACTGCAAAGATAAAAGTTTCATTTGCAAAAATGATCTTTGGTATAGTTGTGTTACTGTTCTTTCTGTAAACTGTAATATTAAAAACGAGTAGGTAATTATAATATACGTAGAAAAATTATAATCAAACTTACCTTATTTTTTTTTTGAGCTTCCGCAGTTCTATCCTGGATATTTTTTTCTTCCTTCTGTTCTTATTCCCCATAATTTAATCTTTAATACCTCTTATATTACAACTTAAACTAATATCTACAGTTAAATTATTAACACTAGAACCTAAAACTATATAATATTCAGACTGATTTTTAAAACTAACACACACGGCAAACAACAATAATAATTTATCGTATATTTTGCGGGGAACGTAGCGAGCTAGCAACAGCGACACAGGTCCGACCTCAAAGACGCCTGGCCGGCTACTGAAACGAAGCGCGCGGGCCGCATTATTATATAATATCTTGTTAAAACAATAAAAAACTGTTTTGAGAAAAATGAACCGTAGAATATTCTTCGTAATTTCATTGCCTATTTTTTGACATGTTTTTCGGGAGTAAACGTTGGGTCTACTTCAAGTACGACTTAAAAAAACGATCAAAAATTCGCGAAACAGGGAGTTTTCGCGATTTTTTTTGATCGAGTAAAGTTGACAATATCGTGTTTTGAACCATAGAATAATCAAGAATATTTATTAAACTACAACATATATTTTTATCAGATCAAAACAAATAATATTTGATTGTTTAATGTTGAATCAAAAATAGGTCGATTCTGAGAGTCCTGGCCTTAATCAAAGATTTCAAGCAAAAGAAAGAAAGAAGACAAAAAAAATAGTGCACAAAGAAGAGGGGTACAAAGTATCCCACTTCTGAAATGTAAGACGAGCCAGAGCAAAAGAGAGATAAAAGCGTTCATTTGTATAAATAAGCATGATATCTTTACTAGGTTTAATCACTGGGTAAAATAAAAGCATAAATATTACGGCAATACATTTATAATTATATTATTACAATTTTCAGTACTTACATGGGTATTACTACGTCCTTACACTTTCGCAGTCCAATCATTATTCGGATTCGTCTAGAGATAATCTATCTCTGGGCTCCATCTGTTCTATACTTTTTGGGACGTATAGGTAGACACGTATAATATAGATAGGTAGTTAGACACATCCGGATAGATATGTTTTATACCAATTGTGCGTAGGTATATGCTTTAATACAAATAATTCATTTTCTAATCAGGTATTTTACATTCATAATAATAATAAGAAGTGTGAACTATGACAGTATTTACTAGTGATAATTAAAATTACTGAAAAGAAAAGGATAAATAAATCAAAGACAACTTAAATTACAAAACATATACATATTATTTCACACTGGACAGACTTGTCTCCATACAAATGACAGCTAATTTTGTGTGTCAATTTGAAGCGCCACTACGGCTGTCCCGAGAATCAATTTTGACGTACACTGCAAATTCACTAGTGATTGACAAATTCTAATCGATAAAATTTCGATATTCAATACCTAAAGTTGATACAGCTCAGGTTGATTGCGTAGTTGCTTTAAACCCGTTTCTCGGCAGTGTGGTAGTATTAACTTGGCTACGATTTTAAGCACATACCAACCTACTAACGTTAGATCTGCACATCAGACTTATACAAGCATATATTATTATAGGCAGACCTGCAGGGTATGAACTGAAAAGTTATACTAATGGGGCAAATCTTAAAACTAAACTACTTATTTCAATAAATATGGGTAGAATTTTAAAAAAACCTGGGCTAGTCCCATATGCTATGCGAGGTCGATTTAGGGACTACTCACACTTATTTAGCTCTATTCAGCTTATGCACAGGAAACAACGATTTTGTACAGACACGCGTACGCATCCGTTCAGCTTTCCGCGTCTATTTAGCTTTCACGGCAAACAAGTTTAAAATGAGGACAAAAGTGCTATTATCATGCGAGTGCTATAGATAGAGTTCAGCGCTGTTCTGCCGCGTACAGCGCTGTTCTGCCGCGTACAGCGCTGTTCTGCCGCGTTCAGTGCTGTTCCGCCGCATTCGGCGTCGAACGCGGCGTTACGATAGTGTTCCCTACCATGTGCGAATGTGTGCAGGATCTAGTAATACTTTTTCCGAAGCATTATGCAAATGTTGATTGCATTAGAAGAAGAATGGAGTTATTAGAAAACTGGAGAAAATGTGGACCTCGAAAAAATAAACATTAAACAGCTATGTGAACACAATGCATATAAGTTCTTTGTGTCGCAAAGTAACATACATAATTATGTATTTAGATGACAAGTTATGGTCACAGGGTGTCATATTTCGACGTTTTGTTAATTATAAAACAAAACGTAATGGTACATAGAAAGAAGTAGATCTCGGCATTAATAAATGTTTATAATGGGTGATGATACTTATACATTCGTAAGTTTTAATTGCAAAAATGTCAAGCGCTCTGTACACAGCATACGTGAATTATGTAAAAATCGGATATCATTGCATTACAAGAAACATAGTTGCTGCCGGAGGATATCTCATTCTTTAATACAATAAGTGATGAGTTCAGCTGCACAGGAGTGTCGGCAGTGGACACCTCCGCAGGTATAGTGTGCGGCAGGCCACATGGCGGGGTTGCCCTTCTATGGAGACGTCATCTGTTTCGTGACGTGACTATTGTGCAGTACGGTAATTCTCGTGTTTGTGCGGTAAAAATAGTCATACAAGATAAATCCATTTTAGTGTTTACAAGCCAACGGACACTGTTGTGAATTTGACGGATTTTACGGACACTCTGAGCTCAGTGAGTGCTATTATAGATAACTACTAGCTTTTGCCCGCGGCTTCGCCCGCGTGGATGTCAGAGAAAATGTCACGAGAACGTACTACCGAAATTAAATTAAAGTAGACCTACAGTGGCGGGCTGATAATATCAATAGTTTACACAAAAGTATAGCAAACTCAAAATATGATTTGGAAATATTTACAGATGCGTCTAGAAGTGGGTGGGGGCTGTTTGTAATGATAATAGGGTTCATGGGTTCTGGAAAGAGACTGAAAAAGTATATCTCATAAATTATCTAGAACTACTCGCCATATTTTAGCCTTGAAAATGTTTGTCAAATACAAACAATATTTATTTATATTGTTGCATGTTTATAATAAGACTGCCATATCATATACTATCCGAATGGGAGGTATTCAGTACCCACATTTAAATAACTTAGCCAGAAGCATATGGCAATGGTGTGAAAATAGACAAATTTGGCTATTTGCTTCTTACATAAAGTCAAAGGATTACAAAGAAGCAGATGAAGAATCTCGTAGAGGCAATCCTGACATAGAGTGGGATCTGAATATAGAGTGGGTACTGAATATAGAGTGGGAACTGAACATAGAGTGGGAACTGAACATAGAGTGGGAACTGAACATAGAGTGGGAATTGAACATAGAGTAGGAACTGAACATAGAGTGGGAACTGAACATAGAGTGGGAACTGAACATAGAGTGGTAACTGAACATAGAGTGGGAACTGAACATAGAGTGGTAACTGAACATAGAGTGGGAACTGAACATAGAGTGAACTGAACATAGAGTGGGAACTGAACATAGAGTGGGAACTGAACATAGAGTGGTAACTGAACATAGAGTGGGAACTGAACATAGAGTGAACTGAACATAGAGTGGGAACTGAACATAGAGTGGGAATTGAACATAGAGTGGGAATTGAACATAGAGTGGGAACTGAACACCTGCACGTTCCAGTACATTGTGACGCAGTTCGGCCAACCTGGTATTGACCTTTCCTGGAAACCGGACCCAGATGCATCCAATATAGATGCTTTTACAGTATCTCGGACAAATTATTATTTTTTTGCCTTTCCCCCATTTAGACTATTATTAAGATGTTTACAAAAAAATAAGAATGATAAAGCGACAGGCATTGTAGTCATGCCATATTGGCCGTCACAAGCCTGGTATCCAGCAATGCAAGCAATGTTGGTCTCAAAACTGTTAATCTTTAAACCCAATAAAAATTTATTGCATTCCTCTTTCAGAGAGAATCACCCTCTACATCTACATCTTACACTAATGATCGGGATATTATCAGGAAGGCATGGCTAAGACGAGCCATCCCCCCATCAGCAATAGAGGTTATGTTACGTTCACTCTCAAATAATACTTTGAAGCAACACAATGTCACCTATAACATCTGGTGGGCCTTTTGTAAAAAACAAGTATAGATCCATTTACACCATCTATACCAATTATTATGTATTTTTTAACAGAGCAATTCAATTCAGGGGCCTCGTATGGGTCTTTAAACTCACACAAGTAAGCACTTGCTGTTATAATAGGCTCAAAAATTGGGGGTGATGACCGCATCAAGAGGCTACTTAAAGGTTTCTATAAAATCAAACCACCTGGGGCCAAATATCAAACTACTTGGGACCCAAGCAAAGTCCTAAATGTTTTAAAAACTTGGACACCAAATGATTCTTTAAAGGAACAGTTGTCCAAAAAGTTGGTAATGTTATTAGCACTAAGCACAGCCCAAAAAGCACAGACTTTGTCTTTAATTAAAATACTAAACATCACAGTGAATCATGCAGGTGTACACATTTATATAACCGAACCTCTTTTTACCTTTCTTTGAACATTCCGTAATTGGTCCAGCTAGTACACTACGTGATTACATTGACTACAGGCAGAGCATTAGGGGACATAATAGTCACTTAATACTTTCATTGAATAAACCCCACAAACCAGTTTCTCCCTCTACCATCAGTAGATGGATAAAAAATACTCTATCTGTTTGCGGTATAGATATTGGTATTTTTTCAGGACATAGTACCAGACATGCCTCGACAGCCACTACTAATGCTAAGGGAGTGTCATTAGATGTAATAAGACAAACAGCAGGCAGGACAAATAGCTCTTCGACTTTCGCTAGATTTTATAATAGGCCAATTGTCAATAATTCGAGTAAAGTTGCTCATGCTGTGCTTAAAGCTGAATAAAGACTTGATTATTATTAATGTTACTTATAATTATTATGTGCCATATAATATAATGGTTTCCCTGAAAATAAAACAGTTATTATATACGGAACCTTATTCTAGACCTATACAGTGAGACATCATCTTTCCGGATCTGACGTCACGACCTCTCTTATTCTCCCTCCCATCCGGCTCCGCCCCGCTTTGGCCGGGGGGAGGGGGCGTGGAGCTTGTCCGAACAGTCAGGCGCTCACTTCACATTGCATCTCACTTCCAGTGGATTATGAGTCCACCAGGCAGGATTAAAAATATAGGTCTAGAATAAGGTTCCGTATATAATAACTAGAGATCGGATATTCGGATGCATATTTACCTAAAGTACGTTTTTTTCCCGGCAAAGGATACAAAGTATGGAAACGGCTCCTTAAAATATATTTTTATTCCGGGATCGCGGGGTTTCATTAATAACAGTGTGTAGGTATACAATTTTGTATTCCTAAGTATAACAAATATTTCTTATCTATTTAGAACTAGGCAAGAATTTTATGGAAAATATAACACGTTTAAAAAACACTATTAATATTTCTTCAAAACATTTTATTCTAAAATTAAATATATTTATTCGGGGATACACAGTACAAAAGAGTAGTTCTTAAAAACTTGTCAGTCCTGGAAACCGACACGTTTTCCCGTACCGAAGCGCACTCCATACTAGTCAACTATCAAACTTTAGGTGAATATGTATAACATTCTCTGAACGATAGGATAGACTGCTTATGATTGGTCCATTAGAACAGGTCAAAGTGGCAACTGTTGATTTATAAACTAAAATAGTTTTATATAAGCCAGTTTAAGAGTTAAGTGCAAGTATGCTAGGTACTTAGCGACTTGGGCACCAGAGGGGTTTGTATGGTTGAATTTATTATGAGTAGTAGTGGTAGTACTCCAATTTAACCATTTTTTCCAAATACCTGCATACGTTTTCTTCGTAGAGGGTCGCCAGCTAGAATTAAGTAGGTATATTTTGTTTTGAGTCCAATTTGTTAATTCGGCACACCACCCTTCACTAGCCATGCCTCTAGATACATCTGGTCCACGTGAACCGGAGGCATAAGGCATAAGGATAAGTCCGTGTATCTAGTAACCGCCGATGAAGATTGAATATAGGTAAAGGAGCGCTCACCGCTCTCCTCTTCAGGTCTGGCCGCCAAAACACTTTGGACCAGCGTACTATTAGGATGTTTCAACCCTTGCACAGGTTGAGGTGTGACAGAACTCGAGGAATTAGGTGTGCAGTGGGAATAACCACGCTCGACGGTATTACCACCTTCTGCTGAAGGCGTCGTGAAACTCTGCGTTTGAGTCTTTGCAATCTCGTGAGACGTAGCGCTCAAGCACGTGTGCGGTTTTCGAGGCGAACAAGTCGATTTCGGGCATTCCAAATACCTCTTGACATGCCTCTTCCATTAGGGTCCACTCCCCGAGTAATTTGAGCCTTGACAGCATGTCTGCTTCTGTATTTACCTGACCGGGCAGGTACTGAGAGACCAGGTGAATCTTGGTCTCGAACGCAATCTCGAATAACATGCAAGTTAGCCGACAGAGGTTCTGTGATCGGAGACCCCCCTCGTTCCGCATGTAACTCACCACACTCTTGTTGTCAGACTGAACTAGCACGGTTGAATGACGTAGTGATTGCGGACGATTGGTTAAGGCCTGTATAAATGCTCACATTTCCTTTAAATTGCTGTACCATTTTTTCTGCTCCGGGGACCACAATCCGCTCAGACAAGCTTTGTCTACTATGGAACCCCAGGCTCTGGCAGATGCGTCTGTCGTTACATAGTGTGAGACAGGGTCTGGATGTATCGCTGTTCCTGTGGACAGAGCTCGTAACCACCACATTAAGGTCGTCGACACTTCCGACTCGAGTGGGCGTTTTACGTGTGCTTGGTGCTTTGGAAGCCGATTGCAAGCTACTTGTAACGGGCGGCAATGAAGCCGACCTCTGGGCACAATGAAGGCTACAAAGTTTAGCATGCCTAGCAAGCATTGAGCGTCGTGCAAACTCCATCGATTTACCTGTAGTATGTGGCGTATCATATTGGAGATTTTGGAAACCTTTTCCTGGGGAAAATACTTGGAATTCAGGGCGAGATTCCATTTTAGGCCGAGATAGTCTACTGCCTTGGTAGGGATCAATGTGGATTTTTTGTAGTTGATCATCCATCCCAAAGTTGTTAGGACTCTTATAGCTTCCGCAGCATGGTCCATTAGGGTTAATCGATCTTGGTTCAAGATTAAATAATCGTGCAAATAGACGATAACTCGAATGCTCTTTTCGCGCAGCACGTCTGCTACCCAATTTGTCACTGTCGCAAATGCCCTGGGTGCTGATGATAGCCCGAATGGCAGACAAGTGATCTGAAGGAGCTTCGGGCTCGACTTCTTGTCTGTCGCGTATAATACTCGCAGAAATGGGTGACTGGGGCTGACTGCTAGGTGTTAATAGGCCTGAGAAAGGTCTATTTTGATCGCCCAGTCGTTCGGTTGCAAGAAATCCGGCACACGGTACATATTTATTACGCGAAACTTTGTTTGCATTACGTAGCAGTTTAGATTTTTTTTTTTTATTGAATATCGGGCGATTGCTGGTATCTGACTTTTACACTAAAAACATTGGACTGACATAACTTGGAGATGGATCTACTGGAATCAAGATTTTCTGTTGTTTCAAAATCTCGATTTGTTGCGCCATCAATACGCTCGTTGGGGTTTGAAAAGGTGTTAATAAGTCTGGACTTTGAAGTGGGGGTATTTTGAAAAAGGGAATTCGGTAACCAGATATCATTTTTATAATGGTCTCTGGAGCACCGTAATTCTTCCAAATTTGAATGTAATTTTTTAACCGCCCGCCATAAAATAAATTTTTTTGAGGATAGTCACTTACGCTACTGATCGGATTTACGATTGCCGAAGGACCGTTTTTTGTTTTCATTATGCCTTGTACCAGATTTATTGCTTCCCGACTTTCGGCCTCTACTTTTGGAGGGCGCTTGAAAGCTCGTGGATGGCTGGGGATTTAACCCAGGATTGTCACCGTGAAAGGGCTTGCGTGGTCGCTTAGCTGGAGAGCCATCCTGTCTATTCCGCATAGGCATGGCATGAGGCTCTTCCGCAGTGCGCTTTTGGGCAGAGACCAACTTACTTGTACCACCAGCCTTTTGTAAAAAGATGGTTAAATCCTGTGGATTAAAAAGGTTATATTGTGTTGGGGGGGATCTTTTGCAAGTTTTCTGAAAAAGAAGGATTAATCTTTTCAAAAAGCGTGTCAGCGTTAAGTACACAGCCAGGTGATTGCGCCCATTCTATGATTTGCTGAAAGTTGTTTCTTAGCAGCTCATTTTGTTGTATAAGCCCATGAGTAAAAGCTCCAAACGATATATCAAGTAATCTAAGCCAAGAAGAATTTGTATCACAATGTCTAAGTTCAGTGTTAACATCGAGTTCGTAAAAACCTGGCTTAGCGACATACTTTTCCTCAGTTTCTAGGTACCTAACCCTTTGCCAATCATTAGTATCAAAATGATGTAGTTTATTTAGCACATATAATCTACCCTCCGAGGCATTTTCAACAGTAAGTTCTTTTAGGTTAGTGGATACCGGAAATTCGAATACTTTAGCCTTCTGTGGTTTACTGAGAAGGTGATCATTCCCAAGAGAAACAATCAAGCCTTCAGATGGATGTAAGGAAATATCAGAATCATATTCGGGCTCGGTTTCTTTGTTTGAAAAGCGATCGTTATTTTTTAAGTAGGATAATATTTAACTCACTTGATTTGACAGCAAGTCTAACCTGCGCTCGTCTTCTCGGGTTTCCTGCCGCAGCTACGGCGTCTCCGACGTGAGGCGGAGCTGCTCGCTGGCGACGAAGACAACGAAGATGCCTGCGGTGATGCAGGGGGAGGCGGGCGACTCCCGTCACCCTCGGCAGGCGCCTCCCGTCACCCTCGGCAGGCGCCTCCCGTCACCCTCGGCAGGCGACTCCCGTCACCCTCGGCAGGCGACTCCCGTCACCCTCGGCAGGCGCCTCCCGTCACCCTCGGCAGGCGACTCCCGTCACCCTCGGCAGGCGACTCCCGTCACCCTCGGCAGGCGACTCCCGTCACCCTCGGCAGGCGCCTCCCGTCACCCTCGGCAGGCGCCTCCCGTCACCCTCGGCAGGCGACTCCCGTCACCCTCGGCAGGCGACTCCCGTCACCCTCGGCAGGCGACTCCCGTCACCCTCGGCAGGCGCCTCCCGTCACCCTCGGCAGGCGACTCCCGTCACCCTCGGCAGGCGACTCCCGTCACCCTCGGCAGGCGACTCCCGTCACCCTCGGCAGGCGCCTCCCGTCACCCTCGGCAGGCGCCTCCCGTCACCCTCGGCAGGCGACTCCCGTCACCCTCGGCAGGCGCCTCCCGTCACCCTCGGCAGGCGCCTCCCGTCACCCTCGGCAGGCGACTCCCGTCACCCTCGGCAGGCGACTCCCGTCACCCTCGGCAGGCGACTCCCGTCACCCTCGGCAGGCGCCTCCCGTCACCCTCGGCAGGCGACTCCCGTCACCCTCGGCAGGCGACTCCCGTCACCCTCGGCAGGCGACTCCCGTCACCCTCGGCAGGCGACTCCCGTCACCCTCGGCAGGCGACTCCCGTCACCCTCGGCAGGCGACTCCCGTCACCCTCGGCAGGCGCCTCCCGTCACCCTCGGCAGGCGACTCCCGTCACCCTCGGCAGGCGACTCCCGTCACCCTCGGCAGGCGACTCCCGTCACCCTCGGCAGGCGACTCCCGTCACCCTCGGCAGGCGCCTCCCGTCACCCTCGGCAGGCGACTCCCGTCACCCTCGGCAGGCGACTCCCGTCACCCTCGGCAGGCGACTCCCGTCACCCTCGGCAGGCGCCTCCCGTCACCCTCGGCAGGCGCCTCCCGTCACCCTCGGCAGGCGACTCCCGTCACCCTCGGCAGGCGCCTCCCGTCACCCTCGGCAGGCGACTCCCGTCACCCTCGGCAGGCGACTCCCGTCACCCTCGGCAGGCGCCTCCCGTCACCCTCGGCAGGCGCCTCCCGTCACCCTCGGCAGGCGACTCCCGTCACCCTCGGCAGGCGACTCCCGTCACCCTCGGCAGGCGCCTCCCGTCACCCTCGGCAGGCGACTCCCGTCACCCTCGGCAGGCGACTCCCGTCACCCTCGGCAGGCGACTCCCGTCACCCTCGGCAGGCGCCTCCCGTCACCCTCGGCAGGCGACTCCCGTCACCCTCGGCAGGCGACTCCCGTCACCCTCGGCAGGCGACTCCCGTCACCCTCGGCAGGCGACTCCCGTCACCCTCGGCAGGCGCCTCCCGTCACCCTCGGCAGGCGACTCCCGTCACCCTCGGCAGGCGCCTCCCGTCACCCTCGGCAGGCGCCTCCCGTCACCCTCGGCAGGCGCCTCCCGTCACCCTCGGCAGGCGACTCCCGTCACCCTCGGCAGGCGACTCCCGTCACCCTCGGCAGGCGACTCCCGTCACCCTCGGCAGGCGACTCCCGTCACCCTCGGCAGGCGACTCCCGTCACCCTCGGCAGGCGACTCCCGTCACCCTCGGCAGGCGACTCCCGTCACCCTCGGCAGGCGACTCCCGTCACCCTCGGCAGGCGACTCCCGTCACCCTCGGCAGGCGCCTCCCGTCACCCTCGGCAGGCGACTCCCGTCACCCTCGGCAGGCGACTCCCGTCACCCTCGGCAAGCGACTCCCGTCACCCTCGGCAGGCGACTCCCGTCACCCTCGGCAGGCGACTCCCGTCACCCTCGGCAGGCGCCTCCCGTCACCCTCGGCAGGCGCCTCCCGTCACCCTCGGCAGGCGACTCCCGTCACCCTCGGCAGGCGACTCCCGTCACCCTCGGCAGGCGCCTCCCGTCACCCTCGGCAGGCGCCTCCCGTCACCCTCGGCAGGCGACTCCCGTCACCCTCGGCAGGCGACTCCCGTCACCCTCGGCAGGCGACTCCCGTCACCCTCGGCAGGCGACTCCCGTCACCCTAGGCAGGCGACTCCCGTCACCCTCGGCAGGCGACTCCCGTCACCCTCGGCAGGCGACTCCCGTCACCCTCGGCAGGCGACTCCCGTCACCCTCGGCAGGCGACTCCCGTCACCCTCGGCAGGCGACTCCCGTCACCCTCGGCAGGCGACTCCCGTCACCCTCGGCAGGCGACTCCCGTCACCCTCGGCAGGCGCCGAGGATTGGATTTTTGTATTTCGTATACAAAACACGCGCTCAAAACTCTAATAGTACCTACTCGAAACACTATTGCCGAGTTTTCAAATAACCACTGAATAAAGTTTTTCCACGAACTAAAAATGTAGGTACTTTTATTTAAACACTAAACAGCAGCGCTGTGCCCGCACTAAAAGAGGTGTGATCGCACCGAAAAACGATGCCAATGTGAAGAGAGCGCCTGACTGTTCGGGCATGCTCCACGCCCCCTCCCCCCAGCCACAGCAGGGCGGAGCCGGATGGGAGGGAGAACAAGAGAGGTCGTGACGTCAGATCCGGAAAGATCCTGTCTCACTGTATAGGTCTAGAATAACGGTTCATAGTGTATAATAAAGCTGGACGCGGAAGGCGGAGGACAGGGTGTTGTGGCGCAGCCTGGGAGAGGCCTATGTCCAGCAGTGGACTGCTGTAGGCTGAGTTGATTGTGTATAATAAGTATAACAACTACCTAAATTTGAAAATAAGTCCAAAATTAAGATGAATAATTTGATTGTCTGTTAGTGTAATTTGAATAAAACTTATTTAGAAATTGGACAATCAGTTCAATCTTAAGATGAACGAGCTGTTTATCCATTAAGTATTGCCATTTTATTATGTCATTTGTGTCTAAAAATAAAAGATTTTAATTTCGTATTGAAATACTATTTATTTATAATTTCATCTTTGGAATCTCAATTTTTCCTAATAAACTCTTAACATCTTTTTATAGGCCCATGACATCTGCAATGTAAATTTTATATCGAGAACGAAGCCCAAGCATAATAAGTGATCAAACGAACACCTGTTGTGAAGTTTGATCATTATTGTACGGAGGGCTTCGTTCGAAGATATATAGATCCCTCCCTACGCTACCCCAGAAAAATTAAGATTCTCAGTTACTCTAAAATAATGACAAATGATGACAGAGCGGGAATAGTTACACTTGTGCGTTAAGTTTTTGCTTGCAGCTCTAAATATGCTTTTGGTTGTCGACTGGCGTGGGGAAGCTGCAATGTAAATTTTATATCTTCGAACGAAGCCCTTCGTACAATAATGATCGAACTTCACAACAGGTAAGTTCGTTTGATCACTTATAATAATTAAGAAAAGGTACCTATTCATATCATCGATATGTATTACCATTACCTTAATAATTGTGATTGTTTAGGAATATTTTTACTAAGCTTTTGAATTACACATTACGACATTATATTCGTTATTGTATGATTTGCGAGAGATTTATATTTAATTCATTAATTATTTTGATTTTGTTTTAGTCTGGTCTGTAACTACCTTAAATTCGACGATGGCTAATAATAATCGTAATAGCTGTATCTATATTACTATTCTAGTCAAACCTAATATTTTGCATGTCGTAAGGTAAAATGTATCGGGACACTCTTAATAAATATTCCAACTTATATGTATACCTACATTATCAGCAAATAAATGATTTATTTATTTCTTTACCATAGTCGACTTAAGAACATCACTAATTTTAGTTCCATGGATAATCGTATCTGCCTACAGCGCCAAAATGGCGATACTCAAAATTTGGCACAAAAATATTATGACAGCAGCCAGTCCAGTGTGAAATATACTATGGAGGTTAGTGGGCGATAGTCACGCGGTGCCTTCTAATTATTAAGTCGGGGTGTGGTCTCTCAGTCAGAGGACTGCGGGTCTATGTGATTCCTGCAGACAGCCCATGACTAACCATTATTTACCATGATAATTATATTATTATACTCCGTTTATATTGTCAGTGTTTCCTACATTTTTTTCATGAAAATTATAATAATTTATTTGTTTCAGTGTAATCCTTATCCCTTCACAAATTATAATATAAAGCCTTATTTTTGTTTCCCGAGCCACGTAGAGCCTAGTTGTTGTTGCTGATTGTAGTTCGTAATTGGGTTGGCTCGACCGAGAAGGTAGGTACCACGCTCTTACAGAATACCTTACATTATGTTCCTGCGCTTCGAATGGTGAGTGGGAGAACCGGAAGCCCAGGGTTTGGGGAGGGAAAAGGGTGGCCAGTGGCAACGCATCAGCAGTAACGCCGGTGTTGTGGATGTATATGGGAAGCGGTGATTACTTCACAAAAATAAAACAATATTTACTGAACATTGATTTAGACACCTAAGCAGGAGCCCATATGATAGTCCCACTGGTCATGTCCTTTATCCCGGTAGTACATTTCCGTTGGATAATTTCCGACTTACACGCGGCCGAAGCCGCGGGTAAAAGCTAGTATCATAATAAATACATTAAGGCGTATCTATGTTTTTGTAAAAACTTTATTAAATAATAATATTGCCAAAGATCGCGGGGAAACTTATGTAGATGAGACTCGCACTGACTAGGGAAGTATGAAACAAAAAGACTCCTTCTTTTATCTAGCAGTGGGTAGAACAAGGCTGCTACTGATCGTGATGCTGATAACCGAGACGGTGATATAGGTAACAATAAACAAAAAGGCTTATGTTCTTCACAAAACCATATAATTCAAAGAAAATAGAACTGCATGTGCATGATAACGTAATGACAGATAAGGCACATCAGATACATTGGTAGCGTAGCGTCTACATAGAACAGGCCACACGCGGTCAACTTCATGAACGATCGATTAGCGTGTGTTACGTTTTTGTAGAGACGGCCATGATGATGACATTCTGAAAACATAATAAACTCATTTTTATCTATCTGGTCTTTTGAATCGATTAATGGCAATGAATAGGTGTCAACGTGGATCCGACGAGGTACAAATTTAATAGTGGTTTAAAAAAAATATACTTAGATAGTTTCTGTTCTTCATAAACTGTATACACGCCGTCTCTGTTTCCTGTACAAAAATATAGAACTTCTCACAGTAAAAACAATGTATAACTACTAATATTATATCCTTTGTGAGAAATAAAATGAGACCAAGATCCGAAACAAAGTCTGGAAAATAGAATAATGAGGCAAAACTAGTAAATGATCACACACAACTAAATCAAAGTCAAGTTAAGGATATTTCTGAATCTGATTCATCGCAAAAAACATTTTTCAATTACTTCGTTTCCCAGTTCAGCAGGTTTGTTCATCACATAGATCATAAAGTTGACATAGCATAAAGCACGTTGAAATGCGACAAATGTGTGATATAACACCTGAAAATACAAATAAGGTTATTTTTCTTCTTAGCTAATAACTTTAAAACAGAAAGAGTACAGGCCGACCGCTAAACTGAGACGGTGTCTAAGGTAGCTGCAAGGTGCCAAATTATAATAATTTATTTGTTTCAGTGTAATCCTTATCCCTTCACAAATTATAATATAAAGCCTTATTTTTGTTTCCCGAGCCACGTAGAGCCTAGTTGTTGTTGCTGATTGTAGTTCGTAATTGGGTTGGCTCGACCGAGAAGGTAGGTACCACGCTCTTACAGAATACCTTACATTATGTTCCTGCGCTTCGAATGGTGAGTGGGAGAACCGGAAGCCCAGGGTTTGGGGAGGGAAAAGGGTGGCCAGTGGCAACGCATCAGCAGTAACGCCGGTGTTGTGGATGTATATGGGAAGCGGTGATTACTTCACAAAAATAAAACAATATTTACTGAACATTGATTTAGACACCTAAGCAGGAGCCCATATGATAGTCCCACTGGTCATGTCCTTTATCCCGGTAGTACATTTCCGTTGGATAATTTCCGACTTACACGCGGCCGAAGCCGCGGGTAAAAGCTAGTATCATAATAAATACATTAAGGCGTATCTATGTTTTTGTAAAAACTTTATTAAATAATAATATTGCCAAAGATCGCGGGGAAACTTATGTAGATGAGACTCGCACTGACTAGGGAAGTATGAAACAAAAAGACTCCTTCTTTTATCTAGCAGTGGGTAGAACAAGGCTGCTACTGATCGTGATGCTGATAACCGAGACGGTGATATAGGTAACAATAAACAAAAAGGCTTATGTTCTTCACAAAACCATATAATTCAAAGAAAATAGAACTGCATGTGCATGATAACGTAATGACAGATAAGGCACATCAGATACATTGGTAGCGTAGCGTCTACATAGAACAGGCCACACGCGGTCAACTTCATGAACGATCGATTAGCGTGTGTTACGTTTTTGTAGAGACGGCCATGATGATGACATTCTGAAAACATAATAAACTCATTTTTATCTATCTGGTCTTTTGAATCGATTAATGGCAATGAATAGGTGTCAACGTGGATCCGACGAGGTACAAATTTAATAGTGGTTTAAAAAAAATATACTTAGATAGTTTCTGTTCTTCATAAACTGTATACACGCCGTCTCTGTTTCCTGTACAAAAATATAGAACTTCTCACAGTAAAAACAATGTATAACTACTAATATTATATCCTTTGTGAGAAATAAAATGAGACCAAGATCCGAAACAAAGTCTGGAAAATAGAATAATGAGGCAAAACTAGTAAATGATCACACACAACTAAATCAAAGTCAAGTTAAGGATATTTCTGAATCTGATTCATCGCAAAAAACATTTTTCAATTACTTCGTTTCCCAGTTCAGCAGGTTTGTTCATCACATAGATCATAAAGTTGACATAGCATAAAGCACGTTGAAATGCGACAAATGTGTGATATAACACCTGAAAATACAAATAAGGTTATTTTTCTTCTTAGCTAATAACTTTAAAACAGAAAGAGTACAGGCCGACCGCTAAACTGAGACGGTGTCTAAGGTAGCTGCAAGGTGAGTGAGGGGTGTGGTGACGTAACGCGAGAGCTTAGTCATTTGCTGGTGGGCGTCAGTACCACTCTCGCACCACACAGTTAGTACACGTACATCGTTGCTAAATATTCCCTTAATGTTAATAAAATGAAGCGAACGCGAGCAAGCGTAGTGTGGAACAGTCCCCAGCTAGATGGACGAACGACTCTAACGACCTCACAAAGGTAGCGGACGGTTTGGACGTGGCTGAGTATTGTGACAACTTGCGAGAGCCCTACTCGTGTGTTCAGTAGTGGAGCTATAAGCTGAGTTGACTAATCGACTGGCAATAGCATAAGGTGGCCATTAGACACTAGGGATTAATTGAGCATTAACACCGTCAATAGAATGATGGTGCTTACACTTCTACCGTTAGCAGAAATAAGTATGGCTCATTATTTTCTTTTTCCAAAAATCGTGGCTGGTCTTTGTGTTCCTCCGGGGAATCTTCAGATAGCTCTACATAGTTCGTTTATTCGTTAGATTTGTTAAACTGTGTTCAATAAATTTAAGAGTCACCTAATTATATATTATGTTTGCTTAATCTCAAACTCATTGGTGCTCAATATAGCACCATATTTAGTCAGACCGGTGTTTGGATCCAAAATTCCGAACTTACCAATACCTGGAATACAGATTGTAAGTTTTCAATATATTTTTATATATTCCGAACAGTTTGAGACATTGAACATCACTGTCATTTTCATCATTCATCATCGCGACTTCATTGATCCACTTTTCTAGATATTTCTTTAACAATATTATAATTCGAACGTCTATTACAAAATTAAGATCCAATGGGATGCACATTATGTCACAAATATCATCGATAATAAACCCGATGTCAAAAGAAATCAAAGGTTCATAATAGAAAGCACTTAGAGAAATATGAATACAGATAGTGGTTGTAGTTGATATCCAGTTGCAAATAATAAAACTCCGGATACTCTTACTGAAACCAATGCTCCTGTAAATAGTTTGGATGTTCAATATAAGTAAGAAGTTGTCCGTTTTATGCACATAGTCCAATAGAAACATCATCGTGAACCAAATTGAGCAGGAGATGAAATTTATAACAGAAGAAAGTGAGAAGATGTCGTATTCGAATTGTGTCTTATTCACTTTTGCATCTTCTACAATGAAAATCCTAAAGAGACACAAAGCGTTTAAAAAGAACATTAAACAAAACGCGAATACGCGATATTTTTGTCCACTTGCATAAATATGACTATATTGTACATAATATTTTGAGGTTAGAAAAAGATTAAGTGGAAAGTTAAGCGAGTACGCTATTCTTTTTATTTCTTCATCCAGTCTGTTATTGTGCAGAGAAACTTGTAATGAAACTTCTGGAATGATTGTTCGTGTTGGAGACATTCTGTTAGTATCGACTCACACTGACCACCAGACCACCGGCCACTTTATACCTAAGTAAATAGCTGACTCTGTTGTACTTACTTATAGTAATCAGACGATTAGATCTATAAAAAGAATAAGGCAAGGAAGTATTTAATATTGATGGTCTTAATACATTTGTTCGATCTTTGCTCATAAAATGAAATGAAAATGTTTATTTTAGACCAAGCACACAGTAAACGATACAGATCCATATTATGTTAGTAGGTAGATACTTATAGCTATGTTAGTAAAATGTAAAATATTAATGTTTGGCAATAGCTTTTGAATAATGTGACTTTAACGTCACGTGAGCATCGCGTAAACCTGCGACAAAGCATATTACCCCTCACCGACAACGCCCGGCGCTCCCTCCATGACCATATCATCGTCTAATTAGTTTCTCATTGACCCAGTGACCCAAGTACTTAAATTTGGACACTTGCTGTAGGACGGTTCCATTTAGTGTGATCGGAGGAACAGGGTAGGTTTTAGTCCCAGCCTTAAAAACCAGCAGCTCTTCCGAACATTGTACTTGAGCCCATGGGCCATTGCGTACCGTTCACATATGGTCAATAGTGACCTCACGAATTGATTTAGGGGCCCAGCAGCACCATGTCATCAGCATAGCTAATATTATTCAAAAAACACCATCCACTGAACAACCTACACCCGCACTGCTGAGCTCCTCAATCAGTCCATTTACATATAAATTAAATAGAGTAGGTGAAGTCAATCCCCTGCCATACCCCACACTCCATCCTATATTCATCCGAGCATTCGCCCATCCACCTAACAAAATTGCTTTGGTTATCATACCAATATTTAATATAAATTGATGATCTCTACAGGCAGCTTAGTGTTAAGCCTCATCTTCCTCCACAGAACATTGTATGACACTATGACAAATGCTTTTGACAGGTCCAGGAAACAGGCGTATACTGGTGTTCTTCTGTCAGTATGGTACCGGACAGTATGCTTTAGACACAGTACTGCAGATTCTATGGACAGCCCAGGTCGGAATCCGAACTGAGCGTCGTGCAGAGTGACATGTTGGCTTGAATGTCTGTTAAGCACACCATCCAGCGCCTTACCCAGGGTCGTGGCTCGTATAATAATATAATAATAATATAATATAATATATTTATTCAAAATTACAAGGTATACAAATGTGTACAGTTTTGCTTAAATGTAAATTATATTCTTATGAATTACGTGCCTGAACTAGGTAATCCTGTTTCAGGCGAAAAGTACTAAGTAGAATAGTCTTATAAAATTAATAAATACCAAAAGATGACAATGGACAAATAAATTATAGTTATGTTGTGTAGCTTAAATCTTATTTTCAAAATTTGATAAATACTTATCGTAGGTTAGTATACATATTTACTTTAATACAGTTAATAAATTCTCTGTATCTTCGTAAGACATACTTTGGAGAGCCTCCTTGAGAAATCTCTTACAATTTGTGTAGTTCAGAGAGTAAATGTTTGCTTTCGAGTTTAGTCTATTATAGAGGAGAGGACCGAGGTACAGGTAAAATTTGGATACAAAAGCATGTTTTGTTGTATTTTGTGGGCAGACTATATCTTTACGTCTTTTATTAGAATTTTCAGTTCTGTAGGGTAGAGCTGTGTGTTGTTTTAATACAATACCCATTATAAATAGTTGCCGAACTGTTAATACTTCACAAGATTTGTATAGGAGGTTGGTAGGAAAAAAGGAAAGGGCGGAAAGTAGACACTTTGAGGATCGCCCTCTGAGCTCTCTCGATGGTTAGTAACCTTGTTTTACCCGCTCCACCCCATGTGTTAATACAGTAAGCTAATATCGATTGACATAGAGCAAAGTAAATTTGTCTAACTATTTTTGGGTCAGCAATATAGCGTAACTTTTTTTAAACAAATATCAACTTGCGAATTCTATTATTTAAAGCTTCTATATGTTGTTTGAACGAAAGTGTTTCATCTATTATAACACCAAGGTATTTTGCCATATTTGCCATTTTAATGTTGGGACAAACACATTGGTTATCTGTGGGAATTGCGCAATAATGAGCAAATAATGTTGTGGTCCTAGTTGATGTTTGCTTGCGCATAGAAAACTTTATGTAATTTGTCTTGTCTGTGTTTAATGTTAGTGAATTACGTTGAAGCCATTTATTAACAACATTGAATCCGTGTTGCGCAAGCTTGTAGACATTTTCTTCTGAGTCAGCCGAAAAAAGAAGGGCAGTGTCGTCAGCATAAGAAATAATTTGGCCGTGATTTAGATTTAAATTACAAAGATCGTTTATATATATCAAAAATAGTGTAGGCCCTAAAATACTTCCTTGGGGAACACCGAAGGACGTGGTTTTCTCACAATCACTGAGAACATTACCAATCCTTACACATTGCGTGCGGTCCTCTAGATAGCTCTTAAATAGTTTCAACTGTTAGCTATTTAAATACATTTTAGGTAGTTTTAAGATATTTATAGTATTTTTGAAATAACACAATTGTATTAGGTAAAATTAACAAGTAATTTGATTTATTTAAAATGCTAAAATGGCGCCACCGGATATTAAGATGTCAACTGACTATTTGAGTCTGTTAAAGAGGAGGGATTTTAAAAGTTACGTGGTAGCGCCATTTTAGCAAGGGATTAACCCCTAGTATGATCTACGATTTTTCGCTTTCGGCAGCCATGGCAACTGAGTTTCACAACCAGTTGTGAAAAAGGAATTTTTATTCTTTCTTGGCAACTAGTTGCGATGGAAGAATATCTTTTCTTTATACACAACCAGTTGCCAACAAAGAATCCTTCCGGCCGCCATAGCAACTGAGTTTCGCAACCAGTTGCAAAATGGGAAGTTTTATTCATTTGTTGGCAATCATCGCGGTGAATCCATACCTATTCCTAGAAATACTGGCCAGGGTTATTTTTCCTCTATATTGACATATGTCATTTAAATAAAGACGTAATTATTTTTTCCTGACATGTCAGTAGTAGCAAACTTTGCCTGTTTTTTAAAATTAATTCATTTCGTAATTTGAGCGTTAATGTCTACTTCAAACATTTATCCAAATTCCTCTAGAATACAGTTTATAACTACAAGAAGAGGAGGTTTATCGCATGAAGGTCGCCGTTATCATCGTAAAAAATTATATAGTAAGGGAGACACGTTTTATAAATGCTATACGAAAACAGGATGTAAAGGAAATTTAACACTTAACACATGAAATGAGGAAGGCCTAAGAGAGGAGTCACTCGTGCGTCGCGGTCAAGGTCGGTTGTGTTCGGTTTGTGCGCGCTGCGCTTAGTGCGACGTTAATGTTTCTTCGTCAATAACTGATATTTTATTTTGCACATAAGCTAATAATTCATCAATGACGATATTACAGACGTTACATTTTAACACTTGCGACCTTGTTTACAAAGGGCGACGCACGGTGGATCGAAAATCGGCTGTAGAAGACATAGGATCTCGATGTCTTAAATGTTATTTTTTTTGCTGGAAATGACTTCTGCCGATCATTACTGTTCTATAAAATGTCATATGAAGTAATTGTGTGCACAAATGGAAGAGTTATAATTTTTATAAGAAAAAATGTATGGAGCTGACATGAAAAATGAGGATATCTCTGGGATCGCTAGGATAGCCATTACATCCTTGCACACTGTTATAGTACTATTTATTTGTGAATTTTTGACATACTTAATATTGCGCCATCACTTGCGATTTTTTTTTTTAAATCGTCAGGATTAAAAAATAAAAAATGTTTATGATATGTACATTTTAATGCTTAAATATGGCTATACCAAGTGTAACTTACAATATTTTTTATGCTTAGACCAAAACATTCTAAGAAATCACAAAGTCGTATTACCTAATTATTTGGAATGACATGGTGAATTACATAATATGTAATCTTGTCTAATGCCTCAAGTCCACATTAGCTAATGATTAATAAAACTTAATACCTATATACCTGTTAAAAGGATACGTACCATAATGAGGGTAATTAGATAAACGTGATCATTAGTCAATAACAATAAATGGTAAACTATTGTATGATTAAAAATAAAAGCAAATTATTAAAAAAAAATATTAACTTAACCTAACCTAACATAAACAATAAAAGTTAACTTATTTTATACTTCGTCACCATCAGAATCCACTTCAGAATCAGGCTCTACAATAGATATAACTTCTAAGAACTCTGTCGGAGCTTCCTGATCCTGAAGTTTCAGTAGTTCTACGTTTTCCTTAAAGTATGTCTGCCTCTTGTGGGCATTTAATTTTGGTCTTGTGGAAGAAATTAGAGGATTCAAAGAGACGATAAGCATATTGAGGATATCCTCGTTTGATGCTTGTCTACTCTTTTTCCTCGAATGGTGTTCTCTGAACCTCCTAAAGTCTTTGTTTCGGGCCTCTGAAGCTTCTTCCGAAAGACTTCCAATTGGTACAATAGCATTTTCTGCAATTATGTCCCCTCCGTGAATCAACAATTTGTGGACGGTTGATGACATGTAGTACCAATCGTACAGTTCCACGTATTTTTCAGCGGTTGTTCTAGCGTATTCTTTAAGAAGAAGTTATTTGATAATTTGCCACCCAAAAAAAAAAAAGTGTTTGTGGCGAGAGTGCTCGAAAAACTACCCCCAATTTTATTCGATCATCTCGACTCTATAAAACTGTTAAAAGACTTAACAAGATTAAACTCAGAGGTTGAAAGTATCAAGAACTCATATGTCACACTAAAACAATTTGAGGACTTACGAGCAGATATACATAATTTAAAGCACGCATCGCTTCCTCCATTTACAACTCCAACCGGATATGTAAACATGAGAAGGGGTGCTTGGAACGAGGAAAGTGGCCCTGTAGGAATGACATTGAGCCAAGATTATTCCTCTAATGAGCAGGACTTTCAACAGTCGCCTAACAACGCACAGAAACATAACAGCCCCGCAACATATATAGCTGCTGATAATTGCCAAGCTGAAGTTATGGTGTGTAAACCGTTATCTCGAGCCGTGCACATAAATGAGTCACCGCCGACCACGAGTGTGACGGTAGCAGTGGGGGCCGAAGTGACGCAAGCGGTCAGCTGTGAAAATGTCAAAGTGCAAGTCATACAGAGATCTATCGCTGGCTCAAGTATTCCTAAAGAACTAATGCAGGAGAACAATAATAATAATGTGGTTCAACATAATGTTTGTCAACAACTTGAGTCTATGAAGATAATCCTTGGCAAACGGTAAATAGAAATAAAAGGAAGCATAAGTATAGGTAGTTGGGCGAAAGAGGTAAAGCAGAAGCGACAATATCATCCTTCAAAGCTGCTGTTAGGAAAATACCTATTTTTATAACGAATGTGCATAATGATACATTAGAGTCTGACGTTGTTGATTACATAAAAATGAAAACACAGGAGACGGTGTTTTTAGAAAAGGTTAATACGAAAAAAGTATTAGATCACAAAGCTTACAAGTTCTTTGTATCAGAGTCTAAAGTATCCATGTTTTTAGACGAAAAAATATGGCCTGAAGGGATTATCTTTAGACGCTTCGTGCACTATAGACATCGAAAAGTGGACGGAGAATCCGCTGACATCGGCCCATTGCCTTCTAACTATGGATAGTAAACCTATAAGTTTGCCAGTTATAATTGTAAAAACGTGAAGAGCGCCGTGAGCGATATTCGACGTTTGTGTGACGAGTGTGTTTTGATAGCACTGCAGGAAACCTGGCTGCTTCCGGAAGAATTGGCGTATCTAAATAGCACAACACAAGCGTGGACACGACGACGGGTCTACTACGTGGCAGGCCGTACGGCGGTACCGCGCTTCTATGGAATACCCGTGTGTTTTCTAGTGTTACTGTGATAAATTGTGATAATCCGCGAGTGTGTGCTATTCGCATTAATACGGCCGCTAGTCCGTTTATAGTGGTGTGTGTTTATATGCCGACAAACAAATCGGATAATTTGACGATGTTTACTGACTGTATGGGAAATGTAAGTGCTATTAGTAATGATTATGAAAGCGAACCAATTTTTGTTTTAGGGGATTTTAATGCACATCCCGGTGAATTATTTTTCAATGAATTGAATATTTTATGTGATGAGTTCAAATGGGTGCTTGTTGACGTAAGTGAGTTAGGATTAACTTCTGATACATTTACGTATATAGATCAAGCGTGCGGCTCTAAGCGTTGGTTAGACCATTGTGTTGTGTCGCAATCGGCCGCTGTCTCAGTGTGCAATGTGTATGTTAATTATGACGTATTGTGGTCAGGTCATTTTCCCGTTATATATGAATGTAAATTGGATTGTTTGACTCCAGTTAGAATTATTCCGAGTGTGTCTAATAACGGGATTGTGTGGGGGGAGAAAACCAATGACCTTATTGCACAATATAGAATTGAATGTCATAAACGTCTTAAACTTATTGATTTTCCTACTGAGTTTCAAAAGTGTAGTGACCGGTATTGTAATGACCCTACTCACAGCTTAGTTATTGATAAACTTTACTCCGACATTGTGCTTGCATTATCACAGGCATCTTTGGCGAGTTGGGGAGGCGGGCGTAAGCAGATTAAACGTAGATCTAAAAGCATTGTTGGTTGGAATAAACTGGTTAGTGACAGTCATGGCGCCAGGGTCGGGCGTCAGGGTGGCCAGGGCGAGTTTTAGGGAATGGCTATTATGCGGTAGTCCTACCACTGGTGATATGTATACTAAGATGTGCGAGAGCAGAAAAATATTTAAATCACGGTTAAAATGGTGTCAAAACCATCAAGACCAACTGAAAATGGATGTTCTCGCTGCTAAACATAGCGTGAAAGATTTCAGTGGTTTTTGGAAACATACCAATTGTTTGGGGACTCGGCCGGGTTGTCCTGTGAGTGTTGACGGTTCGAATGATTTAAAAAGCATTGCTGATAAATTTAAAAGTAACTTTACTGTTGGGTCACCGTTAGGACCATTTTCGTCGTCTCGTAGTGAGGGTGGGATGAGTGGGGAATATGTTGATACCAGGGTTACGGCCAGGGATGTATCAAGGGCGGTCAAATCTATTTCAAAAGGCAAATCACCTGGCCATGACGGATTAAGTGTAGAACATGTGCAGCACGCTGGGCCTCATATGTGCAGCGTGCTGGCCATGTTGTACAACTTTTGCATATCACACTCATACTTACCTAGCGACCTAGCGACATGATGAGGACTATTGTGGTACCGGTAGTGAAAAACAGGGCGGGAGATTTGTCAGACTTATCTAACTACAGACCTATTTCCTTGGCAACAGTGGGTGCGAAAGTGTTTGACAGCATTCTGAATACACAATTAAACAAATACTTGAAATTGTATGACAATCAGTTCGGATTTCGACCTGGACTGTCCACGGAAACTGCGATATTGTGTCTGAAGAGTGCTGTCAAATATTACACTGAGAGGAAAACATCTGTGTACGCCTGCTTCCTCGACCTTTCCAAAGCCTTCGACTTGGTCTGTTATGATATCCTGTGGGATAAAATGAAAGCAGCTCATATACCGAACGAACTTATTACCATCTTTAAGTACTGGTACGGGCACCAGGTGAACCATGTCAAGTGGGCGGGCACATTGTCGGACCCGTATAGGTTGGAATGTGGAGTGAGGCAGGGGGGTTTGAGCTCTCCTTCCATTTTTAATTTGTACATTAATGGGCTGATCGAGGCGCTCAGCGAGCAGCATATTGGTTGTTATATAGATGGCATCTGTTTCAATAACATCAGCTACGCGCACGATATGGTGCTGCTGAGTGCCTCGGTCTGCGGACTCAGAAAGTTGATGAGTATCTGTGAGGGTTATGCAAATGATCACGGACTATTGTACAATATAAAAAAGAGTCAGTGTATGGTATTTCAGGGCGGGCAGAGAAGCGGGAAGTTGTTGAACTGCCAGATATAAAGCTGAATGGCACGCCCTTAGAAAGAGTTGATATTTTTAGGTACTTGGGCCACTTAGTTACTCCCGACTTGAAAGATGATTCAGACATTGAACGGGAGCGAAGGGCGCTGTCGGTCAGAGCGAATATGGTGATCCGTAGGTTCGCGCGATGCTCAGCAGAAGTTAAAATTACTCTCTTTAGAGCCTACTGCACTACGTTATACACATGCAGCCTATGGACTAACTACACGCAAAAGTCGTACGGCGCCCTTCGAGTCCAGTTTAACAATGCTTTCAGGATGTTGTTGGGTCTCCCGCGTTACTGCAGCGCTTCGACAATGTTTGCGGAGGCGCGTGTAGATTGTTTTTATACAATAATGCTCAAGAGAGGCACTTCGCTGGTTCGGCGAGTGCGGGGGAGCTCCAACAGCATGTTAGCCGCGCTCGCGGAAAGGGTCGATTGCGTCTACATTAATCACTGCTGTATGTTACACATTGAACGCAGGTAATGTGGCAACACTGCGGTAAGTCTATCAGGTACCTATTTGTTATTTTGTTGTTTAATTTCTATAATTATGTCGTTGTGTATTAATGATATTTGATTATTTAATGTGACTGAGTGTTTATAAATATTTAAATTGAGTCTCTGTTACTTGAAATAAAATGATTTATTTATTATATATATATATATATATTATATAAGGAAGTCAAGGATTACAAAAATTTAATAAGTACTTTAATAAACAATGGTTAAAGAAAAATTAAATAATGATGTCTTGCTCTTGTGCTAATGAAAATATAAAAACAAATAATAATGTTGAATTTTTTTTGCATGCCCTCCGGCATGCTAAAATAAATAGATACATAGGAAGAAAATATCCAACATTGCCACAACTGTTGGATATTTTGTCAACGGAAAATAGACCATTCGATTTAAATGTCAAAACTATAAAGAAGAATAAAGAGTACAAAGCAATCGACGAGGAAATTGACCAGGCATTGAGTGAATTAAAAGAAAAAAAAATAACTGTTGGTCACTGCTTGGAGATCATTAGCCCTTTTGCAATTACGTTTTAACGAAATAATGTAGATTATTATAAGATCTAGATATAACATTTAAGTGACACAGTCTATACACACTGCGACTTTTGCAGTGCGTTTACATCGATACGAACGCTTGATAATTGCTAAGTGTCACTATACTATCGCGCGTTTGACAAACGCCCGTTTGCATCGCTGCAATAGTCGCAGATATAGGCTCTTATGGAAATCTTTTTAATTTTTATTGTCAGACCTATGATGTCTAGCGGTTAGGGTCTCAAGTCTGGTAAATAACCAAAGCCTCTCAAAGAGTCTTCTTATTATTTCGATAGTGTTTCAATAATATAGAGAATATTGAATGACAAATATATTCTAATGAGACCCTATTGAAACACTATTTAGACTGTATTGATGTGGTGGTTATTTAGTAGGATCGGGGTCCTGAGCGTACGCTTTCTTTGTTAGCTTAAGTTAAAGTAATATTAAGTACATTAATTATTTGTTTCAATATACTTTCCAGGCAGGGGTAGTACCTGCACTAGGCATCTAACTAATCCTGAAAAACGAAATAAACTTATGGATCTGTATTTGTACTAAAAATAATTATATTTTATTAGATGAGGGCTACACCATATGGTAGCGTAAAAAGAAAATAAATTCTTCTATTGAAACTAGCGTTTTGGAAAAGTTCTTTGTTGGCAACTGGTTGCGTATAAAGGAAAAAAAATCTTCCATCGCAATTAGTTGCTAAGAAAGAATAAAAAATCCTTTTGGCAGCCGAAAGCGATTTTTCGTAGTTTTCGAGTTACGACTTTTTTAGTTTTATTTTTTAACTGTTTCTGAAATTTAAGATATTTCTGCGTACAGTGATGTTGATAGCATAGATGCAGGCTAGATTTTTTTTTCTGACTGTTCTGGATACATTACTAGACTAACAAAATCATCACCTTTGTCCTCAAATGTAAACACAGAGCCACAAAAAAAAGTAATCCCGCGTAACAAACAATAGAAGATTTTATATAATCATTGAAGGCTAAAGCCAAAAACAAAATTAAATCACTTTTTTCTTTCAATACTAGGTACAAAAAAAACCAATACCAATCATAACTCGAAAACTACGAGAAATTGTAGAACATACATACATATGGGTTAGTCGAGATTATCTAGGGGTCTTCTATCTCTCTAGAAGGCGATTGTACGATCGTCGTCTTATGCCCCCTGGTGGTGAACAGCGGGAGACGGGTGCGGGGGCGCCTTCTCCTGCATTGCACAGTTCACCATCCACGTCGGGCGGGAATGACAGAGCGCTCGCGGTCATTCCTGGACCCCTCCCCGACGGGGGGGGGGCGTGTCGGGCGGTCGTCAGCGGGGGACTGGATGTTATGGCTCTGCCGGATTCCCAGTCCTCCTCCTTGCAGACGAGGTAGGAGCGCCGCTGGGTCGTTTAGTGGGTATACCGGATCTTCCGGGGAGTCCCACATACCCCTCCCATCCCCCGATGGGTGGGTATGCGTAATGCATTTTTCCCAGCGTCAAAAAAAAAAAAAAAAGGGGTCTTCTATCTCTGGGATTCAGCTTACCATACTTTTTAGGACGTATTCCACATTGGGCACTCGCTTAAATGGCACCTGAGGTATTCCACATACGGCACCTATCGACATTTTTCGCAGTTGCAATTAGTGGAATAATTTACACACACACTCACATACATAAACTCGCGCCTTCTTCCCATGGGGGTAGGTAGAAACTATAGAACGCCACCTGCTACGCTCCTTACATACTCCTTTGGCTTCGCCTACGTTGATACATCTGGAATAATTTGTTATTTAAAATTTCATTCCACAAATGGCACCTTCGGATCAGTACGTAGACGTACTAGTGTTGGGGCGTTTTTTTCTTTTTTAGGACCTCAAAATCAAAAATTCGATTAAAATCAGTGGAGAGTTTAATAACATGATAAAAACATAACTTCTTTGTTTTTAGTCATTTTAATATCACAATTCTTTATTTGCAAAACTCAATCAACAGACGCCAGCAGGTCAAGCTATCCGAAACTGTCAAATTTCCCCAATCAACCTTGAACCTTATGCTGTAGAGATAAAGTCGAAAATCTATTAAATAAATTTAACAGATTGTAGTAGCTTGATGTGCTGGCGTCTGTACATAAATAAATAAGAATAATTATTGTACGAATTTCAGTAAAAAAATTCCTAGTCTTTAATTTTTATAATTATCACATTTTTCTAATTACCGAGTCTGGTCTGAATATAGCAATTATTGTGCGTTCCTAAAACATAGCCATGGTTAAAAATAATATAGAACTATGCAACGTTTGGTATTACAGAAAATAAAGCAACGAGTAATAATACCTTTGCAATTTTCAACATACGACACTTTGCTCCCATATTTTTAACAGGCACAGGGGCTTTTAAACTCGTGGCTAGCTTATAGGAAGAATTTCAGGGTTTAGGCTTATAAATTGTGAAATCGCGTAATCTATGTTAAAGTATTTTATATTTTTAAATGTATATAGTACAGTCGGTGACCAGCATTACCTGACCCCTCTTCCATTATTCTTCTTTGTAAGAGGGGTCAGATGATGCTGGTCACCGACTGTACATAAGAAATAACTCAAGACTGATTTTACAATAGAAGTGCCAATTATTGATTGTCTGTCATAATAAAAAAAACATTAAGGTGACAAAGTTTACGCAGAAGAGAAATAATCCCAAATAAACCTAAAAAGTATTTGTTTCTAAATTGTATTGGTATACACGGCTACATATCAAGCTATACATATCCAGTTTAGGCTGATGTCGCATTGTATAGGATTTCTGTACAATGAGAGGTCAGCATAAACTGGAACCTGCCGGGGTTGCGAGTTTGTCCGAAAGGGATATCGTGGCCCTGGCACACAGGCAACGGAAGGAACACGGGTGGGTTTTAGTCAGTAAAAGTCTGACACGCCCTCCCGCTCCGCCCAGAGCGGGAGAAGTTATTTGATAATTTCCTACCCAAAAAAAAAAAAGCATAAACTGGAAATGCATAGCTTGATGTGTAGCCGTATGTACTCGAGGCTGATTTTGCAATAGATGTGATTAAGAAAACTGATTGTGATATTAAAATGACTAAAAACAAAGAAGTTATGTTTTTATCATGTTATTAAACTCTCCACTGATTTTAATCGATTTATTTTTGATTTTGAGGTCCAAAAAAAGAAAAAATTCCCAACACTAGTACGTACTGATCCGTATGTGACATTTGTGGAATAAAATTTTAAATAACAAATTATTCCGCTGATGGCACCTGCAAAAAATGTCGATAGATGCCGTATGTGGAATACCTCAGGTGCCATTTAAGCGGGTGACCAATGTGGAATACGTCCTTTTTAGAACACGTGTATAGTCTAACTTAATAGCGAAGAACAACAAAGAAGAAACAAAAAAAAACAAAGTTATATTCTACTCTCATAATTTTAAGTAACGGCAGCTGATCACCGTGAGTCGTGTAGACAGTAGGTGACTCTATTGATAAAGACTTGAATAGACTTTGTTAGTTTATTTTTATAGATTTAGTTTAATCGATACCAATCAGTCACGGGATGTAGGTACCTTGCAAGCGATTCTTTAACCCTAGACCTAAGTTTGTTCGCACAACATTGAGAGATTTACCATGTTATTTTAACACCATAGGCTTTTTATAGGTATTCCTCTAATCTTTACACCAAAAACATTTCATGTAAAATGTTGCCAAGACGACCACATAAGGTTTGCCCTGAGAAAAAGATATCAGATCTCATGTAGAGCCAAGCTTCTGAATCTACACGGCCTAACTCTACCGACCCTAACTTCACAAATTCTACATAGCAGTAAAAATGTATGGCTTCACCGTTTCACTACCGTCGTGGAGGTGATGCGAATATTTAGTTTCTGAAGCAAGTAACGAAACAGCCAAACAAGCTAGGTCTGCTTAGAACACACAACATTATGATTTGCACCATAAAATATTGTATTATCATGGGAGCTAAATACGAGTGCTCTTCATGATGAATCTAAAGTAGAAATGATTTCTTAGGTGAAATGTCGGCAGCAGGATTTGAAGCAAACAAAAAGTACAAATAATTAAAGAACGTGAATGTACTAAAGGAAACAACATAAACTTACTTAAATAGGAGTAGGTTTATTTTAAAATGAAACAAATGTTTTAACTAACTTTTACCAATGATCTACTTACTGAAATAATAATCAAGTTGCAGCAACATCTTCAATAAATAAACATTTTATTTCTCTTCCACAAAGGCGGCTTAAAAATCTTAGAGAAG
The DNA here is from genome assembly GCA_963921375.1 of Tiliacea citrago. NCBI lineage: Eukaryota > Metazoa > Arthropoda > Insecta > Lepidoptera > Noctuidae > Tiliacea > Tiliacea citrago. The sequence goes on from OY992801.1 coordinate 224,407, forward strand.
CATGATTAGAAAACTTATCTTAGACTCAAACAAAATGACTTGTAGAAACCACGATTAAAAGAGATCGACAAAATTTGGGCTAAAAACTTAACACAATGCTTAGTTAAAAAACAACAAAGAAATAATTTCACGTGAGATCAAAATTATTTAGGAAGCATGAAAGCTTAATAAAGGCTATAAAATTACTAAAGATAAATAAATTATTCGTGTCAACGGCCCGTGAATTTTTTTTTTTTTGCTTTTACATGGCTGACTGTTGTGCTTTAATACTAGCAAAGTCTATATTTTTAGGGGGTGAAAGCAATAAGTACATCTGGGGGCACGGTAGTGTTTTTTTTGTATACTGAACTTTGTTTACATACCAAACGGCTTTCTAGCACTTCAGGAAGTACCCTAACATTTTGAAGTCTCAAACAAACTTCCACCCCCCCATTTTAGGGGATGGGGGGTGAAACTTATAAGTTTATGAATTTTTTTGATACACTGACACACTGATGATCATCAAAATGTTTGGCTACTTCCTGAAATGCTAGAAAGCTGAAATTTGGTATGTAATCTAAGTTTAGTATACAAACTAAAGGAAGTAGCCAAACATTTTGATGATCATCAGTGTGTCAGTGTATCATAAAAAAGTGTAACAAAAAAATTCATAAACTTATAACTTTCGCCCCCCATCCTCTAAAATGGGGGGGTGGAAGTTTGTATGAGACTTCAAAATGTTAGGGGGCACTTCAGGAAGTAGCCAAACATTTTGATGATCATCAGTGTGTCAGTGTATAAGTGAGTGTGTCAGTGACGAAATTGGTGTATTTTAGATATCAATAAAATCTAAAGTATTAGAGCTATTCAATTGAGACTTTGTATGTTTAATTAGTCTATTATTGACATCATATCCTGAGAATATGAACTATCTGGTACATCGGAAACCAACTCTATGAGGGTTCAAAAAAACGACGAAACACTTCGAGAAAAGGTAGATAGTGCCCTTGCGCTTCGCTTGGCTCGTCTTGGCGGGAGCACTACCGTGCCCCCAGATGTATAGAACTATTACTTTCTGAATTTTTTTTCAAAATTTTAGGCTCAGTAGTTTCGGAGATAAGGGCGGAATGTTTAATTTTTATCTTTTGTTCTTAAATAACAGGTATAAAACTAATTATTTTAAAAATTATAAAAAAATAAGACCCTCACAACAAGCCCTTTCATTTGATATTCTACACGGCACGGTTTGTACAACTTTGTATTTGAATTTTATAATATGCCCCCAAAAGTGACCCTCAATTATTCAAAATTAATTTAATTTCGTTACTCGTCCGTGTTTGACTGCCGCACAAATTCATAATTATGTGTACCAAATTTTAACTTAATCGGTTCAGTAGATTCGGAGCAAATTGGCTTTGACAGACCGACAGACAGACAGACAGACACATGGGTGATCCTATAAGAGTTCCGTTTTGTTTTCGTTTTGTGTTACGGAACCCTAAAAAGTAACCAACATTGGGATCACTCTGAGCAAAATATTTATTCACGGCGCTACTTTACTAGCTGGCGTAAGTTGTACTCGGAGCGGCAACATATCGTCGCGCGCGCAACCATGACCAAAGCGCAACTTTGACGGCATTATGCGGCAAAGATCCCTACCGCAGCTAACAAAAGAGTGGATGACCTTGAACCGATTTTGATAAAACATGTCTAAGAACCAACGCTAGACTAGAGAACACATCCAAATCGGTTCATCTGTTTAAGAGCTACGAGGCAACACACAATTAACACACACACTCAGACACACATACATAGCGGCCAAACTTATAACACCCCTCTTTTTGCGTCGCGGGATAAAAATTCAAAAATGCATTGGATTGACATAAACTACCGTAAAAGTTCTTTCCATTCTGTTGAATGTCATTGTAGAAATACAAAACACATTAGAAGCGATTGCCGCTTGTCTATGCCCCCCGCGCTGTCCGCATCTAACGGATTCTTGTAAACTTTTTCAAATCTTCGGTTCACATTGTGTTGAAAGAATGAGGAAATAGGTACTAAAAATGCCATTCACAAAATAAATTAATTGAATAAAGCATTAATAAATAATTACTCAAATGCGAACTGTAACAACATAATCGTGTAGCTGGTAAAATAACCCATTAGACGTAATTGTAACTCGGCGTCTACGTCGAACAGGCCACACGCACGTATCTTGCTGAACGATGTTTGATGCAAGCGTTGTATGTTCTTGCAGAGTTGTTTCTCATCATCTGTTAATAGTAACAATATTTTTAATAAAACCGTGGGACTCACGTTATTAACAGTGCCACATAGAATAGAATATTATTTATTGTTGTTGTTGAAGGTGTTAACAATTACAGTTGGTAACAATTAAAAGAGTATCTTTACAACATACTTCTATAGTGTACAATAATATGAAAATAAATAAAAAGAATATTCTAACATGGTTATATAGAAAACTAAACTATGTACAAGAACCATTCTAAGAAATAAAGGGAAAGATAGAAATATAAGGAATAGGTTCAGATCATCATTTTCCTGTCCTTATCCCAATTTAATTGGGATCAGCGCAACATGTTTTTTTCTTCCCTAATTCTCTATTAGTCGTCATCTCGGTAGTCACCCCCTTTCTAGCCATATCATCTTTCACACGGTCCATCCATCGTTTCTTTGGTCTTCCCCTACTCGTATAGCCTTCTACATTCATACTCAAAACTTTCCGACGACAATTCCCTTATTACTCCGCATTACATGCCCATGCAATGACAACCTATTTCCACACAACTTTTCAGCCACCGGTGTCACTTTCAGACTTCCTCTTATATACTCATTTCTTATTCTATCTATTCGCATATCACCACACATCCCTATTAGCATTATTATCTCAGCTGCATGCAAATGCGTTTCATTCATCCTGTTTCTGGCCCAACATTCTGAACCATACAAGACAGCAGGTCTAACCATTGTTTTATAAATCTTCCCCTTAAAAACTTAAACCCCCTAAAGAAGCCCTACCCTTAAACAAGGGGAATGTGGAAGTCACAGATTGTTCCCGTGACCTGCCGCTATTTCATCTATCTAGTGTTAATTCTGTGTTTAACAGTCCATTGAAGTTTACCATTGCTTTGCACGAGTGGACCGAGATAAAGAAAATCGGAGCAAAGCGGGAGAACCGCGCCATCAAGCGCTACGGCACCAGAACTAGAGAGACCGCCGAATACGAAGAACACTCGTATATTCGGTTTTGATTCTGCAGATTTTCAAGGCAACATTCTCCAGCTTCTGTTGCCATTTCTTCAATCTGCTCTGGATCTCAGGTTCCTCTTCACCGACAAGAACAATGCCATTGGCAAACAACATGCACCAGGGTGCCTCTTCCTGAATGTCCGACATCAGAGCGTCCATAATCACCAGGAAGAGGTAAGGACTTAAAACCGACCCTCGGCAGGCTAGGCGCAAGCCTACAGCTACACTGAACACATCGGTGTTGCTAGGAGCCGACCGGACGTAGATACAAGATTGAGTGTAAATAACACGAATTAACTCTACACACTTCCCGGGCAGACCTCTCTTTCAAGGCCCGCCATAACACATCCCGAGAGATATCATACGCTTTCTCCAGATCACTCCGCCACTTGCACATGGTGTTCCAACACCATGTGCAAGTGGCGTCTACTGATACTCGGCCTGGCATAAAGCCAAACTGGTTTGAGGTAATCTCACTCTTCCTCGCAATCTGTTCTCGATTACTTTCTCCCATACCTTCATCAATAGTTGTTCTCGATAGTAGTTGCAGTCCTGTACATCACCTTTATTCTTGAAGATGGGCACGTACACATATTATATGTAGTAAAAAGAAAGTAGGCTTTGGACTCTTCAAAACATCACAATTAACGTATTAAATATTGGCTATATCTGCGTAATATGTTACTAAACGAGTTAATGTACGCGTAACGAGCCAGGAGTAGCAAGAGGATAATGAAATAAAGAATTCGTGTATTATAAAATACCTGAACAATTTGACTTCAAAATGAGTGCGCAAGTGTCTCGAACATTTTGAGTAGCCAAGTAGAATCTCTCGCATTGAAGGCTCAACATTGCTTGCCAAGATAAATCCTTTATCATCCAACAGTATATCGAAAGCGATGCCACAGATGCTGCATTCTGTAACAAAATAAATGTTTGATTTTTTTTTATACCATGTCATTTCACATACAATTTATTGTTCATGAATAAATGACTAATGATCCTACGATTCTAATACACTGTTCAATGCATTATTCTTCTTCGTCGTATCGACGATTTTATTACCATATTTAAAACAAGCTTCGACCAGAAATCGTACAGCGGTAGCATTGGCCTCGCAAAAGTTTTCTATAGTGCAGGTGTATGGCACAAAGAGCACGACTTGAGATGAGGCATCGTTTATGATGTGGCTCCATAGTGTGTGTGGTTCATCGGAGCAGCCCTAAGTTGTAACTGCAGCGGCCCAGCTGGCTTCCGTGGATCCATTGAAAATATTGCAAGAAACTTACTAAGTCATGAATCAAAGCGCCTCTTTTCAATATTTCAATTGTCACTTGAATGTAAATCAGAGTGTGAATCAATGCTTCTGCGATGTAATATAATATCTGAAATTAGAAAACTTTTGACTACTTTATTAACATGATACAATTTTAAAAAAAAGTTTTTATTTTCATTTTTCATCGTGGCCAGATCTTTTGCTTCGGAAAAAGCTCTCTGGAATATAATTTATTTTGTTTTGTGAAGTACCCACTTTTTAGGATTCCGTAGTCAACAACCTTGTCCGTCTGTCTTACCTCCCTTGCACGTAAAATAGGGATGATATTTATTTTTCTCGGCTATCCCATGGAGTGGGGTATCGTTGGATAGACCGTTCAAAAATATTGCGGGTCTGACCGAACCATTTTTTGATTCAGGGATCAGTTTGCGTAAAATTAAGCTTTATTGTGCTAATTTTTGTTATAGTCAAGTGGTTCCCTGCTAGCCAAATGGTTGTTTTGGATATTATGTGAAAAAAAATCATGGCAGTAATACATAAATAACGAAATTAAAACGAAAACTATCACAGGCTTTATAAGTTAACAAGTAATAGTCAACCAACTTACATTTGCAGTTGGAGAATTGACCGTGACATATATCGATGTATGGGAGAACATGTTTTTTAACTACAATGTTAACTTTGTTTTTAGGATAAATTCATCCCAAATACCGAACCCTTAATTGTGCATGGTTCGACATGCACCTGGCCAGTTTTTCATAAATAAATGACAAACTACTTACGAATTGCTGAGTACAAACTTGCTGGATATGATAACACTCTAATATATCAACGTAAGTCTGAAACATTTGTTTTACATAATTTTCTCGATTGATATCTTCTGTTTCTAGAGTATTTGTAGCTTGAATATTCCATAGAACAACTTTGTGTTCCAATAATTTAAAGATTCGAATGGCGTAAATTACATTAAAATCGAAAAATATAAAGAAATATGTAACTAATATATAATAGAATGGTGTACTTATCGCTACGCAAAAAGAAGTGAAAACTGCTGCATAACCACAAATGGACAAGATTACAACAATCCAATTCCAAACAATGAAGCTTTTAGTATTGGTTTCATTATTGAGAAATCTATGCACTTTTTGAAAAGTTAAAACAAACTTAATACATTTTTTGGTTTTAATTAACCCAACCACGAAATTCATAGTGAATCCAGCACTGTAGAAAACGCAGTCAAAATAAGAGATGAAATACGTAAAATTCGTCGATCCCAGAAAATCTTTAAAGAAGAACAGCATATAGTTGCGATACAAGAATAAAACAATTACAAGTAGCGTGGTGAGCATTGAAACGAAATAGGAGATGAAACTGTTTGGAGTTATAAGATCGTTCTTGATGCGATATTTAGGGCAAAACATAATACACTGCATCAGATTTAAAGGCAATAGCATTGACTGCACATCATCATCCACTATATAATTGTTAGAAACAAAATTTACGGGATAATTTCGATCAATATTTAGTAATGTGTTCATTTTCAAACAGGTCATTAACAGTAGCTACGTTACCTACAAATGGTACAACAATCGATGCTAAATGTATTAAACCACACACATCTTACTTTTATGAAAATATGGATGGTATCAATAGTGAACTACTTTAATGAAAGTGTCAATAAATAAATTAGTCTGACAACATATACATAATTACAGTATAAAAATAAGCAGTCCAAAAAAAACAACACCGCAACATGAAAAAGTGTTTTAATCAATATAAAGTAATTAGAATTGTAAGCCGTACCAAACTTTGTGTTTCATTTATATAGAATTGTAAGCCGTACCAAACTTTGTGTTTCATTTATATAGAATTGTAAGCCGTACCAAACTTTGTGTTTCATTTATATAGAATTGTAAGCCGTACCAAACTTTGTGTTTCATTTATATAGAATTAAAACTCTACTTAACAATCTAGAAAATTTCTTTTAGTTCTCCCTTGTTGCTTTAGATTTGCCGAGGAAAACCAAACAGTATTGTGGATTTTTCGAGAATAACTGACATGTTCTTTTTTTTTATGAAGAAATTCCATCGAGAATATATTTTTATCTAACATTTCGTCCAGTGAAGTGTCTTGACGCAGAACGTTACTTTCGCAAAATATCATCGTGAAAAAGGAGACGTCGATTTCTGGGCCTGATTGTAATAAGTTGAGATAGAGTTTAAAAAAAGGGTTATATTTTTCTATTTCAAAATGTGAAAAATCAGCCCAATCCACGATCTGGAAAATGAGAAATCCAAATATTAAGTTAAGGTTACGAATAAAATGAAATCATCATCATTTGCCTAGCCTTTTCCCAACTATGTTGGGGTCGGCTTCCAGTCTAACTGGATGCAGCTGAATACCAGTATTTTACATGGAGCGAGCCTATCTGACCTCCACAACCCAGTTACTGGGTAACACGATATCCTTTGGTAAAACTGGTTGTCAGACTTTTGGGCTTCTGACGACCCGTAACAACTGTCAAAGCTCTACGAATGACAGCCGGGACCAACGGCTTAACGTTCTTTCCGAGGCACGAAGGAGTCTTGGTATGAACAGATGGTCACCCATCCACGGACCAACCCCGGCAAGCGTAGCTTAACCTGATCGATCGACCCGTGCGGCAGTTATTATTTAGCCACAATAAAATGAAATATCGATTAAATTATAATCGATTAACGTGATAGAGTCCATACCACATATAAAAAAAAAATGCTTTAACCAGATGATTAAGAGCTATTTTTATGTTAATTTGCATGCATATTCTGAAACAGTCACCTATACAAGCAAATTAAACTTTAGTATAATGGTTTATTGGATCTTTTTCTTTCCATGTTGAAGACAGTTACGTAATTGCAATATTTTCTCTCAATATTTTTTTTATTCGAAAATCATGTCTTTTTTAAGGATAATTATAAAAAACAAACAAGATTGTTTAGCTTTTATGTCTAAAATAAATATACGGGTAGAACGACATTGGTCAAGTCTAATATTCGTCAAATCGGCAATTCGTCAAAGATATTGGTCAAAGCTGTAGTTCGTCACAACAAGAAATAGTAAATTAATGCAGCGGCTAGCAAATGAGGCATTGATGGGCGAACGTGTAAACATTCAAATATTGTCAAAATAATGATGATCAGATCAAAATGAATAATATAGCTGATCACCATGCTAATAAGAACTTTAGTGATTTCTGGAAAAATACAAAAAACTTGAATTCAGTGTCGAGCCTCCCTGTAAGTGTCGGTGGTGCACATGAGCCCCGGGATAGCCTGTGCCTTCCAGCGACATTTCAAGGTCGATTTACCGGTCGGGGCGTCGTCGCGGGTGCTTGCTGCTGGGGATCGCCCTGGAGACGTTGCCGTTAGATTCTCTGCCAAGGATATGGCTACTGTTATTAAGAAGATGGTCCGAGATAAGTCCCCGAGATACGATGGGCTCAGCATCGAGCATCTGAGGTAAGCTGGTGTACATCTACCAAGAGTTTTCGCTCTGTTTTTCAACTTGTGTGTGTCATAGTTACTTGCCTGATGACTTAATGTACACCGTAGTTGTTCCTATTGTTAAGAATAAAACTGGTGATTGTGCTGATATTTCTAATTATAGACCCATCTCGTTAGCAACAGTCATAAGTAAGGTGCTGGATAGTTTGCTTGATCAACAGTTGAGAAGGCACTTAAATCTGAATGACGCCCAATTTGGCTTTAGGCCAGGCCTATCGACTGAGAGTGCTATCCTCTGTCTTAAGCAAATTGTTCAGTAGTACATTGACAGGAATACACCTGTATACGCATGCTTTTTAGACCTGTCAAAGGCTTTTGACATGGTGTGCTATGGTAAGTTATGGAATAAATTGCGATGCGAGACGAAATTGTAACATGATGTTATATCGCTGTTTGAATATTGGTACAGTCATCAGCAGAATAGTGTCAGATGGGCAGGGTCGCATTCGGATGTATACAGGTTGGAGTGTGGCATGAGGCAGGGGGGGCTAACCTCGCCGCGTCTTTTCAGCCTGTATATGAACCAGTTGATTGGGAAGCTCAGCAGCACTAAAGTCGGTTGTTCTATTGATGGGGTTTTTTTTAAACAAAATCAGTTATGCGGATGACATGGTGCTGCTGAGCCCTTCGTTCTCTGCACTACGTAAACTATTGAGTATTTGTGAAACTTACGCCGGGGCCCTTGGGCTCCGATATAATCCAAAGTAGAGTGTATACATGATCTCGCTATAGCAAAAATTACAAAAAACCAGAATAACATAAATATTTAAGGGGGCTCCCATACAACAAACGTGATTTTTTTGCCGTTTTTAGGGTTCCGTACCCAATGGTATCCGGTCCATATTTAATTTAAGAAAATATGACCATGTGTCGAGTTATAGGTCTGAGCTCAAATGGATGTCCATTCGCCAGAGAAGAAGTTTGCGCGCTTTGACCACACTTTTTTCCCTTCTCAACTCTCCGAGCCCTCCTTCTTATCTTATGTCTCACTTCCAATATCTATGTTTTTCACACGCTAAGAACCTGCGTTCTTCCAACAATCTTCTTCTACTCTGTCCTTCTCATACTTCTGACTTCATTCATTCTTCCTTTCATATTCAGTCCATTCTTCTCTGGAATGCGCTTCCTCTCAATATCAGGACGGCCACCAGTCGGTATGCATTTAAGCGAAAATTGCAGAGTTATTTGTCAAAACAAATAGCGTAGAGTCATCTCAATTTAATGTCTTTTCATTGAATTTGTATGTACAATATAATGTAGGGATATACTATAGTAAATATATGTGTATTATAACTAAGTTTATAACCTATTTATGTACTTTTGTACCTATTATATTTATATTTTATTATGTTATATTTTTATATTTTATAATATTATTATTTTCTCTCAATCAGAGCACCCGCCATCTTATCTCTTCACCACCTTTGGTTGACTGGTAGAGAATGCCTAAGGTATTAAGTCCGCCTTTGTACATTATTGTGCGTGAGAAGTTTAAATAATAAAAAATAACACTGGCAACACTGGCAAGTCAACAAACGTCTGATTTTTCATATCCCATATTTTCCTTATTTATATATTTTCTCAGCCACATTTAGTCCCAAAAAATTCAAAAAATACAATAAAACCTTTCATTTTACCATTATCAAAAAGAAGACAATAAACAACAAGAAAATGAAAAAGTCAAAGTCAAGTCAAAGTCAAACCATTTATTTCAAATAGGCACATAAGAGGCACTTTTGAACGTCAAAATTTACAAAAAAAATAGAATTGATTCTAGTTGCCCCTTCCAAAAGGTAGTTTCGTATGGAGAAGAATGGGCAAGAAACTCCACCGGTACTCTTTTAAAAATGTTTTACAATATTTTGTTTGATTACATTAATTATATGATTATATGTGAAGACGATGCACCTAGAATAAAATTACTATACCATAATAGGTAAAACGAATTAAAAACTAAGCAATGAAAAATAACTTAATTATTAGATAGATACGTGGTGTTCACATATTTACAAACATCATACAAGTATGTTTTTCTAAAAAAATAAGTCAGTGTGTGAGTATAGGTTATCACAGAATGTAAAATGAATATCATAAAAATAACAGATTTTACCATAAAAATAGCAACCAGTTTGATTTTGTCTAGACTCTAGATTGTCCTATGGAGCTGGACCAGCATGTTTCCAAGCATTCCTGTCCTGGATATAATCCTCTAACTTGTAATATGCTTGTTTACAAAGTGTACTTTTAATATGTGTTTTAAATTTTCTCTCATTTAATTTCAATATATCACAAGGTATTTTGTTGTAACATTTAACACAGTACCCCATAAAAGATGTATGTACTTTAGATAATCTGAAAAATGGTTGATCTATTTTATCTTTATTTCTAGTATTAAAATTATGTCTATCGCTTATCTTGTTAAAAATATGTAGATTTTTCTTTAAGTTATAAACATATCGAAAAAGCAAGATGACGCTGTCAATTTGACCAAAAATCACAATGAAACATGGGATGAAAAACAAGAATTAACAGAATATTGACGAGATCAGCAGCTCGCCACGCACGCATACCACCTCCGGACTCTTCGCTCAGCTCCGCCTCGCCGCCGCCGGCACCCAGCACCATCGTGAGCGCTGTGACAACACCGGCCGCGGTAGTTGCGTCGAGCTCGAGCGACGAGTATTTTTCCCCGCCGACGTCGCCAACACCTGTACGTCGGCAGGGGAGAGGCCGGCCACCGAGGAGCTTGGGACTTTGGGGCCAACCGACCCCGAGCCGGGTCCCCGCTGCCGGTGGTTGTGTGCAGCGCATGAGATGGACTCAGTCTATGAGCGAGAACGTCATGCGCGCATATTACGGGTCTACGGAGGGGGGAACTAACCTCACTGCGTACCGTGTTAGGATGCTGTCTTTGTTCCAGGAACTAGAGCCAACCGTCAACGTCTCGGCCCAACGACTGTCGGATTAGGTGCGGGTCATCCAACGCAATCATAGGTTGGACGATGCCGCACTTGATAGGCTGCGCTCAGAAATACTGAGCAACCATATCTTCTCACCTCCGGTACAAATCGCGGCACAAGTGTCCACTATTGACTCAATCCCGCTGCGGTCCAATCATGGTATTGAAGAGGAGGATGATAGGGTTGCCACAGTAAGTAGCCAGTGCAACGCCCGATTGAGGAGCGCACTGGAAGATGCGATTCACGAGTATAGGTCAACTCCGACCGAACTTAGACCCCGATTACCACGCCTACCCATGCACAAGAAAAATAGGGCGCTGGTATGTGCCTTGGACTCGCAGCTCAAACAGGTTTTCGAGAGCAGCGAGAATCTCGCTGATACACATTCGATCCTGTATTGCGCAGCTGTTGCGGCATGTCGTTTAGCAAACGTCAAGTTCCCAATCTGGGACGGAGCTACTCGACCAAAACCAGCCGTACCAGCCTGGCAATGCAGGATCGAGCGTCGTATCGATGGGGCCAGGGCACTCATCGGCAAACTATACTGCTTCAGGGAGGGCAATACACGACCACGAGTGATGCGCTTTGTGAGGCGGGCATTCTCGGGAACTGGAATCAGCCCTCGAGAATACATGTCACATGTCACAGAGCGCATCGACTTCCTGAAGCAGAAAGTTTGTGCATGGGCGGGCCGTATTAGGCGGTATAAGCGGCGGGTTGATCGGTACACGCAAAGTCGCATGTTCCAGAGCGATGAAAGGTGTGTATACAGAGCTTGGGCTTAGCGACCTAAGCAAAATGTGACAGACGTTTGCCATCCGGATGATGCCATCACGAGTGAATTCTGGCGCAGCATCTGGTCGGTGCCCGTCTGTCACACTGAGGCTGGTTGGATGCGGGATGTCGAGCGAGTGTGTGAGACTATACCAGAAATGGGACCAGTACTGATTACACCATTAGACGTAGCCAAAGCAGTCCGCCCATTACCGAATTGGAAATCACCGGGACCGGACGGATTGCACAACTTCTGGTTGAAATGGTTAATTAGTTCACACACTTGCCTGGCATCTCAGTTCCAGTCATCCTTAGAGTCTGGGTCGCTGCCGCAGTTTCTAACAACAGGCGTTACCCACCTGCTCCATAAGTCAGGTAGTCCCGTGGAACCCAAGAACTATAGACCGATTACGTGTTTATCGACGGTCTATAAACTCCTTACATCCATTTTGAGAGTGAAAATGAATACGCACATTGACAATAACTCCATTATGTCTGCCTCTCAAAATGGATGTAGGAATGGGTCCCGCGGTACTAAGGAGCTACTCCTCATCGATATGGCCATTAGCCAACAGGTTCGTCGATTCCGCAAGGATCTTTCGACATGCTGGATAGCCTATAAGAAGGCCTACGACTCGGTGCCACATACAAGGCTCATGAGGGTGCTAGAGTTGTACAAGATAGATGCAACTCTACGCACCTTCCTGATGTCGTGTATGGGGCAATGGAGGACGGTCCTTCGCTATCCAGGATGTCGACAGATGCAGGGGAATGATGAGCCTGTATAGATTAAGCGGGGAATATTTCAGGGCGACAGTTTGAGTCCACTTTGGTTCTGCTTAGCCCTGAATCCTCTAAGTACACTGCTGGAGGATTCAGGTCTAGGCTATCGGTTGAGGAGAGGAGGTCAGGTCATATCTCACCTCCTCTACATGGATGATTTGAAACTCTTTGCCCCCAGCAAATTGCGACTGATCGAGCTACTGAAGGTAACTGAAACATTCAGTAGCGCCATCAGGATGGCATTTGGTGTGGATAAATTTGCAGTCATGCATGTAAAGCGAGGGGAGATTATGGAATCCGAGGGAACTCAACTCTCGGATTCCATACACCTTAGATCCCTCTCCTCATCCGAAAACTATAAATATTGGGTATGTCAGAAGCATTAGGGATCAAGGTTGCTGACATGAAGCAATCGTTGAAGGAGCGCTTCTTTGGTCGCCTGAAGAAGGTACTTATTAGTCTTCTTTTGGGCGGGAACAAGGTGCGCGCCTTCAACGGTTGGGTCATGCCAGTTTTGACGTACTCTTTTGGCATACTCAAATGGACTCAGACCGAGCTGGACGCCCTGGACAGGAGGGTCCGTACACTGCTGACCGCAAACCGGATGCATCACCCACGATCATCGGTGATGAGACTGTACATCTCGCGGAAGTGCGGGGGTCGAGGCTTTTTAAATGCGAAGACCCTCCACAATCGCGAGGTGTGCAGTCTCAGGGAATATTTTTTAAAAGCCAAACTGGGTATGCACCGTGATGTGGTGGCAGTTGACAAGGGACTCACCCCACTCTCCATGGCTAAAGAGAACTGGCGCAAACCTGTAGTACTTACTACCGATGACCGCAAGGAGATATGGCAAAGCAAGGAGCTTCACGGACGCTTCTATCGGGCTCTTCATGAGCCCGGTGTAGATTTCTTAGCGTCCGTATCCTGGCTACGTTTTGGTGACCTTTTCGGGGAAACTGAAGGTTTTGTCTGTGCAATTATGGACGAAGTTATTTTGACGAATAACTACCGGAGACATATTAAGAAGGACGGGACGGTTGAAGTGTATCGGGCATGCCACCGTTCGGGTGAGTCCATCAGACATATAATCTCTGGTTGTTCTCGTCTGGCTAACGGCGAGTACTTGCACAGGCATAACCAAGTGGCCAGGATAATTCACCAGCAACTTGTTTTGAAATATAAACTTGTGGATTCTGAGGTACCGTATTACAAGTATGTGCCCGACCCATTTCTCGAAAATGACCATGTCACGTTGTACTGGGATCGGTCTATCATTACTGACAGGACTAGTGTCGCCAATAAGCCCGATATAGTGGTGATAGACCGATTAGCGCGCCACGCAATGATTATCGATGTCACCATTCCACATGACGAGAACCTCGTGAAAGCTGAGAAAGAGAAACAAATTAAATATCTCGACTTAGCACACGAGGTTGTTGACATGTGGAATGTGAGCTCGGCTGTCATTGTGCCGATTGTCGTATCAGCTAATGGCTTGATGGCCAAAAGCCTCGATTAACATCTCTCGGGGCTCTCGTTAGGTGGTTGGATCAAGGGCCTGATTCAGAAGGCAGTACTCCTCGATACGGCTCGCATCGTGAGGAGGTTCCTATCCTAACCACCGGTAGCTTGGACCCTGCTCCCGATACCAGCGAAGCACTATTTTTTATATTTTTAAATGTTTTTATATTTTTTTTTTATATTCTAATATTTAAAAATGTAATTTATATGCATATAATGAAATAAAGGAAAATAAAAATAAAGGGTAAAACGGGAACCCTATTACTAAGGCTCCGCCGTCTGTCTGTCTGTCCGTCTGTCACCAGGCTGTATCTCATGAACCGTGATAGTTAGACAGTTGAAATTTTCACAGATGATGTATTTCTGTTGCTGCTATAACAACAAATACTAAAAAACACCATACAACAACAATGATTTTTTCGCTCGTTTTTGCTCTATATTGATAACGGCAACAGGTAGACGCTTGAAATATTCAAAGAATATTTAGTTATATATTCACTTTAAAAATAAATAATTAAATTAAAATAAAACAAATATTTAAGGGGCGTTCCCATACAATATTTTTATAGATAATGGTACGGAACCCTTCGTGCGCGAGTCCGACTCGCACTTGGCCGGCTTTTTATGACTTGGAATCGAGATCGGAAGTAGATGAAAAGCTTTTCAGCAAAATATGTTATTGAAAAACTGAATTATTATGCTATAATTGGACGTTTGCATGGACGTAAAACCCCCGACGATTTTTTTTGGCGCACTGCATTTTTAACTCTCGGTGTCGAGCCGAGCATTGAGAATTCAACAGAGTGTATCACCAGCGCGTCAAAAAATACACTGTTGGATTTTAAATACGAAAACACTGGTTATCACGAATGCACGAGACGAGACAGTGTGACCTGTGACAAGTGTGACAGTATCACAGCACTTGACAGCAGACGGATCAGACGGATGATGCCTGTCCATTGAGGTAGGATAACTATGGAGATGCCCCATTCTACTGTATGAAGAATAGTTATACAAATATCTATCATATCGACACACACATGTCATAAAGCGTTTTGTTCCTTTTTAACTAAAGAACTGCGTAAGAAAAGAGAGACGTCTAAATGTTTGTCAAGCTCAAACTCATATCATTTATTTCAAATAAACCAATTACAGACACTTTTGAATTGGCTGTTTGTGTATGTGAGTTTAAATGTTTGTAAACGCACCCACGATACAGGAGAAATTCCTAGTGTGGGGCAACGTTTAAAAAAAAAAAAAAAAATGGTCAGTCATAAAGATGAAGCTAGTTAAGCATTCCAAAGCTTAGTAGGTAGGTACCTATGGAGAAGAACGGGCAAGAGACTCCACGGTCACTCTTTTAAATTGACATAATACAAAATATTGGTTACATCATTTGTGTTGAAATTATACATGTGAGAACGATGCAAGGACATAATTTGGCAACAATTTTTGTGACGCCAAAATCATGTGTATGCGTGACCGATCGCCATGTTTCTTGCCGAGTTTTGTGGTAGATGTGCTTTCAAACGATTGCTTGCTCAAAATATTTTTTTGTTCGTGATTTTTTTGATTGTATTCAGGTTCCAATATACATTTATATTATAATTGTCATCATTAATTTAAGTACTTGTAATAATCTGCACAAAGCAGGTATAAAAAATTCCAATAACCAAATATAATTAATTTTAACCAGTTGTTGTTATCACTATGGCAAAAAATATTATTTTCATTTCTCATACTCGGAAAGTAGTGTTTGTTTGATCTGGGTAGCGGGCGGAAAACGCTGCTTCCCACCCTTGGGCGGGAAATATTCATAGTCATAGTAATTGCTTCCCTCCCTAGTGCGGGAATGAATTTTAGATATAAAACTAAATTTGGTTCGGTACTCTGCGGTCTTGTGAGTGTAACAGCCAGTGTGAATTAAAAAAAAAACCCTATTAAGCGAGACGGCCCGCGGCGGTGAAGCGGTGTGTTCCATATTTGAAATTTAAAAAACACTATTATAATTTGACGGAATACTAACTACTAAAGCACATCTGTTGTGGGGAAATGCCGCCGACATTCAGAATATCTTTGTTTTGCAGAAAAGAGCTGTACGATCAGTTTATAAATTAAGTCCAAGGCACTCTCTCCGAGAGAAATTTAAGGAGATTAATGTAATGACTGTACCTTCTCAGTATATTTTTGAAAATCTTTTATATGCCCATAAAAATATAAAATTGTTTAAAAAATACAGTGATATCCATAATATAAATACTAGAAACAAACATAAATTTGTTGTGAAGTAGTATAGACTCCAATTATATAAGTTATATACTACTTGCAATATTATATTACTATAGCGGAGTAGCTACTGAAGCAATTTAGTAAATGGGCAATTAAATGAAATTCCAAGCGGGAAGTGACAGAGTTATATTACAGTACCAGTTATGAAGCAGTAATGAATTGCGTACAAACTACGCTGGTATTTATAGTAATGGATTAAAACTAAATAATAATAATAACGGTTCTCGCTTGACCGTTTTGCGCCAGAGTTGACGCCCCCTCGTTAACGTAGACAATAGACGAGACCGCTGCCATCTTGTCTCGTTAGTGCTCGTACAAAAGATGCGCGGGCGCCATGTTCCGGAAGGCGGGGCTAAGTTCGACTGGCGCCGTGAAGTAGGCGGGGCTTTGCAACTTGTTTTGCACACGGCCCGCTCTGACGTAAAATCGTATGATCTTGTGCTGCGTTGAGTCGTGCGAGTGTACTTGCCTACTCGCTACACCACTCCCCCGGTGAGACCGTGACTACGGGCGATAGTAATCTGGAAATCTTACTGTCCTGCCGCTTTTTGTTTTTCTGACTGTGTTTTCTGATTGCGCTGGGTCTGGAGTTTGGGTCTGACTTTGACCTGGGTCCAGGTCTTCTTTTGCCACGTATGCTGGTTTTACACGGTCTATCGTCACCTTCTGTCTCTTTCCGCGCACGTCGACGTCAACTGTCTTCTGGTCGCGAGCTAGGACTTTGTGTGGACCTGTATATGGGGCCTGCAGAGATCTTCGTCCTGGACCTTCGCGCAGGAAGACGTGGGTTGCCGTGCTCAGGTCTTTCGGGATGTAGAAGGGTCGGTTGTTGCTGGTATGCCACGATGTCGATTGTGGTGTCAGTTTGGTCATGTGTGCACGCAACCTGTTTACCAGGTCACTCATGTCTACGGCATCCTTTGAGGCTTCTGTGAGGAACTGTCCAGGCAAGCGGAGTGGCTCGCCGTAGACAAGTTCAGCTGTTGTTGCACCTAGGTCTTCTTTCCATGCGCTGCGGATGCCTAGTAGCACCCATGGAAGAGCCTCTGTCCAGGTTGAATTCGCATAGCACATGATCGCGGCCTTCAACTGGCGATGCAGTCTCTCGACGAGGCCGTTAGCTGCGGGGTGGTAAGAAGTGGTTAAATGGTGAGTGGCACCTATGAGGGCTGCTAAACTCTTAAAGGTGCGGCATTCAAACTGTCTCCCGCGGTCCGTGGTGATATGCTCGGGACAGCCGAATCGGGCAATCCACCCAGTAGTCAGGGCAGCGGCGCAGGTTTCTGCGGTGATGTCCTGCAGTGGGTACGCCTCAGGCCAACGTGTTGCGCGGTCGACGATCGTGAGGCAGTACCTGTAGTTAGAGGACAATGGCAAGGGACCAATCAAATCCAGGTGGATGTGGCGAAAACGTGCCGATGGTGGTTGGAATGCCTGTAGTGGGGCTGAGGTATGTCGTGTCACCTTACTCTTCTGACACGCTTCACATTCCCTTGCCATCTGTCTGCAGTCTTTTCTAACTCCTGGCCAAACAAACCTTTCAGTGACCAACCTTACACTTGCCTTTCGCCCTGGATGGCTGAGGTTATGAAGGGTAGTGAATACCTGCTTGCGGAACGATCTTGTAATAAATGGGCGTGGAGTACCCGTTACGTCGCAGTAGATCTCGACAGTAGATTCAGGTAGTTTCACCTTCCTCAGCTTCAATGATGATCCGTCTCTCAGCAAGTTCTGTAGTTCGGGGTCGGTTTGTTGTTCGCTGGCCAGGGACTGGTAATCTAAGGGCAGATGAAGCTCATTAATTCGCGAAAGGGTGTCTGCGACCACATTGTCCTTCCCGGGTATGTACCTGATATCCGTCGTAAATTGTCCGATATAATCGAGGTACCTAAATTGACGGGGTGGGCAGTTTGAGTGTGGTCTTGCAAACGCGTACGTCAGCGGCTTGTGGTCCGTCGTGACGTGGAATACACGTGCCTCGACCATGGAGCGAAAGTATCTGATTGCCTCGTATATTGCCAGCAACTCTCGATCATACGGGCTGTACTTCTTCTGCGAAGGGCTGAGCTTCCTTGAAAAGAATGCCAGTGGTTGCCATTCCCTCTTGCTCCGTTGCTGCAGTACAGCTCCGATTGCTGTGTCTGAAGCGTCCGTCAAGATGTTTAGCTCTGCGTAAGGGTCTGGATGCACCAAGAGTGTGGCTTCTGAGAGGCTCTGTTTGCAGCTGTTGAAAGCTGCTAGCAGCTCTGGGGTCATGGTTACTGGGTGCGATCCTTTTACTTTTGGACCTGCGAGCAAACTGTTGAGAGGTGCCTGTTTGGAAGCTGCTTCGGGAATAAATCGGCGATAAAAATTGAGCATTCCCAGGAATCGCCTCAGTTCCTTGACCGTCTTCGGCATTGGGAAGTCCTGGATGGCCTGGACTTTGCAATCTAGAGGCTGAATTCCTGCCGCGGAGACTTTATATCCCAAGAACTTCACCTCCGCTTGGCCGAAAATACACTTGCTCGTATTTAAGAGGACGCCGTAATTCGCCAATTTTTCAAATAGTTGTCTGAGGTGCTGCTGGTGCTGATGGGTATCCTTGCTGAAGACCAGAATATCATCGAGATACCCGTAGCAGAAGGTTAGGTCTCGCAGCACTTCATCCATGAACCTCTGGAAAGTCTGGGCAGCATTTCTGAGTCCAAAGGTCATGCAGGGGAACTCGTATAGACCAAATGGTGTAGTTATCGCCGTTTTGGGTATATCTTCTTCAAAAACGGGAATCTGGTTATAAGCCTTCACCAAATCTATGGTGGAGAAGATGGTGCTGCCCGCCAGCTCGTGGGTGAAGTCCTGCAGGTGCCTGATTGGGTAAACATCTGGGATGGTACTTGCGTTTAATGATCGGTAGTCCCCACATGGACGCCACCCATCGTTCTTTTTGGGCGCTAAGTGCAAGGGTGAGGACCAGGCGCTTTCCGATGGGCGCGCTGTCCCATTTTGCAGCATCTCCTCAAACTCCTGCTTCGCTATCTTGAGGCGTTGTGGGTCCAAACGACGAGGGCGGCCAGAGACGGGAGGACCAGGCGTGGTGCGTATATGGTGCACTGTATTATGCTTTGGTACTATTGGTTTACCAGCGGGACGGGTGAGGTCAGGATACTCCTTTAAGATACGATGGTATTTGCTATCATCTGCTATTGTCCGAACCGACGAAATGACATCGACTGTTTTAAACTGTGGTGTCTGTATTGCAAGTGACGTGAGGTTGTCTTTGAGTCGCTGATTTCGGCAGTCGACAATTAGATTGTAATAAGCTAGAAAGTCGACTCCGATTATTGGCTTGGTGACATCTGCAATTATGAATCTCCAGGTGAATGCACGGCGTAGTCCCAAGTCCAGTGTGAGCGGAAGAAATCCATATGTGCTGATTACTGATCCGTTGGCTGCAAACAGCTCATACTTCGTCTTCATGCGTGGCTCCCGTACTGCGGATCGTGGGAAGACACACAGGTCCGAACCAGTATCTATGAGATATTGGATTTTGGTGGTTTGGTCCGTAATGAATAAGCGGCTTGATATAGCGTGGCAGTCGTAATCCGCCCTTACTGGCTGCCTTTGTAGTTTGACGGCCTCTTTGTGAAGGTGCATGGTTGTGTGCACTTGCGGGCGTTGCTGCCAAATCGGTTGTGGTAGTAGCAGTACCGGTTGTCTCCTGAGCGGGATTGCGATCGGTATTGGTTTTGATTGTACCTGCCTCTAGACCGGGATCGTGACGACCTGTGACCTGACTGTGCGCTCATAACCTCCAGCTTCCGTGTCAGCTCTGCCACAGTCTGGGTCAATGCTTCAATAGCACTGCCTTGTTGATCCGTTGCTGACTGTGTGCTAGCTACTTGCCCAGGCACTGGCATGCCAGTAGCAGCAACTTGCGTGGTCAATGGTACGATATCGTGTACACGATCCACCATTTCTGCTACTTCTTCTAAACTGGAACTTGCTTGCATTGCGACTATAGTTTGGAGGTTCACTGGTAGCCTACTGGACCAGATGGACCTGATGAAATCGGTCGGGACAGTGGTACCAGCTAGCTGCTGCAGGTGGCGAAGGAATTGTGTGGGCTTCCTGTCTCCCATCTCCTCATGCATGAGCAGCTGTTTAGTCTTGCGTTCCTGTGAGGCCGACAACCGCTTGATTAGTTCTGCCTTTAGCTTCTCGTACTTGCCGGTGGTGGGGGGACTTATTATGAGGTCGCGTACTTCTGCTGCGTGCTGGGGTTCCAGTTGTGCTAGTACGTAGTAAAACTTCGTGCTGTCTGTGGTAATGTTGGAGAGGACGAACTGGCCTTCCAGCTGCGCGAACCATAGTAGTGGATCATCGGCATTGAAAGCTGGGGTCTTAACTCCCACTCGGTATGACATGAAGAATTCCTTGTTCTCTTCCGTGCGGCTCTCCATAACTTAATTTAACCAGGTTTCTAGTCTTCGTTCCGGAACGAACGTCGGGGGTCACCAGTGAAGTAGTATAGACTCCAATTATATAAGTTATATACTACTTGCAATATTATATTACTATAGCGGAGTAGCTACTGAAGCAATTTAGTAAATGGGCAATTAAATGAAATTCCAAGCGGGAAGTGACAGAGTTATATTACAGTACCAGTTATGAAGCAGTAATGAATTGCGTACAAACTACGCTGGTATTTATAGTAATGGATTAAAACTAAATAATAATAATAACGGTTCTCGCTTGACCGTTTTGCGCCAGAGTTGACGCCCCCTCGTTAACGTAGACAATAGACGAGACCGCTGCCATCTTGTCTCGTTAGTGCTCGTACAAAAGATGCGCGGGCGCCATGTTCCGGAAGGCGGGGCTAAGTTCGACTGGCGCCGTGAAGTAGGCGGGGCTTTGCAACTTGTTTTGCACACGGCCCGCTCTGACGTAAAATCGTATGATCTTGTGCTGCGTTGAGTCGTGCGAGTGTACTTGCCTACTCGCTACAGTTGTAACTACAACAAGGCTCAAGAAAATAGGTGGCTCGTTCCGATGTCAATGTATACGCTTTTATAATAAACTTCCAAGCCACGTTCAAGATCTAAGCCTTAATAAATTCAAATCATTCATTAAACGTAAGTTGTGTCAGAAAGCTTTTTATACCGTTAAAGATTATATTGAGGACAAAAAGGCTTGGGATTGAGATGCTCCAATTTTTACTTATTGAAGTGGTTTATTTTTATTGTTTGATGTTTTTTTTGCTAACTTTTATTATTTTATATACGTAACGTAATATATACGTAATGACATGATTATTTACTTGTAAAGTATTATATTATTTTAATTATTGTGAATGTGAAGACTATGTGGGTTATTGCTCTTTTATTTTCACTTTGTCTTTTATTCTCAGTTAGTGTTAATCATGGTCTGGCAGTTTGAGTCATTTAAGCGGCCTACCCAAATGTCCTTTCTTTGGTATTGATCGTCGCATCGTTGAGCTCCTTAAGTTCTGAGTAGAGCTGCACGATTACTGACAAATGCGTGCACTGACTGGTCAGGTCCACTCAATCTGTGTGGTTCTTTCCTCAAAAGACCATTTCAGACACCAATCTGCATGGCCTTCACATGATCTGACCAAGATTATGTCTGGACTTTAAAAGAGACTGTGACCTCTGAGTTTGTTTCGGCCTTTCTTCTCATAGTAGTCAGATAGGAAACGCCGACCTCATCTAGTTTTAAAAATATGACTGACGTGTAAAAGTGTTTGTACAAACCTACTTACAGAAATAAAAATCATTTATCATTTATCATCATCATTTATCATTTATCATTAACTCTGTAAGCTGTACCGAAATTCAACATCTGAGTTTTGACTAATATTTGATTAAAAATGAGTTCAAGCGATTCTGAAAGGACGAGGCAAATACTTCCAAAATCTTTTGCCAGAAATTTCAAAGGAAAGATATTTGACTACATACAACGATTTTATGAAGTGCCACTACATATACGTATTTTTTTACTTTCCTTGTATTCGAAATGAAAAGTAGAGTGTTTAACACGGGTGAAAGTCATCAAAGGAATTGATTCCTTTCGACCCTTGTATAACAATCTACTATTATATTAACTTCAAGCTGTTATTCGTTTCTATCTCTGTTTATCTGTCAGAGTTATGTTGTGTTATTGGAAAAGATTAGACCTGGAAATTTTATGATGCTCTTTTGGTGTAAAATCTAACTTTTCCATTATACTTATCTAGAGCTGACTTTACTTTCCACACACTGTAGGTATGTGCATGTTTTTGATTCAAAAAAGGTCATCTCATGGTAGTAAAGTCTTTTTCTTTCAAGCTTTATCAGGTTTCCTAGTATTAATTACCTAAATATTACCGGAGCCAAACAAAAGCTAAACATTGAATGGGTACAGTATTTTCCATAAAAAATGAATTATTCCCATGTAATCGCACTTTCTTGATTCCTATGGACAGAGAGAATAACCAGAAATATACTCTGTGGTAGGCTGGCACTGGGTGGCAGTAATTATACCAGTCGAAGAATTGCGTCAATGTTCACAAACCAATCATTTATGATTGTACATAGTGCTCAAACCTGGTCTTTGACACTTCACCAGAGGTCTAAGCTCAAGGTTTGCCAGCGAGTCATGGAGCGCAGTATCCTGGGGATTCGAATTTCGGACCGTATAAAGATCCAAGATCACGGACATTACCCAGAAAGCTGCTAAGCTTAAGTGGGACTGGGCCGGCCATGTCTGCTGCATGTCAGATGACAAATGGGCTAAGAGAACCACCGATTGGGTCCCACTAAACGCAGGATGACATCGCGGTAGGCTGAGACGAACTTGACTCCTACCAAAAGACAGAATTATGTGGAAAAGGGAGAGGGTGGCTTTTGCCCTGCAGTAGGACAATACAGACTAATTAGATTAGATTAGATTGTTGACATGACTCGTCTCAGTAAGGTCTTTTCAACTGATAATGTATCATCAACCATCATCATTCGTTCATTCATTTTTTTCTCATATTCATTTTCTTCCCACCCATAACCCAATGTAGTGTAATGAAACACGTTTTCAGTACGAATATATCCGTATTTATCTTCTTGCGCACGTATGTGCAAGTTTGTACAAACTTAGATTATTAATTACGTACTCAATATAATATCAGTATAGACTTTAGACTTCTTGAAGACAACCTTTTGGTTCAAAGGCTCGAAGAGAATTGATTTATCAACTACGTGACGCCCCAAATATCATGTTTTTCATTCCATTCTGTTAAAAACCCAGTACTGTGTTTACCGTAACTGTTAAATGAGATATTTCATTCCATTCTGTTAAAAACCAGTACCTACTGTGTTTACCGTAACTGTCAAATGAGATATTTCATTCCATTCTGTTAAAAACCGGTACTGTGTTTACCGTAACTGTCAAATGAGATATTACTAAACTTCATGACTAGGTACGTGATACAAAAATCATTTGAGGCAAATCACAAACTTTCAATTTTATATTTAAAATCACTACAAATCTTACTAATATTTGGAAATCATGACCGTGTTTGGGGTCGGGTCAGCATTTTTTTTATCCTTAAATCTTTGTTAGTTAGATATCTATTGACCTCTTTCCAACCATATCAATTACAAAGTAGAACCACTAACGAGACAAACTATCTAATTACTAAAAGAGAAAGACGCTCTAAACTCTAGTCCTTGCAAAATAAAAATAAAGAAGTTTTTTTGCCCTCATCAACATGTTTAGAATGTTAAATGACTTATCTGCAGTGAAATATGCTGTTTCTTGAATGGATGCCAGACATCTCACAATAAACCACAAAAACTGCTGGACAGTATAAAGTGTTAAAAATAGCCAAGTTGCTTAGCAAAAACGAGATTTCTTTATTAAATGCAAGTTTAATAATAATATAACATACATTGTCTAAATGTTGGTGAAAACCTCGTCAAAACGTACGTAACGTTACGTATAATAATTATGAGTGTTTTTTTATGCGGAGTTCCGTGTTTGGCTTCTATCGAGAACGGACGTATATCATTCGCGCGCGGGTGCTCTCCTTTAGGGTAATTCGCTGGCGCATCACAATAACACCATCGCCGTGTTGCGAAATCGGTTTATCAAGGTCGCCGCGATGACCCAGTTATTAATTACAGTGTAAACAGTACAATTAAATATTTGTGAAGGTGAAGTTTCTACTAACCGTAAAATGTCGACAACTAAGGTAAAAATTAAAACTGATCTGGAAAAGCTGTTGTATGACAATTACATGCAAGAAAGATCAGAGAGAGAAAAGCTGGAACTTCTTGTTAATGATCTGAAGATCCAAATAGAAGGCCTCCAGCGACAACTTCTAAACCGCCAAAAAGAAAATCCCAGCTCCAATGGACAAGGAAATAATGACCCCAAGGATTTGGAAGCTAGGAGCAACATAAAATTTGCTCAATCTGAAAAAGAAAACGACGAGTACTGTACAGATGAAGAAGAACTCGCTAAAGAGACTGAGTGGATTAGGGCCAAAACTTAGGAAGAAAAGGAAGCTAAACATCTCCCTCTCTCCTCCACAACAACCCGGAATAAGCGCCTAACAACAATAAAAATGTGAGAAAGAACAGACTTTAGTCAAAAAAGTGCCTCCACCACCCCCAATCATAATAGACGGAGTCAAGAACTACCAAATGTTCAACGACTCACTAACTGAAACCCAACCAACTAAATCATTCACAGCAAAAATGATGAATGGAGATTGTGTGAAGATCAACGCCAAAACCGAGGACTCGTATAGAGCGATTGCTAGGCTTTTATCAGTAAAAGAATATCTTTGGCATTCATACGAGAACAAACAGGCTCGACCAATAAGAGTTGTAGTGAAAAAATTACATTCTTCTTGTCAGCTAGATCGAATCAAAGATGATTAAATATCACAAGGTCTGAAAATAGAAAAAGTTGACAACAGGTTAAGCTGGAAGAATAAAGAACCACTCAATATGTTTGTCTTATCATTTAATAATGACGAAGATGTCAAAAAAATTTATGGTACAAAGCACATTTTAGGGTGCAAAATTGAAATACACCCTCTCAAAACCCGAAAGTTTGAGGTTTTCTGCTCCTGCAGCTTTCGCCCCAGCACAACCCGCCGTGCCAGGAAGATGGGATGTTGCGAGGGTGTCGACACAGGTTGCATCCCACACCAAAGGCCTACCCAACTTCCATGGCATTATGGTCATTCCGTCTGGCCTCTTCCCATCGTCGCGCGCCAAGCCATTCGGTTCTAAAACAGCTGGCACTGACAAGAGCCCGATGGATGATGTCATTAATACTGGCGTGCCGTGCCATTCGACCAGCGCTCTTGCTGCAGGATAGGCCATGGTGTCCGAGGCAGTCGACTCCTTCGCCGCACTGACAACAATGTGGAGCCCCGCAAGGGGCGCCCAGACGCAAACATGTAGCGAGCCGGAATGTGGTGTTACCCAGCATGGTGCCTATGTTGGGTGACGGTAGTGCCTGAAGCCAGAGGCACGACTCCCATTCACCCACAGCCAGCAGGCGCGCACGCTCAGCAGTATTCGTGGACGTATTAATGAGTTTATTCCGTACCAACCTGCAAAGCGGCTCATCCCACTGTCTCTGGGAAGACGGGTTCTCGGGCTGAACCGTATCCGGGTAAGCCACTTTCCAGGCGTTCACCGCATGGACAAACACGGCACTTCGGAGTCAACCTGAGAAGGGGCTAAGATTCTTGTGGTTAACTTTTCGGTGCTGTGGACCGAGGACAGGAACACCGGTAGGCTTACACTAGTTGCGGACGCCGAGCTCACTAAAACGAATGGGTAGTATGGCTTGCAGCCACGCGCGGTCGTCCAATGCCACATTTAAAATTGATGTTAGAGTTGTTCGAATAATATGATCGATTTTGTCTAAAAGTTGTAGCTACTTCCATAAAGAGGAAGAGCAGAGAAAATAAATAAAATTTGGACCGAAACAGCAATATCTGATAAGGGTGAATGCAGAATGTAAATTAATTTTAGAAAGTCTATCCGAAATGTCATTAAAATGTTTAATTTTTTCCTCGACGAATGATGAAAAACTGTCTTCTAAAATTGGGGAACCTAGGAGGTGCAGTGAACTTTTTTCCAAAACTTTGATATCTGTTGAATTAAATTTTTGTATAATCAATTGTCAGTATTGTCACAAAGTTAAATTTCGCAATTGGAGTTGTTGAGGTCAAGGCCTATGGATTGGAACTGCTGCTTTAGGAATTGAAGATCTTTTAGAACAGTGTCTACGTCACCTTCTAGTGTTCCATCATCTAAATACCATACATTAAATTTTGAATTTAGTTGTTGAATTATGGGATGGATAGCCAAACTGAAAATGACTGGCCCGAGAGGATCACCTTGTTGGAATCCGACCGCTGATTCCAAAACGTTGTCTTTGTACAATGATTTTGATGGGTGCCTGTAGCACTGCCACATAGAGCGATAAATTTGTGGTTACTCCTTTTTTACTTCAGCCAACAAAGTGTCCCTGTTAACAGAGTTGAAGGCGTTCTTAACGTCAACCTTGATGATGACCTCACCTTTACTGGCATTTAAAAAAACTGGAAAGGGCATATACGGCAGCCTCGAAGCCGCCTTTGGATTCAAAGCCAAGCTGTAGAGGCTGGAATTTGCTGGTTAGAGAATCACTGCACAATTTGCAGCATATTTTGGCTGCCGTACGCCTGTAAGTGCACCCAACAGCAATGGGACGAATGCCGCCGTCCCACTTGCGCAGGGCGCATTTGTTAGCCCCGTATAAGACATCGACGACGGCATCATTCACACCGCCGGCCGTTGAGCATTAGGTTAAATAAAGCCGCAAGCTCCTTCAAAAGCAACTCAAACACTTCCCCGGCGCCTGAACTCAATAAATCTTTTAAATGCTGAGGAGTCAGGCCGTCGAGGCCGCCGGCGGAACCACTTCGGAAGGAGCTCACGACTGCAATCAGCTGGGGAGCAGTAACATTAAAAGGAGTCGAATCCGGATCGGGAGGGAGGGGGGGGTCGGGGAAGGTGAGACCATCCGCAGGCGTTGGATGTATACTCTCCAGGGCTGGAAGAGTTTCTGGAGAGTAGGGCGCCACCAAAAATCAAAAAATGAAAATATTTAATTTCACATAAAACCTACATGGGCACTTATGAAACGTCAGAAGCTAGGTGCACGATTCCAATTGGTCGTTTCCTATGGAGAAGAGCCGGCAAGAAACTCCACGGTTACTCTTTTAAAAAAAAAGTGGGCTTTTACAATGTTTTCCAGTTACATTGTTAATAGGTATGGACTGAACAGTACCTGGCCGCTCCCCTGATGTCACCTTCACTTAATTTGGATTCTACATGTGAACATAAGCCTCTTCGTAAAAGGTTGTCGGAAACAGGTAATTTTGGATCTAAAGTATGGGTCGAATTGTTACAGTTATCTTTAATTTGGTTTGTCAATGTTTTTTTGGTTGCCAAATTTTTTGGACATGCAGAATCCTATAAGGGAAGGTAAGTAATTGCTCCCAGGCACTTTGTGAGTTCTCCTGGGTCGCAAGACGGAGACATTGCGCCAGGCTCAGCGCAACAGACCGTCTCGCGCCCCGGGGAACTCTCTTTAAAACAGGGGTTGAATTTTTTAATTATGCCAAGGTTTTCCACAAACTTTGATCTGGATTTGTTGATGTTGGGGATGTGGCTGGGGGGCACAGAGGTACACTATGAGGTTTGTGAACCTTGTCATAGTGTGTCCGTAGCCCCCGTTCTCCTTTAATTAAATAATCGTGGCTGGGAGCAATGGGGACATCTCACCTGGACATAGAGCGCTGTGGCAGGTTGACTGGCACTATATCCGCCGTCGCTACAGCCGGCATTTAGCATAGGTATAAAAACACTTACCTAAAAGAAAAACAAATATGGAAGATGCACAACTACACTTAAATAATTATTTACACGGATAAGTAAAATATTCACAAAAAAAACGATAGGGTGAATAAAATTGACTGTCTACTTGGTGTCAGCGGCGCAGAGTACATTCTATATAGAGTGCAGCGTGCCGGCTGCGCCGCACTGGCACAGACGCGCGGGCTGAGGGCGCCGCGCGTGGGGGGCGCAGCTTTCTTTTTCTTTTACTCCAGAAAAAATGTTAAATCTTGTTTCCGTTGTAGCAGTTTTATGGTTTAAATAACCTAATGCATATTTTGACATGTCGTCTAGTGACCGTTTATTGTATTTTGATACTAACAATTTTGTTGGAGATTTTGTTTTAATTCAGGAACATTATGTTTCTTCCCAAGAAAAGTCAACATTGTTGGCTACTTTGTTAGCTTACAATATACACGCAGTTATTGATAATTTCACTGAGACTAGGTTAAGTGACGAAACAGTATTATCTAGTATTTCTAATAATGCTGTAATAGATTCTTTAAACTTTTAAGAGTCCACAAAAGAGAAGCTTAATAAGAATATTTTATTATATCACCAAAATATAAACCGCTTGTCTGGCAAAATCCTAGAGGTGGAATTGTTAATAGATAAATATCATATGGATATCTTATGTTTCTGTGAAACCTGGTTAAGACCGGATAGAATGTTGTATAATGTAAATAATTTTTCAGTTGCCAGTGCGTACAACAGGTCCTCAATATGAGGTGGTACCGTGATATTATGTAATAGTTGTTTCAGACATAAGGAAAGGAAGGATATCACTGCTTGCTCTGTTGATCGCTTGTCTGAGGTAGCATGTGCAGAGGTTGAGGGCCTTTAAACTAAATCACTATCACAACACATCCACTTCTCTGCAAAGGAAGTTGCATCGGTGATATCGGGGATGAAAAGAGGTCAGTCGGCCGGTCATGATGGTCTTAGCATCGAACATCTGAAACACGCCGGCTTACACCTGCCGCGAGTTTTGGCCATGTTTTTTAACCTTTGCTTTAGTCACTGTTATTTACCCGATGATCTTATATACTACTATAGTGCCTATTGTTAAAAATAAAACCGGAAATGCCTCTGACATTTCCAATTACATATCTTTGGCAACTGTCATAGACAAGGTGCTGGACAGTCTGCTTGACAAAGAGTTATTGAAGCATATTATATTAAAAGACAGTCAGTTCGGCTTTAGACCAAGGCTCTCCCACATAGAGTGCTATTTTATGCCTCAAGCAGACTGTACAGTACTATACTGACAGAAAAACGCCTGTGTTTGCCTGTTCTCCGGATTTGTCAAAGGCTTTCGATAGCGTTAATTATAAAGCTCTGAAGAAACTGATTTGCCTAGTGACATCATGAGATTGATTAAATATTGGTATAATAATCAACAAAACAGTGTGAAGTGGGAGGGGTCTTTCTCTGATGTGTATCAGCTGGAGCGCGGGGTGAGGCAGGGGGGATTGAGCTCACCTCGACTTTTCAATCTCTACATGAATCGGCTGATCGTTGAGCTCAGCAACACTAATACCAATATTAGTGTTGCTCAGCTCACGATCATGTCATATCGATGGAGTTTGTGTTAATAACATTAGTTATGCTGACGACATGGTGTTGCTGAGCCCATCGATCGGTGCCTTGAGGCGACTGGTGTCAATCTGTGAAGCATACGCGGTAGCTCAAGGACTCGAGTATAACACCAAAAAGAGCCTTAACCCCACCCCCCCCCCCCCCCCCCCCCTTTAAGAGACCTTTAAATAGGGTGAACAATTTTAAGTACTTGCGTCATTGGGTTTACGATGAGTTGAAAGATAACAACAAGAACATTGACAGGGAACGTAGATCGCTGTCGGTACGCTGCAACATATAGCGATATAGCGATATAGCGATCTGCGTGTCCAGTACAATAACGCACTCAGGATACTGTTGGGGCTGCCATGGCGATGTAGCGCGTCAAGGATGTTTGCAGAAAGGCATACTCGTATAGATGGTTTTGCGGCCATCATACGAAAAAGAAGGACTTCTCAGCTTGCTCGTCTCCGCGGCAGTACCAACAGTATCTTGAGTTTTTTCGCAGATAGATGATGGGAATGCTCCAATGCTGCGACATTGGATGAAAATACACACTAAATAAAACTTGTATTTTCTACCAACACTAGTTTTTAAGATCATTGTTACTAACACTATGGGCGAGGCCCGAAATAAATGATAATAATACTAATTAACATATTAAAATAATTACTTATTACAACTTGCACATAAACATTCGAAGTAGCCATGATCATACCTATAGAGCGCACTTTCAGTTCTAAAAGGTTAGACTAAACATTTTTGACTGAAAATATCCCATTTCATCATAATTATAAGAAATATGATGAAATATTTGTGTTCAAATGGTATATTGTTTACATTGTCATAGTCATCCATCAAATATTTAAAGACTGTAATGACAGTGCCATGTGTCAATTTTGACAAGTTTTCTATTTGTTTATGGTGTGTTCACTTTAATATACTAGTTAGTTAGAAAGGTTTGTTCGTTTTCCTAAAACGAACAAACCTTTCCAACTAACTAGTAAATTCACACTAAAATAAAAAAACGTTTTTTCTCAAAAATGGAAGCCTGTAAAAATGTATGTTATAGTTAGAACCACTAGCTTTTGGGTTGTCAATCCAAATATATTTAACTGATCCTGGTTAGAATTATTGAATAATAAAAAACCATTTTTGGATATGTCCTTTTGCGACTTGAAGCTGAGACGCTTCGCTCGCTCGGTCAATGAAAATCTTTTGTATGCACACACGTGCAGTCGTGGTCTAAAAATGTTTATCAGTTTTCAAATTAGATTCCTTATCACACAGTGTGCAGTCAAGTCTATAATGCTATATCTAGGCACTTATTACTACTCGTATAATGCTATATCTAGGCACTTATTACTATAATGCTATATCTAGGCACTTATTACTTTTTAATAGTTCACATCTATTGTAACAAAAAGAGTATTAATGACTTTTTGATGATGAAACTCATTTCTTAATTAAAAAGTTGACACATTGACATAAATTGCATTTGTTACTATGACATTTATTAAAAATATTAGGTGTGAAATTATAGTAAAATTTGGTTGATTGAAATAAAATGGCAAGTAACAAAGGGCTGAAATATTATTTCCCCATGAAGATGGCTTGAATTGATGAGTGCTATATCACGGGCATTCAATATATTCGATTCACCGTGACATTTTGGATTCGGCGCCATGGCGAAGAAGGGCAAATGACTGATCATAGAAGCAATTCAGGACGACGGCCAATACTACCCGCTGCGCAAATAACTTATTTGGTTCGGCACGCAAAAGGCCCGTCCAACAACACCGTTATTGTTGAACTCATCTCTGTGCTTAAAAAGGAGGTTGTCATAAGCTCACTAAAATCATACAGAAAGGAGCACAATCAACTACCAACGACTACACAAATGAATGTTGACGGTCCCTCACAACCAATCTATATCTCCGAAAATCTGACAACCAAGGCAAAGCGCCTGTACGCACTGGCTCGTGACTTCGCTAAATCCAACGAATACAAGTTCTGCTGGACTGCCCACGGAAGAGTCTATATTCGGAAAAAAGAAGGCCTGCCTCCCGCATAAACAATGAGGAAACTCTTGCACTTTTGCTGAAACAAACATGACTGATTCCGGTTGTGCTAAGATTTTGTTCTGTTCCTAGAAATAAGTTCCTACTGGTATTAACACCACTTAATAATGTAACTCTTAATGCTTCTTCCAGTAATCACTGTACACGCGTTCGCTATGTATTCGTCGAACACTTTGTAATGCTAACTCACACAACCTTCCAATACCCATACTACAGAACTCACCACACGATTCATATTATAACACAATCCTTCCCTTGTTCAAAAAAGCCATCCTCAGTTTCTAAACTTACTGATCATTCAATTGGTAAAATGGGTTGCCGTAATAGCTTATACAATACTGTAACCCAAATGCATAGGTATCTCCTAGCAGATCTGGCTTATCAAAGGCCTGTAGCTGGTTTAATAGTTTAATTTATCACCCGCGTTTCTATTTTCAGAATTCAACTCTGATATTATTATCATAGGTAACGAAATAGAGGCCAGCGCTGAAATCGAGTGTACTGTTGTAGATGACCCGTCTTCCTGTAGGATACTTTTTAGTCCCACTCTGTCCAAAAACTTATTAGCAATTCTCGCTGTGAACATTCATAGTGTCAAGAAAAATTATGATGCCCTAATGCTTTTTCTCTCTAGTATTGACATTATTGTTGACTGCATAGTGTTGAGTGAATGTTGGATCAGTAGCTCGACTATATTAATCATATTTACAAGTATACTCCATTTCATACCAGACGCAGACCGTCGTAGTATATGTGAGGGAATTTAGAGCAATGTGCAAGCTCAAGAGCCTGAAGTGACTGATGGTAATTGTCTTGGTTATAAACATGGACAAATTTACGCTTATTGCCTCATACAGACCACCATGTTACACCATTCCGTCAAACTACATTACGTCGGTCAATGCACTGCTCACTAACATTCACTCCGAAAATATAATTCTTGCTGGTGATATTAATATCAACATCCTTCCGGAAAAGATCACTGGCCGCGCTGCAGAATACATCACTATGCTAGCCGCCCATGATCTAAGACAAGGTGTTGACAAGCCTACCAGACAAGGCAACTGTTTGATCATTTTATGGTCAAAACGCTTAAGCATACTAAAACTTTCATATTTGACCCACTGACAGATCATAGTCCCATACTGTTGCAGATAGAAGACATGCACTTACCTAAAAAAACGACTGAGCACTATAGAACAACTATTAATTGTGACCAGTTAGAGACGGATTTGGACAACATAGTTTGGGACAATTATTTTATAAACCCCAAAATGTGAACGAAACCGCTGAGTTTCTAGTCACTACTCTGCAAGAAATCATCACAAAAAATAAAGTCAAAACAAAACATCTGTTTGATTAATTTCATTGTCATAGTTTTGTTCATCTTTACATTTAATAATAATTGTGGTATCATCAGCAAACAGAACACACTGATGTTTTATTGCTTTCGGTAAGTCGTTTATATAGAGAAGGAACAATAACGGCCCGACCGAACCGCTCGGTTGTCATGGTATGGGCATGCGATGCGTATGAATGAGGAAAATGTCGTGAGGACAGTTTTGCCACAATTGTGGCGTGCCCAGCACTGGGTTGCGACAATCGCACTCTCCATGTCGCCATGAGATCCCGCCGCCGCCGCGCCGGAGCTCTGTCCGCTGTGATTCGTTCCACTTTCTTAGTCTGATATAATAATATAAACACTTTGTTCATATGTAATATGTGTGTCATTGTACACTACACTAACTCAAAAGGTTTTGTTCGTTTTAGTCTTCGCACTATATTTGCTTGGTCTAACAGCTGAATTGCCTCTACGTTCACATGTCGGCGGAGTCGGTGTTCATGGGCCCCAGCAAATATTTGAATTATATTGGTGACTGGTTCCATTTTTAGGTCATGATGGAGGTCTTCATTTCTTATATACCAGGGCGCATTAACAATACTCCTGAGTACCTTTTAAAAAAAAATCGGTTGTCTGTAAAGTCGGTTTACTGACGATAGTTGAACGTGACAACGTCATAAGCCTTAAATGGAACGCCTCAGAGCGAGGTAACGCCGCATGAGTCATGTTTTTTCGTGCGTGCAGCCGGCTCCATCGAATTATAAGACGTTGTCACGTCAAAAAAAAAAAAAAATTGTAATATTCTATAATTTGTAGTTTTATCAAATAAAAAAATATTTTTTTGCAATTACAAACTTACATTTTCAGTTGGAGAAGTGACCGTGACGTATATCAATGTATAGGAGAACATGTTTTTCAAATACAATGTTAAGTTTGTTTTTGGGATAAATTCATCCCAACTACAGAACCCTTCATTGTGCGTAGTCCGACACACACTTGGCCGGTTTTTTTTATTTGAACATTTAATGAATACAAGACTTATACGTCAGACCGAAACTCGAAATCCCGAATGAACGGTATCCCGAATCACGTTATCTCCAACGAACGCTCAGGTCCCTAACCTGGGGGCCGATCGCGCTAATTTACCAAAACTAAACCACAACCAAAAACGTTACGTTAGACACATTTCGTATCGCGCTAATCATTTCAACGGAAACGATTTAGCTTTACTTTGGAAGTTACGTTGGGGGAACGATCGATCGAACAATACTCTCACAAAAAATAGCGCGATACCGTTTCTTACATCAGCTAAACCAAAACTAAACCAAAACCAAGAACGTTCCGTTCGAACGGTAATTACGTTGAGAAATAGCGCGATTGGCCCCCTGGGGGCCAGGTCTGCCAACGCAGTTGTGTCAGAATGGCCGATCATTGGCACCGTAATTGTAGAGCTTGACAGTTTTGCTAATCTCCTAATTGAAAGGCGTCTTTATGATTTTCCAATGACGTGCCACTGATACTCCATTGGAAAAATTGTGTGTATTTGGTAATCTCGTACTGACAAGCTCCTATTATTTTAACTTCCCTATGGACCACTGTCACGCCATTATGAATTTAGGAGGTTACACACTATTGGCACAATGGTCATGGCGTTGCCTTGGTATGGTCGTCATAATGACCAATCATTGAACCTAGCAGACTTGGCCCCCTGAGCGTTCGTTGGAGATAACGTGTTGGATAGAGTGATTCGGGATAGCGTTAATTCAGGATAGAGTGATTCGAGATAGCGTTCATTCGGGATAGCGAGATTTGGGATAGTGTTCATTCGGAATAGCGTGATTCGGGATAGCGTTCATTCGGGATAGAGTGATTCGGGATTTCGAATTTCGGTCTGACGTATAAGAGTCGAAAAATTTAAAGCATTTGAGCAATTTGCTTGCTGTTGAGTTTTGAAGACTTCTATGAATGACACTTGACAGTGACAGATCGAGCTTGCGGTGTGACTTTCCTTAATGAAGGAACAGGTAATGAAATCAGAAAAACCCAGCTAATTAAGTTAATTATTTATTTTTAAAGTGAATATATAACGAAATATTCTGTGAACATTTCAAGCGTCCACCTGTTACCGTTATCCATATCGAGCAAAAACGAGGAAAAAAATCACGTATGTTGTATGGGAGCCCCTTAAATATTTATTTTATTCTGTTTTTTAGTATTTGCTGTTATAGCGGCAACAGAAATACATCATCTGTGAAAATTTGAACTGTCTAACTATCACAGTTCATGAGATGCAGCCTGGTGACAGACGGACAGACAGACAGACAGTCAGACAGACAGACGGCGGAGCCTTAGTAATAGGGTTCCCGTTTTACCCTTTGGGTACGGAACCCTAAAAAATTTACCTTAATTATTACAATTTCAGGCAAAATCTAAGACACTTTCTTCATAAAAATGCTTAAGTTTTTCATAACATAATAACTGTTTTTTTTTTTATGCAAAACAGCTCTATTGTCGACCAGTAGGCTTAGCATGGCGTTTTCTATCTGTAGAATGGAAATCGCTTGTCTACACTTCTTGAAATCTCTTTTTCCCGAGCACGAGGTCACACCTAGACTCGGATTTCTTTGTAGACAGTGACTTGTCCATAGCAACGGGGTATTTTCGCTAGTGGTGTGTTACTTTACTATCCAAAATTTTACCGTATTTTTGCGTTTCGTTCTCAAACAAATATACGAAGCAAAGTGTTTTTAACGAATATTTCTTCAATAACAAAACGCAAATAGTCTATTTGATATTATAAATATTGATATATGGCTGTGGCGCTTACATGTTACCACCAACTATGTTTTAAAACTCGTTAGTGTGTATTGCGTATAATGTACAGGCATTATTTAAATAGAGTGCCATAATTATACTGTTTTGATGGCGTCACGCAAGAAGTAAGTATTCTTTAAGGGCACCGCAGACTGGCGGGTCGCGATGTCGCGTCGCGCCTGTCTACGGGAGACTTTATGTTATTACTAGGTACTTCATTGCTATTTTATTGTTGTTTATCGATATTTTATTTAGTGTTTTATTTAGTCAGTGTTCAATAAGGAGATTTTGGCTCTTATTCACTGGGTGTTCTCGTCTAGCTAACGAAGAGTACTTGCTTATACACAACCTTGTAGCCAGGATTATCCATCAGCAACTTGTTCTGAAATACAGCCTTGTGGATTCGGAAGTGCCGTACTATAGGTATGTGCCCGACCCAGTTTTCGAAAATGGAAATATCACATTGTACTGGGACCGATCCATCATCACTGACAGGACTATATTGTTGCCAATAAGCCTGAATAGAGCGGCGCACAATGATTATTGACATAACGGTCCCTCACGACGGGAACCTCGTGAAAGCCGAGAAAGATAAACAAATCAAGTATCTTGACTTGGCTCGCGAGGTTGTCGACATGTGGAATTTGGACTGGCAGCTGGATTAAGGGTCTGATTCAGAAAGCGGCACTTCTGGACACGGCTCGCATTGTTAGGAGGTTCTTCTATCTGGAGCCCTAACCGCCGGAAGCTTGGACCCTGGTCTCGATACCGATAGGCTACTTTTTAAAAATATTTTTTAATGTTTTTTATGTTTTTTTTTATATTCTAAGATTTAAAAATATAATTTATGTGTAATTACTTAATGAAATAAAGGAGATAATACCTAATAATATAAAAATGTAAAATAAATATTAGGTATATAATTTAAACTGTTTGGTGGTTTATCGTCACATTTACAGAAATTCAAACTGCAGTATAACGATAGTGTAAGTAGTGATGAGAGCACACAAGCTCACGGGCAGCTCGGCGTCTATGACGAACAGGCCACACAAGCTCACGGGCAGCTCGGCGTCTATGACGAACAGGCCACACAAGCTCACGGGCAGCTCGGCGTCTATGACGAACAGGCCACACAAGCTCACGGGCAGCTCGGCGTCTATGACGAACAGGCCACACAAGCTCACGGGCAGCTCGGCGTCTATGACGAACAGGCCACACAAGCTCACGGGCAGCTCGGCGTCTATGACGAACAGGCCACACAAGCTCACGGGCAGCTCGGCGTCTATGACGAACAGGCCACACAAGCTCACGGGCAGCTCGGCGTCTATGACGAACAGGCCACACAAGCTCACGGGCAGCTCGGCGTCTATGACGAACAGGCCACACAAGCTCACGGGCAGCTCGGCGTCTATGACGAACAGGCCACACAAGCTCACGGGCAGCTCGGCGTCTATGACGAACAGGCCACACGCGCGCATCTTCTTGAACGAGGTAGTTTCAACTCGAAGGATATTCTTGCAGACTCGTTTTTGAGTATCTGTAAAAATGTTCCATAATTATATTAGCGCAGCTGCCATTTTGTCCTTCCCGTTCAAAAACTTTTCTTATTCTTTAAATTATTATTGCAGTATTTTTATTTTACTTACCCGAGCATCTGCTTGAGTTTGCAAGTTGTATACAAGTGCTCTGAACTTCTCTCATAGCAGAGTAGAATCTCTCATTCTCCACGCTCAAAAATGTCAGTAGCAGCATGTTCTTAATAATCCATGTAAGAGATATAAATGACAGTAGAGCAAACTGGAATATACAAAAAAAAACATTGTTTTTAAATTTAATAAGTATATAAATAATAGTAGATTGTTGCACCGAACGCAAAGTGAGTTATGAATTCACGAGTGTTATGTTGGTGCCCGCGCGCACGCGAGGGCGCCAATAGCACGAGTGCATTCATTACTCACTTTAGCAAGGTGCGTAATCTACTTTTCTTTCAACTATCAAATCTACCTACCGTGATTAAATATACCTATCCCAAAATAAAAACTCAAGTTAATGAAAACAAAGTTTTTCACCAAATCGGTTTTATTCAGCCGATTTTTATTTTCAGCCAGTATCTTTTTGATCTTATGCATACATTTTATATTAAACTTAATGGGACACATTAAACCTCTGTGGCAAATTAACATCTAAATAAAAAAAATGCAGAAATGTTGTATGAAATCTTATTGTTGCACTGTTTACAGTGCAACTGTGCAACAATGAGATTTCATACAACATTTCTGCACTGTTTTGTTTCTAAGCAAAAAATACGTACTTTGTGATTGGTTTTGTAGTGTAAATCAATTAATCATACATAAGATTACAAGAATCTACAATAAAACCTTGTAAAAACAGAAAAACAAAAAAAAAATGAATTCACTTTTCAATTGTCAGTTCATCAACTCAGCTGTTGGCGGTCCACTGCTATACATAGGCCCTCTGTGTCCAGTAATTTTAGACTGCTTCCATACAGCGGCATTAAAATTCCGGTAGCAGCCAGTTACTTGGGCATATGGGAAAATAGTTTGAATTGCAGGTAACTGCGCCAGCTCGTAGTCACGGTTATTTTATTTTATTTGAATACCCCATTGATCACGTAATCTATACATATAATAAAAGCGTAGCAAAGTCAAAATAGTACATTGAATATTTCTGAAAAAAAGTAATTGCTACGAGCTCTGGGATCGATTCCAATGCCAAAATATAATTTTTAGAATTTTTGTCTGTTTGTCTGAATGTATGTTAGAGCATCACGCAAATTCTACTGGATAGATTCTGTTCAAATTTTGCAGAGATATTCCCTATATGCCTGATCAACCGATAGGCTATATATTATCACGCTATTTGCTATGGGGGATGAGCAATATTGCATTATGTTTGTGTTCCTATAAAGTTTACAGTAAATTGTAAAAAGACGAGACCAAACGGTTAAAATATTTCAGATAGTTACAGAATTAATCATCACGCTATATCTTTATGAAGCTAAGCTAATCATCATGAGATATACAGGTTGGATTTTTGGAATGGGGCAGTAAGGGTACCTTAAGCGTTGTAGCTGCATTAAATCGGTCTTAGGAGACTATCCTTAACTTTAAGAGACATTTTGATCTGCATACACAGATTTTGAAAAAAAATACAGTCAGCATAAAAATGGCCCATTTTTACAAAAAAAAAAAATATATGCCAATAGATCATGATTCATATGAGGATCAAAAACTCCACGAGACCAACTGAGGGTTGGGTACCAAAAGAGTCAGAAATCGCAAAAAACCTTTTCCCATACATTTCGTGGGAAATGAGACTCCAAGTTACTTAATAGGGTTCCGTATCTCAAAAGACAAATACGGAACCATTATAGGATCACTTCGTTGTCCGCCTGTCCGCCCGTCTGTCTGCCTGTCAGTCAAGACCCTTTTTCTCAGGAACGCGTGAAGGTATCAAGTTGAAATTAATATAAACGCGTAGGTCTACGGTCCCCTGGAGCTCACTAAATCAAACTTCTAAGTAAACGCACTAAACAATACGGCCATTTTATGCGACAGATTTTGATACTGGCAAATTAATCAAAACCTATAGGGTACTTCCCGTAGAACTAGAATCATAAAATTCGGCAAGAAGCAAAGTCTCGCACCACAAGTAAAGGAAAATGTCCGAAAATCGTTAATTTGTAGCTTTATCACATCATCATCAATACAGCCGAGTGACATCCACTGTTGGACATCTCAACCTCCCCTAAGCATCGCCACTTCGACTGGTTCTGTGCTTCCCGAATCCAGCGGATTCCTGTGGTCTTCACAATGTCATCGGTCCCCCTTGTGGGAGGCTTTCCAACGCTACGTCTTTCGGTACGCGGTCGCCACTCCAGAACCTTTCGGCCCCATCGGCCGGTTATATTATTTTAGTGATAGTCGTTCGTCAGGCGATCATCAATTCACTTAAAACGAAAAAAATCGCAAGCAATGGGAAATTGCTACTGAAGACTGCGGAGTGGATCTCAGGATTATCTGTTTCTCACACGGACTTAACGTCGCTTGCTCCCGCGCCAACAGTCCTGAGTTTCTGTATATTTTGGCTGCTGAGACCAAAATTACAAACGTAGTATAGAGGAAAGTTTTATAAAGAGTAAATGCGGGAAATAAAGTAAATTATGCTATACATGCGATTGTGAGCAACCAGTCGATGCTCAAAAGGCTCGACTGGCTGTTCACAATGGTGTGCTTATATATGCATCCACGCTTATATATGGAAGTGAATATTGGGTGTGGCAAATCAACATGGTTAAAACATCAAAAGATGATGTTTTAACCATGTTTATTTTTTATTAATTTGTAT
This sequence comes from Tiliacea citrago, assembly GCA_963921375.1. Lineage (NCBI taxonomy): Eukaryota > Metazoa > Arthropoda > Insecta > Lepidoptera > Noctuidae > Tiliacea > Tiliacea citrago. The sequence goes on from OY992801.1 coordinate 264,926, forward strand.
TACTTGTAGTCTTTTTTTATTTCTCCTTTGTTAGTCTTATTGCATAAGTATTCAACAGTATGTCCTCCGGGAGAGGGCACTGGCTCTTGTAACACAGGTTAACCACCTTTTTTTTTGTTTTTTTTTTGTTGCGGATGTCCTCCGCCCTGGGATCCGGGGAGGAGTCTGTCAGACTCTTACTGACTAAAAACCACCCCGGTGTTCCCTTCCCACACTTGCACCGGGGATCTTGGGAGCTAGTATTACTTCCGTGATCCCCGGCTAGTGCCGGCCCGCCTCTGCGGGCCACCTCAAGTCTGCAAGGGGGTGAGGTGTTAGACCCCCCCCCCCGCGACGTCTGAAAGGGGCGCGCGTGGAACACTACGCGCCGCCACCTCGAGTCCAGTGTGATAGGGGACGGCGGACGTCCCCGAGTCCGCCGTCCCTGGACCCATTTAGGGGGGCCGGAAGAGGGCATTATCTGCCCTCTGCCGGCGCCCGGTGCGCCTGCTGTGGGCCGGGTGAGCGGACGAGATCTCCCGCTCCCTTTCCGCAGCCTCCTTCTGCGACACGACTGTTTCGCAGAAGGACACCACCGCGTCCCAGGACTCCTCGCTGCCGGCCATCGACTCGACCACGGCCGGCAGCGACAGGTCACTGCCTACTCCTGAGATGAGGGCACGGCGAGGCTCCTCCCATGCGGCACACCCTGCCAACGTATGCCACGCCGTGTCCTCCCGGCAGTCGACGCAGTGGTGACACCGGGCGTCCGGCTCCCTGTTTATGCGACACAGGTACTTCCCGAAGCAACCATGCCCCGAGAGCACCTGTGTCACCCGAAACGACAGGGAGCCGTGCCTCCTCCCGAGCCAGGGCTCGAGTACCGGCCGGACCGCCTCGATGGTGGCGAGGCCGGCGGTAGGGCGTGTCAAAGTCAAAGTCAAAGTCAAACCATTTATTTCAAATAGGCACATAAGAGGCACTTTTGAACGTTTTGGCGTGAAAGCCTGTCCCGCCATTCCACCACCAGGGCTGCGCGAAGCTGTGACCGACGCAACTCCACATGTCGCTGCATCAGCCACGCGCCCCGCGCCCTCGCTTCCTCGCGCCACCGATACAGTGACGCGAGTACTTTCGCCTCGAGGTCCCAGGGCGGGGATCCGGCCAGTACGCAAGCACAGGTTAACCACCTAGCGCAAGTGTCAGGGACTTCACACGAACAAAGAAGATTATTATTAAGTAGAATCAATGCTGCGGAAATGTGTTGCTTGCTATGAATGCCAAAAAAATGATTTATAAGGCAACGGTGCGGTTTAAAAGAAGATGTAGTGACAAAAATTTAATGTATGCTTAGATGGTTTGATAATGATGAGAGGATGACTGAACGGCGACTAACAAAAGGTATTTACAAGGCAGATGTGAGTGGAAACGCCGGGAGGGGACGCCCTAGGAAGACTTATAGTGACCTAATTGGTGATATTTTACAGAAAGGTCAAGTGTGTAGTACTCGGAACAGACGTGCGTGTATGACCAGATGTATTATCATAAACGAAACAAAAGGATTATACTCGTATAAGTAGCGTAACAGGTGATGTTCTATAGCTTCTCCCTACCCCCATGGGAAAAAGGCGTGAGTTAGTGTATGTTTTTATGTTTTATAAAAATAACATAGTCACGTCTGTATTCTCCGAAGGGCAGAAGGATGCGGAAGGCAGATGTATGCAGTCCCTACCTATAGTACACCTACATAACATTTCGCCAGTTATGCTTGGGTCCCATGTAATAGGGGCGAGCCTATTGCCTTTAACTGGGAAAAATTCAGACAGGACTGTAACTGAGAAATTCTACATGGATCACCTAATTACACTTTGCCTGACCCGGGAATCGAACCCAGTACCTAATGCTCTACAGGAGCGCTAACGACCAATAGACCAACGAGGCAGTTTTTTTTTTTAATGTGGCTGTTATTTGTAGGTGTTTCGGTGTCCAACGACTTCCACGCGAACGAAGTCGCGCGCAGAAGGTAGTATATAGTAAAAATGCTCATTATGTTCCTTGCGTTTTGTTGGGGAGCAGTGCATAAACGACTGGAATAATGTTTGTCGTGGATTGGCAAACGATAAATGATTTATTTCTGTAAGTAGGTTTGTACAAACACTTTAACACGTCAATCATATCTGTCTGAATTCAGATCAACACGTAGTACGAGTACGTATAATTGATAAAATGAACTTGGAGCTGCATAAAACGTCCCGTCGGCATAATATGATTTTACGGTTTTTATCATTTTTAGGGTTCCGTACCTCAAAAAGAAAAACGGAACCCTTATAGGATCACTTCGTTGTCTGTCTGTCTGTCTGTCTGTCGGTCTGTCTGTCTGTCTGTCTGTCTGTCTGTCTGTCAGTCTGTCAAGACCAGGGATGCACAGACCACGGCCCGCCGCACAGTGGGCCCATACTGAAAATTAGTGGACTTAGGCAACAAAGTTCCTATATCGATGCGATTTTTTTTTTATATGACGTGTTATATTATTCCTGACAACTTTTATTCTTATAAAATTTCTTCTAAAGTTGATAGTTTGTCTTGAAAAAAATTAATTAGATTTTTTTGTATGGAGCGAATCACGTTTAATTTTTTTTCTTCAATTGTACTAATACTCGTATGTTGAGTGTGTGGCGTGAGTATATGATAGCTAGGGTCATTCTCTATTCACGAAAAAAAAATCAGCGCCGGCCATCTGCGGCAGCGCGAGTAATCATTCGGTAAAAAAAAAATGATTTGGAAGAATTTTTTTGTCATTTAAAATAAATTCAAAGCATATTTTTTGTCTCATTTGGCTGTTTTCACCTTCTTTTTAGTTGAATAAATAGTTTTAATAGCGCATACGTACTTATAACTAGTAATTCTGGTAGAGATTTAGTTATTATTGCATGTTATCGGTAGCACCTGCATTGTGATTGATGACTCATTTGTTTGTGCACTCGGCTAAGCGCATAACTAATGAGTCATCGAAAAATGCTCGTCTCTGATTGGCTGAATAATTTTCACTCACTGTTATGTTCACTACTATTAAGTCCATCTAGTTTCGCTCTTGTCGCTTGTTTGTGAACACAGTGAAATACTTGTATTTTTATATTTACATTAGAACTATGGCTGGATTTTGTACCAACCTAGATCTTTTTGTGAAATTAAGAAGTGGCGGTGATCTGAAAAATCATATGTTTCTGTATGAAAGTATCATTTCTGTCTTGACTACCGAAGTTTCTGAAGAAGACAAGAACCGAATCAAGGAGTTCTGTCGACTTTTTTGTGTAAATTTAAATAAAAAGTGGATAGAGTCAAGTAGAAATCAAAAAACTTTTATGAATCGTGTAATTAATCGCAAGTGGTTGGAAAAAAACATCAACTGGCCTGTTTGTGACAGTGTTGATCTGAGAAGTGTGATGGGCTTTTCGGACGCAGCCTTATCTGAGCTTGTGGATATAGATTGCCATGTCCCTACTCTTGCAGTAAGTACTGCGGAAGCGGGAACATCTACAGAAAAGGAGCACAGAAAACCGTTCGAAGAGTTAAGTAATAAGCAAAAGAAAAGACGTTCTACTTCCATAGTAGAAGAAAATTCCGAGGAAGAGTTGCAGCACTGGTACATAAAATTGAAAGACAACGGCAAAACGAATCTGGCAAAAGTGGTCGAATACCTTTCCAGTAATCCAGATGCGCTATCCGAAGTAGAAGAGAGACTATTCAAAAAGCAGAGCTTAAGTACTGTCTCTGAAGATAAGTGTTTAGCCCTTTATACATCAGTTGCGCTCTCGAAATGGAAGTACTTAGCTCTTCGACAATTTCTGAAAGAAGAAAACTGTGCTGTCTTTCCATCTTATCCAAAGCTTGTAAATGCCAAGAAAAGATGTTACCCACCACAAGAGAGTATGGAGATTACCGAAAACGGAGCTCACATTAAATTGCAAGCGCTATTGGACCACACTGTGGAGAGGATATTACTTGATATAAATACTGTTGATAGGTCTCAAAATGAAGAACTCAAGTTGACCTGGAAATGGGGACTTGATGGTTCTTCGTCGCAGAGTAACTATAAACAGAAAACGTCAAACACAGCTACAGAGTTCGATGATTCATCAGTAGTCATGATAAGCATCGTCCCTCTTCGGCTAGTGTCTACTAAGCCATCATCTCGGAATGAAAATCTAGTTTGGGAGAACCCCACACCTTGCTCAACTCTGTACTGTCGACCAGTGAAGTTCACTTTCACTTCGGAGACAGCTGACTTTATAAAGTCTGAAGAGTCTGAGATGAAAAAACAAATTGATGAACGAATATCTACACAGTGTGGAAATATTATTGTATCACATGAATTGCATATGACCATGATTGATGAAAAAGTGGCCAATATTACTGCTGGAGTACCATCATATGCAACGTGTCCCATTTGCTTGGCAAAACCGAGTGAGATGAATAATTTAGACGCTTTGACTTCTAAACCACTTCGTGAAGAAATTTACAAACAAGGAATTTCTTCACTGCATATGAAGATTCGGTGTATGGAATGTCTTCTTCATATATCTTATAATCTGGATTTTCAACGATGGACTGCTCGCGGCGAACATAAGGCTTTGAAACAAGCTAAAAAAATACCACACAGCAAGAGTTTCGTGAGCAAACTGGAATGCTGATTGATATAGTCAAACAGGTATGTATTTAATTTTCGCTCTCTTTATGTTGTTTGTGAATTATATCTCTATGTATTGTATATTACAGTATTGTTTTCTCATTTTAGGGTTTTGGAACTACAAACGACGGGAATACAGCGAGGCGCTTTTTCCAAGATTACAAAAGATCTTCCAGAATAACGGGAATTGACGAAAATCTGATTTTCAGATTTTCCGTTATTCTACAAGCCATATCATCAGGCAAAAACATTGACTGTGAAAATTTTAGAAGATACTGTAGAGAAACAGCTGATGTGTACGTGCAACACTATTCGTGGTACTACATGCCAGTTAGTGTACATAAACTTCTAATGCATGGTGCAGACATCTGTAACCACTTTGGTGTTTTGCCAATCGGTAAGTAAAAAATAAATATAGTTTGATGTATTATTTGACTCGATTGCGTTTTGAAATTAAAATGTATGTACTTATTCGTTTTAGGTACCTTATCTGAAGAAGCTTCGGAAGCCCGTAATAAGGACTTCAGAAACGTCAGGGAGAGGCACACTCGGAAAACGGGGAGAATAGCAACAAACGAAGACATCCTCCATGGACTTCTAATAAGCTCTGATCCCCACATATCCTACATAAGGCCTAAAATAATGAAACAGGTTCATAATGAGTTGTTGCCTGAAGCAACTCAGTTGTTACAGACTACTGAGCCTCCCTGACACAGTGAAATTATGGAGGAAGAAGAATGCCTCATAGCAGAGTCCGAAAATTTGCCGGACCCACCCAATATTCCCATTTTAACAACCAAAACTCTGTCATCGTCGTCCTCCACTTCTGCTTACTCCATACTAAAAGAATGCGTACCAGAATGTGATAAACACTTTAAATTCACGGTTGTTACCGCTTTTTTTTTTTTTTTTTTTTTTTGGGTGGGAAATCATCAAATAACTTCTCCCGCTCTGGGCGGAGCGGGAGGGCGTGTCAGACTTTTACTGACTAAAACCCACCCGTGTTCCTTCCGTTGCCTGTGTGCCAGGGCCACGATATCCCTTTCGGACAAACTCGCAACCCCGGCAGGCATTGGTCCTGACGGACCCCGTCAGTTTGTGCTGACATCTCTTTGAGGCGCGCGTGGAACACAACGCGCCGTCGACCCGGGCCTGGTCCTTATCGGATGGCGAGCTACCCATCGCTCACCGTCCGCAGGCCCGCGCCTACGGTGGCCGGAAATCGGCTTGCGACTCCCGACGCCCGGGGCGTCTCCTGCGGCGACTAGGGGCATGAGGGCGCGAACCTTGTCTCACCCCCACGCGTTCCGCCTCCTCCTTCGCTAGCATAACTGCTTCGCAGAAGGAGGTGACGGCCTCCCATGCACTCTCGCTCCGAACCATGGCCTGAACCAGGGCCGGACGCGAGAGATCGCCGCCGCCGATCGCCTCCGTGAGGACACGGCGGTGCTCCGCCCAAGCTGGGCAGACCTCCACCGTATGCTCCACCGTGTCCTCCAGGCGATCCACACAGTGGTGACACCCGGGCGTTTCCTCCCGCTTAATCCTAAACAGGAACCTCCCGAAACATCCATGTCCGGTGAGGACCTGCGTCAGGCGGAAGGTGAGGACGCCGTGGCGCCTCTCCAGCCACTCCTCAAAGAGGGGACTTATCGCCACAATTGTGGCGTGCCCAGCGCTGGGTTGCGACAATCGCACTCTCCATGTCGCCATGAGATCCCTCCGGAGCTCCGTCCGCTGTGCCGCAATTTCTTGCGGCAGCGGAGTTATGCCCCGGAGTTTCGCCTCTTCGCGCCACACCCAAATGTGCGCGAGGACTTTCGCCTCCAGATCCCATGGCGGCAATCCGGCAAGGAGGCTCGCCGCCTCACGGGAGACCGTGCGGTATCCCCGTACCATCCTGATGGCCATGACCCTTTGGGACGCGTTCAACCGCTGCGCTGGTCGCAGCCTCAGAGAACGCGCCCACACCGGTGCCCCGTAAAGGGCCATGGACCGCACGATCCCCGCGTAGAGCCTCCGGCAGGAGGCGTTTGGACCCCCTAGATTGGGCAGGAGCCGCTTCAAAGCAGCCCCGGCCCGCTCCAGTCTGGGAGCCAAACGTCGAAAATGCTCCACGAAGTTCCACCGGCTGTCGAGGACGAGTCCCAGGTACTTCATCGTCGACTCGACGCCGATGTGAACCCCTCCCGCCGTTATCTGGGAACCCGACAGTGGCGCGTTCCGAGGACCATAAAAACACATGGCCTCGGACTTGTGCAATGCCACCTCGAGTCCCAATTGCCGGATCCTATCGACGATTGTCGCAACCCCACGTGCCGCCAGTTCGGCCGCCGCCTGATGCGAACTCCCTTGTGCCAGGACTAGCGTGTCGTCAGCGTAGCAGACTACGCTGACGCCACTAGGGAGGTCGGCGCGCAGCACCCAGTCGTACCCGATGTCCCACAGATGCGGCCCCAGGACCGATCCCTGTGGGACACCGCACGACATCTCTCGCCGGTTCCACTCTCCGTGGTGACCGGGGTAGATGACGGCCCTGTCCGTCAAATAGGCCTCGACCACACGACAGAGGTAGGTCGGCATCCGGTGATACCGAAGTGCCTCCCTAATGCAACTCCAGGGCAAGGTATTGAAGGCATTGGCGATGTCAAGAGACACCGCCAAGACGACCCCACCCCGGGCAACAGCATCCCCCGTCGTGAGGGCTCGAACGCGCATGATGGCATCCACCGTAGAGCGCCCCTTACGGAAACCAAACTGGCTCTCCGCCAAATCCGGCCCCACCCGCACCAGCCGCCCGACAAGGCGGTCTGCAATTACTCTTTCAAAGAGCTTGCCCACCTCGTCGAGCAGCACGATGGGCCGGTAAGCGGACGGAGAGTCCGCCGGGCGCCCCGGTTTCTTTATGAGGACCAGTTTCCCCGTCTTCCAACGAAGTGGAAACTGGCCCCTCTCCAAGCATGCGCTTAGGAGCCCCCTTAGTCGAGGCCCGAGAGCCTCTAAAGCCAGAACCCAGGCTTTTCCAGGCAAGCCATCGGGTCCTGGGGCGGTATTCTTGGCATTCAGCCTACGTACCGCCACTCTCAGATCTACCTCGGTCACCTCTGGAGCATCGTCGTCGTCGGTGTGGTCCGCATCTGGCACCGCAGGAGGCGGAGCCATGGGCGGGGGAGTATGTTCCCCTCGCGAAGGGAACAGAGCGCTCACCACGTCCTCCACGAGCTGGGGCCGGAGACTCTGCGTCAGCGGGGGAGCCCATGGGCGGAGTTTATCTCGCACCCATTTGTAGGGGCGTCCCCACGGGTCTCTGTTGAGAGCCTCCAGCGTCTCCTCGCGGGCCAGTCCTCTGGGCCGCTGGATCTCTGCTCGGAGGGCAGTCTTCGCTGCTCTGTACCCCTCGTATAGCTCCGCCTGAATGGCTTCCGTATCCGGAGGGCGGACACGGAGCCTGCGGTGCCTGGAGTACCGGTGGCGCGCAGCAACGCACGCCTCGCGTAAAGCGGTCAGCTCACGCGACCACCAGTACACCTGGCGCCGGGCACGTCCGGGCTGGACCCGGGGCATTGCCACGTCACATATTTCGGACATGGCCTCCCGGAACCACTCCGCCTCGTCATTGATGTCGGCAGGCCTGTCCGGTGATGACACCCAGGCCTGCACGATCGTGGCTTCCAGGAGGAGCTCCCGGTCCAGCTGCTTCAGCGCCCACCGCGGACCACTCGGGGTCTGTCGGACCGGCGCGCCCGAGGTCTGGGCGGAGACGTCAAACCGGATGTACCGGTGATCGGAATAGCTCTCCACCCCCTCCATGACGCGCCAGTCGATGACACGCGGTGACAGAGCGGGGCTGGCGAACGAGATGTCCACCACTGATTCACCCCGCATCCGCACACACGTGGGGACAGAACCCCGGTTTAGGACGACCAGGCCTGTCTCCAGAGCCCAGTCCTCCACCATCCTGCCCCGTGTGTCCGTATACCGAGAACCCCAAGCCACGTTCTTGGCATTGAAGTCCCCGAGGACGATCACTGGGAGGGGATGGTACCCGATGACGATGATTCTCAACTCCCCAAGGGAGTTGTGGAACTCGGCGAGAGTTCGGTTCGGGGAGAAGTATACTCCCACCACGACAATCTCCCCGAACCGTGCTGCCACGCAACCCCCTCCCCTCTTGACGGCCTCAAGGGACGGGGTACCGGCGGCGGCCGACGAAATAATGGTCACTGAGCCGCTCAGGTCCTCCACCCAGTCGTCCCTGGGCGGGACAAAGTACGGCTCAGCGACCACGGCGATGTTAATCGACCACTGCGCCATGCTCTGGAGCAAGAGATCCTGAGCGGCGGCGCAGTGGTTGATGTTCGCCTGGAGGAGGCGTAATGGGGCCATTTATTGGCACTCCATTTCAGCCCCCTCCTGGGCCCCCTGTGAAGGCCCTGCCGCGGTGTTAGCGGCGGCAGCGACGGCGGTGGTGGCGGCAACGGCGGCGGCAATAGTGGCGGCTGCGGCGGTGACGGCGGTGGCGGAGGGCTTGCCTATGCCCCTGGGTTTGGGGGGGGGAGCGCAGGCCTTGCCCCCAGCCCGGTGATCGGCCGGCTTGCCAGCCGCCGCACATGCAAAACAGTGCGGCGTGGCATTACAAGAGCCAGCCTTGTGACCGGGCTGACCACAGCGGAAACAGTGATCGCTGCGGTCCACCTCCGAGGTGCAACATGCTCCCACGTGGTTACCCACCCGGCAGCGGAAGCACCTCAGAGGTCTGGGTTCCAGCAGTTTAACCTGCGCGGATACCCAGCCCACCCGGAGCCTTCGGCCCTCCCCGGCTATCTTTTGGGCCGCCGACACGGGGCAGCTCACCGTAACGGTTTGCATCCCCGTGTTATCAGGACGGATGGTGCCCGCCCTCACCTGCTCGGCAGAGCACCCTCCAGTCCTAGCCACGGCGGCCACAACTTCTTCCGCCGTCACGCAGTCGTCCAGGCCCAAAATGCGCATGTCAGCGCACTTGGTAGGCCTGGACACCCGGGCCTCTTCCGCATTTAAGGACGCCCTGAGCCTTTCGGCAAGGGCGTCAGCGGTAGGGCCACTGGCCGCCCCGGGGATCTCCAGCATCCGGGCCCCCGTCGCAGTGACCTTCATTCGGAAGCCATCGGCGACGCCGATCTCCTCCAGGTTCACTGCCGCCCACGCCTTAGCGAGCACCTCCCGGTAGGTCACGCCCTTCTTCTCCGCTTCCGGCTGTAGTGTGATTACTACAGCCGCGGACTTCGGGGCGCGGAGCCTAGCCGCGGCGCTTCGCTTCTTGCGCCGTTGCCGCCTCTCCTTTCTATTGGCCGCCCTTTTGGCCTTACCCGCCCTCCTGTTCTCTCCAGCTACCTGCCATTCGGTATCCGCCGGAGAAGAATTGGAAGGCGGGGGTGGGGGTGGGGGCAGCCTTCCCGCCGTCAGGGCTGGGGGCCTCGCCCTTTGCACAGCTGCCTGCACAGCTGTCCCGCCCTTCTTGGCCTTGGGTGGCACTAATTTCGCCGCCGCGGGTTTGGCCGTGGGTTTGGCCGCGGGATTTGCCGCGGGCTTGGCCGTGGGCCGGGCCGTGGCAGCCACGGCGGCGGCAAAGGTGGCTGGCTTGCTCGCTGCTAATGGAGGGCGCAGGACAATGCCCTCCAGAACGGAAAACCGATTATGGAAGGCAGCCAGCTCCTGCCGCACCAGGGTCAGAACCCGGTCTTCCGCAGGCACGGGAAGACCCTGCCCTTGCTGCTCCACCCCCTGTCGTACCTCCTGAGGGCCAGCTCCTCGGAGCCGGGCCAGGTCCGCTCGGAGTACCTCGTTCTCCTTTCGGAGAAGCTCCATAGCGGACGTCAGGCGGCCGACCTCCGCCCGCATCTCGGACATTTCGTCCGACGTTAGGCCGGCCTGAAGGGCCCTCGCTGCCGCCATAATGGAGGCCGTAGCAGCGGGTACGACCTTGTCTTTGGAGGCTTGTATCCTCTTCAAGGCCACACCCTTAATCGCGGCTACCACGACCTGCTCAAAGCTGCTGGCGACTCGCTCCGCCTTGGAGCCGGCAGCGGCGTCCAGCTCACCACCAGAGGTATCAGACAGCGTCTCCATTGGGAGCCTCTGGGCTCCCTGGGCCGGCTCGGCTGGGCTAGCTCGGCTGGGCTCCTGGGTGGTGAGCCCTCTGCCCCCACCCCGTCCTTGGACCCCGCCCCGCCGGCCAATTTTCCTCCGGCCCGAGTTGAGCCCACCATCAGAGGACGACCCCTGGCCGTCCCCTGGCTTGGAGCGCTTTTTCTTTAGGAACTTTGCAGCCCCCACCTCCACGAGCTCCGGGCTCTTAAAAGAGCCCTTCGCGCCAGATGCAGCGTCGGACTCCGACCCCGCATCACTCCCTTCCTCTACGGCAACCGGGGTAGCCGGGCGCACAAATTGTGCTCGCGCCTTTGGCACTCTTTGTGCTTTTTCTTTCGGTGCCGTGGACGTACTGGGAATAAAACCCAGCGACTCCTCAGCACCGGTAGGTGAGCCACCCTGGCTCAATGCGTCTCCGAAAGACGGGTAAAAATCCGATTGGGATTTTGGGCGATCATTGTCCCCCCCAGAATACGAGGGACTGACCGAGCTCTGCTCGGTGAGGGATTCTCCTACTGCGGAGCAGCAGGTACCCTCCTGGGGTAGTTGGTTTTTATGATTCGCTTCCATAGTTTTGCTGAACACAGCTTTGCCTTTTTTATGGGGTGGGGTCCCCAGACCACTCCTTCACCTCAGTCATGTCTGATGAGCAGACACGTACTAGAGGTGAACCACTCTTCCCACTCTCCAACAATGAGGAGAGAAACGCGCGCCGTCCAGAACACCAACAACTGTTGAAGTCCTCAGACGGCGCGCCCCTCGCGGAAGTCAGATGACATTGACTCCGCCCCATGTCTCTCTTAGTCAGGTCTCTCACTTGAGGCCTTCCGGCATGAGTGACTCTACCGGCAAAGCCCCCAAGATCATTGAGACACGCAAGCCCCACCACGACGACAACGTGGAGACACACTCGGTGGGGACGGTTGTTACCGCTAAGGATATTATAGAATCTTTTAAAGATCTTGATGTAAAAAAAACTGCTGACCTTTGGGGATTATCAGTACATACCATGTCTTCAATAATCGATGTTATTTCACCGTTTTTAGCAAGTGTTTTTAATTCTTGTATTGCATCTGGTGTATTTCCTGATCTGATGAAACTTAGTAAAGTGATTCCACTGTTCAAATCTGGCAGCACAACTGATCCCACGAATTTTCGGCCAATTTCGATATTACCTACATTGAGCAAAATCTTTGAAAAGTTAATTTTAAAACAAATGTTAGGACATTTCAATACAAATAATTTACTTCATCTGAAACAGTTTGGTTTTACAAAGGGTCGTTCAACTACAGACGCGGGCGTGGAATTACTGAAGAGCATATTCGAGGCCTGGGAGGAGTCGCAGGATGCTCTTGGCATTTTCTGCGACTTGTCTAAGGCCTTCGATTGCGTTCATCATGATACACTCATCCGAAAACTGCACCACTATGGTATGAGGGACAGTGCTCTCGACCTTCTGACTTCTTATCTGAACAACAGAATTCAGAGGGTTGATGTTAATGGCAAGAGATCTGCAGGATCTGCGGTCACTATGGGAGTTCCGCAGGGTTCAATTCTAGGTCCTTTCTTGTTTCTAATTTATATAAATGACTTACCTTATCACATAAGGGATAATCACAAGATTGTATTATTCGCAGATGATACTTCCCTCATTTTTAAAATCAAACGTCAGCTAGTCAATTTTGAACATGTTAACGATGCACTCTCTAAGGTTGTCCATTGGTTTAATGTAAATAATCTTCTCTTGAACGAAAAAAAGACTAAGCTCATTAAATTTTCAATGCCAAATGTCAGGCAGCTAACTACCAATGTTCAACTTAATGGAATAGAGTTGGACCCTGTTGAGTCGACAGTTTTTCTTGAAATAACTATTGACAGTAAATTACAATGGGGCCCACACGTAGAAAAATTGTCAGGTAGGCTTAGTTCAGCCGCCTATGCTGTTAAAAAAATTCGACAGATAACTGATGTAGATACTGCGAGAATTGTTTATTTTAGTTATTTTCATAGTCTTATGTCATATGGGATTCTTCTCTGGGGAACCTGTGCGGACATTAATACTATCTTTGTTTTACAGAAAAGGGCTGTTCGAGCCATTTACAATCTAGGTCCAAGAGATTCACTTCGTGAAAAATTCAAAGAAATAGATATTCTGACTGTAGCTTCTCAATATATATTTGAAAATCTATTGTATGTACACAAAAATATATCAAATTTTAAGAAAATGTCCGATATTCATTGTTTAAATACCAGGAATAAACACAATCTTGCTGTACATCGCACTCGCCTCCACAGAGTAGGCAACTCGTTCATGGGTCAATGTATACGCTTTTACAACAAACTTCCTACTGACATTCGAAACTTACCCATTAAACGATTTAAAAGCTGTATTAAAACCAAACTTTGTAAAAAAGGGTACTATAAAATTTCTGATTATTTAGAAGACAAAAAAGCTTGGGATTGAGCTGCTCGCTCTACAAGCCTTGTGATCAAACTGGAAAACTTGACATTTAATGTTATTATGCATGATTTTATATAAATATTGACATTGCAGAATATTATATACAATATTACATTAATGTTTACTTTGAAAAGTATTATATTTACTGCTTTAAATTATTGTGAATGTGAGCACTATGTGGGTCATTTTTTTTTTCTTTAAATATTTTCCTATTATTTTATGCTTTTTCTCAGTTTTAATGGTGGTCTGGCATTTTGAGCACTTTATGAGGCCTACCCAAATGTACTTTCTTTGGTATTGTTCGTCGAGTCGTTGAGCTCCTTAAGTCTTGAGTCGAGCTGCACGATTACGACAAATGCTTGCACTGATTGGACAGGTCCACTCAAAATTGTGTGGTTCTTTCCTCAAAAGACCATTTCAGACACAGATCTACATGGTCCTCACATGATCTGACCAAGATTATGTCTGGACTTTAAAAGAGACTTTGACCCCTGAGTTTGTTTCGCCATTTCTTCTCACGGGTAGTCAGATAGGAAATGTCGACTACATCTAGCTTATTTTTTACTTTTTAATATGACGTGTAAAAGTGATTCCGATATCCTATTTACAGAATAAACGATTTCATTTCATTTCATTTTATTTCCCACTAGCACTTCTGGAACAAGAAATAATGTGATCCGGCTCTAAATTATTCCCACAAAAGCCCATCAGGGTTAGGAATATGACAAACAGCCCTTTTCAGGGCTACAATTACTTCACAGTTTCATATTGATCATACGTACGATAACTTATACTATAATAATATACATACAGTTGATTATGTACATAATTATCAACGACTTGCCCGTACAAATTTAAATTATTTCACCTATCATTAACAAAATTAGTATAACCTGAAACATTACGATATATTTATTCAACAATAGATAACGTGCAGTTAAAAAATAACACAGCCAATCAGAGACGAGCATTTTTCGATGACTCATTAGTTATGCGCGCACAAACAAATCAAATGCACCTGCATTGTGATTGATGACTCATTTGTACCGATAACTTGCAATAATAACTAAATCTCTACCAGAATTACTAGTTCTAAGTACGTATGCGCTATTAAAACTATTTACTTAACTAAAAAGAAGGTGAAAACAGCCAAATGAGACAAAAAATATGCTTTGAATTTATTTTAAATGACAAAAAAATTCTTCCAAATTATTATTTTTTTACCGAATGATTACTCGCGCTGCCGCAGATGGCCGGCGCTGATTTTTTTTTCGTGGATAGAGAATGACCCTAGCTATTATATACTCACGCCACACACTCAACATATTAGTACAATTGAAGAAAAAAATTAAACGTGATTCGCTCCATACAAAAAAATCTAATTAATTTTTTTCAAGACAAACTATCAACTTTAGAAGAAATTTTATAAGAATAAAAGTTGTCAGGAATAATATAACACGTCATATAAAAAAAAATCGCATCGATATAGGAACTTTGTTGCCTAAGTCCACTAATTTTCAGTATGGGCCCACTGTGCGCCGGTCGAATACTGGTGGCCCGCCGACAGCAAAAATAATACTCTCGTACATTCGAAAAATATTGAATTCTATTCCAGAATAAAACCAAAAAAAATATGTTCGAAAAGTAATTTGAATCTCGCGCGCGCGCTCTTAAGTGCGCTTATCGGTGCGCCGTGCATGCGTCGGTAACAGCGGTCGGTAATGTTCGTGCCGATCTCGGTTAAATTCGTTTTCTTGAGGAAGCGCCGCGGCCGGCGGCGCGGCGACGACGGCAGCGCGGTGGCGGGTTATCCACGGGTTATATTGTTAGAGCAAGAGATAGCAATAGTCCCGAATTCCCGATTGCTCGCGTAGGTAGATACACGAAGCTTCCAGAGTCGGTTTCGAGATTTCTCCAGACAGTTTTCGACTCTATACGCGCGGTATAAAAGCCACGCTAACCGCAGCGACTAGTGCCGTGTATAATTGTGTTGTGAAATCGTAACTAAACTCTGTTATTAATAATAAGTGTTTCCCTACATATTTAATCAATTATTTTTGGTAATTTAAAAAAGGATGGGTAATTTAAGTAGGTACTGTAATTGTTTTTAGGTGCTGTGTTAATCCTAGCCAGGATTAGAACGCAACATGGACAAGCCAGGGCCTAGTAAAAAACGTAAGGTTAAAGATGGAAATCGGCAGTTTCAAGAAATTTGGACTGAGAAATACTTTTTTGTATGGTCGCATTACAAAGTCGTTTGTTTAATTTGCAAGAATTCTGTTGCGATTGCAAAGGAATATAATGTAAAAAGGCACTATGAAACGCAGCATCCTACTTTTACCAAGTTTATTAAGAAAGCAAAAAAATGTTGTCTTTAAAACGGGAGCTTATTGGTCAGCAAGCTATGTTTACAAAACCCATTCAAGATTCAGAAACAGCTACAGAAGTTAGTTATGAAATTTCTCGAATGATAGCAAAGCGAAGTCGATTTCAATGATGGGGATTTTATAAAAGAATGCATAGAAATTGCCGCTAAGAAAATGTGTCCAGAAGCAGTAAAAAAGTTTGAGAAAATTCAACTGAATCGTATGACTATCCAAAGTCGAATTATGTCTTTGTCAGGTGATATTGCAGAACAATTAAATGAAAAAACTAAGGTCATTGAATTTTTTTCATTAGCACTCGACGAATCCACTGATATTAGTTCCACAGCTCAACTTCTCATATTCATACGAGGTGTTACTCAAGATTTTGAAGTCTTAGAAGAGTTATTAGGAATGTGTTCATTGAAAGGTCAAACCAGAGGAGTTGATATACTCAATGTACTTTTGGATGAGTGTTCAAAAACTGATTTGGACTTATCAAAATTATCGGGAGTTGCGACTGACGGTGGTCCTTCGATGATTGGTGTCAATTCTGGGCTAGTTACTTTGCTGAAAAAGCATCTGGAAGAAAAAAACATAAACGCTGAAGATCTCATGCAGTTTCACTGCATTATACACCAAGAAGCCATGTGTTCTAAAAAAAATTAATTTCAAAATATCATGAAAGTGGTAGTTTCGACTGTAAATTTCATAAAATCACGAGGACTCAATCACAGGCAATACAAACAATTCCTGGATGACATCGAAAGCGAATATGGAGATTTACTGTATTATACAGAAGTAAGGTGGTTAAGTCGTGGATTGACACTGGAACGATTTCTAAATTTAATAGAAGAAATTGGAATATTTCTGGCGGAAAAGCAAAGGGATGTCCCGGAACTTAAAAATCCTGATTGGTTGTGTGATTTGGCTTTTTTAGTTGACATTACAAATCATTTGAATGTCTTGAACACACGGCTTCAAGGCAAAAATCAACTGATATCCCAGCTGTACGCTCATGTATCATCCTTTCAATGCAAGCTGACACTTTTCAGATCGCAATTGAATTCTGGAAATTACAATCATTTTCCGAATTATAAGAAAATGGCTGAAAAATTCAACAAAACTGCGATTAATTTCAGTTATGTAGAAAAGCTAGATATTTTGATTCAATCTTTACAAGACAGATTTTCGGGGTTTAAAAAAGTGAAACCTCTGTTGGACATATTCAGCAATCCTTTCACGATTTCAGTTGAAAATGCGCTAGAGTCAATGCAGTTAGAAATTATCGACATTCAAAACGACCAACAAATTCAACGCAGGAGACTTGCTGAACTTTTACCGCTGCATTGATAAAAATACGTACAAAGAGTTGCGCAAAAACGCTCTGAAATGTGCCAGCTTATTTGGTTCTACCTATATATGTGAACAAACCTTTTCAATACTAAATAATAATAAAACAAAAAATCGAAACCGCCTTGCAAACGAAAGTTTGGAAGCAGTTTTACGTGTTGCTACAAGTAAATTTGAGCCAAATATAAAAAAGATTGTAAGCACTATGCAGTGCCACGCTTCAAATTAATAAATTCTTTTTCAATTTTAATACATTATTATCAATTCTTTATTGTCTTTAATTACCTATACTTCTGGCGGCCCGCCATCAGTTCATAATTTGCCCGAGTGGCCCCTAATAAGTCTGTGCATCCCTGGTCAATACCATTTTTCTCAGGAACGAGTAGAGGTATCAAGTTGATATTAATATCAAATACGTAAGTCTATGATCCCTTGAAGCTCCGAAAAAATCGAGCTTCCAAGTTAACGCAATAAAGAAATACGGTGATATAAGCGACATTATTTCGATACTCGCAAATAAATCAAAACCTATAGGGTACTTCCCGTTGACCTAGAATCATGAAATTTGTCAAGAAGCAAGGTCTTACAGCACAAGTAGAGGAAAAAAGTCCTAAAATTGTAAATTTGTAGTTTTAACATATAAAAAAAAAAATGCGAATATCTCGCACATAAATCAAAACATAAAGGGTACTTCCCGTTGACCTAGAATCATGAAATTTAGGCAGAAGCAAGGTCTCACAGCACATGTATAGGAAAAAGTCCAAAAATTGTTAATTTGTAGTATTATCACATAAAAAACATTTTTTGCGATTACAAACTTAAATTTTCAGTTGGAAAAATGACCGTGGCGCATCATGGGATGCGCCAGCAGTATGGGAGAACAAGTTTTTCAACTACAAAGTTATGTTTGTTTTAGGGATAAATTCATCCTGACTACGGAACCCTTCATTGTGCGTGGTCCGACACGCACTTGGCCGGTTTTTTATGCTTAATTTTGTAGCGAACACTACTATTTTTTCGGTGTCGCCGTCTTCGCAGACTAAGAAATGTTTCCCAATACCATCTAGTATTTTGATAGTTTCGAAACAAGTGCTTCAAAAGCTTCAATTTATCCGTATTCAAAAACTTTTTACCGGCACGATATAACGTATCTTTTATCGATTTGAAAGACGGAAAATCAATACCATCGGGATTATCTTCCTTTATTTTTTGTTTTTTTTTTCATAAATTTCTTGAGCTGAACCAAAATCCTTACAAACTGCTCTTTTCAGAGATGTTACATGTTTATGTAAAACATTTTGTATCTTGTCGGTATTACACGTATGATAATTTTTATTAATTCTCATTACTTTTTTTCTAGTGTTATCTAATGTTACAGACGCGGTACATTTTTTCCTGTAAATACAGCGCCATTTGCTGCTCCCGTTTCTGTTATCCAAGTGCTTATTGTATCTATAACCGTTGTAAATTAAACTACGATTACCTTTTTGGTTTTTCGCGAATTCCAACATTTCCAACTCTTTATCCATTGTGAATTATAACAAATCAGACGTAGCACTCATTGGATAGGATTATTAAATGGATTTGGCGCACAGTTAAATATCAACTAGTTTATCACAATTATTCAAATCTCTAATGTCTCGCCAATTTTAAGTATCTTCTAATTAAATAATTATATTCTCTTTATAAAATAAATATTTTTATTCATGAGTCAGTGACAAACAGGATGACCAGGGGCCCAAGTCTGCTATTTTTATAAATTCAGTCATTCCAACACGATCCCATTGTCATGCCATTGTCATTTTGCTAAAAGTTCGTAATCTGGTAAATTCATAATAGTCGATCATTGGTCGGTCAATGTTCTTGTAATATAATTGTGTTATTATAATGGCATTGTCGTATTGCCATTATTATATATCCCATTAGTAGAAATGTCATTCATTTGTCATTATGTACGAGATTACCAATATATGCAATTTCTTTCAATGTAGTGTCAGTGGCCGACCATTGGAAAGTCATAATGACGCCATTATAATAGTAGATTACCAAACTTGTCAAAATCAACAATTACGAAATCAATGATAGAACATTCTGACACTATTGTAATAGCAGACTTGAGGCCCTGGGGCCCAAGTCTGCTATTTTATAAATTCAGTCAGTCCAACACGATCCCATTGTCATGCCATTGTCATTTTGCTAAAAGTTCGTAATCTGGTAAAATCATAATGGTCGATCATTTTCTTTGCAATTTCTTTCAATGTAGTGTCAGTGGCCGACCATTGGAAAGTCATAATGACGCCATTATAATAGTACATTACCAAATTTGTCAAAATAAACAACTATGAAATCAATGATCGACCATTCTGACACTACTGTAATAGCAGACTTGAGGCCCTGACATAATGTAAAAAGAAGTAAACGTACCTAAGTCGAAACAAAGAGGCCACGTAATGTAAAAAGAAGTAAATGTAGCTAAGTCGAAACAAAGAGGCCACATAATATAGCATATTTCCGATACTTTATAAATGATTGAATGTTTTTTTACAACTACCTCCGATCCAGGTTCCTGATACCTACAGGGTTATTTTTTTATCAGTGCTCAATCTTTAACAGTGCACTAGTCAATACAAAACAATATACTAGAGGATCACCAGTCATATCGCGAAAAAACATCAGGTCGAGTAGGTATTAAACACATTGTATGGAACAGGTGATTTCCTTTTTTTTTATGACTGGGTCTCCAGAATGGGACATTGTGCGAATGGGACTTTGTGCGAATGGAACTTCGTGTGAATGAGACATTGTGCGAATGGGGCATCCTGCGTCAGATCCCTTCCAAGCTGCAGCATCCAGACTGTCAGTGCATAATCAGAACAAATAACTAATTTAAACTAATCTCGGAGTTTCTTGCCCATTCTTCTCCATCTGGACTATCAATTGGAAGGAACAACTAGAATCAATTCTTCTTTTTTCTGGTATATTTGAGTTTTATTTTATTTTATTTAAAGAGTGCCTTTAACGCCCTTCCCGGTCCACCTATCGTCGTCAACAAGCAAGTGAGAACGCGATAACATTGAACGAAAAATAGATTGCGGAAATTTTATACGTATTTACCTATAGCATACTGAGTTTATCTACATTTAATATACAATGTACGATTGTTTGTATTCCCAAATAAAATAAAGATAAAATTACCAAAGTATTATGCAGGTTAAATTAATAACGTAAGCTTCAAAAGACGAATGTAATAATAATTACCATTTGATGAGACATATTTTCGATCATTTGATAAGCTTCCAATATATCCATATAAACTACGAACATTCTATTCCAATAAAGCTCGTTTTCTGAATTTTCAACGCATGATATCTGAACATTTTTGACCCAAATTATGAGAGGCTTCGTCACGAACTTCATAATTCTCGCAGCATACAATAAAGTCATGTCAAAGGAAACGAAAAAATACGACATAATACTTATACCAATTCCAATTACATTAAGTTCATAGTTGTAATAGGAATAAAACACCCAAGAAATTTGATAACAATTCAAACTAACGACGCAAATCCAGTTAGGAAAGATGAAACGTTTGAAAATTTCGGTGATCTTGAGAAT
Source organism: Tiliacea citrago (assembly GCA_963921375.1). Classification (NCBI taxonomy): domain Eukaryota; kingdom Metazoa; phylum Arthropoda; class Insecta; order Lepidoptera; family Noctuidae; genus Tiliacea; species Tiliacea citrago. The sequence goes on from OY992801.1 coordinate 285,513, forward strand.
TCTAAAGACATTCTGGATTTTTAAGACAAGAAACACGTTATTATGCGTCTGGATAACATTAATGCAGATGTTTAAAAAGCTCCCGAACAAAAGTAAAAGATATACATAGATTTTATTCAAATACTGAAAATATTTGAAACCTCTTAAATGATCTGTGAAAGAGAATCCAAGCATGAAATAAAAGCAGACGCACAATATTGTTAGCGTGACGAAGACTGAAAAGATGTTGTAGAGAACACCATTGGGAATTATTTTGTGATTCCAAATCTTGTACTTAACACAGAAGAACAAAACTAACATGATATGTATTGGCGTTAGCGCCGACTGCAAATCTTTTTCAAGAAAATTGTTAACAAGTGATGAACTAGTTTCATGCGCCTTTTCAAAAACGATTACATTTTCCTTTAATTTTCTTTTATCTTTGGAAGTTAAAGGCATGTCAGCTACAAAAGGCAATTCCAACATGATTAAAGTCTGCGTTTAATGATCGATCGCTTTGTCATTTGGATGAAACACAATAGTTAGTCAATTATGTACTACCTGTGGCTCTAATATTCATGTGTTTAGTATTCATGTAAGTGATGTTCGCATTTTGATGATTTTTATATACACCTAGCTTTAACCCGCAGCTTCGCCCGCGTAAAGGTCGGAAATTATTTCACAGGAACGTACAACCGGTATTCATAGTATCCTTATATACCCAGGTCATGGCCTATCCGTAGGCCTTTCATCTAAATCTGTTCAGCCACTACGGCACCAAAAGGTAACAGACAGACAGGCAGATAATAAATTCAAATAATCTATTTTAGGGTTCCGTACCTCAAAATAAAAATTGGCATTGGCAAATTGGCAACAATGTAGGCATCACTGAGGTACGGGCCGTACGGGAGGGGATCAGGTACGCGAGCAGATATCATCAAAGCATGCTTGAAATCCTCTCCCTTATGGACATAAAAGAAAAAAAGAAAGAAAGAATATACGTTTATTTGCGGTAAACATAACGCAAAGAAATAAAAACACAAACACGAAAGAACAAGTTGAGGGAAAATCATCAATCATTGATTGAAAAATTAAAATTACGGACGAATATGAGAGCTCATTTTCATGGAATAACAGATAGTGATTTCCCACAACAACTACTGAAACTTGGGGAAGGAATTTTTCCCACTCCAAATTTAAGCAGAAATCTTGATATCCTTTTGGATGAGTCTCTAGGCCAAAGAGTCCATAATTTAGACATTTTAATAGATGCAGTATACCCTGACATTGAAAATGTGCACGAAAAGGACTTTCGTTGGTTGTGTTCTAGGGCAATAGTGACACCTAGGAATGATACGGTCAACGAAATAAACAATTTGATTGTTCAAAAAGTCCCCGGCCAAATAAAAAAATCAAAATCGATCGACACTGTAACTAATATCGAAGACGCAGTCCATTACCCACAGGAATTTTTCAATTATCTAAACCCTTCTGGACTGCCATCACATGAATTGACGCTAAAAATCGCAATTCCCATCACGCTTTGGAGAAATTTAAGCCCTCCGAGCATGTGCAATGGGACGAGGCTGCTTATTAAAGAATTGAAAAATAATTTAATTGTAGCGACCATTATCACCGGTAAGCAGCTGGTCAACTGGCTCATATACCGAGGATACCGATGATCCCAACTGATTTGCCAATCCGCCAATCCCATTTAAACGGCTTCAGTTTCTGGTAAAAACATCTTTCGCTTTAACTATTAACAAATCCCAAGGCCAAACCTTCGAATTAGTAGGGATCGACCTACGAAAAGAATGTTTTACTCATGGCCAACTGTATGTTGGCCTATCGCGGGTCAGAGCTCCTGAAAATCAATTTATTTTGCTGCCACAAAATAAAACAACGTCAAATATCGTTTACAGGGAAGCTCTGACTCAATAAATTGAATGGCTTTTGACTTGTATAAATGATCTCTTAAAAAAAAATTTAAGTTGAAAATACTTATTAAAAAATAAAAAGAAATAATAACAAAAAAAAACAATAAATAAAAATAAAAGTTCATTAAAATAATAATAAGAAAAAAAAACATTTATTTCAGACATAATAAATTGTCCATATTATCTTAGTAACAAAGGTCTTAAAAAGTATGTTAGTATTTAGCATTCTCGAAATACACACGTTGTCACATAGAACACACAAAAAAAAAAAAACATTGCGTCATCTCGTCACGTGAAGCCTAATAAGCCTCCCCAGCACTGCAGACTCCGGCCTTTCTGATATCATATTCAGAATTCCGTTGGCGCTCCCCCGAATCCTACACATCAGAGATGCTGCTTTTTTACGCATTATGGCATAAAAATCGTCAACCCTTCCGTCAGCAAACATGCCTGAAGCGCTACAGAAACGTCGGAGCCCCCTGTTGTAATCCACCAGGTCGAAGGCCTTTGACAAGTCCAGGAAACAAGCATAGGCAGGTGTTTTTCTATTACACATAGTAGTCGACAGTATGTTTCAGGGTCAAGATAGTATATTCGGTCGACAGGTTTTCACGAAAGCCAAACTGCGCATCGTGAAGTCGAAAATACTTGCCGAGTTGTGCATCCAATAGACTGTCAAAGACCTTTGCAATCACAGTCGCAAGAGAGCGGGAGGGCGTGTCAGACTTTTACTGACTAAAACCCACCCGTGTTCCTTCATTTGCCTGTGTGCTAGGGCCACGATATCCCTTTCGGACAAACTCACAACCCTGGCAGGCATTGACCCTAATGGACACCGTTGACGGGGTCCATTAGGGCATGAATTGATTCATGCTGACGTCTCTTTGAGGCGCGCGTGGAACACAACGCGCCGTCGACCCGGGCCTGGTCCCTATCGGACGGCGAGCTACCCATCGCTCACCGTCCGCAAGCCCGCGCCTACGGTGGCCGGAAATCGGCTTGCGACTCCCGACGCCCAGGGCGTCTCCTGCGGCGACTAGGGGCGTGAGGGCGCGAACCCTGCCTCTCCCTCACGCGCTCCGCCTCCTCCTTCGCGAGCATTACTGCTTCGCAGAAGGAGGTGACGGCCTCCCATGCACTCTCGCTCCGAACCATGGCCTGAACCAGGGCCGGACGCGAGAGATCGCCGCCGCCGATCGCCTCCGTGAGGACATGGCGGTGCTCCGCCCAAGCCGGGCAGACCTCTAACGTATGCTCCACCGTGTCCTCAGGGCGATCCACACAGTGGTGACACCCGGGCGTTTCCTCCCGCTTTATCCTGAACAGGAACCTCCCGAAACATCCATGTCCGGTGAGGACCTGCGTCAGGCGGAAGGTGAGGACGCCGTGGCGCCTCTCTAGCCACTCCTCATAGAGGGGACTTATCGCCACAATAGTGGCGTGCCCAGCGCTGGGTTGCGACAATCGCACTCTCCATGTCGCCATGAGATGTCGCCGGAGCTCTGTCCACTGTGCCGTGATTTCTCGCGGCAGCGGAGTTACGCCCCGGCGTTTCGCCTTCTCGCGACACTCCCAGATATGCGCAAGGACTTTTGCCTCCAGATCCCATGGCGGTAGTCCGGCAAGGAGGCTCGCTGCCTCACGGGAGACCGTGCGGTAACCCCGTACCAGCCTGATGGCCATGACCCTTTGGGACGCGTTTAATCGGCGGGCTGGTCGCAGCCTTAAAGAACGCGCCCACACCGGTGCCCCGTAAAGGGCCATGGACCGCACGATCCCCGCGTAGAGCCTCCGGCAGGAGGCGTTTGGACCCCCTAGATTTGGCAGGAGCCGCTTCAAAGCAGCCCCGGCCCGCTCCAGTCTGGGAGTCAAACGTCGAAAATGCTCCACGGAGTTCCACCGGCTGTCGAGGACGAGTCCCAGGTACTTCATCGTCAACTCGTCGCCAATGTGAACCCCTCCCGCCATTATCTGGGAACCCGACAGTGGCGCGTTCCGAGGACCATAAAAACACATGGCCTCGGACTTGTGCAAAGCCACCTCGAGTCCCAATTGCCGGATCCTATCGACGATTGTCGCAACCCCACGTGCCGCCAGTTCGGCCGCCGCCTGATGCGACCTCCCCTGCGCCAGGACCAGCGTGTCGTCAGCGTAGCAGACTACGCTGACGCCGCTAGAGAGGTCGGCACGCAGCACCCAGTCGTACCCGATGTCCCACAGATGCGGCCCCAGGACCGATCCCTGTGGGACACCGCACGATATGTCTCGCCGGTTCCAATCTCCGTGGTGACAGGGGTAGATGACGGCCCTGTCCGTCAAATAGGCCTCGACCACGCGACAGAGGTAGGTCGGCATCCGGTGATACCGAAGTGCCTCCCTAATGCAACTCCAGGGCAGGGTATTGAAGGCATTGGCGATGTCGATGTCGAAGAGACACCGCCAAGACAACCCCACCCCGGGCAATAGCATCCCCCATCGTGAGGGCGCGAACGCGCATGGTGGCATCTACCGTAGAGCGCCCCTTGCGGAAACCAAACTGGCTCTCCGCCAAATCCGGCCCTACCCGCACCAGTCGCCCGACAAGGCGGTCTGCAATTACTCTTTCAAAGCGCTTGCCCACCTCGTCGAGCAGCACGATGGGCCGGTAAGCGGACGGAGAGTCCGCCGGGCGCCCTGGCTTCTTTATGAGGACCAGTTTCCCCGTCTTCCAACGAAGTGGGAACTGGCCCCTCTCCAAGCATGCGCTTAGGAGCGCCGTTAGTCGAGGCCCGAGAGCCTCTAAAGCCAGAACCCAGGCTTTTCCAGGCAAGCCATCGGGTCCTGGGGCGGCACTCTTGGCATTGAGCCTACGTACCGCCACTCTCAGATCTACCTCGGTCACCTCTGGAGCATCGTCGTCGTCGGTGTGGTCCGCATCTGGCACCGCAGGAGGCGGAGCCATGGGCGGGGGAATATGTTCCCCTCGCGAAGGGAACAGAGCGCTCACCACGTCCTCCACGAGCTGGGGCCGGAGACTCTACGTCAGCGGGGGAGCCCATGGACGGAGTTAATCGCGCACATACCTACATTTGTCCTACATTTGTACAATTGGTGGGTTGAGATTATCCAGCGTCTCCTCGCGACCGCTTGAATGGCTTCCGTATCCGGAGGGCGGATACGGAGCCTGCGGTGCCTGGAGTACCGGTGGCGCGCAGCAACGCACGCCTCGCGTAAAGCGGTCAGCTCACGCGACCACCAGCACACCTGGCGCCGAGAACGTCCGGGCTGGACCCGGGGCATTGCCACGTCACATATTTCGGACATGGCCTCCCGGAACCACTCCGCCTCATCGTTGATGTCGGCAGGCCTGTCCGATGATGACAACACCCAGGCCTGCACGATTGAGGCTTCTAGGAGGAGCTCCCGGTCTAGCTGCTTCAGCGCCCACCGCGGACCACTCGGGGTCTGTCGGACAAGCGCGCGCCTGAGGTCTGGGCGGAGACGTTAACCCGGATATATCGGTGATCGGAATACGTCTCCACCCCCTCCATGACGCGTCAGTCGATGACACGCGGCGACAGAGCGGGGCTGGCGAACGAGATGTCCACCACTGATTCACCCCGCATCCGCACACACGTGGGGATAGAACCCCGGTTTAGGACGACCAGGCCTGTCTCTAGAGCCCAGTCCTCCACCATCCTGCCCTGTATGAAGAGATATCGGCCTTTAGTTGCTTTTATCCGTGACGTCACCAGTTACATTTTTTGCTATCGGTAGATCGGTACTACAATAGTTTCTGTCAGCTTTGTTGGTAGGTAAGAGTGTCGCATACAAAAGGTAAACAGCATGGATAGGACCCTAAAAAGATGCTGCCTGCAAACTGCAGATGCTCAATACTGAGCCCATCATTGCCTGGGGACTTGCCTCGTACCATATTTTTGATAACCTTTTCCACGTCGTTGCTGGAAAAGCCTATCAAATTTTCTGACTGGGAGACATTCGCAACGGGCGCTGCAGCACCAGAGGACAGCGGTGAGACAACTCTAAAGTGATCCTTGAACAAGTTGGCTATACCCTGAGCATCGCTACATATCCCAACACAAGCAGGTATGCTAACCTTACCCTTCATTTTCTTGGTACCCTTCCAGAATGCCCGGAAGTTTTTCCCGGAAATATGTTCTGCTAAAATGTCCATCTCGAGCTGTTTTTCGTGATTTTGACAAAACTTTAGCCTGGACTTAAATACTTTACGTGTTGATATGTCGTCATACAACGGCCCATTGTCTGGTTTGCCACATGAAACATAGCTACTATACGCCTGCCTAGACACATTGTGGGCCGCCCTTACATGCTTGTTCCACTCTACCACACTCTTACCTTTTCTATGTTTTTTAACAGGTTTGCTTTGTACAGAAGCATAACATAATATGTCTATAATGTCATTATATAGTTGGTCAATAACAAGTCTGTGTTTTAAGTTATCACAAATCTTATCTGCACAGGCACCAAGTTCAACAAGGAATAATTTACTATTACAAATGTCAAAATATTTTACAGTTTCATCCATTTCGCCATCGTTTCATCTTTCTCCCCAAATAATATAATTACTAATCCAATTGTCAACAGTACATTTTTTTCTAATTATGTCAAAGTCACATTCTATAATTAAAGGCAAGTGGTCCGACCAATACACTCCATAGTCAACTTTTACACTAACTATCGTTTTCCACGCAGATTCTGTAACTAAACAATGGTCTAGCCAACGTTTACATCTGTGAGCCTCACTAAACAATGGTCTAGCCAACGTTTACATCTGTGAGCCTCACTAAACAATGTATAAGTATCAGACGACAAGCCTAACATATCTATGTCCGCACGTAACCAATTGTTATCCGAACAAACATTCAGTAATTCGTCACAAAAAGCAGCAGACGGGGGTGCGCATTAAAATCACCTAGGATATAACGCACCTTTATTCAAAAAAAGAAATAACTTAAAATTTCTATTTTGTGGGAAAACGCATTCAAAGTTTGACATGTTTACCTTTATGGCTTCAATTTATCACAAAAAAATGCAGAAATCATTTAGGTCAATTCCAAAAGTAGGGATAGGTAGCATTTAAACTAGTAGATTATAGTTAAAAATATCATCTTTTTTTATCAGGAAGCCGCTTTAATAAATAATTTAAAAAAAAATTCGTTGTTATTTCACTTTTCAATAAAATATGTAAACAAATAATTTAGATTCGGACGGAGTAATTGTAAATGTTGCAGTTTTATATTAAAATCAACTTGCAAGTAGAGATATTTGGGTTTTTTGCATTGTTAACCTAATAAACATAATCTGTCACAGAAATATTCCTAATTGTTTCTGTGTTAATTTTAATTCACTAATAATTACAAACGTATATTTTTCATAAAAAAGACGTATTACTTCGTTTTATCCGTATTTATCATCTAAAATGATTCAATTACAATGTAGAACCTTATAAAAAACATAACTAACAATATTCTATTTATATTGTCAATGGCAATTATAAACCTAAACAAAAATCTTTCTAAAATCTTCTTCTACTAAAGGTTTTTGTGAAATGAAAATATAAAATATTTATTAAAAACTAAGAAAATTCTTTGAGACTAGCCCTAAACAGACCTAGTCATTTAGGTTATATTATCACAAAAATTACACAATAAATCAACAAAAAAATGAGATCCGATTAAAAAAATCAAGTACCTATTATATAAACTTTAAATATTGAACTAAAAAAACAATGGCTTTGAGTTAAGCTCTTTTAAATCCTTCTTCTTGTTTGCATTTATTTCTTGTTTACTGATGTGCTGCTTGAACTATTAGTTATGTCGTTGATTTCATCTTCTTTCTTTTGTTTCGGACATTAACTTCCTTGTAGTTTTCATCCTTGTATGATGTTAAATGTCTACCTCTCTATCTTTGGTTATTTTTAATACTTTTATTTCATTCCACTCTATTCTTTGGTTATTTTAAATACTTTTATTTCATTCCAACTCTATCTTTGGTTATTTTAAATACTTTTATTTCATTCCAACTCTATCTTTGGTTATTTTAAATACTTTTATTTCATTCCAACTTATCTTTGGTTATTTTAAATATTTTTATTTCATTCCAACTCTATCTTTGGTTATTTTTAATACTTTTATTTCACTCGAACTCTATCTTTGGTTATTTTTAAAACTTTTATTTCATACCAATTTACATTGTGTCCATCTTTATCGCTCGTAGGGAGGGTCTGGATTTATGGTTTCGCGGTTGCACAACGACACGCTTTGCTTTGCTTTGCTCGGTAGTATAGATGCAGGCCTACCCTGCCACCTCCTTCAGAGGTAGCAGGGTGGCGGGGTTTTGAGGGAGAGCGCTACAGTCGTGTAGATCCTCAAGGCAAGTCTGGCGGATGCACCTTCTCGAGGTTGCCACCCCGTTTCTTGGTCTAATTCCATAAGAAATAGACGTAACAAAAACCACCAGGCACCATCATATCCCTTTCCCCAAATCTCACAATCCTTCCATACCCCATTCAACCCTTATCCCCATTCCTCCCACCTCCTCCCACATCCAACCTATCCATTTTCCACTCCTAACCGCGACCCCTTGTGACTGGGTGGTGGCGGGCTCGACTATCACTAAAATCAGCTGATGGCGAGTAGGAGTAAACAGTTACCTGGTTTGCTAGGACCTGCGCAGTTGAGCGCCGTGAGCGGGGATGAAGGAGTCCTGGGGGGTTGAGCCGAGCGGCTCTGGTTGTAATGTGCCCGTAAGGCAACACGCCCCCTTTGGTCTAGATTTCAAGCGAAACGGTGGCCCTACCCAATAGCCAGGGGTAGGGAAATGGTCATGGTGTCCCGTCAGAGGGCCACAGGCGAGGTGCGTGAGGTCCACTGAGGCCGTCCTCGGACGGCTGAGGCGGTAGGTAAAGGTCATGCTGACGGTGTAAGTGAGGGTTGATCAGTTCGTTGGGGGTGGGCCTTTATACCCCCTCTGCCAACCCGATCGAGCATCTGATGTCGCACTGTAAGCCAGCCTTGCGCCCCTATATCTCTCTGGTAGTCCTAACGTTCGAGCTTCTTTTTTATAGTGAGACGTTCCCAGTTGCGGGCTCCATGGAGGGTGGGAGCCAGACAGATGAATTTTATTAGCTAAACTAACATGGATTATATAAGGCCAGTTAAATCTACAAACACCGGAGTAGAGGCGAAAGCCAATGAGACTCCCAAGGGAGGTGCTCGCACTTCGCTCGCCCCTGGTAACCTTGCAGCTAACGCTGCAGGTACCAGCGCGGGCGTCGGTCCGGCTGTGGCGAGAATCACAGCTAAGACCAAAACTAAAAAGTCCCAACCTAAACAAAGGACGTCGGCGCTGATTGGGACCAGTACCGACCCTTCCCATACTGGGGCAAAGGCTACGGCGACGACTCATACCACTGCCGGTCTAGCCCTCTCCACACAGTCCCCGGTGCTGGGTAACACTGGCACCGGGATTCCTGCCAAACACCCTCCTCCTCCTGAGGCTCCTCTAGCCTTCTCCCATCAGTCGGCCGTCACCGGTCGAACGGAGACGGTCAGCTGCACAGAGGATGCGTTTTCACGCACCTGTCAAGTGCAGAAACGCAAGGGCAAGGGTAAATACACTCAACAAACCCGTTGCCCTTGCACTGACCCTTAAGGTCCACCAGCTGCCCCAGTAAGAGGCAAGCAGAAGGAAGGAGTAACGAGGAAGGAGCGCCGCCAAGCTCGCTGGAGGCCAGGTAAGGGCTCCCGCAGCAAACAGACCACTGCCGCTAGTTCTGTCAAACAGACGAGCGGCCAGTTGAACTTCTCCGCCGGAAACCGGTCGCAGGCAGAGGCCGGCACAAGCCGACCAGCGCCCAGCCAACCGCCAACCAGTGGTACGGAGAGGCCAGCTGATGGTAACAGCAAGATACAGCGACCCGTTTAGAAGGATCAGGACGCGGCCAAGCGATCTCTCAACGAGACCTTGACACCTCGGGGGGAGCATAAGCGGCCGCGTCTTGACCAATCCAAACGGGTCGACCATATAACCTACGCCCAAGCTGCCAGCGCCACGCTCGACGTTGCGATCACCTGCAACTGCACGGGGATCCTCAGCAAGGACGTATCGGATCAGGTACTCGCTGCAATACAGAAGCAGATCATTGAAGAGGCCTGCTCCCCTAAGCAAGACACCCCAGGGCCGACCTTCAACGCCAAGCCACTATTCGCTGGGGGTGTCCTCAAACTGTGGTGCGGCAACGACCACACCTTAGCCTGGCTAAGGAAGACAGTCTCCGACCTGTCTCTCCCGACTAGCATATCGTTAGTCGTCTTGAGCCAGTCGGAGATCCTGAAGCGAGCACGATGTGGCGTCGTGATCCCAGACGAGCAGGGGGTTTTCGAAGAGCCGACCAATATTGGGCGCGCTCTCAGTTACCAGAACCCTTGGGTCGACATAAAGAGGTGGGAACTTCTGCATCCGATAAACAGGCCGCGGCATGGTTTGTGGTGGTCGGTATTCCCGAAGACCAAATCCCGACCCTGATGGAGGCCGGACACCGTCTCTCAATAGGATTGGGGGTGGTGTACGTGAAGTTCCAGGGCCGAAACGTCAGGTTTACCGACGTCCTTCAGGGATGGGACTCCGCCACTGGAACCATTTGCGAGGCGCTGAAGCAGCTGCCCGACACACCAGCAGGGGAGTCCACTCCTCCAATAAATAACCCGGGAGCATCCGCGGCTGGACCTGCTGCAGCAGAGTCGGCCGCCCCTGCCGCCGCCATCGAGGGCGGCGTCCCTCCACCGGATGAGGAGTTGGACGACATTACCCCGTCACCGGCTTCTTGCCCGGGAGGGGACGGCTTCGACGAGGGCGACCTGTTTGCCGGGCTCAGACTTGAGGGGGATTAGGGGGGTTCGACCAGCGATGGCGTCCCTTTCGTCGACCTGTAAAGTCCTGCAGGCGAACCTCCACCACAGTCAGACCGCGACGGCTCAGCTTCGCAAGTGGCTGGAGGTTCAACACACGGCCATTGCCTTGATTCAGGAGCCGTGGATTACAAGGACTCTCCAATCTTGGCGGTAAGCTCCTGGTCACCACAGATCACGATCACCCCAGAGCGTGTATCTAAGTCACAGGTAACCTTAAAACACATCTCTTAACTGACTTTTGTTGCAGAGATGTCTCTGCAGCTAAGCTGGTCATACAACGTGGCGACACCATGGAGATGGTGATCGTTTTTGCCTCGGCCTACATGCCGGAGGCGGAAACGCCGCCTCCGCACGACCTAGCTCGCCTCGTGACCCATTGCGAGAGATGCGAGTTTGAGGTTGTGGTCGGGGCCGACGCGAATGCTCACCATCAACTGTGGGGTATGGACACGCAAAACGATAGGGGTAAGGCCTTGGTTGACTACTTATTCTCGACTAACCTATCCCTACTAAACACTGGCTCCGAACCAACATTCGTAACCAGGCGAAGCCGTACAATCATAGATCTCACTCTGGCAACAGAGGGCGCGGCGGAAATCACCTCTGGGTGGCAGGTCTCCAATGAGGCCTACTGCTCTGATCGCAGGTGGATCCGCTTTGACATCAAGGTCTGTGTTCCTCCAATACCACCACGGCGTAATCCGCGTAACACGGATCGTGACATCTATACACGCAGCCTAGAATCCAAGTTTGCGACGCTAAGCGATCCGGTGACATATGCGGACACGACACAGATTGAGGTACAAGTAAGCTATCTTACCAAATCAATGATAGACAGTTACCAAACTGCCTGCCCAGAGACGACCCCGCGTAGCACACCTGGCAAACAACCCTGGTGGGGTGCTGATCTGGAGCGCAGGCGGGCCAAGGTAAGGACAGATCTAAACAGAGCCATGAACACATGTGCGGATGAGAACTGGGATAACTACTACGCAGCCAAATCCAGTTACAAAAAATCCATCAGATTCAGGAGTACCACGGGATGGCGCAAATTCTGTGGTAGCATTGAATCTTGCCAACAAGCTAGCAGAGTAAGGAAGGTACTGGCGCAACAGAACACATCTGGGCCAACTACCCTCCGCAAACCTGATAACACACTCACTTCCTCGCCAGAAGAAACGAGACGCGTCCTTATTGAAACTCACTTCCCTGGATGTGTCTTCGCACAGGTAATCGACTGGCTAGATGTAATTCAACCACCATCAGACAATGATTGGCTTTACGCACGCAGGGTGATCACGTTGGAGAAACTCCAATGGGCCATCCGGAGCTTCCATCCTTTTAAGGCCGCTGGTCCTGATGGAGTGTTCCCCGCCTTAACACAGTGGGCTGGGATCTCTGTCGCTATAAGACTGGTGCATTTGATGAGAGCGTGTCTGGCTTTTAGATACGTTCCTAAAGGATGGAGGGAAGTGAAAGTAATATTCATCCCTAAGCCAGGTAAGGCTGACTACACAAACGCCAAATCCCACCGACCAATCAGCCTGACCTCTTTTCTACTAAAGACTCTGGAAAGGCTGTGTGACAGGGAGTTGAGAGACGGCGCACTGAAAACCATACCGCTACACGGTAATCAACACGCATACAGCTCGGGTAAGTCGACCGAATCCGCTCTTCATCTAGTGGTCAGCCAGATAGACGAAGCGATTCATCAGAAGGGCACCTGCCTGGGCACTTTTATAGACATCGAAGGAGCCTTCGACAAAACCAACTTCTCCAGCATCAGCAGCGCCCTCTCCAGACATGGAGTAGAACAGGTACTAACGGACTGGATTACTAACATGTTAAGCAAACGAGTGGTTCGCCTTGAAGAGGAGCAGCAGTTGGCCATGATAGCCAGAGGCTGCCCCCAGGGAGGGGTGTTGTCCCCCCTTCTATGGAATCTGGTGATTAATTACCTCATCACTAAACTCAATGCCAACCGCTATTACACTATAGGCTATGCAGATGACCTCGCAATCCTTGTTTCGGGGAAGGTGACTGGTACAATCTGTAACCTCACTCAGCAGGCACTACGTATCGTAGAAAGATGGTGCAGGGAATTTGACCTATCAGTGAACCCCACTAAGACTGAACTGGTCATGTTGGCAACCCAAAAATGAGCTCTGGGCCCTTTCCGCCTACCAAAACTGTTCGATACAGAACTTCAGTTGACCAACGAAGTCAAGTACCTCGGGGTCATTATAGACAGTAAGTTGAACTGGAGTAGTCATTTAGACAACAAACTAAACAGGCAACATCAGCTTCTGGCAGTGCAAGAAAATGATAGGTAAGAAGTGGGGCCTATCCCCCAAAATTATACTGTGGCTGTACACGGCGGTGATCCGCCCCATGATCACCTACGGGGCTGTAGTCTGGTGGCCCCGCACGGAGCTAGTTACAGCCTCCAACAAACTACAATTCATGCAAAGACTGGCCTGCATGGCGACTACGGGCTGCATGAGGACTCCTCCGACTGCAGCAGTCGAGGCCATGCTGGGACTACCACCACTTCACCTGTTCATACAGCAAGAAGCGACGATGGCGGCGGTACGTCTAAATGCACTAGATCTTTGGGGTAAGAGAGACACTATACACACCGCGCTGCTGGCGGGACTCAATAAAGAGTTTCCTATTACGAAAGCCATAAATGACCGGGTATCCAAATAATTTATCTTTGATAAAAAATACAGAATCCAACTTCACGAGGACCACCGATGCGAGGGGTTGCGCCCCGCAGAGCGGGACACAGATGGATCCAAAACAGGTAGTGGCACATGTGCTGGGATCTTCTCGGAGGATTTGAACATACACATAGCCACGCCTTTGGGGATCCATAACACAGTGTTCCAGGCCGAATGCATGGGCATTTCTCTGGCCGCCTCGGCCATCATGGCCAGACAAGTTAAGGACCACTCGATTCGTATACTATCAGACAGCATGGCTGTCCTGCAAGCGCTAAGCAGTCACACTGTTGACTCTGGGCTAATATACGAGTGTCACCAGCGCCTCAACCAGGTGGGTAGCCTGAACAACATAACCATTCAATGGATCAAAGGACACAGCGGTTCGCTAGGCAACGACGCAGCCGATGACTTGCCAGAAGGGGTTCGAGCATGGCACCGGTGGGATCTGCGCCCATCGTGCCACTCCCCTTCGGGTACTTACGCACTCTGGTAAGGAAACGCACTAGGGATCAACATCACAAACTATGGTCGGACCAAGGTGAGTGCAGGCAGGCCAAGGAAGCACTCCCTACAATTGATGGCCGCCTCACGAAACAGGTTCTCCGACTAACTAAGCAACAGCTGCGTACAATGACAGCAGCTTTAACAGGCCACGGGTCATTTAATAAACACCTCTTTGTCATAGGAGTCACAGACAGTCCGCTGTGCAGGGCCTGCATGGAGGATGACGAGACAGCAGCGCACCTGCTACTATACTGCCCAGTGGTCGCCACATACAGGGCAAAGTACTTCGGTAACCCAGGTACCCTCTGTGAGATTGTCAGTAACACCAAGGCGTTGCTGGCATTCCTTGAGGAGCTGGGGTGGATCGAATAATCGATTTTCCCACCCGTACGCAAAATACGCGCATATTGACGTGGAGTTGCGGAAACCAGCCCGTTTTACCTATTACCTATCGCTCGTAAAATTATAAACCCATTCTTCTTGTAATATTTTCAAATCGTAATACGATTCAAAGTTCATCTCATGCACAATTAACGGAGGTTTAGACTTTTGGCATTTTTAATTAGAGGTATAATATACCGGTCGGATGTATATATTGTACCAGAGTTAAAGTTTTTTTTCACCTCCTTCTCGATGAAGCTATTTATACTGTCGTTCTGCGTGTGTCGGACATCAAAAATGTATGCTCTTTATGTTCAATGTTTGCACAGCACATAATAGAGAAGTGATGTACCTATTTATTCTTGTTCAGCCCGCAGCAATTGGAATAACTTTCTTTTCATCATCGTCTTCATCTGCTACAAACGATGAAAACAAACACATGAACCGATCTCTATAGTTTCATGTTTAGCATCACACTCTGACCAAAAAGCAATACACATTTCATAGGCTACTTTACATAGGAGTACCTTTGATGTTAATTCAGTGATGGTTGTGATTATAGTAATTTAAAGACTTTATAGTAAAAGGAGGAAGTGTCACCTTTTGGGCACTGCCATACATCCTCTAAATCATACACAGCTACTCTGATTTTTTTGTTAACTTATATGCGATCATTGATTTTCTCAACCCTGCTACAATTATTCTTCTCTTCTAAATGTGTTTGATATTTTTTTTCTAGGTGTTTCTTTTGATTAGCATTAGAATTATAATAGGAGTTGCGTACATCACAATGATCCTTCTTAGGTTGGAAAAAGGCAAGATTAAATGTAATTGTAAATATTTTATATGTTATATTTATGTTGCGTCTTTATTATTTTGTTGTTGCTTTTCTTTAAAATCGATGTATAAATCTTTAATAGTTTTGCTGCCTTCTATATATTTCTTCGTTGCAGAAGCTCGTACGCAGTGAGATTCAATCTTAAGGATGAACATTCGTGTATCGGTATTTAGGCTGAACAGTTTGCGCCGTTTTTCAGAGCCCTTCTTGGGTTAGACGACTGGTTGCAGAAGAGCTTGATTGGCAAAAAAATATTCCTCTTTCTTCTATATTCGATGCTCGTAAATATCGTATCTATCGCTTAAGTCTGTCTCACTTTTGTCGGTATATACTGGAGATGTGTAATATTATTGAGTCTTCTTTTACTCGCTGAGATTGCGATTTAATTCCTGAGAGATAAATTAAAGTTTAAATAATATTTTCAGAAATTTTCTATTGAAACAATGGCAAGTGTTGGTCAGTGCCTTGTTCTAAATAATAACTTACATTCCTTCTATTCTCAAGATACTTGTACTGTTGCTGTGGAAGAGTATTTTCAATAACGTCATCGTCGTCTGTTTCATCGACAGTCACGCGGTGTCTAGCAATTATTGCTGGTGACCGAGGGGTTGTTTCGTGTGATGATTGAAAACTATCGGAGTCTGAACTTGACGACTATGAGCTCGAAGACGAAGTGAAGGATGATGAAGATTGTCGCACATTATGTTCTTCATTTTTAGGGTTCCGTACCCAAAGGGTAAAACGGGAACCCTACTACTAAGGCTCCGCCGCACAGTGGATCGTCCCCATACAAGAGGTGTCACATATAATAAAAAATTGGAAAAGTATTTAATAAAAAAGAAAAAAAATACAGTTGCATTCCTCTATTAAAAAACAACAAAAATTGTTACCACGCTTTTTTTATTTGACCAGCGCTTTCGGAGCGATTCGATGAAAACTGTTATTTTGGTATGGAAACGAACACAAAAATGTCTGTATCTCATGATTCCCTCCTTGTTTCGAGTTGCGGTTTTCACTACTGTTATTTACTCATTTTATGACACATTTTCTTCAAGAACACATGGTGCCCCCAGAGTGCCCCTTCCGAGATATTTTGCCTATAGTAACTATCTTTGTTATTGTATTCCTGATGGAATGGAGGTACATTAAGTAGACTTATTACTGAGAATAAGTCATCACTAAGTAGTTCCTTAAATAACAGGTGCATTTGTGAGTACTTTAATGACTTATCAACGCTTTTGTTGCAATATAACAAAAGCGTTAATGAATCATTAAATATCGACTAACAGTACTGCTTAATCTAATTAGTTATTGTAATTACTATGTTAACAGCCCTTAAGCTCTGCATTGTGATTGTGGCTCATGTCATCATTAGCATATCAAATTCATTGCTAGTTGCAAACTTGCTGCCCTATATATTTTAGTGTGTTTTGCAAATATAATTCAGTTGTAATTATAACCTCTACCAAGTGTTGTCATTATGGCTTTCCATGGATTTTCTACTTATCTAGATCTTTATGTTGCTCTTCGTAATCATAAAGATATTCATGACTATGAACATTTATTTAACACATTGAAGTCGAATAGTAACGTCCAGTTAAGTGAAAATGATGTGTCAGATCTAAAGAACTGGTGTCGTCGATTTTGCTATCGGATTTACTCCAAATGGGTGCAATCAAGAAGGACAGTCGACAAGTTCATGGACAAGAACAGAGACTGGTAAAGTTCAGATATCATTTGGCCAGATTGCTTTATGGAAAATATTGTTCACACTGAAGAAGCTGAAAATGAGACAGAAGAGGTAATCAGTCCATCAAAGTCGGATGCTTCAACATCAACATATAAATCTCCTCGCAAACGCTTTGAAGATTTATCGAGTAGACCGAAAAGAAGACGTGTTGATGAAAATATTGCTAGTTGCAGTCGTCAAGATGAGCTTTTACATACTGTTGAACGTGCACTTAAGTCTGCCGGAAAAAATGATGTGAAACTAAACAGAATACTTTGCTTCGTGAAGTTCCTACTCACAAAGCACTTGCTCTTTACGTTTACATGCAGTTATCCAAGTGGCGTTACATCACACTTAGGGACTTTAGTATTAAAGAAGGTCATGCGAAATACCCAAGCTATTACATGTTAGTGAAAGAAAAACTTAAGTGTTACCCGGCAAAAGAAGACGTAACTGTGACTGATACTTCAGCAAAGATACGACTCCAAGCCCTCCATGATCCCACAGTTAGGAGGCTGATCGATTCACTTGAATCGAATTTTGATGCTGGTGAACAACTTGTGCTTCACAGTAAATGGGGTTTTGATAGAGCTTCGAGTCAAAGCATTTATCATCAAAGGACAACAACAAGTGAACAAGATTTATCCAGTGTATTTATGGCAAGTCTTGTACCTCTTAAGTTAGTGACTTCTAGGGGAAGCACAGTGTGGCAGAATGATCGGCCATCGTCAACCACATATAGTCGCCCGATTTCATTTACGTTTATGAAAGAAACGGAAGCAAATGTAAAGGCTGAAATGGATATATTTAAGACCGAGATTCGTGGACTGAACCCAACTGATTGCGGCAATGATACTATTACGCACAATCTGTGGTTAACTATGATTGATGGTAAGGTGCATTCAATCATATCTGGAACATCGGCAGCAGTGTGTGATTTGTGCAAACCTCGCCCAAGCGAGATGAATAACTAGGAAGAAGTGAGAGCTAAACCTGTGAATGAAGATTTATACAAGCATGGATTTAGTTCGTTGCATGCTTGGATTCCTTCTATGGAGTGTTTATTACACATTGCCTACATAATGGACATAAAATCATGGCAAGCAAAAGGTGACGACAATAAAAAAATTGTTAAAGATAGGAAAGAAGCTATTCAAGCAGCTTTCCGAAGAAACACGTGGTAGAGTATCTATTATTTAAAATTCAATTCCTTACAAATCATCCTGCACCTCTCATGCACAAATTAAAAAAATTCTACACTGGTCATTATACTAAAAGAGTACAATAACTGAAAATAAAACGAAAGTCATACCTGACAAATTAAACTTTAAATAGCAACAAACCAAAAAAATACTACGTTTCAAATCTGACAGTGCATCTGGTTGGGATAATGTTTCTACTGCATTTCTAAAATGTATAAGAAAGGAGGTTGTTCCCATAATTACACATGTTGCTAATCTTTGCTTTGGTGAAGGCATCTTCCCGACTTCCTTAAAACTGGCTATTATTACACCAGTGTACAAGAGTGGGGACAGTGACGATGTCTCCAACTTCAGGCCGATATCTGTATTACCCTCTATATCAAAAATATTAGAGAAATTTATCAATATAAGGCTTTTAAGATACCTAAAAGATTTCAACGTACTATCAGAGTCACAATTTGGCTTTCGTCGAGGGATTTCCACTGAAGCTGCAGTTACTGCACTAAGTGTTCATATAACCGAACAGCTTGACAAAGGTGAAAAATGTATAACTGTATTCTTAGATCTAAAAAAAGCCTTTGACACCGTGTCTGTCCCAATCCTTTTAAGAAAGCTGGAATCCTATCGGGGTTCGCGAAGTGCCTCTTAGCCTTTTCAAGGATTATCTCGGAAACAGGAAGCAGAGGGTTAGAGTGGGTCATTACACCAGTGAGGATGCAAACACGTCATACGGCGTCCCTCAATGAAGCAAATTGGGACCCACATTGTTCCTTATTTACGTCAATGAACTCTGTAACATCAATATTGCAAACGCACAAGTCTTCTCTTACGCGGATGATACTGCTGAAGTCTTTACTGGTGATACATGGCAGAATGTTAAACTTGCTACTAAGACAAGCTTGGCTAAAATCGCTAAATGGTTAACAATTATTTTGCTTACATTAAACATCATAAAAACAAATTACATTTGCTTTAGTGTCTGCCAACGTACACAACCAGACGAAAACTTTAATGTTAAAATTCATACTTGCAATAACGATAATCGCAATAGCTGTGGCTGCTCAGCAATCAACAAAGTATCTCATATTAAGTACCTAGGTGTTATCATGAACCAGAGATTATCGTGGTACCCACATATTGAGCAGGTTGCCAATAGAGTCAGGAAATTAAGCTGGATCTTCAGGACTCTTAGATACGTCGTTCCCAAGACTGCCCGTAATCATTCAGGCCATCAAAAAGATTTCTTTAAGATGATTTATGTTGCGCTAGTCCAGACAGTACTTTTTTATTGTATACCTGTCTGGGGTGGTGCAGCCAAAACAAAATTTCTAGCAGTGGAAAGGGCACAACGCGCTCTTATCAAGTGCATGTACTTAAAAAAAAAAGATATCCTACTGAAGACTTATTTCGACTTAGTAACTTGCTCACAGTCAGGAAACTTTACATATTACAAATTATATTAAAAAAACAAGTCTCTTTCCTATGATGCTAGCATACTGACGAAAAGAAGGAAAGATTTGATATTAAATATCCCTAGGACAATGACTCTGCTTGCCAGTATGCAATTTAGTAAACGATCTGCTGCGCTATATAATAAAATAAATAAACACATCTTTATTTATCTCAAAACCTATGACAGTAAAAAATAATAATGGAATGGATACAAACGCTTACCTACAATGAAACCGAAACACTTCTGAAACCTTGACACTTACACACACTCACACCTACAGGCTACACTTTCACTTACAAATAGGTACTCACACACATACTTACACCCACTCTTACCCACATTTGATTTATCTAATTTAATTTAATTTAATGTTAATTTATATAGTTTTAGCATAAAAATCATACTTTTTGCTTTTTTTATAACACGCCATGCTTTGGAAGAGCGGACTCTCCTAATACAGGCAATCTGCCTAAAAGGAGGATCCAATCAAAAAAATTGTTTATACATATACCTACTTGTTTTACCAATAAACTTTTTTTTTTTTTTGATAAATTATAGTACAAAACTGAAACAATACCTATTCACTTTAGGTTTGCTTATGCATTTTATTATAACACTGCATCAACTTGAAATGGTTTCGTAATACTATACGAAATAATTTACACAAAACTGAATTAAGTCACAATATTATCATAATAAATTACTTCTACTTTTCTAATAAAATGAAATAAGTAATACAATTGCACTTTTTGAAGTGATATGAGCATGAAAAATAATCACCTAATAATAAAACACCGACCTTATTTCGTTTTACTCCGCTTTCTTAACTTTTTCCGATTTTTTACGCTGAGCAAAGTCGGCGCATCACTGAATTCGATCACTTTACTGGTACCAACTTGATCGCGCGCGTAAATCAAAAAGAGAACGACAGTCATCTATCTCTGTAATTTTCATCGTATCGAGTCAGCTGTTGAAGTGGACGTATTCTCCGTGTGAAGTTAATTCACTTTATGGTAAAACCTCGAAAAATTTATTTTTTTAGTTATTTCTTTTTTTTAATAAAGTTGCGATAAGCTGATTCTATGTTATTATTTTGAATAATGGCACTAACCTCGCCCATACAGTTCGAAAACATTGGCAGATTGTCTGGCTGGTCGGTTGGCATATACATATAATCAGTACCTCCCGCTATAGTTGACCGTACACGCCTTGATTGCCACGAGTCGATCACTTTCACACTTCACGATTGATACATTGGTAAACGTACTTTTTTGCCACAAGATTGCTACACCACCAAACGGTCGGCCCCGTCTCACACCAGCCGATAGGTCTATGGCAGATTTCCCGGTGTAGCTAAAGTCGTCATCGATGCTGTCGAGGAAAGGTAGGTCCTGTGGGACCAGCCATGTTTCCTGAAGGGCTATCACATCAGCTACCCTGCACAGTGATCTAACACACTCCACACTCCGTTTTACATTTTTACAATTAAAGCTCACAAGCCTCATATTTTGATTAAGATTTTCCATTAATAATGTTCTTTGTCAAGCCCGCTTCTCAAATTCACAAAACGACGGAATTTAATTCCATCGGGCCACATATTATCATCCAAATATAGTTGTAACTTGTGTTTCGAGACATACAGCTTAAAAGAATTATAACCCTTGTCGTAGGTATTTCATTTTTAATTTATTTAAGCTAACTTTCTCATGTGTTTTTGAGTGTATATAATTCACTATATAGACTTAGCTGTATCTTTATGAACGTTAGAAATAAACACGGGCTATTTAATCTCAGCCGCCTTGAAGTTGTTCAAAGGTTCCGCGGTAGCTTTGCCAAATTGACTAACAAACCGATTACGTAAACGCTTCTTCTGTACAAGTGTCCAACTTTCATTCGGCTTATCCTTTTTAAAATCACCATTCGCCTGAACAATTTCCGCCATTAATCGCTGTCGCATCTCGGGGTCGTTAATAACAGTAGGCGTTATCATATTACCATTTGTAAAAGTTGCAATTGTAGGTACCTCCTTGTCAGCTGTTCGAGATAACAGGTTTCGCGGCGCAAACGTTTTTCCAACAGACTCGCGCCCGGTACTGTGTTTATCTCTGTCCCGCTCAGCACTACCAGTCTCACTCGCCGAGCCATCAGCTGCGCGGTGGCATGAAAGAGACAGCTGACATGGTGTGCTCTCACCCTCGCGCAGTCTCTGTGTCTGAACTTGTGTGGTTCGGTTCAACATTGGTGATATGCCTACCGGCCCACTATCCATACAAAATGCCCCTCGTCGAAGCTTATTAAATTTTGCCCTCATCTAATGTCAGGATGGAGCCATATTTACAATTATAAATAAATCCATTTATTTTCAGGCAATACAGGCCCATAGATAAATACCTTAACCTAAACATACATATTTTTATTGTAAACAAAAGAAAACTTGTGTTAATAAAAAGACTTAGACTATGCTAGTAGAACTTCACTTTGCTCTAGCTTCACTATGTGTTGCCCTATGGTACTTGTCCGCGGAAGCGACGGAACACCACATCCTGCGGCCAAAAGTCTTCTTCCATGACGAGGGGCAGATAACAATTAGGTACGCGCACCACAAACGCCTTAAAGTTGACGTTGCGGCGCGACTCCAGTAACTGCACCCTCGGCGTGTACCTCGTCTTCTGGCGCACGTACTCCACGATGTCCTCAGCCTTAGTGGTGTAGTGCAGGCGGGAGATGAACACCGGTGTGTTCGGCTTTGCGGCACGCAGGCTCACGTCGAGTCCCGTAGGAGCTTTGCCGCAGCGGTTCCTGTCAGTTTGCGATCGGCGCTTCCTCTTTTGCACCGTCACGAAACCCTCATCATTATCAGCCCTATTCGGCGCCTTTTCAGGCATAGGCTGTATATTTGGAACGCCAGGGGTACTCGCGGTGACGCTAGCGAAATCCTTTCGTAGGGGTTTCACCAGGGCTGCAGACGGCGCTGCGCGGAGGAGCTGCGGTGACGGGTGCAGGGCTGCGGGGCGCGGGGCTATAGAGCGTCGGGGCGCACTGCAGGCTCAGCAATCAACGGATGCGCAGGCGCCGAAACTGCTGACGCGGAATTCGACGACGCTATATCGAGGCCGGCTCCGCGACACGTGTTTACATTAGATGCATCGACTGATGACCTAATTACCGTCACACTTTTGCGCAACTAGCTAAGCGCTTTTTGCGCAAATCTGTGGCGGTGTTTTGAGATGCATCTAATTTCGTTAGCACATCCGCGAGACTGGCCTTCAGAAAGACAATGTCCTTCAGAAGGCTCGTTACAACGACGTGATCGAAGGTGACGGGAGGAAGCTTGTGTAGCTCCTTCGCCACAAACGTTGACACGTCCTCCTTAAACAGCGTGATTATGTCTACACACACACAATTATGTAGCTCCTCTTTTATTTCTTCCAACTGTTTCACAGTCGCATACGTACTTTTAATTTCCATTAACTCAGTTTTTAATACCACTAAGTTCTTTAGCAAACCCGTTACGTCGACGTGGTCAAACGTCACGGGAGGCAGTTTGCATAAGTCTCTGGCCACAAAAATTGGTATAATCTCGGGATCTGTTGTCTTCAACAACGTTAAGATGTCTTCGGTCCCTAGGTCGTTTGTCTTTCCACGAGATATTTTCTTCTTACTCACTGATAAAGATTCAAATAATAACGACTTAGCATGGTCGATATCCTCTGTTGAAAAACCCGTCGCACAGATATTAATCATGCTTTCCTTATCCATCACTTCATATTTGTTCTGCACAAACGACAACAGTTCATTTATCACTATATTACAAGACGTACACTTTACAGTTTTCGAACTCGACATTTTCGCAGCGCTAGCACAGTGACACACTCGCACGGAACGGCGCACACGCAAGACTGATATAATATAGACTGATAATATTCAAACTTTCTTTATAATATTATTGTTTTAGTAATCTGACGCAAATAGAAGGGCAGGTATATGTGTGTGTATTATAATTTTGAAATTTTTGCCCCAATACCCCCGCGAAGCCGGGGCGGGCTGCTAGTTAAATTCATAAACCTGTAAGAATAATCTTCTGTTCATAACCTGCTTCGTTATTGAATTGTTACCAAGTGCCATTTGATTTGTGCCAAGTGTTAGCCTTTTGATGGTTACAAAGTTTTAACTTTAAGTATAGTTTTTTATAAAACTAATTGTGATCACTGACCGGATTTGTTTTTGTTTTGTTAGAAAAACAAATTTTAAACTACCCACACATGAACATGAACATACAGGTTTTCCATTCCATAATAACACATACTCTAAACATCAACAATGTAAGTTATATCTTGAGGATGCAACATTCAAAATCAAAATCAAAAAAAAATATTTCACATAAACCTACATGGGCACTTATGAAACTTCAGAGGCTAGGTGCACGGTTCCAATTGGTCGTTTCCTATGGAGAAGAGCCGGCAAGAAACTCCACGGTTACTCTTTTAAAAAAAAAAGTGGGCTTTAACAATGTTTCCAAGTTACAGTGTTAATAGGTATGGGAGGACAGTGTAGGCCCGTCAACAAGTACCAAGTACTTAACAAAATAGAAGATATTACAAAATAGAAGATATTTTACAAAACTACAGTCTATTAGGCCTACAACGTTCTCACATTCACAAATTAAAAAATAATCTATATAAAATATTACTAAAATAATAAAAATAAAACCTACATATTTAATCCAAATGACAACATTGTCATTACAGCTGTAACAAAACTGAATAAATATTCTGTCCACAAGTCACTAATAAATATTTTAAATTAAAAATTATAGGTTATGTCAAAGTATGTAAAAAAAAAAGGAATAAAAATCGTAATTTAGGAACAGTTAATAGACATTTACATAGTTATGCCGTTTATGAGTTACCAGGTAAGCCACATGTGCAGAAGGAATTATTGCCAAACTTGCTGGTCTTCAACGTAGTCCTTAATCTTATAGTATGCTTTTTGGATTAGGTCACGTTTGATATGGGTTTTGAACTTTCCATCGCTAAGTTCTATAACCGACTTTCGCAACTTGTTATAGAAGCGGATACTGTTTATAAGAAATGACTTGCTTGTTTTAGTTAATCTAAATTTGGGTATCACAATTTCATGTTTACTACGTGTATTTATATTATGGAAATCGCTTCTTATTTTGAAAAGTCCTAAGTTTTTGCGAACATATAAAATACTTTCTAAGATATAAAGGGAAGGCTGAGTTAGTACATCAATTTCTTTGAATTTGTTTCTAAGGCACTCACGAGGACCCATTCCATAGATCGTGCGGATTGCCCTCTTTTGTAAAATGAAAATTGATTCAACGTCACCAGCCGATCCCCACAGCAGAATGTCATATGACATAATAATGTGGAAATAAGCAAAGTACACTAACCTAGCTGTGGCTATATCAGTTAACTGCCTTATTTTTCTTACTGCATAAGCAGCTGAACTTAATCTACTTGAAAGAGCTCTAATGTGGGCACCCCATTGTAATTTTGAATCTAAAGTAATTCCTAGAAATACAGTTTCCGTAATAGCATCTAGTTTCTTGCCGTCAAGTTTTAAATTTAGACTCACTTGGGGTACATTTGGTAATGAAAACTTAAGACATTTTGTTTTGTTCGCATTAAGTAAAAGATTATTAGCTGCGAACCATTTTGAAAGAACAGCCAGACTATCGTTGACATGTAAGACGTCCGTATCTTTTCTATCTATTTTAAAAATAAGGGAAGTGTCATCAGCGAATAGAATTATATTCGATAAGTTAGCCATCATGTAAGGTAGATCATTAATATAAACTAGAAATAGGAAAGGGCCAAGAATTGAACCTTGAGGGACGCCCATCTTTACTAGATACCCCAAGGACGTTGCCCGTTAACGTTTACTTTTTGCTGCCTGTTTGATAGATAGGAAAAAACAAGATCAGCAGCTTGTCCACGAATTCCGTAGTGGTGTAATTTACAGATTAGCGTACTGTGGTCAACGCAGTCAAACGCTTTTGAGAGGTCACAGAAAATGCCAATGGCATCCAGGGATTTCTCCCAGGATTCCAAAATGTGACTGATGAGTTTCACTCCTGCGTCAGTCGTCGACCTACCTTTCGTGAAACCAAACTGGCGACTATGTAAAATCCCATTTGAATTAAAATGTGACAACATCTGGTCTAGCATTATTTTTTCGTATATTTTACTCAATGCTGGTAGCACAGATATAGGCCTGTAATTAGAGGGATCACTTACTACCCGATTCGAAAATTGGTACTACTTGAAGCATAATTGCACATTGAAGTATAATTGAACTTACCTGAAGTGAATTTCAACCAAAATTTTGCACCCTACCTACCCATATACCAGGGACCATTTTGGTTACCCATTGAAAGGGTTTTCGATAGGGTTTTTCTAAGCGGTAAATCAAAAACCCATACGTTATGGGTAACCCTTTTGAATGGCTTAAATTAAATTTTGGTAACCCGTTGAAAGGGTTCCTTTTCGATAAAAACCCATACGGTGTGGGTAACCCTTTTGAACGGCTTAGTTTAAGCCATTTGAAATTACCCACACCGTATGGGTTTTTGATTAACTGCTTTGATAAACCCTATCGAAAACCCTTTCCATTGAAAGGGTTTTTCTAAAATGGTAACCAAAAAACTTACTACAGATGACTGTATATAGTAGCGATGAGTCGCCACGTGGCATGCGTCGCCCCGCCAGCAGTCGGTTTTACGTGCGGCTGTTGAATGTTTCACATAAAAAACTTACTACAGATGACTGTATATAGTAGCGATGCGTCGCCACGTGGCATGCGTCGCCCCGCCAGCACTCGGTTTTACGTGCGGCTGTTGAATGTTTCACATCAAAAACCTACGCGTGCCAGGCGGATATCGAAATTACATAATATTATGTTTTTTTCATGTCACTGGGTTTCAAGTAGGTATAGAACCCATTGAATGGGTTATCATGTAACCCTTTCACTGGGTTTCAAGTATAAAACCCATTGAATGGGTTATCATGTAACCCTTTCACTGGGTTTCTACTATAAAACCCATTCAATGGGTTACATCATGATAAAGGTAACCCATTGAATGGGTTACCCTTTCGAAAGGCTTAACCCTTAACCGGGGTTGTACGGTCCCTGCCATATACATAACACCCCCTTAGTATTATGGAATGGATTATACAAAGTTACATGCTCTGTGGTGAGCTCTAAAACGAATGAGTCATTGACATAATTATTACCCAATGGAATGAGTTTACCGTTGGCAGATGGCACAGACTATCAAATGATTTTTTTTTTTAATCTCTAAACAGTGTGGCTTTGTAGTGCATTGAGTACGGGCTACAATGTAAGTTAAATCTCTTCGGATGCAACACGGAATAGATCTGTTCCGTGGGATGCAACTAATTATTGTGAGAAAGCTTCAAATAATTCAAGCTTTCTCACTATTAGTTGCATGTAAGGAGCGTGGCAGGTGGCGTTCTATAGTTTCTGCCTACCCCCATGGGAAGAAGACGTGAGTTTATGTATGTATTAAGTCTATGTAACTATAATAGTACAGGTTTTGTGGTGATAAACCATTCGTGTCAGTCTCAGCACCTGTTAATAATTTCATCACCTTTGCGCTCTCGAAAATATAGCTTATTTCGCCGTTCATTTACATAATGAAGATATTGTATAATCATAAAATAAAATTTTGATTTTATGACACGGATAGCTGAAGCCTAGTGTGTGATTTTTAAATTTCTTGATATGCTTTGTTAAATAACAGGAAAAAAAAACATTAGTGTTTTTAAAAAATTATAGGTTTTTTCAACATTATTTTTTGAGACTATTTGCAACATTTTGATAGTTCTTTCTGCTACCTTTTTGCGTTGACATGTCTGCTTAAATAAAATATTTTTAATAACTAAATTTAGGTTATTATTTTGAAGAAAAATGTTCTTAAACTCAACACGATATCGTCAATTTCGTGTGAAGAGGCAACGGAAATTATTTTTTACAGTATTATAAACCAACATTTTCGAATAAAAAATTGCTACCAATGGAGATGAAGGATTAATCTATCGGTGGCAATTATTGAAAATTTTTGTCAGATTTTGTGATAGCGTCCTTAAGGTAAGTTCAATTAACCATAAATTATAGAGATAATAGACGTATAATATCATGAATCTCTGGCTTTTGCCAACACAACCGAAAGATCCTACAGTATAGATGAAATATCGTCGCTGCATCTTTCTAGTTGATAATGAAAAGTTAAAAAAAAATACATACATGTTTAATCATTTATTATAAAATTAAATAATCACAAACAAAATGAACACCAATAAATAGGACGTCATAATTATCGAGACAAAATAATTGTAATGCCGTGAACAAAGAGCATGAGTTAGTGGAGTCCTGGGTTCGAGCCTTGGTTTTTAATTAAGAAATTCTCAGTAGTAAGTACACCGGAGTCTGAGGACAATATTTACAGACCGCACTTTGACTTTGTAAGCGTCATAAACAGTATACTAGCGATAATATTTACGTTCCTATGATTATGCTAATTCACATTTGCTTTTACGAATATGAACATTATTCGCTTATAAATAGGGTTAATATTCGTATGACACGGTGACTTTACTTAGTGAGGTCTGTGAATCTACAGGCTGAAATTAAATTTGCGAAACTCCGCAGACATGAAGGGTATCTATACCCTCATATAAACATGAGGAAACAAAAAAAATATGAATTTAATGACTATTTTCTGGGGTCCTCGACTTAATTTTTTTTTTGTGTTTCACTAGCTAATTTAATTTGACCCTATATAAAGAATACTTAGACTTCACTTTGTGGTTTGTTTTATTTATTTATTTTATTTATTAAAACTTTATGCACAAGTAAAAAGTACACTGTACAAAGGCGGACTTAATGCCTGAGGCATTTTCTACCAGTCAACCTTAGGGTGATGCAGAGACAAAACATGGCAGGTGCAACGTATGGGATAGATAGCTCGGAAATAACTATAAAATACAAGCATACATACAAATACATAGATAGATATATACATATATACATAATATACCAAAATAAACTTTGTCAGGAGAAATAACGACCGGTAGCGAAGGAAACGACTCCAGCAAATCACCGCTGAGATGCTTCGGCCAACTTCTGACGAATATGTTCACGTGCCTTCACTTTAAATGATAGCCGGCTGGTTGCCGTCCTGATGTTCAGAGGTAGCGCATTCCAAAGAAAGACCGCCTGGACAAAGAAGAATGAATGAAGCCAGAACGGTGCGAAGGACATCGTAGAAGACGATTGTTGGTGGAACGAAGATTTTTACTATGGGCAGAGCATAAGTATTTAATTTGGGAAGTCAGGTAAGAAGGAGAAGTGGGTTTGTCGAGAATAGAGAACAACATAGACAGAGCCCTCAACTCTCTGCGCTGACGAATGGGTAACCATTTCAAAAGAAGTCGGTGCGCGGATACATGGTCATACTTATGAAGATTGAAAACGAATCGAATACAGTTATTGAGAAGGCGGTCAAGTTTATTGAGGAGATCTGCATTCAGGTCATAGTAACACACATCACCATAGTCAATCATGGGAAATATTAAGGACTGTACAAGCATTGCCTTTATGTGTGTGTGTTTTACGATTATGAACATTAGAATAGAATAGAATAGAATAGAATACTCTTTATTATGTACACCATAAAAGTTACAGATATAAATGTTGAAATTTTACACAGGGTGACACAATGGGCGGTCTTATCGCTAAAAGCGACATCAACAACAACATCAACAAACAATCAATCGGCAACATTATTCATATAGTTAACAGAAATGTTCATATTCGTATGAAACGCTTGCTCACATTTGCTTATACGAATATGAAAATTACAAGCAAAAGAATAAGGTTCATATTCATATGGGACATTTACTTAGCAGAGTTAAGTCTAAGCATGCTGTAAATTATTTGACATAGATTATTTGGAACATCTTTGTTATTTTTCTAGACACCTTCTTAACCTACATTTCTATTACTATCTATTCACATTATCCTTTCCTAAGGGCGCGTTCATGACACGAATTTCTGGCGCTGATCGCGTTGGAGTAGCTGCTCTCTCCTCAGACCAATGTGTAAAATATTTTGTGGCTACACAATCCCAGAATTCAATAATATTATTGTATCAATGTGTAGTACACATTGATAATTATATTATTGAATTCTGGTCGATGTACTTACACATCTTTTGGAGGCTGTCTGTAGATTATGACAACAGGCATAAAGTATGAATTCTAAAGTATTTGGGGAGAGGCGCGGCGGCGAGTGCGCCACGTCATTGCTTTGTCGCTCGTGTGGACGCGCCCTGAAACCGACTGGACGTAATTTAAGAATTTATAAAACTCTCATGAACCACGCCAAACATAAAAAAAAATAAAATTAATGAGTATACACACCAATATAAAATAATAAAATCTAATGTAGGAACAAATAATTTCTTACCAGTAAAAAAAATCTATAATCTCTTGACAAACGTAGACGAAATCCAGTAACGAGTTACATGTTACCCCACAAACCAATATCGACCAGACAGGAACTAACGACTTGAATGTACATGTTTGTTTCGGCCTTTCTTCTCGAGAGTAGTCGGATACGAAACGCCGACCTCATCTAAGTAGTTTTAAAAATATGATTGACGTGTAAAAATGTTTGTACAAACCTACTTACAGAAATAAAAATCATTTAACATATAACCAAAACAAAAAAAAATCAAGACAACCTGTTATCTAATTCAGGAGTTCATACAACAATACCAATTTCCAAGGTTGCCTGGAACAGATCGCAGAAAGCGATAAGGCGATAACCATTGCAGGTTTTGTAGTGTTTATTTTTCTAATGTATTTTTCTGGTGTGCAATAAAGTACCTATATAAAAATAAAATAAATAAATAATAATACATGTAACATACATGTATGTACATTAAAAATCAGTGCAAATCAAACCCACTCAGTGTGGAAAGGACCTAAGTCCTACATAAACAAAAACAACACTATCATATTAATAAATATTACCCTTTATATTATAAGTAACTACCATTTAACCCTATTAACCCAAAAATTTGGTAAAGATAATTTCTAGCAATGCCTAGCATTTTTACATATTTTCAATAAAACGAATTATCTACTGGAATAATAATTGACATTTTGTCTATTCTAATCCTAAATAAAATATATAATAAATAGCCGCTAGCATCATAACTAGGGATGATGACATTGGTACCCAATACCTCTTTAGGAATCCTCGGTCATCTTTACCAACAACCATCTTCTTCTCCCTGTACTTCTTCTTCTTACCACTTAGTTTCCATTCATACTCTGCTAATTCTTTACGATTCTTTTCTTCCTCTAGCTCTTTCAATCTCTGTTTCTGTTTCTCTTGTTCTATTTTAGCAGCAGCTTTCTTAGCTTCACAGGTATTGTCACACAGTATTTCAGTGTCTCCATTTCTAACTGAGTTGCAAGGAGCCTCCTTCCTTATAGTACCACAAGGACAGTGCAGTTTAGTTTTCTTAATACATACTTGGCTACCGCAAGCACCTGAATGACACGTGTTACGGCAGCGATGGCCACAGTCTAAGTTCTTAGGACATTGTTGCTTGCATGATAACATCTCTTCAGTAGCGGCAGACAATTCTCGACAGCGTAAGTATATCTCTGTTACACCGCAATGGCAGGCTAAGCGTTCAAGTACTTCACAAGGTTGGCACGGACCAGGATGACAGGCCCTAATAGAACATTTATGGGCACATTTTTTAGGACGTTGAACTGAACATTCTCTGTTACATTGCTTACAAGTTGAAGGCACATTTGGGTATTCAGGAACAGGGCTGTAAAGATGACAGAGTAAAGTACACTTGTGATTTCCACAAGCCAATGGTTTTCCACACTCTCTTCCACATGGCCTTCGTGAAGCTATGTGGCAGGACTGCTGGTCCGTCTCATGCTCTCCAAAACAAACCATTGGTACTGGTGTTTCACATGGTGGACAATCTAAGCTCATAATCTTAGTCTTTGGTGGTTGTACCTCCCAAGGAGTAGCAGGTTTCTCAACTTGTTTGAACAGCACTGCAACATATTCGTGGCATACCGCTTTACAATGGTGACTACACTTAGGATACTGCTTGTCACAGATTGTTTTGCAAGGTGGACAGTCACCAAAATGACAGGAGTGTTTATTTTCTTCACTGTGACTGCATTTGTATTTAATTTTGCAGGGTAAGTTGCATTTTGGAGGTTTTGTCTGCTTTTCCCGTCCACATGGGACTCTTACGTAAGTTTCTTTACATCTGCAAGTTACTTTGGATTCTAGCGGACATGGATAGCATGGTCCACGATGACAAATATTTGTGCATTTATGCCTACCACAGTGCAGGCCTTTGTCACATGTTTTCTCACACGGGGGGCAGTTTCCATTACAACATTTTTTTCCACAACCATGTTTGCCACATAGCCTAATTCCTCTACATTTAGTGTCACATTTAAAGTCCTTGCTACATGGTAGGGCCCTTGTATGTGTGGAACAGTGGCATTGCTTTTCAATTAAAACTTGGCAAGGTGGGCAGTTACCATTGTGGCACTTCTCTGGGCACTTATGATCACAATCTTCATGCCGTTTACCACATGTACCTAGGCAGGTTTCCATAACATCTGGACATTGGACAAAACGCTGATTAGCTCCACAGGGACATGATAAAGTTCCAGAGTTGGGGCAGTCTCCACAGTTGCCTGAATGACAGATTCTGTCACATTTATGATAGCCACAGGAAAACAGCTTGTTACAAGGCTTCTTACACTGCCAGAAGGGATCATTACATGGTCTTTTAGCTTTCTCTGAACTACATTGACATTGCTGAATACTAGTGTAGCTACATTGAGCACAGTCACCTGCATGACAGACATTTTCACAATAATGAGTCTTACACAAAAGAGTTTTCTTACAAATTTGGCCACAGGACCATTTAGCAGCGCTGCATCTCACTCTCTGACGTTCCTTCTCACAGAAACAATTGCCATTGACAGTTTGTGGGCACGGGGGGCAGGGACCAGGGTGGCATAGCAGCAAGCACTTGTGTTTACAATTTTCGCCAGTAGACAGCCTCTTTCTACAGACTTCACCACAGGTATGAGGAATGAGCCAAGGATGGTGTGGTGGGTCATCAGTTTGGCCGCAGTAACAGCGATATTTACGAGGGATTTCATCCTTAGAATAAGAGTTTCGGCACTTAGGGCAACACCATTCAATTTTTTGTTGTTTTATAACAGCTATCGGGCCCGTACTTTCTTCACTGCGCAAGCTTATACTATCGTTTGCCCATTTTTGAATGCATGAAAGATGGAAGTATGAAAAACAATGATCACAAGTCCATATAGCGTGAGATTTTTTTATCGATCCTATGCATATAAGACATGTTACAGAACGGCCGCTTATGGCTTCTTCAAGGAGGTTTTTGGTCCTGTTCAGCATTTGAGTGTCGCCGCCGCCGCGCCAGTAGCTTTGGAACATGCTTTCCAAGACGTTGGATTCGCAAGGATCCTCATCTTCAGACGACGACAGTTCTTTCATTACTTTTAGATGTTTCTGAACGTTTTGCTGCAATTTTGCAGCCGCGTCTCTGTATCGGCGCGCCATGCTAAATATTGCGTGAACTTGACTGGAATAATTGACGTATTTTCAATTTTCCGGTGGAAATTGAGTTGAATAGTTGAAAATAAATTAACAAATGACAGCAGACATCCTCTTCTTTTTCCTTTGAGCTTTGACGTTCCGCAGTAAAAAAAAAATTACACAAGTGTAAATGACAAGTCAAACGTTTGGGACACGTTGTGAAAAAGGTTGTAACAAACAAAAATAATTATAAATATTATTTATAATCAAGACACACTTTGTATTTTTAATAACATTTGTTCAATCGTACTAATCATTTACAATAAATAAAAAAATCCACTAATAAAGTTTTATAGTGCTTTTGTCGTTATTTTTTGTGCTGGTAACATTGTCATGCAGTGAGACTGAACTATAACCACAAAATGACGTTGATTAATTTCTGAATTGTCCATTATCATTATTTTAGACTATTGGACAAATATTTTGGATATTGGAGCTTATTGGAGTCCACTATTAAACAGTGAAATAAACATACACAATAGCGTCATCTATAAGTCGATAGACGAACTTTGCATAAGATGACGAAGATTCAACATATTACACTACTCGACAACAGATGGCACAAGCAGTCTAGTTTAGTCAGTTAGTCAGTTTAGAAACAAAACTAGCGATCCGCCCAATTAAGGACCAATTAGTTCAACCAGGTTTCAGGCTGGCTCAAGTATACTCATCTTTCATGGGGTACTGTTTAAAATGTTACAATAAAACACCTCCCCCATACTTCAACTGAATGAAACGAAATTGAAATCTTGTAATGCAGTCAAGCATTACATCGCTGATAAAAATGCTTGGCTCAACGCTGGTCCGGCTCCACAAGGGCGCAAAAACTAATTGCTTTAAAATTATTTCATCAAAATATCCAAGGTTGCTCTTCCAAATTACTGGAAATAGTATTGTTTTTAGAAAAAAATACCAAGTTTGATGTCATTTGTCTATCAGAACATTGGCTAAAAGATCATCAAGTGATGTCAATTAATTATGAAAATTATGGTGTAGTCAGCCATTTTAGCCGAAAACGTATAAACGTATGATGGCGGATTATTAATATTAATTAAACATTCTATTAAATCGAAAGAACGGAAAGACATCATCGGACTGTCTGTTGAATGCACCATTGAAGTGTCCTGTGTTGAGCTTGATAAGCATTTATAGTATGCGTATACAGACCTCCAAGTTACCAGAATCTATCTTTGTTTGATTCTGTACTGGAAGATGTGTTAAAAACACTTAGTAAGGGAAAATCTTTTTGAACTTTATGGCTAGCAACATATATTAATAATACAAGCTTTCATCAATATGTTGCAAAATATTGTAAAACTTTTAAAAGTGTGTGCAAAATAGCTAAAGCTCTTTATATTAGCAATAAAATAAAATCAGTTGATGATAAAATAAAAACTAAACAAAGCACAAAGTGCACTACACATTCCATTCGTTGAAATGTCTCCAGAGATTCTTGCCCTTGAACACCTAAATCTCCCTTGCTCAAACTCTCATTCAGCCCATTATTGATTACGCTGATGCCTGTTACTTGGATGCCCCCGAGGAGCTTTTAAATAAACTTGAGCGTTTGCAAAACATCTTTTTTTTTTTTTTTTTTGGGTGGGAACTCATAAAATAACTTCTCCCGCTCTGGGCGGAGCGGGAGGGCGTGTCAGACTTTTACACTGACTAAAACCCACCCGTGTTCCTTCCGTTGCCTGTGTGCCAGGGCCTTTCGGACAAACTCGCAACCCATTCATTGGTCCTAACGGGCCCCGTCAGTTTGTGCTGACATCTCTTTGAGGCGCGCGTGGAACACAACGCGCCGTCGACCCGGGCTTGGTCCTTATCGGACGGCGAGCTACCCATCGCTCACCGTCCGCAGGCCCGCGCCTACGGTGGCCGGAAATCGGCTTGCGACTACCGACGCCCGGGGCGTCTCCTGCGGCGACTAGGGGCGCGAGGGCGCGAACCTTGTCTCACCCTCACGCGTTCCGCCTCCTCCTTCGCTAGCATAACTGCTTCGCAGAAGGAGGTGACGGCCTCCCATGCACTCTCGCTCCAAAGCATGGCCTGAACCAGGCCCGGACGCGAGAGATCGCCGCCGCCGATCGCCTCCGTGAGGACACGGCGGTGCTCCGCCCAAGCTGGGCAGACCTCCACCGTATGCTCCACCGTGTCCTCCGGGCGATCCACACAGTGGTGACACCCGGGCGTTTCCTCCCGCTTAATCCTAAACAGGAACCTCCCGAAACATACATGTCCGGTGAGGACCTGCGTCAGGCGGAAGGTGAGGACGCCGTGGCGCCTCTCCGGCCACTCCTCAAAGAGGGGACTTATCGCCACAATTGTGGCGTGCCCAGCGCTGGGTTGCGACAATCGCACTCTCCATGTCGCCATGAGATCCCTCCGGAGCTCCGTCCGCTGTGCCGCGATTTCTTGCGGCAGCGGAGTTATGCCCCGGAGTTTCGCCTCTTCGCGCCACACCCAAATGTGCGCGAGGACTTTCGCCTCCAGATCCCATGGCGGCAGTCCGGCAAGGAGGCTCGCCGCCTCACGGGGTTTGCACAACATCTGTATTCGTTTTGTTTTCAACCTTAAAAAGTATGACCACGTTTCTAACTTTCGCAAGATACTCAAGTGGCTCCCTATTCGACTTCGCAGAAACTCGCGGATTTTGTGTCTGCTATTTAACCTCCTTCACAATCCTAAAACACCATCCTATCTGCGGGAACGTTTTTCCTACGCCCGTCCTTCTGATGCGCCTTGCAGGTCGCATCTTAGAAATCTTCTTAAGTCCCCTGCCCGCACCACCGACTTCTACTCCTAATCCTTCACTGTGCACGCGGTGCGGTTGTGTAATTCACTGCCACCTGATATAAGGGACTGCCAAACTGTTTCAGTATTTAAAAGAAGACTGAAAGAACACTATCTTTCCACTTCGTCATAGTTGCGTATGTATTTATTATTTTAATAGAATTATAATTAATATTCTAGTGATAATTATTTTAGAAGTATGTATGTTTGTATGTATGTATGTATATTAGTATATTCTCATATTATTTGTTTAATTTTATTAAATACTTAAATTGTTTTTGATTTTATGTATTCTATTTTCTCTTCTACTCTTACACACGGTATCTACATCTCTTTATCGACTTTCCTATCGCAGGTATGCTGGAAGAGATTTCTTTAGAAATAAGCATCACCTTTGTACGTATTTTTCTGTTCCTTTCTTCTTGTATGTTTATAAATGTGTGCACATAAATGAAGACATTGTTGAAGAGACAGCTGACGAGGTGGTCAAAGCATTACGCGACGTGTCCCGCAGACATTTCCCGTCGCAGCGAAAAAGTAAGTCTTAAAGTGACTCTTGGGCTTATGCGGGAAAGACGAGAGCTGCCATCCACGCAGCCGTCTTCATCAGTTAAGAGTACCTTAAACCTAAAACTAAGAACTGCGGATGGCAGAATTGTGACTTCGAAGCCCGAGATATTCGAGGATTTCTACGGGCACCTATACTCAACGCGGATGCCAAAACCAGCGGGGCATAGTGCGGATGACCATCGAGCCGAATTAACGTGCCACTACACGGAGGACATCCCGGATGTCGACCAGAGCGAGATTAGCGAGGCTCTCGAGCAGCTTAAGAACAACAAGACACCTGGTGATGACAGAATAACGACAGAGCTCCTTAAAGCGGGCGGGGCTCCAGTCCTGAAGGAGCTAGCGAGTCTCTTTAACTCCATCATCCAAGAGGGTACAACGCCCGAAGCGTGGAGCAGAGGTGCGGTGGTTCGGTACTTCAAAAAAGGCGACAAAACCTTGCTGAAGAACTATAGACCCATCTCACTTCTGAGCCACGTATACAAGCTGTTCTAGAGGGTCGTCACGAACCGTCTCACCAGGAGACTTGACGAGTTCCAGCCGCCAGAACAAGCCGGTTTTCGAAAAGGCTTTAGTACCGTAGACCACATCAATACTGTTCGGAAAATTGTACAGAAGACCAAAGAGTACAACCAGCCGCTGTGTATGGCATTTGTGGACTACGAGAGAGCCTTCGACTCCATCGAAATATGGGCAGTTCTGGCCTCTCTACAACGATGTCGAATTGACTGGCGCTACATAGAAGTGTTGAGATGTTTGTATGACGCTGCCACGATGACTGTCCAGATCCAAGATCAGAAAACCAGTCCCATCCAACTGCTCAGAGGGGTGAGACAGGGGGATGTGATATCCCCAAAACTGTTCACCAAGCAGCGTCTTCAAGACGCTGAACTGGACTGGACAGGGTATCAACGTAAACGGCGAGTACATCTCACACCTTCGTTTTGCCGTCATAATGGCAGAGACGCTGGAACAGTTAGACCAGATGCTGCACAGCCTAAACGGAGCCTCTCGACGGGTTGGCCTCGGCATGAATTTGGACAAGACAAAAGTCATGTACAATTCGCACGTCTTGCCGAGTCCAATCCACATCGAAGGGTCGCTTCTCGAAGTTGTGAAGGAGTATGTCTACCTAGGACAAGTCATCAAGCTCGGTAGACACAACTTTGACAAAGAAGCCGACAGAAGGATCCAGTTGGTTTGGGCAGCATTTGGAAAACTGCGTCAAGTCTTCTCGTCGCCTATCCCGCAAAATCTGAAGACTAAAGTCTTCAACCAGTGCGTCCTGCCCGTCATGACATACGGTGCCGAAACGTGGACACTGACAGTCGGGCTAGTCCACAAATTCAAAGTCGCGCAGCGTGCTATGGAGCGGGCTATGCTTGGAGTCTCTTTGAAGGATGGCTGAAAATAGCTAAAGCTCTTTATATTACCAATAAAATAAAATCAGCTGATGATAAAATTAAAACTACCTTGCAAATAATAAATAGTGAAAGAGGTAGGAAAAAATAGCGTAATACTGAATTACATTTAGAGACTACACATGGGCCCATCACTTCAGAGATAGAAATAGCTCAGGAATTTGAAAACTTTTTGCTAATATTCCCCTTAAAACTACTAAAACTTTAAATTCCTCACCCGTGCTTTCTGCTGCCTTACTTACAAATAATGTAAAGGTATGCCCTTTGGAATTTAGGTTTCAGCATACAAACCACCAGGCTGTTATAAAAACTTTTAAAGATCTTAAATTAAATCAACTGAAGATCTCTGGGGTATGTCTGTAAAAGTCTGTAGTATAATTGAAACCATTGCACCCTATTTAGCTTTTGTATTTAACACCAGTGTGGACCAAAGAGTCTTTTCGAATCTCATGAAACACAGTAAAGTAGTTCCTTTGTTCAAATCCGGAGATAGTAAAGAACCCAACAATTATAGGCCTGTGTCAATTCTGCCAGTTCTCAGTAAGGTGTTTGAAAAGTTGATGCTCAATCAAATGTTACGTCACTTTAATAAAAATTCCATCTTTCATGAACAACAGTACGGTTTCACTAAAGGGCGTTTTACCACTGACCGTGTTACCCTAATAAAGAACATTTTTAACGCCTGGGAGGAAGTACAAGATGCCATTGGGATCCTTTGCGACCTCTATAAAGCGTTCGATTGCGTAAACCATGAGACACTTTTGCTGAAACTAGAGCATTATAGGATTAGGAATGCAGCTCTTGATTTACTAAGATCATACCTAAATGATAGAAGGGTTAAAGTTCAAGTAAACGGCATTTACTCATTAGGGTCTGAAATAGCAATGGGCGTTCCTCAAGGCTCGATATTGGGTCCATTCCTCTTTTTGGTTTACATTAAGTATTACCCCAATTACTTCAAAATCAAAAGATGGTGATATTTGCTGATGCATTGATCTTTAATATAGACTGAGCACCACAAAATCTTGAAGACGTGAATAACTCTATTTTTCATGCCCAAGATTGGTTTACGGTAAATAATTTGGTACTAAATGAAAAAAAATCAAATGTATTAGATTTAAATTACCTAATGTTAGAAGTTGCGAATGTGATAACATATTGAACGGAGAAAAACTGGAATTTATTATCAAACGGTTTTCCTAGGAATCACTCTAGACGAGAAACTGCAATGGGGACCACATATATAACCTCTCTTGCGGGGCGGCTAAGCTCGGCCGCTTATGCTGTTAGAAAGATAAGACAGCTAACAGATATAGAAACCGCACGTTTGGCTTCTTTTAGCTACTTCCACAGCATTATGTCGTATGGCATTTTACTGTGGGGTCGGGCTGCTAACATTGAGTCCATCTTTATTTTGCAAAAGAGAGCTGTCCGAGCTATTTATAATCTACGTCGCCGCGAATCTCTTAGGGAACTTATTAAAATGATTAGTTATGTGACGGTACCACACCAATTCATTTATGAGAATATTATGTATGTAAGGAAAAATCTACATAATTATTTTTAATAAGATAAGTGACAGACATAATTTTAATACTTGAAATAAAGATAAAATAGATCAACCATTTTTCAGATTATCTAAAGTACATAACATCTTATAAGGGGTACTGTGTTAAATGTTACAACAAAATACCTTGTGATATATTGAAATTAAATGAAAGAAAATTTAAAACATATATTATAAGTAGGTACACTTTGTACACAAATTATAGGATTATATCCAGGACAGGAACGCTTGGAAACATGCTGGGCCAGCTCCATAGGACAATCTAGAGTCTAGACAAAATCTAACTGGTGGCTATTTTTAACCGACTTCCAAAAAGGAGGAGGTTATATGTTCGGCTGTATGTTTAGTTTTTTTTTTTTTTGTTTATGTATGTTCACCGATTACTCCGTCAATTGTGGACGGATTTTGAAAATTCTTTTTTTGTATGGAAGAATATGCTTTCGAGGTGGTCCCATTGCCACCAAAACAGAATCTAATGAGGGGATCTCACGGAAATTGAGGGAAATCCTCAAATTTTATAGGCATACCTATAGCGATTTGAGTATTTTTTATAGTAACTCGTGCATTTGCACTTGAAAGGCACCATTTAGTGAAGTGGAACTGATGATGAAGACCACAGATGGCCACCGGAACTACTTAATAATAAGTATTTCACCGTTGCGATTCGATTAGGCACTCTAATATGGTTGCTAAGCAATTTATGGTCGTCAAAATGCATATCGTGAAGTCACCATCAGTTCTCTTGGTTCTTACCAGGAGAACTCCTCAACAATTAACGCCCCTGCATCGGGTAAAGCAATATTTTGTAAAACATGATGAGCATTTGACATTAGGCTATTGTAAATTAGATAAATTACAAACTGACCCACTAAAAAGTAAAAAATAAAAAACTTTTTCCAAAAAAAAAAACAACCGACTTTCAAAAAAAAACACTACAAACAGAAAAATAACTTTCATTTCGGAAGTCGGTGGTAAAAAACTAAAATACAGATCCAAAGACACCGACTTCCGAAATTAAAGTTATTTTTCAGTTTGTAGTGTTTTTTTTTAAGTCAGTTGTTTTTTTTTTGTAAAAAGTTTTTTATTATTGTATAATTTGTTATTTTTATGATATTGATTTTACATTCTGTGATTACCTATACTCCCACACTGACTTATTATTATAATTTTTTTAGGAAAACACACTTTTACGATTTTTGTAAATATGTGAGCACCATTGTATCTATCTCATAATTGAGTTATTTTTGATTGCTTAGTTTTTTCTAGGAAGATGGGATGGCGCGAGAGTGTCGACACAGGTTGCAACCCACACCAAAGGCCTACCCAACTTCCACGGCATTATGGTCATTCCGTCTGGCCTCTTCGCATCGTCACGTGCAAAGCCATTGGGTTCTAAAACAGCTGGCAAGACAAACAACTACTGCAACTGCTGGCTGACAAGAGCCCGACGGATGATGTCGTTAATACTGGCGTGTCGTGCCATCCGACCAGCGCTCTTGCTGCAGGATAGGCAATGTGACAGCGATGTGGAGCCCCGCAAGGAGCGCCCTGACGCAAACATGTAGCAAGCCGGAAAGTAGTGTCACCCAGCATAGTGCCTACGTTGGGTGACGGTAGCGCCTGAAGCCAGAAGACCGACTCCCAGAGTCAACCAGGGAGGGGGCTAAAATTTTCCTGGTCAACTTTTCATAGCTGTGGACAGAGGACAGGAAAGCGGCGATAAGCTAATATTGGTAATTTTACGGACGCCGAGGCCACCAAAACGGATGGATAGTGTGGCTTGCAACCACGCTCGATCGTCCAAGGCCACATTTAAAATGGAAGTTAGTGTGCTGCGAATAATTTGGTCAAGAGGTGTAACTGCTTCCATAAAGGGGAAGAGCGTAGGAAATATATATTCGGGCCAAAACAACAGTATCTAATCAGGGTGAATGCCGAATGTAAATTAATTTTGGAGAGTCTGTCCGAAATTTCGTTGAAGTTTTTGATTTTTTCTTCGATGAAAGGAGAAAAACTGTCTCCTAAAATTGGGGAACCTAGGAAGTGCACCTCTTTTCTAAAATTTTGATTTGTTTGGCTATTGCATAAAATTTTTCTAGGGTCAATTGTATGTC
The DNA here is from genome assembly GCA_963921375.1 of Tiliacea citrago. Lineage (NCBI taxonomy): Eukaryota > Metazoa > Arthropoda > Insecta > Lepidoptera > Noctuidae > Tiliacea > Tiliacea citrago. The sequence continues at coordinate 327,400 of OY992801.1, forward strand.
GGTAATGTCAGAAAGGTAAAGGAGAATGCTCATGGATGTATGGGATTCGGTACCAAGCTGCATCGAAATCAAACATGGTTTTTTATAGACTAAACTTATCATATAACTCCTACAAAAGTTCATTTTGTAAACAAAACCGGGTTTAGGAGTTATTTTATAAAATCTAAAATAACCTAAAAACTAGGTTAGTAATATTGTTCGGCGATACCAATGACGTTTTGAAATGTAAACTTCTTTAGGCACGTTGGGCACTTTTGGGATGGGGAAAAAGCACTGAACTCGCATGACCGTCACGCTCAGATACATAAATATATTATCAGATGTGAGTGTGTAGGTATACAGTGTTCACTTCTGACGTGCAGCCCTACGACCTCACGACGTCACGTGTGATGACGTCATCCGCTAATATTGGGTAGCAAGAATTACGAGTTATAGCACAGACTACACCACAGTGCTGTAGCGACGCACAGCCGCGACAGGGTGTGAGTCACTCGGTGTTGTACCCGGCCTTTATACAGTTGCTAATACTGAAGGTATTGAATTGGTAACTAATAGAAATACGCCCAAGGTCCACAGATATGTCACTGGAAATTTGATAAAATCGACTTCAGGTACTGATAAAATACATAACTATGACTTATGTAATACTTTTATACTTACGTTATTTTCAACATATTGTTTATGCAATCAATTAGGTTTTTAATAGTTAGGTACATGCTTGCAGCAACGGTAAATTAGTAGGAAAGAAATAAATTAGAAATACCTATCGCTTTTTAATGATATTCATATAGCAATACAGAAGGTAGGTACTTACAATACAGAAAAATATGTGTATTTGTTCAAACTGTGTACCCAGGTACACAGTTTGAATAAAAATTATAGATATTGAACTGTTGTTATTACTATTCCGACATCCATAAATTTATTTGCACGATTGTACATCTCCTAAACAGCTCAACACCATTGACAACTTAATTTAGTCGGATTATACGTGGAGATTTAGTATAGAAAAGTAATGAAAGCTAATTTCTCTTAAAATACAACACTTAGGAATCTGAATTTTTGGTCACTTCTTCTTCTTTAGGAGCACTCATTTTTGTATAAATTTGGGAAGAAATCACAGAGTTTTAATAGGGAAATCTTGAAATGAAAATTTAACACCGTGACTACCGCCACTCCACCAATGGTATGGTATATCTGATATATCTCGTAAACTACTGGAGAAGTAATTTTTAATTTTGGGTATCAATTTTATCTCACAGAGCACTACAACACAAACGTAGGTTTGAGGAAAGCGACTAGTTCCTCATACTTGGAATCAACATTCAAAGTCGTGGCCCTGCTGAACGAGCGCGCGAAAGTTATCGGTAAACCTAACCTAACCCCTGGAAAATAACCCGTTGGTCGGGCGGTAGAGGTCCATCCTGGAAAAGATGGAGCTTTCCGAGTGGTGACCTTAAAAACAAAAAATGGTTTTATAAAGCGGCCGATTATCAAGCTTTCTATCCTACCAATAGAAGAAAAGGAAGCAAGCAAGCAAAAGCCAGAAAAAAGCGAAGCAAAAAAGCAGCGTCAGCAAAGCAGAGGCAAAAGCGAAAGAGAAAGCGAGTAAACAGTCTAGCAGTTATCCTTAAATGTATAGCATAGCATTATCATTGATATTTTTTAAGAGCCTTATACTATCCACTGAAGCAACTTACAAGGTACCTGCATTTGCCAAGGTGTGGATCGCCCGGAGGACACGGTGGAGGTCTGCCCAGCTTGGGCGGAGCACCACCGTGTCCTCACGGAGGCGATCGGCGGCGGCGATCTCTCGCGTCCTGCCCTGGTTCAGGCCATGGTTCGGAGCGAGAGTGCATGGGAGGCCATCACCTCCTTCTGCGAAGCAGTAATGCTACCGAAGGAGGAGGCGGACGCGTGAGGGTGAGACAAGGTTCGCGCCCTCGCGCCCTTAGTCGCCGCAGGAGACGCCCCGGGCGTCGGGAGTCGCAAGCCGATTTCCGGCCACCGTAGGCGCGGGCCTGCGGACGGTGAGTGATGGGTAGCTCGCCGTCCGATAAGGACCAGGCCCGGGTCGACGGCGCGTTGTGTTCCACGCGCACCTCAAAGAGATGTCAGCACAAACTGACGGGGTCCGTTAGCACCAATGCCTGCCAGGGTTGCGAGTTTGTCCGAAAGGGATATCGTGGCCCTGGCACACAGGCAACGGAAGGAACACGGGTGGGTTTTGGTCAGTAAAAGGCTGACACGCCCTCCCGCTCCGCCCATAGCGGGAGAAGCTATTTGATAATTTGCCACCCAAAAAAAAAAGAAAAAAAAGGTACCTGCATTTGATAGCAATCAAACATTGTATTTTGACCCTTTGGGACAAATGCATCATAATCGTGACCAGTGGAAAATCATAACTTATTATAATTTGTCTCCTTACTGGCAAGGAGACAAAGCGGTCAAACAATTTTCTCAATATCTTGAACAAACATGCGGGAAAATTTAAGAGCAGACCCATTGTAAAATCATCATCCTACAAATACAACACGGGTACGATGAACTACAGTCGGCTACTTAGCTAAGTCATTGTTCGGAGTTTGGTGGTATAAGGAACAGGGTGTAAAGTACACTCATCCACCATAGCAAAGGGAGGATCCTCCGACCAGACGGGTGTTGTGTCTGGTAGGCATCTGCCCGACAGTTGATGTCGGGACGTTTTATTATATATATGCTAGTTGCGCGGTAAACTCTGCTTGCGCGATGCAGGATTTGCGTGACGTCAGTGTGACGCGTAGTTCGCATGTGGCGATGTTGATGCCGCTACAGGAGTACTGGATTAGGAATTCACAGAAAAATACGAGAGTGACATTGACCTAATACGTAAGAATACAAACCACCTTAGGCTGCTATGTAACAGGAATCAGACATCGGTCATAGAAGTGGAGTATAATATCTTAAAGAGAACAGAAGAGACTATTGACAAGCAGCATAAGATAATTAATAAGCATTTGACGTATTTAGACAGCGTCACCAATACATTGCAGAAAGAGATCGACCCTAAATATGATTCAGAATTTAAAGCGGATTCAGGATACTTTTCTTGATATTATGACATATCTATCATGGTCAGATCAATCTGCATCTTTTGACTCCACAGCATCTCCGTAGGGAGCTACAGATTGTATCTAGTCAAATTTCTAAAGAGCTGTAGATGACATTCAGTTCAACTTGTATGAGATCTACAAATTGTTAAAAGTTAAATCGAGGATGACGGCGGAATATTACATATTTGAAATGACCTTACCGTTAATTCGCAGGGATACGTTCCAGCTATACAATTTGATACCAGTGCCAGTTCAAACTGACAAAAATATGATCAGCATCAAGCCAGCGTCCGAATACGTCGCGATCAACTTGAGAAGAGATTCATACTTATCGGCATGCGTCAGCGATCTTCAAGGTTGCGAATATTAAGCAGAAACCTACCTTTGTCGTCTATGAGGGCTTTCCAGAGTTTAGGTCCTGATGAACAATTCTGCGAGAAAGAGGAGCCGTCTACTTGCAGGATCATCAAATCTAGCTGTGAAAACAAATGGGTTCCATTACACGACTTTTCTACCTATATGTATTTCTGTTGTGACTCATACTCATTGAGAGTCATATGCGACAACCCCGCCTTGCTGAGTTCGCTCGCTTGTGACCTACAAGCGAGAAAACTCAGCGAGGCGGGGCTTATTCAGCTAACTAAGCAATTGCATTGCTTAGTTGCTGCACTAAGCATTGTGAAGGGTCATGATGTAACACTTTATTCTCATCAGCAATTAGAGAATACGCTTAATCTTAAACCAAATATAGTCGAGACTAAATGAACTCCCATAAATCGTTTGATTAGTAATCTTACGCCACCTATCCAAAACTTCCAAGACTACAAGGTCGACGAAGATACCACATCGATAAACGATTCTTTAAAGTATCTCGGTGAACAAATTGAATCGATGAAGGAATCAGCCCAACAGGCAGCGGTTTTAAAGACACATGACATACATCAGTATGCGTTGTCATATGGCCAATTAGTAGCAGCGGTCACAGCAGTCCTGTGGTTCTTGAGGAGGAAGTGTCAGCGAGCTGGTGGTCCGCCCACCCAAGAGCGGAACGAGAGTGTACCAGCGAGTGTGAGTGTGTGCATAAATCAATCTGAGCAAGACCAAAGCTCTAGTGCAAGTGCACGAAATCAACCCCTGGAAAATGGCCCGTTGGTCGGTGATAGTGCGTGCGTAGCTTATTTTTCTAAACGGTGGTCCAGTTTGCGTTCAAAGAGGCGAGACACGTCGACGTCTCCCCTAGCTAAAGGGCAATCCGTATTCTCGATTGGTGACTCAACGTATGAGCATCTATGTCTTGCTATAAGATCATGATATGATTGTTCTATCACCTTGTCAATCATCTCTCATCTAATGTTGTCTTAAATCCTTAGCATTTAAGCTCACACTCACGTAACTCTTTATCTTTGTAGAAGCTTACCTCATTAACTCATTCTTTCCCATCGAACAGCACTTAAATGAAGTTAGCTCAATTACCGCGGAAGGCAAACTTGTGGTGTAGTATGTAAGCATGTTATAGTGAGAGTGTGTGTGTATATCAGTAGCGAAGCTATAACTTTTATTAGAGGTAAGCCGAAGAAAAAGTTGTTCAGTTCTCATAAACTCTAGATAACATCAAAATTAATATATTCAAACATTTTATTGATTCATTTACTTTATAAATTTAACGCCATCTACGGTCTATATTCTTTGTTTAGTCAAACAATTTAGGCATTTTTGTAATGTTTTTAATCATAATTGATTTTTTTAAACTGGTATTAAATATTTGTAATGTGATGTGATTGATACACACAAGTGTAAGAAGACTGGTTGTTCCGAAGGGAAGCCGATAGGAATCGGGTTGTATGGAGTCTGCGCCCCTGGTGTATATTGTCAATGAAAGGACCAAATATACGCTGCGTCTAACCAGCATTCGAGATGTTTCATTGTGTTTAATACCCGAATCATATCATGTTCGCATTTAGTTTGGTTTTTGACTCTGCGTGATACTCATCAATTTGCACACTATTTGCAACAAAAAAAAACCTCATGTGCCAATCAAAAGTACAGAACGAAGAATTCTTTGTAAACCAGAATACAGAATAGGTGCCGGTGGAGGCAAAAATTCAGCCACTGTGGAGGAATTCAAATTTCATTTATCTGCAATAAGCATTGTGCTAATGATCATATGCACGATATTGTTTCTTGGGACCATCTATATTTTGTACCGGGTGTACAAAAAATGTCATCAAACTTAGATGAGAGAGCAGCTAACGAGGCATGTTCTAAGGCGTTTGTCTAATCGTACCAGAAATGATCGCGATCCAGCAGTTGCATACGGGGACTGCAACTGTCGAGCTAGTGATTTAACCAAGGATAATCAATAGCGAAGTGAAGTGACGTGACGAATTGGTAACTACAACCATATCAACGACGATGTATGCGGCTATTCAAAAGTGCGTGAATGTATATTCGTGAGTGCGTGCAAATATTAATCCTATCCTATGTAATACCGATAGTCGATCTGGCACCGTTGAAGAGACTGCAGTACAGCCCATGTCTCAATCGAATTGAAGGCTTTCTCGTAGTCCACAAACGCTAAACAGAGAGGCAGGTTATACTCTTCGGTCTTTTGTATAACCTGCCGCTGCGTATGTATGTGGTCTACTGTGCTATAGCCTTTACGGAATCCGGCTTGTTCGGGAGGCTGGAAGTCGTCAAACCTGCGCGCGAGACGGTTCGTAATGACTCTTGAAAACAGCTTGTAGACATGGCTCAGAAGTGAGATGGGCCTATAATTCTTAAGGAGGGTATTATCACCTTTCTTAAAGAAAAGGATCACCACACCTCTGTTCCATGCCTGTGGCGTTTTGCCCTCGAGTATGACGGAATCAAACAGCTTCTGGAGGACTATAATATAAATGAATACATGAATGATAAACTATGATTACAAAATAATATTGTTTATTTGTTTATTTTGTTTATTTTTTTATAATATCGTTACTTATAATAATAACTATACATGACTGATTTTGATTTTAATATTATGCTTGCCTTAACCATTCTAATTTTTTACTTTTTCTTTTGTATTTATTTTTATTTTTAGTTAATTTAAATTTAATAATATTATTAACTCTAACATAAATAAGACTAACTAACTAATACGTAATTTTATAAGTTTACATACATTTATAAGAATCGTTATTTTTGAATTTTATCTTTGAATTTTAATTTTAATTGTAAGTTATTACTATGTTGCTGTGCCCTAACAGGGTCCATAACTGTACTTCAGCTTTAAGCCTTCTTTATCACCTTTTATGCACATTATGGTATGCAAATAAATGAATATGAATATGAATATGACTTTGAGAACGGGTTTTCCGCCGGCCTTCAGGAGCTCGGCCGTAATTCCGTCATCACCCGGTGCCTTGTTGTTGTTTTTGAGCTGCTTCAGAGCCATCCTAATCTCGTACAAGCTGACGTCCGGGATGTCTTCAGTGTAGTGTCGGGTCAATCTAGCTCTTGGGTCGTTTGCCAAATTCGTACCAGGGTTATTTGTTGATGTGTATAACTGTCCATAGAAACTCTCGATCTCTCTCAACAGCTCAGGTTTGGCGGATACGATCCTGCCGTCATCGGTCTTCAGTTTTGAAAGCTGGCTCTACCCAATAGACAGATCCCTTGCAAAGACCTTGGAGCCCTTATTTCGCTCTATCGCGTCCTTAATACGGTCTGCATTAAAGCGGCGAAGATCGCTTTTCAAGGACTTAGAGATCCGTCTATTGAGCTGGCGGTACTTGAGCGCATCGTCTGAAGACTGCAGGATCAACTCGCGCCTCTCCTCCATGAGCTGTATGGTAGGATCAGAGAGCTTCTTGCTTTTATTTGTACGACGGGTCTTAAAGATCTTAGACCCAACCGTATGGACAGTTTTCACGAACCCGTCATTATAATCGTCCACGGAGCTCCCTAGGCACTTGAAACGATTCTGAAGTTCGAGCTAAAAGTTCTCGGGGTTTTGGACTTGGATCGGTGCTGGGCGGAGCGTAGACTTCAACAGTCGAGATCTTTCCAGCTTGATATTTAAGTTCAATGTGCCTCTTACCATGCGGTGATCACTTCCGATTTTCAACGCGTCGATCACAGAGACATCATTGAATACTTGCTTCATCGTCAACATAATGAAGTCAATCTCATTTTTTGTTGCACCGTCAGGGCTCTGCCAGGTCCACTTTCTGTGCTCACGATTTCTGAAGAAGGAGTTCATCATAAAGAGGCCTTCCTTCTCCATAAAACTGGCTAGTACGTGACCCCGGTGGTTCCGACGTCCAATTCCAAATTGCCCCACTCGCAGCTCATCATCGTTTCGTTTGCCCAGTTTTGCGTTGAAGTCCCCCATGACAACGTTGAAGTGAGTTTTAGAGCCATGCATGGCTCTAAAACATGTGTGTGTGTATGAACATGGTCTCCACCTCATCGTCGGGGTGTGATGAAGTCGGGGCGTAAACCTGTATGACCTTCAGCGAATATCTTGCGGATATTCTGAGTATAAGATACGCCACCCTGGTCAACACACTCTCGATCTTCACCACGTTGCTCACAAGGGACTTATGGACGATAAACCCGACACCACCTTGGGACTGCTGGTCCCTGCTGGGCCCGGAAATAGAGCAAGTTCCCGGATTTCAGGATTATCGAGTCCTCCCCCTCTCTTCGGACTTCAGATAACCCTACTATACCCCATCGTAACCTGCTCAATTCTTCCTCGAGTTCGATAATCTTCTCGTCGGTCCGTCCATCGTACATCGAGGTGCTGAAGTGTCTGTACAAAAACGCCACTATGTCAGTCCGACTCCAGGACCAGACCTCGAAACCTATCCTTCTGCAGCGAGGTGTGAGGCAGGGAGACGTTATCTCTCCGAAACTGTTCACCGCTGCACTGGACGATGTCTTGAAGGTTCTGAACTGGGAAGGGCTAGGCATCAACATCAATGGCGAGTACATCACTCACCTTCGGTTTCCCGACGATATAGTTGTCATGGCTGAGACTATGGAAGACCTCAGTACAATGCTCGATGACCTCAGTAGAGTTTCCGAAAGAGTGGGTCTTAGAATGAACATGGATAAGACAAAGGTCATGTCAAATGCCCATGTAACACCCACTCTCATGAAGATCGGAGACGCTACACTCGAAGTTGTGGACGAGTATGTTTACCTCGGACAAACTGTCCAGTTAGGTAGGTCCAACTTCCAGAAAGAGGTCAATCGTCGAATCCGACTCGGCTGGGCAGCGTTCGGGAAGCTACGCAATATCTTCTCTTCCCACATACCGCAGTATCTCAAGACGAAAGTCTTTGACCAGTGCGTGTTGCCAGTGATGACCTATGGCACTGAACTTGGTCGCTCACAATGGGCCTTATCAGAAGGCTAAAAGTCACCCAAAGGGCAATGGAGAGGGCTATGCTTGGAGTTTCCCTACGTGATCGAATCAGAAATGAAGAGATCCGCAGGCGAACAAAGGTAACCGACATAGCCCGAAAAATTGCTAAGCTTAAGTGGCAGTGGGCAGGGCACATTGCTCGCAGAACTGATGGCCGATGGGGCCGAAAGGTTCTGGAGTGGCGACCGCGTACCGGAAGACGTAGCGTTGGAAGGCCTCCTACTAGGTGGACTGATGACCTTGTGAAGGCTGCAGGTAACCGCTGGATGCGGGAAGCACAGAACCGGTCGAAGTGGCGGTGCTTGGGGGAGGCCTATGTCCAGCAGTGGACGTCTTTCGGCTGAAATGATGATGATGATGATGTAATACTAGACGGTAATGTATGAACAATTATTAGAAATAAATAGAGAGCTTAACAAGATAGAACATATTTAGTAAAAGTAGGGCCAAGTAGACGTAAAGGTGAAATTGTATTGACGAAATTATAAGAAGCCGATAATTTAGTGAGTCATTTCAATGTAAGCTTGACAGAATTAGATATTGTAACAGAAGAGCATAAACAAAAAAGGCAGAACTGTATAATCACACTGATTTAATATTATTCCAATACAAACGAACAGAGTTTCAGCTTATTCGTCTGATCGCAGCAATAAGAGACCGAAAATGAGCTCGCAGGGCATTAAACAGCTTTTCCCCCACCGGAGGCGTCCGGTAGTTATGGCGGTGGCTTGGCTTGGCTGGGATTGGCTGGCTTCAGTGGCGCGCTGTGATTGGCTGAGGCGGCGTGACATAACAATATATTGAAAGCAACGTTATAGGAAGACGAATGTTTAAAGCTTGATAAATTAAGTCAATCTTTCTTCAGTTTGTGTGATAATATTTTAGACTTGTGTTTTTTTGAGTGTTTGTATACTGAATCCATTAAATGAGAAACAGGCAATAAAATGTTTTGCCGACGGATTAACTAGCCGTCGGCTTAGCACCATAATATCTGCCAGAAATTTTTCATCATTGAATGATGTCGTTCAATCGGCCAAAGATGACGAAGTCTCATCCCCTTCAAAGTCAGCTGACGTTTTCGCTTTCCGTCACAATAACAATACGTTTTATCAACACAGGAACTTTAGAGGTCGGTACAGAAATAGAGGTGAGTCATCCTTTGCAGGACAACGAAATCCACAGCCACGGCACCGGAGTGATCACTATCAACCCCAAGGCCAGAGCAGAAGCCGCGGGGTGCCCAGATGGTCGCGAAGAAACAGAGGTAGGACATTTTATAACCAAACTAGGAATCACCAAGTGCAAGAACACGAACTTCGCGTTCGTGTTCTCCCCCTAAGGGAGAACATGTTTTCAACTAAAAAATCGATTAATATTTTAAATGACTCAACACACATTATAATTAGACGTTTATTTATAAATCATTCAAGTTACAATCGAGCTTACATTAGGTTTTTCTTCAAAATATCTACTAAAATATTACAAACGGCATTTTACAGCCAGTTAGCCGCCAATTTTGATATAAAATCACAACAATACTCGACACTTTAGTTTTACTTAAAAGCATTAAAAATCGAAAGAAAATTAAAATTATAAGAAAAATTAAATTAAAATTATTATGCACAGATATTTTCAATATCTTATTAGTAATAAAAGCATTTTAAGGATGGACTAAAAATAAGAAAATGGTAACATTATTGAATATAAAGACAAGACGTGGTCAATGGCACTGAGAAACCACTAGATACTGTTATTTCTTTATTAATATTTTACGACCGCAGCAGCCAGCACCGCTGCCGCTGGTGAAAAGCAAACTTTCTAGTCAATTTAGACTGATTTCATTCAGGATACACTTGCGATACTAGGTAGGTACCTACGGACTACAATACCTCATACCTACTTATGTCGTTTTGAGAACTCAAGCCAAGGGTCTACTCCGAAGCGCTAAACCGAAGTATCGGCCGTTTTATAACCTATAAACCTCCATAGTTTCCTTTTTGACTTTGAATCACAACGACTACGACTTCAAGTCACAGTCTTGACTTTATCTTATCTCTTCGACTGCCTTTTCTTTTTAGTAGTCAGCGATAGTTAGCCGTAGTAAATAAACGACTCAACATTCGTTCATTTATTGGCCGATACTTCGGATTTATGTTCGGAGGAGACCCCCAGGCAGGCACGTTTCATCGAGCATATTCGACTTTTTTACAGATTTTGTCGACTAAACTCACAAGTCGACTTGCTGCTCTTCACACAAAGCAACTTGTTTAGCTTCAGATGTGCACTTTCAATACTTGGCCAATCGATAGCCTAGTGACCAATACAATCTAGTATATCGAGAAGCGCCTGATGCACATTTACAATAGTTGCGAGTATGGCACTGATCATTTTAGTGGCAAATTATTTATAATACAATCGATCAAAACATTCATTTGACAGATTTTGCGATTACATAATTAAAAGTTAGTCACTGTAAACTGTTATTAAAACTTTAAAAAATGTTGAACTTAATCAATCTATTCGAATAGTTAGTCGATTCCATTTGGAGAATATTGTTAACGTACTCTAGTATTTACTTCTGGTTTCTTATTTTTGCTTGACAATTTGAACCAGCCTGCTTTTTTGTTATTATCTTTAGGCATTGAAATGGATCTTGAAACCCTGTCTCGATCACTTTCCCGACTAATCAAATCGCTCGATTGACTTTTCTTACCATCTCTAACAACTGACTTCCTTGGCGTAGTGTTGCTAGTATCTTTAATTCTTTTATCGGATTTTTTGTATAGTGTTGTACTAGAGCTTGTTAGTCGATTATTTTGTGGTCGTCGAGTCAGTGTTGTTTGGCTGTATGACTTATTTTTTTGAAGTGTGGCGGGTTTGTCTTCTGTTAACGTTTTTGTTGAGGATGCCTTTTTAACGATTTCTTTTGGCTTGGATTTCCTCGGTCTTTGTGCGTAGTGTACGTCATGTTGGTCGTTGTAATGTTTCGGGGTCCAGGGCGCGAATATTGAGAAGCTCTTCGTGGTATTGCGTACTTGAAGGTTGGAGGAGTTGACGGAGGAGACGTCGTCGCGGGAGCGGTTGCGCGTTATGCGGCCCGGGTCCGGAATGTCACCAACTGAAATGAAGACGATGAATTAATCATATTGAATAGAGATGAAAATGAGTGCTCCATATATTATAGTTAATCATATTGGATAGAGATGAAAATGAGTGTTTCATATAATATAATTAATCATATTGAATAGAGATGAGAATGAGTGCTCCATATAATATAATTAATCATATTGAATAGAGATGAGAATGAGTGCTCCATATAATATAATTAATCATATTGGATAGAGATGAAAATGAGTGTTTCATATAATATAATTAATCATATTGACCAGAGATGAGAATGAGTGCTCCATATAATATAATTAATCATATTGAATAGAGATGAGAATGAGTGCTCCATATAATATAATTAATCATATCACAAATAGATCACTCATTTTCATCTCTATCCAAGAGATGAAAATGAGTGATCCATATAATCCTTAGAAGATTTCGAATTATTAAGAATTTACGCACGAAGGCAACTGGATTCATGAATTTATTGTTCGGCGTTAGTTATAAGAGTATTTTCATCGCGCACTTGTTTTCACAATTCTCCGTTGAACCGAGCATTAAGAATCCACCAGAGTGCATCGCCTAAAAAAACACTGTTGGATTTTCAACTCTCGTCGCTAAGTAGTGAGTTGAAAACCCAGTTGGCTCAATCTTTGGCATTACTTTTCGTCCTCCATCAAACCGTCTTCATAATTATGCTGAACTTACCGGTAGTAGCATGTAGGTACACGACGCTGCGTTGTGACTGCTGGCTGGAGTCTCCTTCAGTGCTGCTCTCTCCGGAGTTGGTAACTGGGGTCCTACGCCGGTGTCTACAAGAAGAAAAAAACAAGTATTATTAACGAATTCTACTACATGGGTAATTAGTTGAAAATGGTTTTTAAAATTAACTTTCACACCGAGAAAGTCGTAAAATAAAACCATGAAAAACAATTTTTTTTAGGGACCTCCCTTGCATGTAAAATGGGGATGATTTTTTTTTCTCGTCTATTCTATGGTGTGGGGTATCGTTAGATAGGCCGTTTAAAAATATTGTGGGTTTGTGAAAACCATTTTTATTCAGGGATCTGTTTGCGTAATATTAAGATTTAAAGTGCTATTTTTTGTTAAGAGTCAAGTATCCTGCCAGCTAAATGGTTGGTTTTGGTATGTGAAAAAATTCATGGCAACTACAACGAAATTAAAAGGAAAACTATCACAGCTAAGTAGGCTTTACAAGTTAACGAGTAATACTCGACCAACTTGCAGTTTGAGAATTGACCGTAACGTATATCGATGTATGGGAGAGCATTTTTTTCAACTACAATGTTATGTTTGTGTTTGGGATAAATTCATCCCAACTACGGAACCCTTCTTTGTGCGTGGTCCGACACGCACTTGGTCGGTTTTTTTAGATTAATTAAGGCACGCTTGCCTCACTAATACGAGTAATCACTAAATGCGTTTAATGCTAAACATATTTATAACGCCATTCTACCTCTGTAATTTCCAAACGATTGACAGAAACAGAATGACATTCAAAATACGTTTAGCGATAGCGTTTTTAGTAATTGGAAGTACAATCGGGCGCAAGTATTTGAATTAAGGATTTGAAATTCCAATTATTACCTTTTGGTTACTTCTAGACAAGAGCATGTTTCTCAACGTCAAGTTCGATAGTGGTCAAATGTAAATTCTAATTATAATGATCGGGACAAGCGAATCACTGATTCATATACTCACTTCATATCCCTGCTAAGCTCCTGCTTACTTCCTCTCAACTCAGACGAGCTTCCTCTGTCCTCCTGCCTCCTCCTCACATCTGCTTTAGATCCCTTCAAAGTCTTCGAACTGCTGTGACTTCTAGATCTCTCATACGGACTGATTGGTGGCTTGGCATTCACTTTTCTATCAAACTGGCTCTCGTTCTCCGAATTACTTTGTATTTCTGTTATATTCTGAAGGTTACGCTTATATTGTTTTCCATTTGGTGATTCGCTTTTATCTTCCCGGTGTAAGTTTGACAGCGAGTAGCTTTTGTTCCTCAATTCAGTGTGGTCTACCTCGTCAAGTCCGGTGCTAGAGTTTGATATGGTTTTTCGTAAAGTTCCATGTTTCGTGTGAGTGTATCGTTTAGTTTCGGTAGAGGGCTTGACGTTCGCGTCTGAGTCTGGATCTGTGTCGCCGAAGAAGCGAAGGTTTTTCGCTGGTGATGTTAGAGGTTTCGCGGGTTTTGGGTAGGTCTTGCGTGGTGCTTCGTCTTCTGTTGTTAATATGCTTTCTTTTTCAACCTGAAAGTAACCAAAGGTTAAAAATTGTTACTCATTGTTTGTGTTTTGTTTCAGGACTAGTATGCGAGACATCCGTACTACGGGAAAACATCATATGGGGACAAGTATGGGAAGGCAGTATTATTCTGAGCACGTATATCAAAGTTCTATATATCAATAATTCAACTTATAGAATCGCCTTGGACGAGTCTGCAAAGTTGTTATAATTGTGAATTAAATAAATCATTTAATAAATTATAAATAATAGGTATGTGTTGTCATATAGACCGCCCTTTCTACACCTGCAACTGTTGTTAAACATGTTGTCATATAGACCGCCCTTTCTACACCTGCAACTGTTGTTAAAAGACTATCGTCAAACTAGGATCCCTCTGCTAAACATGTGAGGGGATTAGACATTTAACCTATCACGCTTGTCTAGGGTTGATGGATGATCAGTGAAGCTGCTCACTCGGTTCGTGGGTGCCGCGGTTAATATTAATATTAATATTCACCATCACCACCCTAAAAATTGACGTCCTGTTCTTACGCCAATTGGCCATTTGTAAACTGTTCGTACCTCAACAGAAAAAAACTGAACCCTAATAGGATCACTCGTGTGTCTGTCTGTCGGTCTGTCTATCTGTCCGTCTGTCACAGCCGATTTGCTCAGAATTTACTGGACCGATTAAGTTAAAATTTGGTACATTACATATGGAATTCTGTGACTCAAACACGGACTTGTAACGTAAATAAATGAATTTTGAATACGGGGGTCACTTTTGAACCAAATTAGAAAATTTAAAAAAAAAGTTTTTCAAACTGTACCATGGGACACATCAAATGAAAGGGCTTGTTGTAAGGATTATCAGAAATATTTTTTTATAATTTTAAAATAAATACTTTTAAAATTATTAACGAAAATAAATGAAAATTGATCATTCTCCCCTTACCTCCGAAACTAATGCGCCTAAAATTAAAAAAAAAATTACAAATAATAGTTCTTTACTTCTAAATTACAGGAAAACCTATAAAAAGTCTATGATCTTAAAATAACATAGTAAATCTCTCAATATTGTGCGTACAATCTTACATTTGCAGTTGGAATGTATGATCCCTGATACATTCCAACTGCAAATGTAGGATTGTGCATGTTTTTCAACTGCAATGTTAAGTTTGTTCGCAGGATAATTAATCCCCACTACGGAACCCTTCATTGTGTGTGGTCCGACACGCACATGGCCGGTTTTGTTTACTAGAAGATGTAAGAGTAAACGTTTCTCTTAGTCGACTTTTACGACCTGCGCGGGATGATAAGCAGCTGATACATTCTATGATTTTCTATTGCTCCCAGATCAGCAATGGTGAATATAATAATTTCGCCTCTAATAGATCTATGAAATCCCCGGCCCTGTTCAGTAGTTCTATTGAAGTTCATGCTGGTGCGACGGAAGTCTTTATTTGTGCTAAGACACCACAAAACGATAACTTATGAGTACAAAGAGCCACTAGTTCCACTGCAGCCTCTCTACTCTCTACCTTAGCAAAGCAATACCTTTGTATTCTTCCCCTTCTTCCTGGTAAGCCTATCCAGGGATTTGAACCAGTTGCCGCTGGCGGCGGGTGCGGGGGCGGGCTGTCTCCGCGGGGGGGAGGGCGTCGGGCTCGGGGTGGCCAGCCTGCGTCTCTCGCGGTAACGTTCGGCCTGGAAAGATGAGATCAGGTTTAGTGGAATTGTATGAGTATCTGATGATCATCTCCCTCCATGTCACGGACGGGTGGAGAGGGGCGACCTGACCGTATAATTATCGTAGTAGAAAACACCTGGATAGGTATGGCTGCATGACGCAACACAGTGTTCGGAATGATTATATTACGAGCCACTATGATTTTTTTTATTTAAATGTAGGTAGGTACAGGTTTGTGGACTTATACGATAAAAACAAATATATTACTAAGTAGATGTTGTATTTATATAGTGTGTACATGTACATAAAAATGTCTATAAATGTCTTTAAATATTTTTTTTTGCTTCTATGACACTTTTAAATAGGCGGCCCTGAAAAAGGCCTTTGGTTACTCGCTGTTTGCCTCTTCATCGGATGAGTGCGTCCTTTCAGGCGCTTCAGGAGCTTTCAATAATTGTAAGACTTCTGGCTCCAAAGTACCCGATTTTCTCGTAGGTAATGGTCTGATGCTAGATATGAATGGGTCGGAGGAGATGAGCAGAGCATGTAACAGGTCTTCAATAGTCTGCTTCCTTCCAATTTTTCTCGTGCTATGCTCTCTATAATAGCGGCAGTCTTTGTGTCTAGACTCTAGAGCTTCTTCGCTAAGCTGACCTATAGGAAGCACAAGGGATTCTATGACATCAGCTCCGTGAATTAATATTTTATGTACACTAGAAGGCATTTTGTACCATTGGTACTTGGTGACGTAGAGTCTAGCTGTGTCAAGTGTATACTCCTTGTAGGCCTCTGGCTTTACATCGTACGAGCACGAAAGGGCTTTGAGTATGACAGAGAATCTTGTAATGAGATCTTTGTCAACCCCAGTGATCTCAGCTGCGAGAGCAGGGTCTTCAAAGAACGTTCGCGCAGTATTACCATCATTGGTTGAGCCGCTACCTTGCTTTACTGTATCGACGACGAGCCCAGTTCGACGACGATATTCTTCTATAATGTCGCGCTTTTTTTCTTCCACTGCTTCTTTTATGTTCTTAGTCACGCGCCATGTTTTGTGTTCCTTCCTATACGATATGTGGAGCACACACTCAAACAGTCGAATATGGGCGTGCAATGTTGATAATCCATATGCATACAAATCTTTGTTGCATGGCCGCTGAATGACCGCATCAATATCATTCATATGATTAGGTGTTGCCTTGCATATGTTGCAAGTCTAGGAAGATTTATTGTCAGAGAGTGCATTAGCGGCTTTTCCATCTAGCATTGTCTCCATTAAGATGTGCTCAATTTTGACTGTTCGATCCTCGATGTCTATTTGCGTAGGGTTCAGAGCAGCTATTTGTCTGGTGATGTAGTCGTCTTCATCTTTTAGATCCGTGTAACTTTCCTTCAACATCTGGTAGCGTATCGGGCGGTAGAAGCGAGTGAAGGAAGATCTTGGGTTTTGCCAAAGAATTGTCTCATTTTCCTCTCTCTTCATCACTAGCTGTAGTTGAACTAGCGATGTGAGTAAGATATCTGCATCTGACGCGGCCGCATATTCTGTAAACCGCTGCTTATATTCTGATTGGCTGCTGCTTCCGTCAAATACCCACTTTGATTTAAGGTAGAATTTGCTGTTTCCATCTTCGATCACTACACCTGCTATTACATCTAGCTGAACTTTAACTAGTCTTTGTGCTGTATGATCTTGAGCAAACTTTGCAGCTTAACTTCGCCTTTCGTCTCAGTTATTATTATGTCGTTCGGGTAACTTCTTTTCGTGCTTTCAAAACTCTATCATAAATGATGGGTATATATCACACCCTCTCTCTTTAGCTCCTCTACGAATCTGTTTATACTGGTCCACGCTCAGTTTGGAATTTGTTATCAGAGCTAATGTTTCGTCTTTGTTCCTGATAGCACTCCATTTCTTGGTTAGCACAGCAGAAAACACCTTTATTTTTTGACCAGTTTATGACGACATAAAAGGTCGAAAATGTGAAGGCGAGTTATTCCTCGGGTAACACCTGGTAAACGAAAAAATTACATTACTCAAAAGTCGTGGCGAGTCGAATATTGAGACTAGATTCATTCGAAAGCTAGATAAATACTCGAGTTTCACAAAAAAACATGGACGGCTGGAATTGGCTGGGAAAAAGTTGGAATCTATTAAACGTTTAAACTTTTTGCATTTTTTAAATTTTTTTTCAATTTTATTTTATGTATTTTCTAGTAATACGAATTTATATATGATTAACAAATTGGTGTATATCTTACCTGTGGATGTGGAACCCATGATGAAACAAAAACTTTATTTAAAAAATCAAAAACAGTTGTAAGAACAGAGCGTAAACACATGCGATGAGTAGCGGCTAACAAAAGCGACTGACCGGTATTGTTATCGCGTGGGATTAGTGCAGTGCTGCGCGGTGAACATTTCCCGGAATCGGCAAATTTGGCGTGGGAACGAGTTGTACGACTAATAATGTACCCTAATCACTTGCAAATTTCAATTTATATTGCCATGATGTTTGTACCTAAAGTAGCTCGTAATATAATCATTCCGAACACTGTGCGCAAGCGTAGTGGATTTGATTAAGGCTATGGATAAGGTTGGTGAAAGTGGAGATCGTCCATCCAGGCTGTTGATAGATTAACGTGGTTCTCCCAAGACGCCTAAAATTTTGTCAAGATACCTACTTGTTTAGTTCCAAATTCGCTCACATGGCTAAGCATGTTTTAAATAAAAAACGACGGGGCGATATTATAACCTTTATCCACTTAATCAAGAAAGAAAAACAATCAGTTTCCTTCGAAAAAGAGGGAAGTACTTGATACATAATAAAAATAGGTCAGTGCTCGATGTATGTACACACTACATATACATAGTTTTTGTAGACTGAGATCACCTCATTATTTCTCACATGCCTGCTACATGTTAGCATGTCTGTACAAGTTCATTGACACTACACATAAATAAATATAACTTCTAGGGTTATCGAGTGAGATGGACGAAAATCTCAAGTGTTTTTTGGTCCGTAATTAGTGGAACAAAAAATGCGGTAGGATATCAATATTTGGCATGGACAGACTGCCATCTGACCTCTCTAATTCCTAGTCAATACCGAATCGATGGAGACAGGAGACAAAAAAAAGTTGGATGGATTGGAAAGTGAGTGGCAGATAACGTGACGGCTGACAGGAGAGAATGAAAGAGAAACACATTTTGCGCCGAACTAATCTATAAGAAGCTCACCGTGAAAAAGTCAAAGTCAAAGTCAAAGTCAAACCATTTATTTCAAATAGGCACATAAGAGGCACTTTTGAACGTCAAAATTTACAAAAAAAATTGAATTGATTCTAGTTGCCCCTTCCAAAAGGTAGTTTCGTATGGAGAAGAATGGGCAAGAAACTCCACCGGTACTCTTTTAAAAATGTTTTACAAAATTAAAAACTTAGGCGGAGTGAGCTTCTAGTGAACTGTCATCCTATCCGATGCTAGGGATTGACACTATTGACAGCCCACTTCACGTAAGAAGTTTTCACGGTGAGATGTTTTACAGAATAGCACTACAGGTGGGATGACAGCTCGCTTCACCTTTTTTTTTTTTTTTTTTTGTAAAAAAAGTTAAGGTAAATTTTTTACAGAATCGATGGGCAGTGGTCGGACTATTCAGAACTTCTGACTACTTGTTACGATTGCCAAAGATAGTCGACACCGGCTTTGCTTGCCATATAACAAAAATAGAATAATAGATTGCCAAAGATATTCATATTATGAGCACTATGGACCGATGTCTAACGTATTCTCAGAGCCACCGAGGTGTGTAGGTGAGTAAAGAATGCTTATCCAGTAATGGACTCGCCGCGGCCAGCACAGCCTTATTAACCTCGAAGATTGAAAGATCCAGTCGGATTTTATTTGTCTTCGAGCGCCCAGAGGCATTAGGAAATTTACTATGTTAACTTGTATATGCTTTAGGCTGACGGAACCATGTGTGTGTACATGAGTAACGTATTTGTATTTTAAATTGTTTGATAGGTACTGTCAGCGACAAAAGTCGATTATAACTTCAGTTTAGGATGGCATGATTTTTCAGCCAAATATTTAATTAAAGAGTCCGCGCATCACTGGTCAGTTTCCCTCACTGGTCAGTTTATTTAATTCGCCATTTTCGTTGTTTAGTCAGTTTCACTGATTGGTCAGTTTTACCGATTAGACAGTTGCTTTAACTCGCCATTTTCCAGTATTTCGTCGATTCGTCAGTTTAGTACACTTAATCGGAACAGAAGTACAATTAAAAGAATATTAACGCTTAGTTATTTTAAATGAACTGCTGAAATACAATCTAGCAAATAATTCTGTGTAAATTTAGATGATGTGTCAAAAGTAACAATGTTAACCGACTGTTATCGCTGACCGTACCTACCTATCAAACAAATTAATAATTTCTCTGGTGTGATATTACAAAGTAAGAAAAAAACTATTGATGAATACTAACAGTCTACGGTCAACAAAAAACAGCGTGATGATTGAATCTTGAATCATAACGTTGACTCAAAAAAATGTGCACTCTTTCATACAATAAGATTTTTTTCACACCATTCATTCCATATCTGCTACAAAACTAAAGTTCAATCCACTCTTTGTTTTTGGTAATTCAAATAAGATAAAAGAACGTTAGTCTATGATAAGGTCCTTCCGGGTTCAATGACCATATTATCAGAGATAGAACACTGATAATATTCAAAAGATAGCTCCACGATTTTTTAAAGTGGCGATAGTTCCTTCACAAGTGACAATACACGCACCTTCGGCGTACACTGGCATTGCTTGGCTATCGTTTCTAAACACAACAGTAATGTCTGTGTCAAAAGTACCAATCTGATGAAAATACAAACAAATGAATCAGAAAATGACCCTTTTTTTGGGTCGGAAATTATCAAATAACTTCTGCGCTCTGGGCGGAGCGGGAGGGTGCGCAGACTTTCTGACTAAAACCACCCGTGTTCCTTCAGATGCCTGTGTGCCAAGGCCCCGATATCCCTTTCGGACAAACTCGTAAACCTGGCAGGCATAGGCCATTTCGGACCCCGTCAATTGGTGCTGACATCTCTTTGAGGCGCGCGTGGAATACAACGCGCCGTCGACCCGGAGCTGGTCCTTATCGGATGGCGGGCTACCCATCGCTCACCGTCCGCAGGCTCGCGCCTACAGTGGCCGGGAATCGGCCTGCGACTCCCGACGCCCAGGGCGTCTCCTGCAGCGACTAAGGGCGCTAGGACGCCGGTTTTTCCTCGCCCTCACGCGTTCCTCCTCCTCCTTCGCGAGTATTACTGTTTCGCAGGAAGTGACGGCCTCCCATGCACTCTCGCTCTGAACCATGGCCTGAACCAGGGCCGGACGCGAGAGATCGGCGCCACCGATCGCCTCCGTGAGGAAACGGCGGTGTTCCGTCCAAGCCGGGCAGACCTCCACCGTATGCTCCACCGTGTCCTATCCACACAGTGGTGACACCCGGGCGTTTCCTCCCGCTTTATCCTGAACAGGAACCTCCCGAAACAACCGTGTCCGGTGAGGACCTGCGTCAGGCGGAAGATGAGGACGCCGTGGCGCCTGTCTAGCCACTCCTCAAAGAGGGGACTTATCGCCACAATCGTGGCGTGCCCACAGAAAATGCCCCTGGATGTGAATTTATAGCGTCACTTACGTAGTTCATTTAAGATTTTTGATGTGTAACATCTTTCCTCTCGCTTTCTGTGGGAGTGATTTCGTGAAAAGGGACGGAAGTGTGAACGCTGTAGGCTTATTAAACTGTAGCTTTGTAAACCATTTTCTATTTTGTTAAGTACTTGTTAACGGGCCTACACTGTCCGCCAATACGGTCTATTAACACTGTAAATGGAAATCATTGTAAAAGCCCATTATTTTTAAAAGAGTAACCATGGAGTTTCTTGCCGGCTCTTCTCCTTATGAAGCAACTAATTGGAACCGTGCACCTAGCTTCTGACGTTTCATAAGTGCCCAGGTTGTGTTTAACAGGAAGTGACAGCTTCAGCATGGAATTCTTAAGTACTATATAATAACACGAAATTAGTATATTCATGGAATTAGTAAGTACCTACTATATAGAATATAAGTAGAGGGGTCTAATTTCGACTAGTGGGCGAGTACTAGTAATGAATAATAATTATTCGAATAATGTTTCAATATTTTAGCTTTTTTATTGTTTAAGGTTATTTTCTGTCGCTGCTCAGTTGTTTATTACCAACGTGAGATGTCAGACGTTACATATCTTATGGGACTACTGTAAAGCTCGCTTGTTTTTTAGGGTTCCGTAGTAAACAAGGAACCCTTATAGTTTCGCCATGTCCGTCTGTCTGTCTGTCTGTCCATCCGTCCGTCTGTCCTTGGCTTAGCTCGGAGACGCTTAGTCGTAGAAAGCTGTAATTTGGCAAGGGTGTACACACGGTTACACATCACGCTATACATTTCCAGTATCAGCTGACCTCTCATTGCACCGAAATCTTATACAATGTGAGATCAGCTTATACTGGAAATGTACAGCTTGATGTGTAGCCGTGTGTACATATTCATTACGCCGAAAATGTCGTATAATAAAACCATGAAAAACATTTTTTTTTAGGGTACCTCCCTTGCACGTAAAACGGGGATGATATTTTTTTTTCTCATCTAATACATGGTGTGGGGTATCGTTGGATAGGCCGTTTAATAATATTGTGGATCTGTGAAAGCCATATTTTAATTCTGAGATCCGTTTGCGTAATGTCAAGCTTTAAAGTGCTATTTTTTGTTAGAGTCAAGTGTCCCCTCCCCCCCTGCCAGCTAAATGGTTGGTTTTGGATATGTGAAAAAAATCATGGCTGTAGTATATAAATAACGAAATTAAAAGGAAAACTATCACAGCTAAGTAGGGTTTACTAGTTAACGAGTAATAGTCCACCAACTTAAATTTGCAGTTGAAGAATTGACCGTAACTTATATCGATGTTGGGAGAGCATGTTTTTCAACCACAATGTTCTCAGTAACAACCCGCAGTCTGGATTTGTGCCTGGTTGATGGCAATAGGCTCGCCCCCTATTACATGGGACTTAAACATAACTGGCGAGACGTGGGTGCACTATAGGTATATCTCTGCCTAACCCTTCGGGGATTACAGGCGAGATGTTATGTGTGTGTGTGTTGTGTTGTTATTTATGATTGTGTTTGACCTATAGATAGGCCCTGGTGGTAATCACACAAAAAGCCAGAAATGCCTGGAGCATGTCATACGAGTATGACACAAATTATCACTATTCTGTGATACAGCATCCGGTCAATATGAGTTACTTATCAATGACTGTGTTGTTGGCCTTAAGACCGCCATATGGTCTGTGGCCTTAACTGGCTTATTTTGGTACAATGAAGGTAAGACTTCATACAGCCAACATGAGAACTGAATATTATTGAATAAACAACTTTAGGTGTTATGTATTAAGTAGATTTCAGAATGATTAGTAATCTACGGTTGTGTTTTTAACCGACTTCAAAAAAGAGCAGGTTCTATGTTCGTCTGTATGTATTTTTATGTATGTTCATCGATTTCTCCGTGATTCCTGGGGCGATGTACGTAATTATTTTGTCATTTGGTAGATGATGCTTGCACGGTGCTCCCATAACTTTATTAACTTTGCTTGGGTAGTGTTTGAGTTAGCTTCAATAATACAATTGTTTGCACTTAGTGTATGTTGCTGATGTTATTTAAATACTTCCCTTCACTGTTGTTTACATAGCAAGTAGTGGTACTCGAATGTGTGCTGTAGGCGCCGCGACTCAAACACGAAAAATAAAAACTTGTTTACAAATAGAACAGCAAAAAACGAAAATACAAAATTAAAGACATCGATTTCTGAAATTAAAGTTATTTTTCACTTTGTACTGTATTTTTTTGGAAGTCTTATTTTTTTTTTGGAAAAGTTTTTGATTTTCGGCATTCACGGATTCGAAGAATCACGCCGAAGACTGAAGAGGCAGCCCTGGGTGTACAGGACGTAGGTACACGTACATGTTGCCAGTTATGTTTACGTTCCAAGTAATCGGGGACGAGCCTATACCTTGCCATAATATACCGGGTATAAACCCAGACACAGGGGACTTAGATACTAAGACACTTTATTTTAACGCATGCACATTATTGTGAGTTTGTGTCTCAAAAAACAAAGCAGATGAAATGATCGTGACATGTCTTGCTCTGTTTCGGTACTTTGCTCTGAAATAATTCTACGATTCTATTTATACTTTCATTTTATCAGGTGACATTTTTTGTGCCTTCCAAGCTGCGCAATGTATGAGGTCTATGCACTGAACAATATTATGATCGCTGCCTCTCCACTGCTATGCACTTGCATTTTCTTAGTCTCGAAACGTGTTTAATCGATATAATTATTAGCTAACGATAACGATAATGCATATAAGCCATTGTGATGATCATAAAAATCGTAGTTTATAAAGAAATTACAGAATAACCTGAACAATAAAAAAAATTGGCAAATTCGCGTAGCCGTACATAATGAAATAAACTCTCTACAATACTTTAGATGGGCCTGAATTTGCATTGACAGCTGATAGCATGTCTGTAAGTAAACATAAAAAAATAACGGTCTGCAGCTGTTGATAAACGGTAATATTCGAGAAAGATCCGAGAGTAAATTGTGATTGTTAAGCACGAACCGTCTAATTGGAGATGTGGTTTGCGGTGGAGTAAGGCAAGCAA
This sequence comes from Tiliacea citrago, assembly GCA_963921375.1. Lineage (NCBI taxonomy): Eukaryota > Metazoa > Arthropoda > Insecta > Lepidoptera > Noctuidae > Tiliacea > Tiliacea citrago. Next base: position 351,712 of record OY992801.1, read on the forward strand.
GCCTTTTTTGACCTCAATAAGATAACTAGTATTCAAAGTGTAGAAACAAATAATAATAGTTATGTCTAAGGAGTTTAAAGTAATTATATGCAATGCAACGAAAAACAGGAGGAGACTGCTAAGTTCCTGGAGCAGCCGGATTATTATATAAAACAGGAAGAGACTGCTAACTTCCTGGAGCAGCCGGATTATTATATAAAACAGGAGGAGACTGCTAAGTTCCTGGAGCAGCCGGATTATTATATAAAACAGGAGGAGACTGCTAAGTTCCTGGAGCAGCCGGATTATTATATAAAACAGGAGGAGACTGCTAAGTTCCTGGAGTAGCCGGTTTATTATATAAAAATGTCACCGTGAAGTGAGCTTGAAGTGAATTGTTATCCTTCACTTCACTTACGTCGTCCGGTGAGATTATTACAGAACAGATCGGCGCACAATTTTTTCTCTTCCGTTCGTCACGTTATCAGTCACTCTCTTTTCATTCACTCATCCCTCACACAATCCATCCAACTTTGAAAAAAGGGGGGATGAAAAAAGGGGCATAGTAAGCGACGGCGTGGAGTTATTGGGTTAGTACTTTAGAATGGTGGCAGAGAGCGAAGGAAGGAAAGAGCGGTGGTAAGATGGGTCAGTGACATAATTAAGCTTGTCGCCTATCAGAGCATAGGCCTGCCGGTACCGGTCTATTCTATAGAATCTCACCGTGAAAACTTACGTGAAGTGTCACCTAAGTCACCTAAGTTACGGTCATTTTATTACAGAATAGATCGACTGTTCTAGACCTCGACTCTACAACTCACACTTCGGAAATACTACTACTACTTATTAAAAATGTTTTTTTTGTACTTCAGGTCCCAAAGATGGAACTTCTTGTGAAGAGTGGCAATCGTGACTTGTAGGTAACATCTCGAACCTTAGACAGAACTGGCAAAAAATGGACGAGAATTGCATAAATGGGAAGAGGCTTAATTATGTCCTGTCTCGGCTAGAAATAGACTGTAGAAATTTACCTGAGGACGTGCCTATTATCGGGCATTAAGTATGAGCCTTCTTCACTTGTTTTTTTTCGAGCGAGACGAATATACGTATGACATCACTGTCGGTGTCAAATACACGACATTGAACTCGGGTCACTGACCCCGCTCGTTAAGGTGCTTCTCAGAGACTATAATCCTTAATCTGTTGAGTTCAATATTAATATTTCAAGTCTCAGAAATCTTTTTAATTTGGTGCTGTGTTATTTATAACAGTTATTTAGTAATACAACAATAACATCACGCCTTGTTTCCCCGAAGGGTTAGGCAGAGGTGTACCTGTAGTGCACCCACATTTCGCCAGTTATGTTTAAGTCCCATGTATTTAGTAATATTATGTTTTAAATAGAACCCCTTACTCTCGCTGATTTAAATGATATAATAAATTATCAACCTCTACAGGGATAAACCCTCCGCAGGGTAACGGTACAAAAGGGAGGACGCTTATACTCAGTTGATGATGAAGATGAGGGCAAGCACAATACTGTTCATACAAAGCAGGAGCGACATGATGTTCCAAGTGTATCCCCCATGTGTGTGTCGCTCTCTCTTCTACATGCGGGTTCTGTTAGAGCACGCTAATAGTTAGTAAATCCCCAAATAATCACTTTACGATTCGCAGTACTTAGCGTCATTTATCGTAATTCGGCTCATACTGCGTGTGTTTTATACGTAAATATACGTAAAAACTGCGAACGTGAGCGGCTCAAATATAGGCCACCTCTTATATCGACCAGGAGCGCGGACTGTCACTTTACTTTCACTTTCCTGCAGCCCTGGTGCCCCAAGGCATGGAACGCAGCGTTTTTAAAGCAGGAACTGAGTTTTGCACGAAAAAAGGTAAACTGCTATGGATGTAGACATGGACTGAGGGAAAGAACGGAGACAATTTTAACAAAGGTGTGGCTGGTGTCAGATAAAGCAAACGTTTTATAAGCGGAATATAATGTTACGATGGCTGGAGAAGGAGGCCGTCTTCAAGCATACGTTCGCACCCTCAGAAGTGTTAAGACTTTTTCAAGTTCATCCGTACTTTTTAAGTAAAGATATTATACTATTGACACATACAGTGAGGGAAATCTTAAAGTCGTGAGAAATCTAATATTCAAGTAACTAAGCCTGACAATTAATAGCTCGTTTCTGCTATGAGTAGAGGTATATGCTGCAGAAGAACAGTTACGGCTTCAAGAGTACGTAACTTGGAGTATAAACAAATATTGCAGTCGCCGGAGCAATGTTGAAACATTCCTCCGGTTTAATTGTCGCATTGATTACATTCGAAATAACATCTACTAGCTATATTTTAATAGAATTACGACTATTACATGCCTTGTTGGTTCCGGCATTAAATCATTTAACTCCAAACACATTCAAGATGACTTAAGTTAATGCTTTTCGAACGTCTTACAGACAGACATCGGCCTCAATATTGCCCAATCATCAGTTTATCTTTATTTGTTCACTTTGGTCCGTAATAATGAGACTTTGCTCATTTAAGTGCTCTCCTCAATAATCTCCTAAAGAACTGTCAAAGAGTAACTGACCTATGAAGTTTTGACAACATAACAAAATCTTAAAACACATAAGAGGCGTGTATTTGCATTCGTACGTGTGGATTTAATTAGGTTAGCGTACACGAACACCATACGAACCCGCCCTCAGTAGCCATGGATTCGCCGATGGAAGTGCACTGTTGGATAGGTGTCGGAGAACTGCTGACCCCGTGCCTGACGCTCGTCCCTCGAGTTCGGTACGAACAACGTTGCATCAAATTTCTCCGAACACCCCCACACAAAAAAAAAGAAATTGGGACGCCACGAACATTTTTGACGAACATAGTGTTTGATGTTCGTTAGTGGTACGCACATACGAACAAACTGTTCGATTTTCGTGTTCACCATGTTCTTGTTCATTCGTGCGTACACGCCTTAAAAGGAGCTTTTAAATGAAACGTTGTTAACTTCAGAGACATTTATAAATGAATTGCCCTTTTTGGCATTTTTTTTCTAATACGATTGACTGTAGCGATCATTTATATCCCGAAGTGGATAATTTTGACTCTTTGTGTAGAACAGGCTATGATGATGACAAATCAAGATTTAGCGATCGCGGCATGAACATGTGTGTGGGCGGCACAGCAAAAGACGGATAGCACGGTCTATCTTTGCTATTGGCAAAATGTGCATGTTGTTGTTGCTATTCAAAGAAAAGGAATACTTCACATAACCACGGGTTATGGAACAAAGGCGTAATTCACCGGTATGGTCTATAGTGCAGGTATCAATCAATAGACTGCAAGTGACGGTCGAAGCACCGAGTTTATGCGAACAGTTGTGTAACGCCCTTACTATTGCTACTCGAGAGACGACTGAAGACTAACCTCATCCGCATCAGTAACGTCTAATTTGGGTTTAACCAGATTCTGGAGCGAATGCTACCTGAACTCCTCAATTCAATGGAGCAATACTGATCGCTCCTGACGATGATCGCATTGTGGTTGATCACGATGACGCACATAGTTCTGTGTCATTTGTGCGGTAGGCCCCAACATTTGAGTAAAAGATGCAGTATAATTAAATATCGTGAGTTGACAACTATTCGATAAAAGATTTTAAAATGCACTTGGTCACGTGTCCACACAATCACGACATGACGCACGTCAATCGTGTATTGAAGAAGAAAGCTGTTAATATTACTAACAATTTTATGTTATACTACGTACGTAAACAAAAATCGAAGGAGATACGGGTATCTTTGGCTGCTTCATACAAAACATAATTTACAATCAGTCTTACTAAAAGACAGAGATTATATCCTATCTATCTGCCTGCCTTTTCCCAACTATTTTGGGGTCGGCTTCCAGTCTAACCAGAGGCAGCTGAATACCAGTACCTAAAAGGCAGAGATTAATAAACATAAATGTAGCACATGTTGAAACAAATTCGCGTAGTTGTGGTGTTACCGTTCATGTTGCGTGGCATGTATTTACTTTTCATAGATATGTACCAACCATTATTAACATGAACATGCGTTGGCTTATGTTACGTTTCACTAATCTGTGCCGGGCATTAGGTTCCCGTCACTATCTTTCACGTGTAGTTTGACTGTTGAGCGACAGAGACAGAAATAATGCTATCACAAAGTACGTGCTAAGTGACGTTTATTGATCTCGGTGAAGGCTTGAAGGTTCAAAATGGCTCAACGTGCAGAGTAGGTAGTCATGTAAATGTGAGTAAATATTTAACAAGACAGTGAGAGACAAATAGTAGTGTCTCGTCTTGAACCTCCGACCTTTAACATCGATAGGTCAGCGCAAGAGTATTGTGCGATGACGACTCGCATTCTGTTCCGCATTGCACGCCGACGCGACGCTTGGACGAGGGCCCAATTAACACTTGAGTCTGGCCAATTTAAATTCTTTTCGTGATTCCTTGGTCTTTTCACGAAAGATAAGTTGAAGAGGTAATAATTTGTAGGTATTTACAGGAAGTTGTCAATTTTCGGAGTAGAGTAAGTCTAAAATCGACAAATACTTATCCAGAACAGGTAGGTAAATGTTAAGTGATACTTAAAGGATACTAATTCAATTAAATAAGGAAGTATAACAAGAAAATATATCAACAATCCAAAAGTACAATTAGGATTCTTTTTTTTATCTACTTTTAAATAAGGTATTGTGATAATTTTCAACAGTTAAGAGTTCTTACTGATCTTCAGAAATACAACTGATTACATAAAAGGATTCTATTCCGGTAGTAATTAGAAATAAGGCACCGTTTGAAATCAGGTAGGTCATCTAGATGTAGTTAGAATATGAAATTATATAATGCTGTAAGATCTTACCAAAGCGGGTGAGTCCAGAGGCCTGGACCTGGACTTCCTCAAGTCACTCTCTCCATCAGAAGGTCTCGACTGCCTGTCACTCTCCCTGTCCGAAGAGTGGTACCGTCTCTTTTCCTCTTTGCGCTCCTTATATCTTCTGTCTTCTTTCAGTGTCTTGTCGTATCTGGGAAAGACGAATGATTTTCAAGATCCTAACTTATCAAATCAAAATTAGTTAAGAACAAACGTGTTTTCTTTTTTGCCATAAATTAATAAACATTTAAAATATTTGGGTGACAAAATAACAGAAACGCTATAAGTCGTGTAAACTAGGCCGAAATAGGCTACTAGGGCGACAGGACAGGCAGGTGGGTCCTTCCGTGTTGCAAAGTACAGGGCTTGGCACCAACTTGTTGAAGCAAAAATCTAACTTGAGAGGATTATTTTGAAGATGTCTGTTCAACAACAAAGTACGTCTCGCTGCACTCCATGTGGCAATATCGGGCTTCTCGCGCGACACGTTGTCAACAATGTCGAGCGTCGCACGTTGCACGCAACATTGTCTCATTAATACCTGACTATAGAATTTCTGCTAACCTTCCATCATACTCCTCCCGGTATTTCCTCTCAGGTTCAAACTTCCTCTCCGGCTCATACTTCCTCTCAGCTTCATACTGCCCCTCAGGGTCGTACTTCCTCTCAGCTTCATACTTCCTCTCAAGGTCGTACTTCCGCTCAGGGTCGCTATCGCGAGGGTCCGAGCTCCTGTACCTGTCCAGGTCTTCTCTGGAACTCCTGTATCTCCTCTCATCGCCCTTGCACTCGTAGTCGATCTTCTTCACTACGATGTCACTGGGTTCTGGGTCGGTGTACCTGGATTAAAAAATAAATAAATGAGATTTTTTGGGTGAATTGGGTGCCGGCCTCTGTCTTTGAACAACTATCAACTATTTAAGTGACAAACCGGCCAAGTGCGTGTCGGATCACGCACAGTGAAGGGTTCCGTAGTTGGGATGAATTTATCCCAAAAACAAACTTAACATTGTAATTGAAAAACATGTTCTCCCATACATCGATATACGTCACGGTCAATTCTCCAACTGCAAATGTAAGTTAGTCGACTATTAGTTAACTTAACTTGTGAAGCTTACTCAGCTGTGATAGTTCCTTTTAATTTCTTTATATGTAAGTACTACCGCCATGAGTTTTTTCACATATTATCCAAAAACAACTATTTAGCTGGCGAAGGGGGGGGGGGGGGGGACACTTAACACTAACAAAAATTTTCACTTTAAAGCTTAATATTACGCAAATATGGACCCCTGAATCGAAAAATGATCTTCACAGACCATGAGATTTTTGAACGACCTATCAAATACCCCACATCATGGGATAGACGAGAAAAAAAAATATTCCCACTTTACGTGTAAACTACCAAAAAAAATTTTACCTCTTTGTCGGCGTGATTAATATGTATACTCATGCCAAATTACAGCTTTCTAGTACTCTCTGAGCTAAGCCGGGGACAGACAGACAGATGGACATGGAGAAACTATAAGGGTTCCTTGTTGAGTACGGAAACCTAAAAAATTTAGAGCTCTCGAAACGTCCTTTCATGTTACTTTTAATCAATATTGTCTAGTAGTCCGTTTACATTAATGTCATCTGTAGCTTACAGCAAAATAGTGTTGCACAATAATGTTTTAGTCATTATTATAGTTCGATTCAACTTAATAACGGCTCGGAAGTTAGCCGCTCGCTACGCAGTACCCCACCCCTCACCCCGCGGACACATGAATTCGTCACTGCGCAGCGACGCCCCTCATGTTCCGAGCCGCCATTAAGTTTGAATCGGCTGTACCTACCATTGATACGTGAAAATTATGTACAGACGGCTACACATCAAGCTATACATATCCAGTTTAGGCTGATCTCGCATTGTATAGGATTTTCGTACAATGAGAGGCCAGCTTATACTGGAAATGTATAGCTTGATGTGTAGCCGTGTGTACCTATAAGAATTTATTATAGTTATTACGGGAAATCTAAAATGTATTCCTCTATACATCGTGATGATAATTTTCATGCAATAGTCTTCCTGCCATAAAGTGATGCATTTCCTGCGACTCACTTAGAATAACTAAGTTACATAAACTTGTATACAAATACAAACAGCTACTGAGTCTTTAGTTCATTCTCTGTCCCACCTAAGCAAACAATGCGACGACGCTGTGCCATGCGACGCGAAAGACCAACGTACAATACCGTTACTACAATACCTCACTAACATGGAAGCAAAATAATCTACAAAAATATGGGATGTACGACATCACTAATTGGTTAACCTGTTTTCTACGGAACTGCACGGGAAGGGATGCCCAATTGAGAATGCAATTACAAGGTACCATTGTGTTTCGTGTAATTTATACTTTCTTTGTAATGAAGACACTATGGAGCGGGCCTAATGCCAGGATAAATTTTGATTAGTTTGTTAATTTTGTGTCAGTTTTATGTTTCCTCTTAAAAAACATAGTTAAAGTAAAAGGAATTGCTAGTATTTGATAGCATAACATCACATGCCACCCAATCAGAATCACAATGAATATATTTGTAAGAATGTAGTTTTACGTAATAAGATGTTAATAATATTTGAAGTTCTGTATATTTTACCATAACATGGTGTACAAATATTCAAATGTCATTCTTATATAAGTACAATTTAATGGCGATGCCGACGGCTCAATGAAGTATATTTTGTGACTATTCTTTGAATTTTGTCACTTCACGTCCCGTTTTATCATTTTGTGTCGCATCGCATCGCATCGCAAAAGTCGCTCATCTAGGACGCGGTAAGGAGCGGGCATGCGTCACGTGGGATTTTCATGTCACTCACAGTTTTATCAGATGAAAGTTGTGCCCTGATTCCATGTTGTGGTTTTGTTTAGTTAAGTTTATCTAATAATGTCTTGTAACAGACTACGTTTAGTATTATTCCAGGGAAAACTGTAAAGGAATATTGACTCAAAGAATATATACTAATAAACCCATGGATGTCATTAGTGAGAAAAGGATTTTGTTTACACCCTAAACGTTAAAATGTTGTTAATAATTACAAAAATGAACCTGGAATATTTTATTTCGTCAATTGTTAGTGTGAGCATTGGGAGTTCCCTACTTATTAACCTGGCTGGGATTGATGGAGTACCTGGGACCACCTTCTCATCACAAAACTAGGCTGCAGCGTTACCTCTACACTTTTTACACATAATTTGTCTTTGGCATGTTTTTAAAAACAAAACCGGCCAAGTGCGTGTTGGTCTACGCACAATGGAGGGTTGGATGACCTTATCTCAAGACCAAACTTAACATTCTAGTTGAAAAACATGTTCCCCGTTCATTCCAACGGCAAATATAAGCTTGTACGCACAATATTGCATATTATTTTAAGACCTAGGTAGACTTATACGTGTTCCTGTAATCTACATATAAGTAAAGAACTATTTTCTTTTTTTTTTATTTTAGGCTCAGTAGTTTCGGAGATAAGGGGGAATGGTCAACTTTCATCTATTTTCTTAAATAACTATTTATTTTAAAATGATTAAAAAACATATGTTCGAGGCTCTCACAACAAGCCATATCATTTGATATGTCGGAACAGTTTGCAAAACATTCTTTTTTTTTGCTCCCAAACTGTGAGCCTCAAACTGTGCGCCGCAAATTCAAAATTCATTCACGTTACACGTTCTTGTCTGGGTCACAGAAATTAATGTGTGTACCAAATTTCCACTTAATCGATCCAGTACATTCGGAGCACATCGCCTGTGACAGATGGACAAACATACAGACACACGAGTGATCCTATAAGGGTTCCTTTTTGTCTTTTTGAGGTACGGAACCCTAAAAATTGACGAAACTTAAAGCGTAGAGGGTAACAAAAACGATAAACTAAGGCGTGGAGTCTGTGACACAAGTCTGCAAGATGTACATAATTTATAATATATAACTTTTGCGCATACGCCTGATCCTTATTAATTTTAATCATTTAATGATGACCGTCAGATTCAATTAACAGAAAACAATTATGATTCACCTTCTATACTCGGAGTCGTCTCGGGCAAGATGTTCAGGGCTCTTGAGCACCCGTGTGCGTGTCTTTGGCTGGACTACTTCCTTCTCTTTCTTGCTCTTCTTAGAAGAGTCGCGAGAGAACAGCTGTTTCATCTGATTGAAAGAAAATAAAAGGAAACGGATAATTATTAACATATTATTTCAGTCATTTATAAAAGAAATCGAATTATGAAAAAAAAAAGTACCTTTTCAAGTCCAGTTAACTTCTTCGCCTTCGGCGGTTTAGCACTGACTTTATCATCAAGTCTGCTAGGACTTTTATCGTATCTGTCAATTTTTGGCTCAAAATTTGATCCTTCATCGGCACTCCTATCTCGCTCCGCGTACTCCTTTCTATAACCGTCGTCCCTATAGTCCTTAAACCTTGCCAAATATTCTCCATTGGCATATATCTGCTCAGTAGGATAGTTATCCTCTGTATGTTGCCTTTCACTAGCCAAGAACAAAGAAGTATCTCTGACGTCATCGTCACTCTGATGTCTCCTGTGTCTCGTTCTGTGTATCTCTCCACTCGAGTCTTTTCGGAAATCGTTCTCAATTCCCGAATCAACTAATCGATTATCGATTTCATACCGACGTGGGGATCTATCATCTCGATAGTATTCTCGACTGTCACCTGAATCGTGCCGCCTTATACCAAACTCTTCTTTAGACCTGTCCTTGTTCTTCACTCGTCGTAGTGAGTGATAAGAATCGGCATATTTTGGGAGATTAGCATAATCTTCTTCCCGTTCTTGGGCAATTTCAGGATTGGAGGAGTAATGTCCTTTTCTTTTACCAAAATATTCATCTTTTCCCTTGTATTTTTGTCCAGTTGTTTGAAGTAGGTCATGACTAGAAGTGAGTTGCTTTTTCGCTTTGTACTTTTTCTCTTTGTATTCGTCTGGGCTGAGGAGTGGTTTGCCTGTTACAGAGTCTAAGCTTGGTGGCTCGTACTCGGGCTCGGGAGGATACTCTTTCTTATTGCCCTTGAATCTAGGCTCCAATCTGTCAATGAACTCGCGCCTATCAACTTCTCCTTTAGGAACTTTCTGGAATGTCCTACTCTCAGTATCGTATTTGACTTTATGGTTGTCTGAGTCGTATTTACTGTAGTCTTCAGTAACACTGCTTTCAGCAAAACCATCTCTTTCTAATGTGTTTCTGTAGTAACGAACTGTTTCGTTCACATATCGTTCTGTAGCTAGCATCCGCTTTTCTGCTTCATATATAGGATCTTCAGGTAAATACCTAGTAATAGGCTCTTCAACATTTCTCTCACGATCAAGTCTACGGGCATTTAATCGCGATTCTAAAAGTTGACGTCTGTGACTTAGCTCATTGAAATCTAAATCTACCTTCGTTGTTTCTGGTTCAAAACTTTTTTTCTTTGTATCCATACCATCGCCTCTTCCTCTATATTGATTACTTAAATCAGGTGACTTATCTTTTGGAGAGTATTCATTTGCATACGTAGGTTCAAACTCTTCGAAACTAGTCAATTTATATTCTCTGAACCTCGGTCTGATGGGTGAATCTGTGACATTATAAGTTGGCTCAATGGTGTTGAATTTGTCATTTTCTTTGTTTTTATAATCATAGTCATACATACGAGTTTTGGTGAACTTGTGTCTGTCTTCGTAACCTAATCCTTCGTCTTCATCCGAGAAGTTTCCATATTTTTCTCTGGATGGTGAGTAGGTTTTGTGGACAGTCTGTTTATTAAGTCTGTTGACATGAGAGTCGTGATCTCTAACCACATGAGCGTACACTACTCCCCTATCCATCTTGTTTATAGGAGAAGGTACTCTATCAGGACTAGTATTCCTCACGAATAAATTAGGATCGGGGCTAACACTTGGTTTGAGGTAAGAAAATGGCTGATTTGAATTTGTACCATTTGGTGGAGAGATCAAATGAGATTTCGGTGGCGGTGCAGATTGGTCTTCCCTTAGGATCCTAACTAAATGATCGACAGTGTGCCCTCGAGTCAAAGGCGGCTTATCGGGAGGCTGCTGACTGCTATGTATCATTTCTTTATCACCATAAACGTTCTCTTCGATTTTTCTTATGCTATCTTTTATTCTATCTTTTACTTCCACTGGATGTATGTCTTTATTCTGTGTTAAATCGATTTTATCCACAAGTAATGTTTTATTTACTTCTGTTTTTCGTTTAGGTGTCCCAGTTATTTGTGGCGATTTCTCTTTTTCTTTTTCTTGTGATCTGCTCTTCTTAGCTCGAGTGGGTGCCTTTGGCTCTGATTTGTCAGGAGTTTTATACCTAGGAGGCTTTTCAACAGGATTAACTTTTTTATTTTCAGTTTTTGTATCCTCAGATTTACTTTCTTTTAGTGCAGACTTTTGTTTCTGATAAACGTCTAGGGGTGACGTTTTCTTGAAGTAGTCTTCTCTCGGTGAACTTTCTATGATGGGCGATAACTGAGTCTTCTTATTTCTCAGTGACTTTAAGAACTCCTCAGTTTCGCTTCCAGATCTTTTGCGAATTGGTTTGTTTTGCGTATTGTTCAGGCTTGTGTTAGACTTCAAATCAGATACGTCACTTTTACTTCTCTTGACAGTGGTAACTGGTTTTGTGGCAACAACGACTGGTGCAGCAGGACCCTTGGTAGTTTGCGCTCTTCTGAACAAAGTAGACAGTGATGTTCTTTCTTTTCTCTTTTTGCCGCTTACATCACTAGTAGATCGTCCGAGAGGATTTTTCTCTGGTGTGCCTTCGTCACTGTTCCTTCTTCCTATTCTGGTGTCCTTTTTTCTTCTGTGTGGTAGGGAGAAGAACTTCTCTGGTGGATGGTCAGAGGTGCATGTGATGCCCTCGGCTTGGGCCCGTACTTTGTTAGCTTCTTCAATTAATTCTTTTTCTGATAGATGTGTGAAAGGTTCCTTTCTGATTAACTTAGGTTGGTCGGATGAGGTGGTCCGCGTCACACGCGGCTTATCTGCAAAAGTAATATATTTGATTAGTCACATGTCTGTCTGTATTGAAAACTTAAAGACATTTTTAGCAAGTTAGCCTTTATATAGAGACATAGAATTATCCTTTCAGGATATAATAATAATATATAATAATCTTTATTGGAACAAAAACACATTTTAATAATTGATTGCATGCGTAAATAGCTACATTAGTTACAAAACTGTCGCAGCTATTAACGCCCACCTCCAAGAGGGAGACAACAGCGTTCCAGATTCAAGAGATGAAAATACATAGGGGTTAAAAAAGAACAATATCAAATATTAAAAAAAAAAGTAAAATATTAAAAAGTAAAAAATTATAAAGTAAAAAATTAAAATAGGTAAGTGCTTAAAGTTATGCATGTCGGAGTGTTGTATGTGAGTGTAGTGCGTGTCTGTGGGGTGTAAGTGTAGAGTGTGCTTGTGGAACCTCCCCACGAGCACACTCTACGCGACGTGTATTTGGTGTGCAAGTCTACAGAAGAAAGATCTTTAGGGTTCGACTAAATGCTCCAATTCTTCGTATGTGAGACTATGAAGCCATTGATCAATAATTATTTTGTAATCCCGGAGAGTACATGGATATAGGGAACTAGGGATTATAAAACTTGTAAGAATAGTAAGTGTTGAATAACCTGTTAATAGTGACACTTTATGAGATAAGATGAGTACAATATCACCGATGATTCAAAATGGCGAAATCATAAATTATTAATGAAAATACGCTGATCATTTTGACAGAATTAGTAATTCCATGAGTTATTATGAAAAGCTGCTTGTGTTACAAGTACTCGTACCAGGCATATATTAGAAAACAATAAGTTTGTATTATAAATATTATGATGCAGAATGTTCACGTAGAAAATAAACTGTAACCCAACATATACAAAGCTCACTTTCCAAAGGCAAAAAAAAACAATCTTGCGAAACTTTAACAAACCAGATATATTATTAATTAAGCCGTCAGAGTTATTTTTGTATAAAATAACAAAAACATAATAGAAATACCTCTAGGTACTAGTTTCATAATACAAGATGGCCATTAATGTTTATGTAAATCTGACATAGTTTTTGTGGAGGTTTTCAAGAACCATTCATCTTGCTCATTCAATTGAGTATAGTAAAAAAAAGAAGAAATACATCAGAAGATTATAATATTATGTCTCTGAAAGATTTCATCAAAATGTTAAACAAAATGTGAAACCTCTAGGTACTTGAGTTATTTTAGGCGAAGATTTTGAAAATAGGGTAATAAAATGTCCAGATTTGCTATACTGCAAGTCGGGACCTGTTTGGCGTAGCACATTCTAATTTGAAGGCTGAAATATCCATTTTTAGGGTTCCGTACCTCAAAAGGAACAAACGGAACCCATATATGATCACTCGTGTGTCTGTCTGTCCATCTGTCACAGCCAATTTGCTCTGAATCTATAGGACCAATTAAGTTGAAACTTGGTACACATAAGAATTTCTGTGACCCAAATTCGGACATGTAACGTACATAGATGAATTTTAAATATGGGAGTCATTTTTTGGGGAAAACAAACAAAAATAAAAAAGTTTTGCAAACGGTATCGCGTGACATATCGAATGAAAGGGCTTGTTGCATTTCAGCTATATTTTTTTAATAATTTTAAAATAATGTTTTTTAAAGTTATCTAAGAAAATGAATTAAAATGAAAAGAAAGGGAAATTGCCCCCTTATTTCCAAAACAACAGCCTAAATTTTTGAAAAAAATACTGTAAATAGTTCTTTAGATTTAGATTACAGGAAACCTTTATGAAGTTTATGGTCTTAAAATAACATGGTAAATCGCTCAATATTGTGCGTACAAACTCACATTTGGAGTTGGAATGTATGGAACATGTCTTTCAACTAACATTCCAACAACACACAGTTGTTGGACGGCACGGTTGGCGCAGTGGTTAAGTGATTGACTGCTGCGCTGCGTGTCGCGGGTTGGATTCCCGCACGGAACAAATATTTGTATGACCTATAAGTAGTTGTTCCGGGTCTGGGTGTTTGTGTATGTGAGTTTAAATGTTTGTAAAGGCACCCACGATACAGGAGAAATTCCTAGTGTGGGGCAACGTTTAAAAAAAAAAAAAAAAAAGTTGTTCTTGGGATAAATTCATCCCAACCACAGAACACACATTGTGCGTGGTCCGACACGCACTTGGCCGGTTTTTGGTAAACAATTTTCTCCCGGACAGACTGTGCAAGTGAGTGCAAAAAGAAAAGCTATGAATCTTCATATACCCTAAGCTACTGAACCGATTTATAAACATATAGTGTCAACTAATTTTTTTTACTATTTTCATATAGTTTTATTACCGGGATCCTGCCGTTTTGCCGAAAAGATTTTGCCAAATTTTCATTACCCAAACAAATTTTAGCAACCTTTTTTTATACCATTGCAATATTTCGAATGATTTTAGTACGCATATTTTCATTTGGTCAAATTTTTACTTGGCAAAATATTACCAAGTATAATGTCATTATAACATTTGGTCTTTAATCCAATGATTTATTACAGCAAACAATCTTCAGACAATAAACGTTTTTGAGCGAGCGAAGCGAGCGGTGACGCGGTAGCGGCCGGCGAGTGCCAGACACGACTTGCATTAATAGAAAAAAAGATATTGTTTTTAGTAGGTTAACCGGAACATAACTATTTAGATTAGGTTAAAACTGTGACCTCCTACGCACGAGCCGAGCGAGCGAAGCGAGCGGTGCCGCGGCAGCGGCCGGCGAGTGCCAGAAACGACTTGCATTAATATAAAAAAGAGATTGTTTTTAGTAGGTTACCCGGATCTGAACTATTTAGATTAGGTTAATTACTTATTTATATTATTATTTGATTTTGCGTAAAAACTGTTATTCCAACTGAAATATTTGACTAAATAAAAAATGTTAAAAGTACTAGTTGGTAAACAAGTTATAGTTTAAACGTTCATTTGTCAAACATTAGGTTTGCGTTACAATTTTTTGTGAATAGATTTTTTGCTAAGTAATAATTTGGCAAATGAAATTATGCGAGAAATTTTTTGGGAAGTGAAAATTTGTCAAATTCCTTTCGGTCAAACAAGGGAGACCCTTTAGTACCGTATCAAGACTTTGGTGTTTTAAGTTATATCGAAAAGAGTCGTACTACTGTATCACTGCTCGTACATAAATTACATTAATTTATAATGCAATAAGAATACAAAATGGTGGCTTCGTAATGTAACGGGTAGTATCGCGAGCAAAGAACAGATTTTCGACTCCTACGCATGTTAGTAACCCCGCGTCCGGAGTCTGCAGCAAAAACTAACAATAGCTAATGATTTAGAGATGATGCACGATGCTTTATGATTTAAGGATTGATACGGACACTTATAGATTTGCCTTCTTCGATACACATCGCGGTTTTGATAGGAAATTTATCTAATAATCAGTAAAATAACATTTCAACCATTGAAAGTCAAGGTGTCGTTGAAGATAACTTCACTCGACGCACTCACATAAACTATATCATTATGACTTATGTCCTATTACTTATTGACGAATCAACAACGCATAGGGGATGACGCACAACGGGGTTATGCTAACTATGGGGTATGTTTATAAACTTTGTTTCATGAGTAGCGACTGTCTCATTTATATATTAGTCTATGGCGACTGTTTAACCATACATTTTTGAAACGTCTCTTAATTTTAAGCAAAGTTTATAAATAAAGGGCATTGTTACCAGCTTTATAGCTCTAACACTGTCAAATTGTGGAATGACCCTTTTCATCCGATTGTTGTATGGATGAAAACTTTGCTTTTAGAGACAAGACAGACTACCGTTTCTACCGTTCTTATTTGTATAGAAGTATGTTTAAACATTCTCAAGATATAGTGGGCGTCAGAATGGAGGGTGAAGGCTGCAGAAAAATCCCTTAAAATTGGATCGCATTGTTTCGTAACAGGCAAGAGGGGCCCATGTCTTTCCTTGAACTTGACTAAAAAGTAACAACCCTTTTAAACCATACCAGTATCATAAAAGGACCAAATGGATTCCAAAAGTTGTTTGCGCCAAAAGTCAGCGCTAAAAATAAGCATGAACGCAAAAGCATGACATCACTGACTTTAATGCGCTTGCGACTATTCTGAATATTATACGCAGAAATGATCGACAATTAATTTTGATGACAGATTTTTCAAATGATCTCGGTGTCTGCCCAGAAAAATATCATGATTGCCAATGTGTCTTTGCAACTTAAAAATATGGCAATAAAATCAATTAAATTGCTTATTGCACGTTGCATCAGGCGATGGAAGGTCTGGCATTAGCAATGGTAACATATTCATCATCTTCTTTATCACACTTATTTTTACGGTCGGCAAAAGCATATCTTCTTCCATACCAAGCATTCTACGAGCAGTCACCGCCTTTCTATCCTTTAAACAGTCCATCCATCGTTTCTCCTTTTCATCCTAAAAACATTCTCGACAACAATATGTCTATTATTCCTCCTCGTCACACAAGGCCATACCATACCATGACAATTACCGATAAGTTTGAAATCATCTTGACCAATTTAGTTCCCAAGCGTCTATGATTTTTTTCTACCTCAAATTCGCTGGTGCAGTCTAAGCAGCCATACGATACTTTTACTTCAAAGATGTTAATCGTATTGTAAATAATCCTTCATAAATTAAAGACTTATAACGGTGTTCCACTAAGAATTGGGTGTCAAGTTTAACATGTCTTTATTGTGTATTACCTTTGTATCATCACACTAGCTTTGTTTATCTATGTAGGCTTCCAGTCCAGCCAGGATGCTGGTGCTAGAAACCTACTTAAATTCAATGACTAGATTTTGTTACAAGAAGCAACTGACTTCTGTAGGTCTGTCTGCAATCAATTGGATAGCTCTGCTCAGGAAATATAAATAATAATATCAGTAAACTTTCTTTAGTAAGTTGGTAAAATGTATCCGGCTGTATTCCTATCTGGATATCTTGGAAAAGTAACAACAAAACAACCCTCCGTTAAGTTTGTTTTGATGTTCCTTTTCCAAGATAGTCAAGTTCTTTATATTATCGGATTATTTTCAAAACAATGTAGGGTTTTAAAGCACAGCCTGAAAGACAGCCATTTATACTGTGACAAGACTTGAGTGACGCATTTTATCACAGTTTGAGCGATAAAACTGTTTTGTCATAAAATGCTAGTACAAATTGCCATGACATAATTTATCATATCTTGTCACAAACGTCTTGGGCACACGCCCGTGTTCGGCCCGCTGCTGTGGAAACAGCGATGCAGATTACCTAACTTGACAGCTTGCATGCTTGCTTTTTTTTAAAACAAATGATGATTTTAAGCGCCACTGCGGACAACCAACGCTTCAACTGTATATTGACATATATAACTAGTATGTATTAAAATAAGAAACACGCTGATGATGAAACAAATGATGATCCGTTGTCTACACAAGACGTCGGTGTCGATAACTGTTTATACCAGTCAGACAAGGATATTATTATTGTGAACATACGGATTTTATTCTATTTTGTGACAATTACTCGTTAACTTCTAAAACCTACTTAGCTTCTTTTTAATTTCGTTATATGTACCTACTACTACCATGAATTTTTTCACATATCCAAAAGCAACCATTTTGCTGGCAGGCGGGGGGGGGGGGCTTGACTCTACCAAAAAAAAACTACTTTAAAGCTTAATATTACGCAAACGTTACCTGACGCAAAAAATTATCTTGACACACCCTCAATATTTTTGAATGACCTATCCAACGACACCTACGCCGCAAAATGGGACCGACGAGAAAAAAAATCATTACCACTTTACGTGTAAAGGAGGCAGACACCCTAAAAAAAATTGTTTACAAAATTTTATTGTACGTCTTTGACGGACTGATTAATATGTATACCCATGCCAAATTAAAGCTTTCTAGTACTAAAAGTCTCTGAACTAAGCCGGGGATAGTAGGACAGACAGACAGACGGACATGGACATAGCGAAACTATAAGGGTTCCTTGTTGACTACGGAACCCTAAAAACATGGTAAACATGATAAATTTAATTGTTGCAAAAAAGTGTGTGCTCGCTAGGTCTACTGCTCGCAGAACTACTACTGATAATCCTTGAATGATAAATGATTTATTTTCGTAAGTAGGTTTGTACAAACACTTTTACACGTCAATCATATTTTTTTTTAAACTACATAGATGAGGTCGGTTTTCGTATCTGACTACTCTGAGAAGAAAGGCCGACACAAACTCAGAAGTCACAGTCTCTTTTAAAGTCCATCTTGGTCAGATCATGTGAAGACCATGTAGATTGGTGCCTGAGATGATCTTTTGATTAATTTGATTCTTAACCTCGTAAGAAGACACCTGACGCGTGGTAAGTTTGAACATCATTGACTGACGGCGTGTTCACTGCCACGTGGACACCGCGACGTTCCAATCAAATCAAAGTCATTTATTCAAACTCGACTAAGAATCAGCATTTTTTGAATGTCATAATCACATAAGACAGACCCCCAAAACGCCCACCCTTCAACACTTCCTAGTGCTTTAGCTGCGCCCACCCTTCAACACTTCCTAGTGCTTTAGCTGCGCCCACCCTTCAACACTTCCTAGTGCTTTAGCTGCGCCCACCCTTCAACACTTCCTAGTGCTTTAGCTGCGCCCACCCTTCAACACTTCCTAGTGCTTTAGCTGCGCCCACCCTTCAACACTTCCTAGTGCTTTAGCGGAAGAAGAAGTGGCGCAACAACAACTGTAAATAAAATATCATATTTCAGGCAAATAAATCAATCTATCTATCTAACAAACTCCCGCAGCACAGCTGTCGGTTCAGTTAGAAGAACTTGATTCTATACAATATAATGTAATTAACATTACCAAACAAAACGTTTAAATTAAATTATTTGCCATACGTATGTCAGCTACGCACGCCAATATCGGCATTATTCCAACAAAAAAATTTAAACTATACTCAACTAGAAATATATCTTCTATATCTGTCTATATAAATAAAAACTTTTTCACAAAAAAAAAAAACCGACTTCCAAAAAAAATCTTCCGAAATTAAATTAAATATAATATAATATTTAAAGTTATTTTTCACTTTTTAGCGGTGGTACCTCCCCCACATCAATTCGTATACCACTACTAGCTATGAAAACAACAGCGACAGGAAGTTCTATACAAGCTTTGACATCTCATCCATTGAGGTGAGCACTATGTGGGTCATTTTTTTTTCTTTAAATATTTTCCTATTATTTTATGCTTTTTCTCAGTTTTAATGGTGGTCTGGCATTTTGAGCACTTTATGAGGCCTACCCAAATGTACTTTCTTTGGTATTGTTCGTCGAGTCGTTGAGCTCCTTAAGTCTTGAGTCGAGCTGCACGATTACGACAAATGCTTGCACTGATTGGACAGGTCCACTCAAAATTGTGTGGTTCTTTCCTCAAAAGACCATTTCAGACACAGATCTACATGGTCCTCACATGATCTGACCAAGATTATGTCTGGACTTTAAAAGAGACTTTGACCCCTGAGTTTGTTTCGCCATTTCTTCTCACGGGTAGTCAGATAGGAAATGTCGACTACATCTAGCTTATTTTTTACTTTTTAATATGACGTGTAAAAGTGATTCCGATATCCTATTTACAGAATAAACGATTTCATTTCATTTCATTTCAAACAAAAAAATACAAACTTAATAATTTATAATACTTAGGTAAGTATTCGTGCCAAGTTTCAGGTTTATTAACTCTAGGAATAAGATTTTTCATGCGTACAAAATCCCCCCTCCCCCCCTCTTAAATGTCAAATTTCCAAAAAGCCCTTCTTAGCGGATGCCTAGGCCTACGTCATAGAACTATCTGTGTGCCAAATTTCAGCCCAATCTGTTCAGTGGTTTGAGCTATGTGTTCACAGACCAATCAGTCACGGTTTCCTTTTATATAAGGCTAAATATCATATTGAGAACCTCCTCCTTTTTTGAAGTCGGTTGACAATGTATAGCTTATGTATGCACAACATTGTACACGCTAGATTTGATTTAAGTACCTGTTATTTAAGGTTACTACTGTCTTTGATATATTAACTACTTTTTTTTTATCTGTGAAAGCTTGTAATTGGCCATCACTCAATCATTGTTTTAATTATTTTAAGTTTATAGCTGTAAGCATTCCAAAAGTGTAAAATAAAATAAAATAAATAAATCATTTATAGCCAGAGTGGATCTCATGACAATTCCAATAAGACCAAACACGGGTAGGATACATTGTTTTATTACGGAGTTCCAGTGCCTACCTTCCGGCTTCATCATCAGATCAGTTTGATGGTACCATTTTGATCAGAACTATTTATTTAAATTTGCTTCGCTTAATTATCATAATCCAGATATCTTATCGCCACCCGTGAAGTACTTATCATTGAGAAGTTCCGATGGCCATCCGTGGCCTTCTTCATGAGTTCCACTTCACCAAATGATACTTTCTGAATGCAAATGATTGACTTGTTGATCAAAATATAAAAATCGCTATACGTATGCCTATAATATTTGAGGAGTTCCTTCAGTTACTCATGGACCCCAACACCAAAACTGGATTTTGATAAAAATGGGACCAATCTGGAAGTACATATATCCTTTCAAATAAAAAAAGAATTTTCTAAATCGGTTCAGAAACGACGGAGTTCTGAGGTAACAAACATTAAAAAAAAAAAAAAAACATTCAGACGACTTGAGAACCTCCTCCGTTTTGTGAAGTCGGTTAAAAAGACAAGTCAACGCCCAGCCCAAACCCTTGGACCTACGAAGCTGAAATTTTGTACAGAGGTTATTTTTATTATGCAGACAAGGAATAAGAAAGGATTTTAGGGAATTCCACCCCTTAAGGGGTAAAATAGGGGATGGAAGTTTATATGAAAGTCCGTCAGTTTTGAAGTTAGGATCTTCAA
This sequence comes from Tiliacea citrago, assembly GCA_963921375.1. Classification (NCBI taxonomy): domain Eukaryota; kingdom Metazoa; phylum Arthropoda; class Insecta; order Lepidoptera; family Noctuidae; genus Tiliacea; species Tiliacea citrago. The sequence goes on from OY992801.1 coordinate 372,619, forward strand.
ATTTTGCGTTAAGGCTGACGATTGAAAATTAATTTATATTTGTTTCAATGTTTTTGATAATTCCACCCCCGAAGGGTTAAAAAGAGGGATGAAGTTGTGTATGGAAAGTCCTTCATTTTAGAATGTAAAAATCACTAAATTTATTATCTAAACTTATGGTCGGATGCTAACGCAACGGTGTTGTTAGAATTTCAACCCTTAAGGGATGAAAAGGGGGATGAAATTTTGTTTTTAATTAAAGTTCTTTATTTTTTAAGTTAAAATCACTAATAGTTTGGCTTATGGTTGACTTATACAACGTAAATCATTGTTTTTTTTTTATTTCAACCCACAAGGGGGTGAAAAGGGGGATAAAGTTTTGTATTGAAGTTGTTCATTCGCAAAATGTTGTATTCAAGTAAAAATAATAAAGTTGATAAACTTGAAACTTGGCACGAATACTAAGTAAATCATAAAGTTTTCCATTTTTAGTATTTTCAAAGTTCCCCTGAAGGGGGATTGGGGGATGTCAAAGTTTGTATAGAAGAATTTTAACGCACTATCGAAAAACATGTATCAGGGTTTTTCAAAAATCTACCCCTAACGTGGTGAAAAGGGGTAGTCTCAAACCACTGAACGGATTGGGTTGAAATTTGGCACATATATACTTATTATGACGTAGGCATCCGCTAAGAAGGGGTTTTTGAAAATTCGACCTTAAGGGGGTGAAAGGGGGGATTTTGTTTGTATGAAAAATCTTATTCCTTGAGTTAAAAACCTGAAACTTGGCACGAATGCTTACCGAAGTAAATTATAAAGTTGTCATTTTTGTTTTTTTAAACTACCCCCTAAAGGGGGATTGCGGGATGTCAAAATTTCTATAGAAGAATTTTAACGCGCGGTCCGATTAACTCGAAACTAACACAACTTGAACTCGAATTCGCTCGAAGGGGTGAAAAGGGGGGATTTTGTTTGTATGAAAAATCTTATTCCTTGAGTTAATGAATCTGAAACTTGGCACGAATACTAACCTAAGTAAATTATAAACTTAGTAATTTTTTGTTTTTTCAAAGGGGGATTGGGGCATGTTAAAGTTTGTATGGAAGAATTTTAACGCGCGGTCCGATTTACTCGAAACTCGGTATGTTATATATACCTAATGCTCACAGAATATAAAGCCTTACATGTTTTTGGGTTTATTCAAATGTAACCCTTACGGGGCAAAAGGCGGTTTTTAAGTTTTAGGGAAGGATATTTTACTGTGCGTCTTGATAAACTCCAAAGTAATTGAATAACACATGATTGAATATTTTTCAAAAATAAATTCCTTTGGGAGTGAAAAGGGGGACACAGTTTATATCAAAATTATGTTTCCTTTGATCAATAAACTTGAAAATTGACTCATATATTTTCTTAATAAATAAAACGACCATAAACATGCATTTTCGAAAACAACCTTTTGAATTTTGTGGGGGAAAATAATTGTATGGAAAGATATATCGCGCGGTTCGATTAACTTGAATCTCGGTATTTATATTTAAGATTGGAAATAAAGGAAAGGTGTATCAGGATAAAAAAAGGTGTATCAGGGTTGTCAAAAAACCTACCACTAACGGGGTGGAAAGGGGTAGTCAATTTTAAAGGGGATGATTTTAAGTTTCGGATTGGCGCAAAAATGGCTGAACGGATTTAGATGTTTGGTAACATATTTTATAGTTTATAATCTGCATTAACATATAGCGTACTTTTAATTCCGGTAGTACGTTCTCGTCACATTTTTCCCAACATCCACGCGGGCGAAGCCGCGGGAAAAAGCTAGTAAATAATAAAAACGTAAAAGTAACTTAATACGTAATATAAAAGCCTTCAGGCATAAAGGGCGTGCCCGCTTATATATAGAATGCTTATTGACAGTGGCTGTGGACAAACGGCCTGACGGTGCTAAAAATGTGAAGAAATCTAAACAAAAATCGCCAAAACATAGTGAGCTAGTGGATTGATCAATGCTAGTTTCATCTCTGCATGTACCTATAATAAGAAGACTATCCTGTAACCAGTTTTGGTCATACAGAACCTTTAGTGCGAAAGTCCGACTGACCTCCGCAGAACAATAAATTAGAGACCAGCAGTCAGACAGTCAGGCTTCCTAACACCCGTATTTCGTAACCACTATCATAAATTCTCCAATAGCAATGGGCAGCCGAACGTTCTCTTCGACGCACTCAGTAATTTCCGTCTGCCAATTTATGGTCATCATAAACACAGCACCCAAATCCTCAGACGACTTTTAACCTTATCTGTCAGTACAATCCTCCTCCATAAAGTGAAAGTGACATCACATCACGAGACTTAACGGCGACATAAAACTGAGTAAATTAAATTATCGAACTGAGAAACCGACCGAAAAGTCACAAAAGTCACAAAGGAAATATGGAGGTAAAGTCACGCCCAAAAAAATATTCAAAAGCAATTTTCTCCTGTTTCCAGTTTAATTTTAGTCTCCCTTTTTTCGAACCCATACTAATACTATCTATTATGAATTCAGATTTTATCTCAAAGTAAAACTCGCTTTTGAATTTTGCTGTACCTATGCATGTTTATGTTGGTGACTGTACATCGTTAAACACAGTTATTGATGTCAGTATTGCACTTGGTAGAAGGTAATGTCCTTGTTTGTGTGGCCACCTGTGCTCACTACAACATCTGGGCACATTGATACGTCACAAAGAACAAGTTTGTTTAACGCGTAGTTTGTTTTCCATGTTTGATCGTAGTCTGGAAAATAATAAAATAGGTATGAAAATATAATATTTTTCGTAGTTATTTTGACTGTCGTTTTTAGGGTTCCGTATCCAAAGGGTAAAAAGGGAACCCTATTACTAAGGCTCCGCCGTCTGTCTGTCTGTCTGTCCGTCTGTCACCAGGCTGTATCTCATTAACCGTGATAGTTAGACAGTTGAAATTTTCACAGATGATGTATTTATGTTGCCGCTATTACAACAAATACTAAAAAGAACAGAGTAAAATAAATATTTAAGGGGGCTCCCATACAACAAACGTGATTTTATTGCTCGTTTTTGCTCGATATTGATAACGGCAACATGTAGACGCTTGAAATATTCACAGAATATTTAGTTATATATTCACTTCAAAAATAAATAATTAAATTAAAATAAAACAAATATTATACTACGGCTCGCATACAACAAGCGTGATTTTTTTTTTGCCGTTTTATAGATAATGGTACGGAACCCTTCGTGCGAGAGTCTGACTCGCACTTGGCCGGTTTTAAAAGAGTAACCGTGGAGTTTCTTGCCGGCTCTTCTCCATAGGAAACGACCAATTGGAATCGTGCACCTAGCTTCTGACGTTTCATAAGTGCCCATGTAGGTTTATGTGAAATATTTTTTTTTGATTTTGCTCTACGTAAAATACTGGTATTCAGATGCATCCGGTTGGACTGGAAGCCGACCCCAACATAGTTGGGAAAAGGCGAGGCAGATTGATTGAGTTTCCTTTTTTAACTTTGAGTCCTTACCCGACTTCAAGTCACAGTTTTGACTTTGGCTTATCTCTTCGACTGTATTTTTTATTTATTTTTTTCGTCGTAGTCAGCGCTATTTATCCGTAGTAAAGAAACGACCGAACATTCAGCCGATACTTCGGATTTTTGTTCGGAGTAGACCCCCTGGTTCCAGCCATGGTTCGGAGCAAGAGTGTGTGGGAGGCCGTCACCTCCTGTTGCGAAGCAGTCATGCTCGCGAAGGAGGAGGCGGAACACGTGAGGGAGAGGCAAGGTTCGCGCCCTCGCGCCCCTAGCCGCCGCAGGAGACGCCTCGGGCATCAGGAGTCGCAGGGCGATTGCGCCCTGCCTGTAGCTCGCTGTCCGATAAGGACCAGGCACGGGTCGACGGCGCATTGTGTTCCACGGGTGCCTCAATAAGATTTCAGCACCAACTGATGGGGTCCGTTAGGGCCAATGCCTGCCAGGGTGGCCCTGGCACAGGCAACGGAAGGAACACGGGTGGGTTTTAGTCAGTAAAAGTCTAACACTCCCGCCCCTCCCGCTCCGCCTAGAGCGGGAGAAGTTATTTGATAATTTCCCACCCAAAAAAAAAAAGAAAAAAAAGGACGTTAGCTATGAGGGGTAACATATTGGCTCACAGGTTTTTGAAGTTGTTTTAGAAGGCCTTGAATAAAGTCACTTTATTCAAGGCCTTCCGTCAAACTTTTTACTCCAGTAGCCTTTGGGTCCACTTTATTCAGAAAGCCTATAATGCGTTACATATTATGCAGTATAATAACGCGTTTAGAGCGTTGCTGGGGCTTCCAGGTACTGTAGTGCTCCTGGTATGTTTTTTCACGCCAAAACAGATGATGTATATGCGATTATGAGAAAGAAAGTGGCCGTACACAGGCTCTGGAAAAGCTGGTGTTTGCTACGCGACTTGACGGCATGATCAACGGGCGATTCACTGAGCTGCACGTAAGTGCAGTAGCTCGCCTAGCTCGGTGACTCGGCCGGGAAACATGCTGTCAATTTAGTGTCGTGTTGCCCGTTCTTAATTTTACTGCTTTAATTTCAAAATAGTGTCCTATGCTTTCCTTATTTGGTTTTGGGTGGAAATTCTCAAATAACTTCTGCCGCTCTGGACGGAGCGGGAGGGCGTGTCAGACTTTTACTGACTAAAACCCACCCGTGTTCCTTCCGTTGCCTGTGTGCTAGAGCCATGGTATCCCTTTCGGTCAAACCCGCAACCCTGGCAGGCATTGGCCCTAACGGCCCCATCAGTTTGTGCTGACATCACTTTGAGGCGCGCGTGGAACACAACGCGCCGTCGACCCAGGCCTGGTCCTTAGCGGACGGTGAGCTACCCAGGAGTGACCAATGCTTGTAGCTTGATCTCAATGGTTTGGTATTTTATTAATCAGTCAGTATATCCGTCCACAATGTATGTAACTGATCTCATTTTTATGTTAACCGTAGTCTGTAGTTTAACTATACCACTTTTTATAATTAGTGCTACAATATAATAATAATATTACTCTATTCTTGTGATAATATGGAGTCTACATTGTAATGTGTAACATTGTCTGAAATAAAGATTCGTGTTGCCTCCTTCCCTCTGCTATGGCGAGGGGGGTGATGGCTGATCTTTGCGTTATGCTCGTGAACGGGTGCTGCTTGTGGTGACTGGTCGTCTCGCTGACCATGGTTTAGTTATTGTTATTAATAATTAACTGTTTATTTATTTTATTTCGATGGTGCTAGTTTATCATTTGTGACTTCGAGTTACAGCTATAGTATATGTAAGCGGGCAGCCCCATTATTCCTGGATTGGATTCTGTTTAGGATTTTTATTTAGTTTAATTTTTTTTTCTGCTTAAGTATAGTTTGCGACGGAATTTTGAATGTTTCCCTGGAAATCACGCTTGACTCAAAGCTGCAGTGGAGTGCTCACTTAACACCACTGGCTGGGCGGCTAAGTTCAGCCGCCTACGCTGTTTGGAAAATCCGCAAATTAACAGACGTGGATACAGCGAGACTGGTTTATTTTAGTCACTTTCATAGCATCATGTCTTACGGTATTTTGCTGTGGGGACGGGCTGCAGATATTGTTTCTATCTTTATTCTGCAAAAGAGGGCTATCAGAGCCATTTACAACTTCAGCAGACGCGATTCTCTAAGGGAACTGTTTAAAAAAATTAACATCATGACGGTAGCTTGCCAATATATATATGAAAATATAAAAAAACAAACAAACAAAAACACACAAAGGAACACTAGGGCCATGGGGTCCAAGTGCCCACTTGGTTTTTCAGGATATCGCCAAGCGGTTGGTCGACTCTTCACGTGACCAGAGGGCTTGTCTATTTTTCGGGCAAAGAATCAGCATTGCCATACAACGTGGCAATGCTGCCAGCCTTTTGGGCACTTTTCCGGTTGACAGCGATGCGGACGAATTTTTTGATGCCCTATGATTCTGTCCCCTCCTTTTTTATATAATGTACATATTATTATATTCTGAAAATATTATGTATGTTAGAAAAAACCTACATCTTTTCAGTAAGATTAGTGACAAGCATAATTTTAACACTAGAAATAGGAACAAATTAGATCAACCACGTTTCAGATTTTCAAAAGTACGTAAGTAGTGTTAAATATTATAATAAAATACCACTAGATATTCTTCAACTAAATGAGAAGAAATTTAAAACGTGCATTTAACGTACATTAGAGAGACAAGCATATTATAAGGATGATTATATCGAAGATAACAAAATATAAATAATGCTGGTCCTGCTCCACAACCACTTGGGCTCACTTGTTAGAATTTTAATATTTGGAAGTGATGTTTCCCCCCTTTATTATATTTTGTTTTGACATTACATTCTTTCGTTTATTTTTATGTACTTAATCAAGTTTTAGTTGTTGAATACTTCAATAGGTAATTAAGTAAGTAAGTAAGTCTTTATTTGCCTTAAACATGGTATAAAAGGTGTTACAGTTTGGTAATATAATATAGTCCACATGTTTAGCTATACAACATCGTGTATCAATTGCATGCAAAATACTTAGAATGAATTAGTAAGTAGAAATAAAATGTCAAAGCTATAAAACATTCTCCACAATACAATCATCATAACATAATATTATTTAATGTCAGAACAACGATTAATTTTCCTTTTGCTAGTAAAATTTTATTAATCATTGAAATACATTACAAGCTATAGTTTTGTATAATTTAAAAGCATTTTTTCAATTTTGTAAATGTGAGTACCATGGAGCCGTTTATTATGTTTTGATGTATGTTGCCTTAAAAAAGCCTGGCAGTTGAGAGTACCTATGTCATGCTCACTTAAATGTCTCGCTGATGGTGGCGCGTGTGTTGGATCATTCGGTTCCCTACAAAGTGGTTGAGCTGGATGGTGCAAGTCCACGCGTCATTCGTGAACAGGGGGGGCGGCGGGCGCGGCGTCAGTTGAGGCTGGTCATCTCTTAACTGCCAGGGCTTATTTCGTAATCTTTTAATCTTATATTTTGAATTATTTTTTTGTTTTGTTTTTTTACATTGTGCTTACATATTGTCCTTGGAGTTTCTTGCCTGTTCATCTCCATAAAGATCTACGTTTTGGAATGGGCAAATAGCTTCCACTTTCTGACTAACTGACCGACTCTTTGACAATTCAAAAGTGCCTGTAAATGTTTTAATTGAAATAAATGCTGAGTTTGAGTTTGACAATTTATTTGTTTGGTGTAGTGGCGTGTGCTAGCTAACTTGTGGCAAATAGTTTAATTTAATGTTTTGTGTTGCGTAATGCAAATAATTTTACATTCTATTGTGTAGAATGAAGGTTTCTAACTGAACAGACTGCTGTGCTGCTGGGGAGTTAGTTGCGCCACTTCTTCTTCCCAGCTAAAGCACTAGGAAGTGGTGCAGGGTGGGCGTTTTTGGGGGATTGTCTTATGGCATTTGACGCTAACACTTTAAAGCTTAATATTACGCGAACGGACCCCTGAATCGATTACGTACCGAAAAAATACAATTTGTCGAGTGTACAAAACTCTCCAGTTGATTCTGCCAAGCCAATAGTCACAAGCTTGTCTCAAAGTTTAAGTCATGTATGCCTTAGTACTTGGCACAAATCACTACCGTGTCTCTGAATATGGAAAAAATAGATAATCCTGAAGATCCCGGTAAGGATAATGGGACAAACTTATTAAATTACTGTATTGTCATCGGTCCTTGATAAGTGTGCAATATTTTAAATTAATCCGACGTTTTGATTTGTGGTCGAACATCAAGTTCAAAGGTTCCGTTACATACAAACATACATACTAACATACGTATGTAGCTAATAAAAGCGAGTTAAAAATATATATCACCCCCACTTTACGTTTAAGGGAGGTACCCTATGTATACCCATGCCAAATTACAGCTTTCTAGTACTAAGAATACGGACATGGCGAAACTATAAGGGTTCCTTGTTGACTACGGTACGCTAACAATTATAGATAATACAATGTTTGCACAAGACAAAAGGAAAGAAAAAACCCAGAGAAGGAAAGTGAAAAAACAAAATCCAAAAAACCACTGCCCTTGAATTTTCACTCTCATCTCAGAAGGTCAGTGTTTCCTTTGAATTTCCTTATTTTTTTAACACATAGTACTTAAAGTAGAGGTGCTAAACTGACGTGTCCATGTTTAGGAGATTGTTACACAAAGGCAGACAGTCATTAGTGGGCAGTGAACCTTGGAGGCTTCCGTTTTGACGTGGGCGAGTTTGTACACAAAAAAGATGTTCGCGAATTTATGCTGATTCAGTTTTAGAAGAGTGTACGAGTACTGGGGGAGATTTGATCACTTTTTGTGGGTAGATATTTATAGAAATGGAACACAGAGATAGTAATCTAGTGGCTTTTATGAGATCCTATTTTTTTTGTAATTTGTTTTAGTTAGTTCTAAGTTGTTCTAGTTCCTAATAGAGTCAGTGATGGTCCTTCAAACTTATTGGAACTGAAAGTCTTGGAAGACTTTCATATCCAACTAGGAAATATGAAATGTTTTGCATTCCACGCATTATCGGCAAGACTCATGTGCCAACCATTTCACCTGCACCAATCCCCATCAACCCAATACTGAGCAACCATACTCACACAAATAGCTATTGGTTATCACAAAAACTGTATATTATATTGCCTTGAACAACTTTTTATAAGGAACGATAAGTTAATAACCTATATCCTACGGAAACAATTTGTCAAACCAATGTCAGACTTAACGTACACGGCATGCAATGTTTAGATAACAATATACATTGTCTGTCTAAGGTAGATAATTCCGAACCCGTTATTTAAGTTCATTTCGAAGTATTTACTATGTGGGACGACTAGATACAGTAAATCTTAATAACAATATACTTATATAATTATATTCGTTTAGTTGAAAAACCCAAATTCATTTTAACATAATCTCAGTTTGAACATGGTCTTCTACCAACACCAATAACTAATCAATACAAATAGTTATAATAGACACTTATTAAGTTACTTGGGAGATAGATTAATGATCGCAGTTTGTTGGCAAGTTTATTATCGAGAGGATGCTACAGCCTGTTTTTCAAACAAACAAACAAACAAACAAAAACCCAACAATCAAACATTATAACACCCACTGATGTGGCGGTACCATTGTGAAGAATCGGATACGACACCGTTACCAAAGATGTGGACTAGTGTCACCCTCCTGCCCTTCTCTTACCCCTATTACTTCCATACATCTCTATTGGCCTTCCAGCAGTCACCCCCTTTCCAGTCATATCGGCTTTTACACAAACCATCATTTCACACAAGCAGTTTGACTAGTGCGATATTAGTATTACGATCCTAGTAAGCCCTGACAGCAGTGTACAGACTGATGGCAATGGCATTTGCAGATTAAAATCCTTGATGAGCCCACATGGACAACGACCAAATATTTAGCCAAATCGACCTACATATTAATAAACAGGACTTAATGAAGGTAGAGATCGAAGGCGAATGTTAATAATAGTGTACAGAAGCTTCGAGGCTAAGATGACCATGAAAGAGTATCGATTTTCTGTGACTAATAATAACGATTCAACAATTGAAGGAATATATGACAAAACTTCGTATGCTATGCCCATTCCTCCTCTTATAAATGTCTTTGTCTCATCATCATCTGCCTAGCCTTTTCCCAACTATGCTGTGGTTGGCTTCCAGTCTAATCGGAAGCTGAATACCAGTATTTTACATGGAGCGACTCATATCTGACCTATCATTCTATAAACATCTTTGTCTATCAAAAAATAATAGTAATCATAATAAAATAGAAATAATAATAAATATTTACGGTTATAGTTCACGCTGCAGATGTAAATGACTGCACTGATTTTAAAGGTTACATGAGTAACCCATAGGTATAATATCAATTTAATCATTATAACGGAGGAAGAATTGAGGAAGTAATTATAATTAATTAATTAATCTATTGAAAACATAATGCTTAAAGAAATCAAAATTGTAAAATGTTTCCTTAAAAAACATTTAAAAGTAAAATTTAAATAATACTACACTCGGTACTAGGCAATCATAAGTGCGAAGAAGTCATCGTTTAAACCCACATAGACCCAGTAGACGTATGGTAAAGATTGAAATAAGCACAACAGAGACAGGTTGCCACTAAATCATCCCACGCACTCTTCAAATTCCAATATCAACATACTTAACTTCAAAACAGCGATAAACAACTCACTTGTCAATCTATCAACCATTACGCACAATAAATGAAATCGTTCGCAATAAACTAATAAAATGATTAATTATAACAAAATTCGCAATAACATTCATTGAAAATGTTTCTGTCGGTGGCTTTCGCAACGGTTGACCACAAAAGGCTCCTTCGTTAAGGTCAATGCCGACACAGAAACTGTCTTTATATGTCTTATATCGTCATCGCATGCCGTTTTCGGAGCGTCTGAGTACCGCCAGATTGCAGAGGACCCGCCCCCTACGCAAGACACAAATGGGTGCCTCAGGGTACGGCTGTGGATCCACTTATGTGGATATAATAGATTTTTCAGGTAATGAGTCTATTCGATAGTTAATGATCTAAATGTTTCTTTGTGTTCAGATTTTTTTCTTTAACTGTTAGTAAACAGGGGTCTACTCCGAAGCGCTAAACCGAAGTATTGACCGAATGCTCGGCCGTTTTAGAACTTCCATAGTTTACTTTTTTTACTTTGAGTGCTTACCCGACTTCAAGTCACTTGGGCTTATCTCTTCGACTGCTTTTTTTTCCGCCGTAGTCAGCGATAGTTAGCCGTAGTAAAGAAACGACCGAACATCCGGCCGATACTTCGGATTTACTTATGTTCAGAGTAGCCCCCTAGGGCGTTTTTGTGAGTTTATAGTACTAACAATAAGTTGACTATAATTATAGAAATGACATAAGCTGATATCAGTGCTTATCATCTCATCAAGTAAGTAACTTGTTACTGGGTATGGGCAACGCCCATACCCAGTAACAAGTTAATATCCCAACACATACAAAAAGTGTTATTCTAAACACATTACATAAGATTTATTGCTAGTCATAATAAATTAGAAGAATCCAATCCAATTATCAAACATAACGATTCTGGTTATGATTACTGACGACCAATGATTTATTATTTGTTGTGTCAGAATTACGCCTTGTCTTTGATGACGATGATTTGAAGCCTTTGGTTTGAAAGAGACTGATGGATTAAATTGGTTCATAAAGGAGTGATTGGTTTTTCCTGTGGCAACACTACAGCTAACAGCTGATTTGAATTTGTTCTTGTAATTTTAATCTTAAATATTAAATTTCTTTGTTTTTTATGGCCTATTTCCAATTACTCTTCAAGTAAATAGGATAATAATGTGTATTGTGTATTAGCATCACTTATCAAGTGCAAAATAAGTGTAAATATCAAAGTGAATCGGTGACAGGTTAGGTACTCCCGGCACAAGTGACTTTTTGCATTGTCATCTTGTTAACAGGTACAATATTTCATATTGATTCTCGCCTCGGTGTTCTTGGCTAGCACGTGTGTTTAGAATTTTTTGCTATTCTTGAGTGTTTGTTGATACTTTTGTGACTTGTTTTTCTTTAAGTGTGTGGTCCTTGTGTTCGTAACCAGGTTTGTATTGTGTTTGTCTTATTTTATTCTCGTTTTATCCAATATGGATGTAAACAAACCCCCCGATCCTGACCCCCCGGACATCCCAGGTGCCTCAACTCCTTTATCTCCGAATCCACTATCCCAATTTGCGGATGTTGTCTGTAGCATTACAGAGATGGATGTTTCTCAATCACCCCAAACTTCACGCAAACGTCCCAGTGACGAGGTAACTCTGTCACCCAGTCCTCCAAGCAAGCAGCAAAAAAGTCAAATTGGTCGCATCAAGTATTCAGTAATGGATAAGGCCCCATATGTTGTTCACGTCTCCCGCATAGAGACCCAACCAAATGCAGGTACCACCCTTCACCCCGTTAATTTTGGCAAGTTCCTTCTAAGTTACAACATCGCGAACATTGTTCGTGGTGGTGTCAATCGAGTTGGCAGAAACCGTGTGTCCGTAGAGTTTGCTTCCCCTCAGGATGCTAACTCTTTCTTAGTTAACCCGTTATTGTCCAAATATAGATACTCTGCTTCAATTCCAACATATAATATAACTAGAATGGGTGTTGTTACTGGGGTTCCCTCTGACATTTCTGAAGAAGAGGCTATAACATATTTGTCTGTGCCCGCGGGATGTGGGCAAATACTCAAAGTCCGCCGTATTAACCGTAAAATTCAGAAAGACAATATTAATGAGTGGAAACCCACTGAAACTTGTGTCATCACTTTTGATGGCCAAGTCTTACCCCAAAGGATTTACTGTTGCTATACATCCCTTCCTGTTGGACAGTACATATACCCTACAATCCAATGTCGCAACTGTTGCAGATTCGGACATGTATCAACCATTTGCAGATCTAAACCACGCTGCAGTAAGTGTGGCCACGATCACCCAGGTGATGGTTGCAATCTTTCTGAGGCTGAGGCATTCTGTGTGCTTTGTTCGGGTAATCACTTCGCTAATAGCAAGTCATGCCCCGAGCATGGTAGACAGAAGGCTATTAAGACTACTATGGCTGAAAAATGTATTCCATATGCTGAGGCTAGCAAAATTATTCCTACAGCTTCCCGAAATTATGCAAATATCACCAAGACTCCAATTTCTCAGTCCTATCGGAAAACTGTAACTCTCAAGCCCAGGACCCATGCCCCCCTTTCCCCATCATATGATAAAGCTGCACATCAACAAATAACTAGTTCTCCCCAATCTTCACAGCCTAATGGCTGCGCTCTCAATTATAATAATGACTCTTCCAATAATAGTACTTCTTCTATTATTGACCTACTGATTAAACTCTTACCTATTCTTATTTCTTCTTCTGCTTCTAATACTCAATCACCGTCCAACGTTGCCAACCAACTTATTACTCTACTTTTAGATATCAGAAATGGCGTCTCGCCAAGTATTCCTTCAGTGGAATGTGAGGAGCGTGTGGCATAAAAAGCACGACCTCATATTTCTTTTGAATAAATACAAGCCATTGGCTTGTTCCATAGCTGAGACTTGGCTCATTCCAAGTCTTAGCTTCCGTATACCACACTTTAACATCCTCAGATGTGACAGACCTGATGGCTATGGAGGGTCGGCTCTCTTTGTCAACAATCGGGTTTCACTTTCGCCTTTTGCTTTACCTCTACTTACGGGTGATATGAGCATTGCCGCAGGAAGGGTAGAGGGCATCACAGTGTTTTCTATTTATATTGCTCATCCCCACCATGACTTTTTCATTGCTTTAAAAAACATTTTTGCTAATGTCCATGGACCGATACTGGTCATGGGAGACTTTAACTGCCATCATTATAGGTGGGGGTCTGAACGTTGTGATGCCTTTGGTGTAGCTTTGGTTGAGATTTTGGACGATCTGGATCTCTGCATCTTAAATGATGGTTGCCCAACACGCAGATCTCTTCCCGGTCAACAAAAGAGCTGTGTTGACCTAACTTTCTGCTCAATTGAGTTGGCAGCTTCGACCCATTGGGAATGTACGACCTTGTCGCATGGTAGTGACCATTACCCTATTGTCATATCTTTGGTTAATAAGACTTATTTAGAGAAAACTTCTCCTCCACTTTTGAAATACAACCTGTCCAAACCAGATTGGGCAAAATTTGTATCATTATTGGAGGATAAAATTAACAATCTTCCAAATTTAAATTCAAGCTTACTAGATCCTTCTGGTCACTGCCATGCCAAGAGCTGCTATGAGGGGTTTGTTACAGCCATCACTTCTAGTGCGGATTCCTGCTTTCCATTGAAAAACAGTGCCCGAGGCAAAATACCTTCGCCCCCGTGGTGGGACCCAGAATGTACTTCGGCAATCAGGGATAGGGTTGAGGCAGAGGAATGCTACAATGCGGATATGAGCACCGAAAATCTATTGACATATTTGCGGTTTAATGCCAGAGCCAAACGCCACCTTCGCAAGAAGAAACGTTCGGGTTGGGTTAAGTTCTGTACCTCCTTATCTCCCTCTACTCCAATCTCATTAGTCTGGAGGAACATCAATAGGTTTAGACGTGGATGCTCCCCATCAATCTCTTCACCAATTTCTAGGGAAACAGCAGAATTCTTTTTTGACAAAATTGCTCCACCCTATGTTCCTTTATCTTCTGAATGTTCCAATATGTCCCTGCAAAATATTTCAGAGGATCCTCTTGACGTGCCATTTACTTTAGAGGAACTGAATGTGGTGCTCAGGCATGTCCGGGACTCAGCCCCCGGTATGGACGGAGTACCATATTCTTTTATAATTCATTCTGGAGACAAGGCTAAACTCTACTTCCTCAATATCATTAATTTTTGTTATAGCAATGGTTGGGTTCCAGATCAGTGGAAGTTACAGATCATTATTCCCCTATTGAAGTCAGGCAAACATGTTGATGATCCGAACGGCTTTAGACCAATTGCTTTGTCCTCAGTCTTGGCCAAATTATTGGAACACCTGATTAAAAATCGACTTGAATGGATAGTCGAATCGAGGGATTTACTGCCGAACTACCAATTTGGCTTCAGGAAAGGGCTCGGCACAATGGATAGTGTTGGCGTTTTAGTTGCGGATATTCGCTTAGCGTTTTCCAAAAACGAATCCGTTGTTGCCGCCTTCCTAGACATTTCCTCTGCATACGACAACGTTCTTCTTCCCGTTCTCAGGCAGAAACTGCACCAGCTGAGTCTCCCGGTTAAGATGATCGAATGCATCTGTGCACTTCTTATGTCTCGTTCTTTGGTTCTGAGAGTCCAGGGCGAGGATTTCGATGAAAGGCAGACTTGGAAGGGACTACCACAAGGATTTGTTCTGAGCCCCCTTCTTTATAATTTGTATACAGTGGACATTGGCTCCTGCCTAAATAATAACTGTCACATCCTCCAATACGCCGACGACTTAGTCTTGTATGTGACAGATTCCTCCATCGTAGACGCTGCGTTATCTCTATGCCTCTCTTTGGACTCTTTGAACCATTGGCTTTTAAGCCATGGTCTGTCATTATCCGCACCGAAAAGTTCGGCAGTAATTTTCTCTCGCAAAAGATTGATCCCGCACATCTCAATCGACATTTTAGGTCAAAATATTCCATTAGTTAATAAAGTAAAGTTTTTAGGCGTCTTTTTAGATTCAAAATTAAATGGTAAACATCATATAAATGTATTAATTAAAAAATGTGAAAGGGTTGTTTCTATTTTAAAAGCTCTCGCGGGTGTCTGGTGGGGTGCCCACCCCTATACTATGAAATTAGTGTATAACGCCTTAATTAGGAGTGTTTTAGACTATGGTACGTTCCATTTAGTTCCTTGCAACAAGGGTGCTTTGGCTGGACTGGATAGGGTTCAGTCAAAATGCCTTCGGATCATCTCTGGTTGTATGAAGTCTTCTCCCGTAAACGCGTTGCAGGTTGAGTGTGCTGAACCTCCCCTGGCCCTGAGACGGCAGTATCTCTGCTCCCGTTTTGTGGCTAGGTTATCATCTAGATCTTCCCATCCTCTTTTAGCAAGGTTGAATGAGTTAGATGCCATATGTCGAAGCTCAAATTACTGGAAAAACAAAGAAATTCCCTTAATTCTAAAAGCATTTCGTCAAATTAATAATTTAGAATGTCCAATAGAACAGTATCCCAGATTACCTCTTTTTAACTTTCCCTATGAAGTCTTATATTTCATTCCAAAAATTTTCTTTGACATTGGTATTTCCAAAAAGTCCCCTTCAGCGGATTCGGCTTTCAATGCGGCGTTGGGGGAACGATGGACTGGATTTCAAAGGTTTTTTACAGATGCTTCAAAATTTAATGATCCGAGTTACACGGGCGCTGCGGTTTATTACCAAAGCTCCAGAATAATTCTACAGTACAAATGCCCTAAGGAGTCTTCTGTGTTCACGGGCGAGTGTGTGGCTCTATTGGAAGCTTGTCTTTTCATAGAGTCACACCAAAATATTGACAAAGCCGTAATTTTCACAGACTCTCTTAGCTCTTTGCAAGCCTTAATACAAAACCCTTTCAAAAGTAAATTGCACAGCTCCCTTGTTTTAAAAATTAAAAAGTCTTTATTATCCTGTTTTATTAGTCAAAGAGAGGTTCAGTTAGTTTGGATACCTAGTCATTGTGGTATTAAGGGCAATGAGTTCGTTGATGCTTTGGCCAAAGATGCTTGCTCATCAGCAGTAGCTGATCTCACCCACAATACTCATCAGGGATACGACTTGTTGAGCCTTCCAAAAGTTAAGCTCCAATCTTCATGGCAGGAACAATGGAATATCACTGGAAGAAGAAAGGGGAAGTTTTATTATGCAGTACAACCAGTCATAAAAACAAAGCCTTGGTTCCACAGTTACAAAAAAGTCTCCAAAACCATTATATCCGTTCTTTGTCGAATTCGTTTAGGTTTTAGTTGTACTCCCGTTTTTTTGCGCAAAATCCGTGTTCGGGACTCCTCTCTCTGCGAGTGCGGGTTGGAAGAGGGCACTCTGGATCACATCTTCTTTGAGTGCTCGAACAACATTCCACCTTTAGATTTATATAGTCGCCTCCCTAAATTTAAGATCCCTCTTCCGACAAATGTTTCCTCCTTACTAACATATTCCTCTCAAGATCTGCTTGTGGCGCTGATGACTTTCATCCGTCACAATAACATAAAGTTATGATCTATTACGTTTGTGTGGTTGTGGTATGCGTATATTTTATGTTTTAACATTTATAATAGTTATTTATTTATTTGTTTCAGTCCCGTACTAATCCAACAAGATCTACATTGTGTTCAACAGTATCAATCAATCAAAGAGTTTTATTAGTTTTTATTTTATTTTCTTCATATAATTGTTTTATTTTTATTTTCATGCACACTTGGTTTCTCAACTCACTTTAGACATTGGCAGAATAGTCGACACCGGCTTTGCTTGCCATACAACAAAAATAGAATAGAATATTTCATATTTTACTTGTTATTAGTTTGTTTACGTACTATAATTTCTACATCAATTACTTTGTGCATTTTTAGTACGGCTTCTTATTGATGCCAATGAACTTTGAACGTAAACATAACCTTAATTTGTTTTGGTGACAGAACTCCTGTACATCTAAATTTCATTTTTCTTTTAGACTAATCATCTCTTTAACTGCTGTCGTGCCACACCTACCTACTCTCTTCCATTTTCTTGTCGTTTAGGTACTTTTTTGAGTTATAATCATGATTATGACTCGCAGCGCCCGTGCTCGCCTTGAAGAGTCCAAACTTAATCAGGCTTTGAGCGAATTAAAGGCGTCAAGGGAGTCCTGTGACCAACTGAATAAGGAAATAGATGACAATGAAAGGGTGCTCTTTGATGCCCATGAAAAGAATAGGAAGCTGAAAATCGAAATGGCTCAGTTATATACTCAATTCACTGATGCCATAGAAGAACGGGATAGACTTCAGCTTGTTGTGGACAGTTTCAGCCAGTGTAGCATAGAGTATGAACAAGCTCTTAGTCACAAATATTTATTACAACAGCAGCTACATGAGGCTCAAACTCAAATAACAGAACTTCAAACCACAAATCATAACATCACTGCCTCGCTGAATCAAAGTCTGTTCAGCGAGTTGATGCCTGTTGCCCCGTCAATGGTTTCTGCCATAAATCCCTCCTACACTATTGATTTGACAGGTAATGATGATTCAAAGTCATGTAATTCAGTGCGGGTAGTTACCAGTAAAAATAAACTTAAAAAATACATTAAAATTAATAAATACATTGTTAAAACTCAAAAGATGGTTAAAAGACAAAAGTTCTTTATTAAAAATGTTAAACTTAATAGAGAAAGGCTTAATCTACTAAAACAATTAGATATGTATTCTTTTAATTTGGAACAAAGTACCAGGAAATACAACATTGACACAGAGTACTTGCAATCTAAACTTGACCATTTACAGGAAAATATTAGTTCAATGACTATCAAATATAATACCTCTGAAGATCTAATGAGGGAATATGTGTTGGCAATGAATGAGCTGGTAAACTCACAAACAAGCAACTGTGAGCAGTGTCAAATACCATCCAATGTACTTACACCGGACCATTCATTGACAACATGCAATGCCACCTTACCGCAGCCCTGTGTTGATTTGATATTTCCTACTGTAAAAAGTGATATAGTGTTATTTTGCGATGAAATTGGAAAGGACTTGGGCCACTTGCTGACAGATGAATATCCGGGACACTCCATAATAAATTACTGTA
This sequence comes from Tiliacea citrago, assembly GCA_963921375.1. Lineage (NCBI taxonomy): Eukaryota > Metazoa > Arthropoda > Insecta > Lepidoptera > Noctuidae > Tiliacea > Tiliacea citrago. The sequence continues at coordinate 390,975 of OY992801.1, forward strand.
TGCCTGGTTGTTCTTTATTTGTTATTATGAAAGAAATTATTAAATGTAACTTTAACCAGGACACTACATTATTAATTTTTATGGGTAATAGGGGAAATGTGAACAAAGGAGAATTGCTCCAATATTATAGGACTTTGTGTAATCTTAGTTTAAAAAAAATTGTATTGTTTACATTCCCTTACAGTAACAGTTTGCCACAGGAAGAAAATAAAATACGATTTGAAATAAATTTGACATTGCATAATTTGACATTTAACAATAACCTATTCCATCTAGTGGATATTAACAATTATGTTAGTAATAATTTGTATCTGACAAAAGATAGATATAATATTTATATGTACTATCTTTCTAACTATAACAAAAGACAGATAGCTGTGTCGCTATCATATTTTTTTCTATTTCAGCCAAAAATTTGGCTAAACAACTTGCTTCTTTTGAGCAATGCAATGACTTTTTAAATAATTCTGCCAATAATTTGGCAACAACTAATGACATTGATTATCATTTAAATTAGAAATTAGGACAATAGAGGAAACCTCTTGCTTAATAAATGTTACACAAACTTCTTTGATATCACACCCATCAAATTGTAGTAATCAAAATAAATGTAATAATAATACTTTAAAAATAGTTCATCAAAATATACAGGGTGTGATAGGTAAGGAATTAGAATTAGAGTTGTTCATGAACTGTAGTTATATTGATATCCTATGTGTAACTGAACATTGGTTAAAAGTCCACCAGTTCATGTTCAGCTTTAACAACCACCAGGTTGCCAGCTCATTCAGCAGAGTTAATATGATACGTGGTGGCTCTTTAATAATTGTTCGTAATAATATGAAATTTAAAGAACGTAAGGATATTGTGAGCCTCTCTGTTGAGCGAGTTATTGAAATAGCTTGCATTGAGCTTGAGCAGTTCATTGTAGTGAGTGTATACAGGCCCCCATGTGCTTCATATGATATTTTTGAGAAATATATGGAAGAAATATTATTAAAGACTTGTAACAGTAATAAAACAGTTGTTGTCTGTGGAGATTTCAACATTAATATACTGGAAAAATCTTCTACAGTAAATAAGTTTATAACCTTATTAAAGTCATATAATTTGTACAATACATTCTTTGAGCCGACTAGAATAACTGCCACTAGCGCTACCTGTATTGACAATATTTTTACAAACTTAAGACCTTCTAGCCATTTAATTCTAAATGAATTGGACTCTGATCACTGTGGCCAGTTAGTCACTTTCCCTCAGAAAATAGTCAGAGCTCAAAGAAAACTTGTGAGTTTTATTCCTGTAAACATAAGTCGCTTAGAACAATTTAAAAATAATTTAATGGAAAAACTACCGGGTTTGTCTTATCACACCGACCCAGATCAAGCTTATACTTCACTATTTAACCTCATTAATAGTGAATTTAGGAAGGTATTCACCTCAAAAACATTGCCTGTTTGTGACCGCGTTATATTTAGTGATTGGGCAACACCAGGTATTTACAAAAGTAGGCAGAGGTTATACGAATTGTATCATGAAAAAACATATAACCATGATGAAACTTTTAAAGAATTCGTTAAAAAATATTCTAAAACTTTTAAACGAGCCTGTTCCTCAGCAAAAGCCATACATATTAAAAATAAAATAAAATCTTCTGGTAATAAAATTAAAACAACTTGGAATATTATTAATTCAGAAACAGGTAGAACAACAGTACGTAATCGTGACTTCCACCTAAAAATCAATGATGTAGATATTAAGGCAGACGTGGAGGTGGCAACTGAGTTTGAAAATTTCTTTACTAATATTCCCATTTTAACAACCAAAACTCTGTCATCGTCGTCCTCCACTTCTGCTTACTCCATACTAAAAGAATGCGTACCAGAATGTGATAAACACTTTAAATTCACGGTTGTTACCGCTAAGGATATTATAGAATCTTTTAAAGATCTTGATGTAAAAAAAACTGCTGACCTTTGGGGATTATCAGTACATACCATGTCTTCAATAATCGATGTTATTTCACCGTTTTTAGCAATTGTTTTTAATTCTTGTATTGCATCTGGTGTATTTCCTGATCTGATGAAACTTAGTAAAGTGATTCCACTGTTCAAATCTGGCAGCACAACTGATCCCACGAATTTTCGGCCAATTTCGATATTACCTACATTGAGCAAAATCTTTGAAAAGTTAATTTTAAAACAAATGTTAGGACATTTCAATACAAATAATTTACTTCATCTGAAACAGTTTGGTTTTACAAAGGGTCGTTCAACTACAGATGCGGGCGTGGAATTACTGAAGAGCATATTCGAGGCCTGGGAGGAGTCGCAGGATGCTCTTGGCATTTTCTGCGACTTGTCTAAGGCCTTCGATTGCGTTCATCATGATACACTCATCAGAAAACTGCACCACTATGGTATGAGGGACAGTGCTCTCGACCTTCTGACTTCTTATCTGAACAACAGAATTCAGAGGGTTGATGTTAATGGCAAGAGATCTGCAGGATCTGCGGTCACTATGGGAGTTCCGCAGGGTTCAATTCTAGGTCCTTTCTTGTTTCTAATTTATATAAATGACTTACCTTATCACATAAGGGATAATCACAAGATTGTATTATTCGCAGATGATACTTCCCTCATTTTTAAAATCAAACGTCAGCTAGTCAATTTTGAACATGTTAACGATGCACTCTCTAAGGTTGTCCATTGGTTTAATGTAAATAATCTTCTCTTGAACGAAAAAAAGACTAAGCTCATTAAATTTTCAATGCCAAATGGCAGGCAGCTAACTACCAATGTTCAACTTAATGGAATAGAGTTGGACCCTGTTGAGTCGACAGTTTTTCTTGGGATAACTATTGACGGTAAATTACAATGGGGCCCACACGTAGAAAAATTGTCAGGAAGGCTTAGTTCAGCCGCCTATGCTGTTAAAAAAATTCGACAGATAACTGATGTAGATACTGCGAGAATTGTTTATTTTAGTTATTTTCATAGTCTTATGTCATATGGGATTCTTCTCTGGGGAACCTGTGCGGACATTAATACTATCTTTGTTTTACAGAAAAGGGCTGTTCGAGCCATTTACAATCTAGGTCCAAGAGATTCACTTCGTGAAAAATTCAAAGAAATAGATATTCTGACTGTAGCCTCTCAATATATATTTGAAAATCTATTGTATGTACACAAAAATATATCAAATTTTAAGAAAATGTCCGATATTCATTGTTTAAATACCAGGAATAAACACAATCTTGCTGTACATCGCACTCGCCTCCACAGAGTAGGCAACTCGTTCATGGGTCAATGTATACGCTTTCACAACAAACTTCCTACTGACATTCGAAACTTACCCATTAAACGATTTAAAAGCTGTATTAAAACCAAACTTTGTAAAAAAGGGTACTATAAAATTTCTGATTATTTAGAAGACAAAAAAGCTTGGGATTGAGCTGCTCGCTCTGCAAGCCTTGTGATCAAACTGGAAAACTTGACATTTAATGTTATTATGCATGATTTTATATAAATATTGACATTGCAGAATATTATATACAATATTACATTAATGTTTACTTTGAAAAGTATTATATTTACTGCTTTAATTTATTGTGAATGTGAGCACTATGTGGGTCATTTTTTTTTTTTTTCTCTTTAAATATTTTCCTATTATTTTATGCTTTTTCTCAGTTTTAATGGAGGTCTGGCATTTTGAGCACTTTATGAGGCCTACCCAAATGTACTTTCTTTGGTATTGTTCGTCGAGTCGTTGAGCTCCTTAAGTCTTGAGTCGAGCTGCACGATTACGACAAATGCTTGCACTGATTGGACAGGTCCACTCAAAATTGTGTGGTTCTTTCCTCAAAAGACCATTTCAGACACAGATCTACATGGTCCTCACATGATCTGACCAAGATTATGTCTGGACTTTAAAAGAGACTTTGACCCCTGAGTTTGTTTCGCCATTTCTTCTCACGGGTAGTCAGATAGGAAATGTCGACTACATCTAGCTTATTTTTTACTTTTTAATATGACGTGTAAAAGTGATTCCGATATCCTATTTACAGAATAAACGATTTCATTTCATTTCATTTCATTTCATTTCATTTCATTTCATTTCATTACTAAACGTGACTTTGATTACTGAGGTACCGAAATGCCGATGACACATAAATAATGTTGTTACAGGTTTGAGGTACGAAGGTGACACTGAAAGTTCTTAGAAAACCAAAAACTGAACAAACTAGCAAGGTATTAGTTTTATTATATCTTTTCAAAATAGTGTCCACTGAGAAAAGCACTGCCCGCTCGTCCTTAGGGATCTCTTCGACGGCATTTTGAAACGCAGCCACTGCTTCCTCAGTGTCCATAAAACGTTTTCCTCGAAGTTTTTCTTTTATTTTCGGAAAAAAAAAATCGCAAGATTTCGGTCGGGGTGGGTGACCCAGTAATTCCACGTCTGACATCGCCAAGTAGTCGATTGTTTGCTTGGCGGTGTGCGACGAGGCGTTGTCGTGGTGAAGGAGGATCGAGGTCGTTTCTCCCGAACTTTTCCAAGACAAGTGGCAAACAATTGTTAGTGTACCACTCTGCAGTAACTGTTTTTCGATCCTCTAAAATAATTGTTGCGTAATGACATGTCCTTCCGAAGAACAAGGCCACCATCTTTTTTCCCACGCTTCGACCTCTCTTCACTTTATTTGGCAACTCCTCGGAAGGAAACACCCAGACAGCAGACTGTCTCTTAGTTTCAGGATCATAACAATAAATCCAGCTTTCGTCACCCGTAAGTATGTCGAACACAGCATTTTAGTCACCTCCGTTAATTCTTTGAACCATTTCACGACACCAATCAACATGACGGAGTTTTTGGGCCTCTGTCAAATTATGAGGTATACACCGGGCACAAAGCTTCCTGACCGCTTACCCCCTTTTTACAAAACAAGGTTTATCTTCAGACCCAGGTTTAAAACATGGAGCCATTATGGAATTTCGAACTTTATTCCGACTATGGTAAAGTTCCGAAACACAAAACTGACAACTTAGTACCGAACTAAGTTTTCAGTTTTGTTTATAGAACGGTATTTCAATCACTGTTACGTTCTTATTACAAAAACTGGCTGCATGGTTTAAGCCATGTCAAAATATAAATCTTGTTTTCCCCCTTATTACAAAACAAGGTTTATCTTCAGACCCAAGTTTAAAACATGGAGCCATTATGGAATTTCGAACTTTATTTCGACTATGGTAAAGTTCCGAAACACAAAACTGACAACTTAGTACCGAACTCAGTTTTCAGTTTTGTTTATAGAACGGTATTTCAATCACTGTTACGTTCTTATTACAAAAACTGGCTGTATGGTTTAAGCCATGTCAAAATATAAATCTTGTTTTGTAATAAGGCGGTTAATGTTCATGGGGGATTTGGTGCACTTGACTCATACCGATGCCTAAGCTTATCCGAATCTGCTGATACAACACTACTGATCTGAAGTCACTCTTTTGTCAGCCTCTATCATATGCCGCACCACCCTGATGTTATCTTCAGTCGTCGCCGTAGATGGCCATCCCTCACGCAAATCATCGGTGAGACCACGTTTAAACTCATTAAACCAGTTGTAAACAATGACACGAGATGGAGCTTCATCGTGAAAAGCCAATCGAAGTCTACAGACAATTTTCAATTTGCCGCCAAATCGTAAACAAATGACAATTGAATAAAATACACAATAATATTGGCAGAGTTCCATTTTCAAAATATGAACTTTTTTTTTATTATATCGTTTACAAGTGGCCACTTCTAAATACTTTTGGTGTCGCCCTCGTATTGTCCAGTTGACAAATTAATTACTACAAAACCATCCATGTACTAGTTTAGCAGTCCTGTATAATTATGGCCTGTGGCTACATTTACAAGAACCAGAGGGCCTAAACAAAGTGACATTCAATAAGCGATAACGATGATGGAAAAGTCAAAAATGTATGGGACTGACATAACGCTACCGCAAAGCTTCTGTCAATCTTGTTGAAAGTTATTGTAGAAATCGAAAATCGCTTCGAAAGCAACTCCCCCCAGCCCGCCCCTCAGCCCTCTGAACTGAAAGCAGTATTGATATAAGGGATATTATAAATTTCATATCAAATAAATAATCGCCTATCAATACATACTCATCATTTATATTCTTTTTTACATCAAATAACTTACTTCACTACACTGTAGATAGTTCGAAATTATACATCAATATAACATTACTTTTTTCCTCATAATGCAATACAGTTAAATTTATTTTTGTACAAAAATACTACATACATAGCATAAGTACTGACTGCACAGCAAATTTTCCATATTTCATAGCAAAATAACTATCCCAGTCGCATATTAACCAGTAAGTACAACAAAACCTGTTCATCATATTTGTCTTAATTTTCAAGAAGCCATGCTCGGCAAATTTAATGATTATTATAACAAAAAAATCCTTTTACATTGCATTATTTCTAAAAGCAGAAATTAACTAAAAAAAGGTTCGCTCGGTCCATCATTTATAGACTGCACAGCAAATTAACCAGAGCGTATATACATTCTTTGCCAGATTGAATCATTTGGGTTAGGTTAGGTTAGAACAGTGACAAATGGGTCCAGGGACGGCGGACTCGGGGACGTCCGCCGCCCCCTATCACACTGGACCCGAGGTGGCGGCGCGTAGTGTTCCACGCGCGCCCCTTTGAGACGTCGCGGGGGGGTCTAACACCTCACCCCCCCCGCAGACTTGAGGTGGCCCGCAGAGGCGGGCCGGCACTAGCCGGGGATCACGGAAGTAATACTAGCTCCCAAGATCCCCGGTGCAAGTGTGGGAAGGGAACACCGGGGTGGTTTTTAGTCAGTAAGAGTCTGACAGACCCCCGCCCACCCCAGGGCGGAGGACATCCATGAGGATTTTCCACCCCGGCAACAAAAAAAAAAAAAAAAAGGTTAGAACAGTGACGGTAGCGGTCGCCGAGCGCCAGGTCCCCTCTCTTGTTGGTAAATTCAGTTACCAAAACAAAAACTCTTCATCAATATCCAATTTAACTAAATTACTATACGTTTAAATACGGGTACTCAGTAAATTACAATTTTGTATCTAATTTTATATTTTTTTTGCTGATCTCATTATGTGGTAATTAATAAATAATAAGACGACTGTGACTAATAAAATGCTGTTTTATTTAGAAAAACTGCTGAACATAATATAAAAATAGAAGCTACGAGTATATTTAAAAGAAAAAGAGTTAACATGTATAATGTGTATTAAGATTATTAGCTGTGCATTGATGAAAAAGCTTTTGCTTTAGGAAAAATCGCTGTACGCTGCGAAAATAAATTGTAGTGTGTTTAGTGATATTTTGAGTTGAATATTTTGCTGTGCAATCAGTCATTTTGATGGGAATTCGGAATCTTATTGCATAGAAAAAGGATATTTTTTGATTTGCGTTTAGATACTACCCTCGATATAATACACGTAATAAGTAACTTTGCTAAGGATTTTCACTAACGGAGTTTGTAACGGATTTAATCCTCACGAAACATAATGATACTCTGTTAGTGAAAATACTCTAATAAGATATTTTTGTCGAAGCATTATTTTAGAATTTAGACCAGTAGCACAAGCGTAGTTACATAACATGCGGCGCCGATGTATCGGCAACACATTACTAACCAATAAAATAATTTGGCGCTCCCGCCACATTTCGTGAACCCTTATCTCCTCATACAAGATCTACGAGCAGGTAAGAACGTGGTGATGCTATATTGTATTGTATAAGAACCGGTCACAGTAGCGCAGGCAGAGTGGTCAGTGGCCACTGTCACTGCTGTAAGGAAGTGTGGGGAAGAAATTATGAACTTGTTTTGTTTTCTGTTGCTTAATGTATGTGAATGGATTGGTATTAATTATTAGGTAATTGTGATTGGCTTCCAACCGGAGTGTTCAACAGGGACTAAGTCTAAGACTATTGCACTGAGAACTACCGCAGGAAACTTAAATGTATGTGTGTAACGCGATATTGACCAGCCGGAAATCTAAGGTTATCAAACTGTAGAGTTCTGCAAATTAAGAAGTCCTAGTTGAATTTTTCGACCGTTTTATTTTTCGAGTGGCATTATTATGAAGCCTCAAAAATTTTGAGAAGTTTACTAATGTTTGAAAACTGACTCTTCTGGTTTTCTTCCATTTATTCTTGTTTATGATAGCAATATTTCAATATTGAACAGAGTCCACATCACTGGCTTTATGACGACTGGGCCGTCGAAACAATTGTTTTGAAAGAAGGATACAAATAACCCGAATACCATGATAACTAAACACTTGACGTTTAACTTGACTTTAGCATTTTGACGTGTCTGGGAAATTCGGTGACGCAAGTGTGAGTGTCCTTCTATTTAAGTGATGTGTAAGGTAAGGACACTATAAGGATAGGGAAGTTGAAAAAGTGTTGCGCCAATTTTGAGGTTTGGCGCCAGCTAGAAACACCGTATGAAGTCATACGAGTATAATGTCATATTGTATATATATTTGTATATATTTTGGATCTAAGTTGTTATAAAGGAACTGGTTCAAGGTCTATCCAAATTTAGGGCAGATCTCTGCTTAGACTACTGCTATACCTCCAAGATTACATAGGCATGGGATGTTATTTCTACGGCACCCATAGGTAGGTACTCTTGAATGGAAGCAGAACAATGATTACACATACCTACAAAATAGATAGTTTGAATTCTTTTGCAAAGAGCTGCTATAAAACAATGATGATATCTCTGCAGTCAGTCGTCGTACCTGCATCAATTAGCTAATTTATAATGCCAAAAATATTACTATTCAAAAAATGAATACTACAAAGTTTGTGTGTAGAGACGACTCTCTGCCAATCCCCACTGATTAACTATTCTGTTATAATCACAATAGGGTACAAAACAATGATGTTTATGTCACAGTTTTTGTTCAACTTAATGAGGATAAACATGTCTTCCTTTAGACATGTTTATTGATGAAGATTTTACAATGATTGGTGAAAAAACTGTTTGTATGTACTTATGTATTACGTTACGGTGGTTGTGACGATCTGGATAATAAACGAACTCGATCAATTGGATTCAATACCGGAAAACGGTCAATGTTCTAGGACCGCTGAAATACAAAGTTCTAAACGTGCCCTCGAACAAGGAACTAACAGCGTAGTACCTCATCTTCCTAGCAATTTTGGGGTCATCTTTGAATCTAACCTGATGCAGTTCAGTATTTCACACGCAGTCGTAACATTGATATACAAAGGTTAGATCGCTGGTCACTCTTTCGTTCGAGACTGAAAAGATTGCCTTAGGTTATTTTTATAACAACCGCAAATGACGTTTAGTTATTTACCAACAAGTCCCCAAAATGTCAAATGAGCTAAGAAAAATCTCTCAAGAAAGGTATTTTGTAACATCCTTGTGACACTGATCATTATTCTGAGCAGCATTCTACCGAATGAGTAGCATTGACACGAGGACAGATGTCGCGATACCAAACGAGCCTAGACTCGCCGCCGCATCTCTCGCACGGACATAATATGGATTTACGTAACGGTGCTTTTCGATATCCAGCATTTTTGAAATCAACAAAACTTATCAGAATAAATATCATCTGGCTGTTGGTGGTACACAGCGTTGGGATCTTGAGTGAGTTGTGAGCGGTGGTCAAATAGTTTTACAGCTAAAAATCCTATGATTTTGAAATTAAAAAAAGTTTGTAAGTAGCTAAGTATTAAAATTGGAAGTTGATAAGAATTATATCTTAAGGATGCGGAGCATCATCTTCGTGTCCCGACGAACGCTTTATTTTTTTATTGTTAAATGGGGCTGAGGGCTAATTGCGTAACACACTATCAGTAGGAATCGGTTTCAATTTGACAGTTCAACAACATTCATTACGTTATTTACGTTGTTGTGCAGACAATTTTTTCTAACATATGAAGCAATGGATTAGCAATATACTTCAAAATCATTCCGATTCCGATTCAAACTGCGTTACGCAATTAGGGTCTTGACCTCGATCATGCCTGATGAAAAGCGATGAATGAGGTCTATGATGGAACGAGCGTGCCCAGAAGATGCCTGTTCACTCTTGCTTTGAAGGCAGACGGGTAATATGTAGAAGGACACAGACGCTGGCAGTAAGCCTTCTAAAAGAAAACTATCACTGGCATGGTTACGCTACCGAATCAAATATTAATTTACTTTAAATTGTTCACCATACCGACCCACAACGGTCAAGGTCAGTGGTGTCTTCATAAAAACCAGCTTTTAGGTACCGCACACTATACGTAAGAACCACACTTAAGTCAACTCGGTCGTTTCGGAGAAACAATGTCACTAACACAAACAAGTAACAAACATAACGAATAGCCTACAAAAAAGCCATAAACACATTTTGCATGTGATTATAACATATGCAGCTGCGTCCCCTAGCTTGTGATAACAACTACAATCCTATTAACACTTCATCATTCATAAGTGATCCACTTCATCAGAAGCAATTTCATGAATGGTAACTTCCGTTGTACGGAATATTACACAAGGACCCGTACTTGCTACTTCTACTAGTCCTTGGTATTACAAATGTCTGGCTACATCTTATAATTTAAAATAAAGTTCAAAAGTTCAAAACATCTCCTTTAAAAGAAAAAATTTGTTTTATAAACTAGTGATGGTCTGTGACCGCTCGTTAAAATATACCAATTACGATTCGCCGTTCAATTGCTGACAATTATGATAAACTTATGTTTGTTTTATTATTTTTTGTTTGATATGGCCTCTTTTCTTGTATTGTCTTTATATCTAGATTATGCAATTAAATATTCTGTCAAGTGTGGGTCGGTATATTGATGACACACTTTCAAGTTTAATGTTTATGTTCATGTTTCAAACATTAAGTGGTTGGATGGCACGTAATGGGTTTTCTAATAGCCCTTTTACATCCATTAAATTATTAATCCTAATACGTTTTTAAAAGCTACCGAGAGATATGTCTAGTGCTAGAGTAGTCAGATTCACTAAACCAAACTTTCTCACTGTGTATTTCTATCAGGGGACTGAGCTGTCGTATTTTAATGCCGACACGAAGGAAGAATGCATGATCAAGTCCGTATTATGTTAATATAATAAAACATCAACATCATCAAACAGCAACATACACATTTCACAAAAATCTACATAGACTTAACGGATAATTTGTAGAAATCCAATCACAAAGAAAAACGACCATATACAACTAATAGATGTATAGGAATAATTAAAAATAACAAGCTTCGGCGGAAGATACACAAAATATAAAAAGAGGAAACTTTGTTAAAATTAGTCTTATTAATTTGAACGTATTAGTTCCAAGGTGAATCGGTTATTATTTTGTTATTTACAACATCTTTTGTCAGATTTCCGATACACAGATAAATGAAAAATTAGTATGTTAAACGATAGAGTCCCCTCTCTAAAAGTAAGAGATGTAACCGAGTCAGTTAGATATCGATATTCGTTGACTCACCGAATCTTTTGACGTGTACGTCCCTATTAAATGATACAGTTCTCGGCTTAGTTTCTTTCGTTTCCTTCGTTTCGGTATCGACTCTCGTATCTTTGGCTACCTTATCGCCATCTTCGGCATTATCCGACTTGACAATTTCATCAGTCATTGGGTAGATGAGGTACCCGGGACTTGGTACCTCGGTTACTGTTTGGTTTACCGTCAACTCGGCAGTTTGCGTTTCGGTATCATCGGTTTTGCTTTTATCTGTAAAAAGTTTTGCCGACTTAGACCCGGTTTGTGCAATCGATGGACTCGTTTGATGTTTCCCCATTTCTACTTTATAATTATGACAGTAAACATGATACAGATTTGATAGAAGAATAAATTGAAAATCATGATAGTAACAATTCAAATATATTATATATTTATATAAATCACTAGGATTGAAAATTAAAAATAGAGCAATGAAATGTTGGTATAGTAACAGTATGTTGGTAATAAAGACATTGTTTATATAAAAAATATAAAACTATTTGAAGACTAAAACTTTCATAGTTACCTATAAACTCGTTAATTCTAGTTGTTCTAATAAGGACATCTTTCTAATTGCAGTAGCGTTTATATTGTGATAATTCTATATGTTCATACCTTATCGTGTTATCGTACATTTGACCAGCTGCGTTGTTCACATCACCAACAACCGTGGCTTTGACCGCATTTTGCACCAAACTTCCTGTAACAATTGAAAAACACAATTAGGTTTTAAAACAAAAGCTACTAGATTTTATACTTTTTAAAACAAATGATGACTTTATACTGCGAATATATTTTTGAGTAGACCAAGTTATGGTGGACCAGATACTAGTCCTAATACGTTTCAGACCTTGCGTCTTATTCACACGTAACGTTATCTATCCCTATGACTATAATTTTCGAAGTTAATCCTAAACATCGGATCATCCCAAAGTTTTGTTTTGTATGTGATCTCTGTTTTAGTATCAGCCTGTATTGTTTCACTGCAGGGTTAAAGCCTCTTCTCATAGAAAGAAGAAACTATTATTGACTACCACGCTGGCTCACCTTTCTTTAATCAGTGGTTTCAAAAACTTTTTACAAAAAAATAACTTTCTTATCTGTTTTTGAGTTTTTGCCACCGACTTCCGAAATTAAAGTTATTTTTCACTTTGTAGTCTTATTTTTGGCAGTCGGTTCTTATTTTTTTGTAAAAAGTTTTTTATTTTACACTTTTTAGTGAGTCAGTTTTGAATTTATCTAAGTTACAATAACCTAATGTTAACTGCTCATCACCTTTTCCCGATGCTGGGACGTTGATTGTTGAGGAGTTCGCCTGGTAAGAACCAGGAAAACTGCCACTCACCATATGCATTGTGCCGATCATAAATTGCTTAATCGCAACCCGTTAAATAGGGGTACTCATTATTATATTGTTCCGGTGGCCATATGTGGTCTCTGTCATCAGTTGCACTTCACCAAATGGTGCTTTCCGAGACCAACAGCACGAGTTACTATAAAAAAATACCCAAATCGCTATAGGTTTGCCTATAAAATTTGAGGGTTTCCCTCGATTTCTATGGGATCCCCTCATCTGATTCTGATTTGGTGGCAATGGGACCACCTCGGGAGTATACCCTTTCAAACAAAAAAGAATTTTCAAAATCGGTCCATAATTAACGGCGTAATCGCGTAACACACATACAAAAAAAAAAAAACATACCGCCGAATTGAGAACCTCCTCCTTTTTGGAAGTCGGTTAAAAATGTAAGTACCTACACATTAGATGCTGTTCCATTACCACACTTCACAAGCCTTCTGCTTGTGAAGTGTGCTAATAGAACAGCAGCTATCTTTATTAAATACAATCTCATCGCTTAGTTCAAAGTTCAGATGATAATCTAAATCATGATATATGGACATCGCGATCATCAGGTAATAATCAAGGTATGAGAAGTTGTGACACCTAATGATTTTTTTACGATACATAATTATATCAATATTTGATCCTGGCATATATTCTGTATTTTATTTTATTCAGGCAAATAGGTTACCTGCACGGATACTACGTATATTAACAGTGCGTGGAACTACATAACAGAGTTTGCTCGTGAGGTCGATACAATCAAAATCCCCATGAACAATACCATACAGTACAGAAGCTTCTAGATACTTACGTCTAGATTCAAGGTTGGATATTTATCTAGTAATTGTGAGTACGACAAATACGTTTTGTGGCATCTGTAATGCGTGGCTCGTAGAAACTTCCGCTGGACTTTTTCAATCTCGTCTATGTATTTCTGGTAAAACGGGTTCCAGATTGGGACGGCATATTCTAATTGTGATCGTACAAGGGTCTTATATAGGTAAAGGTATGTGGAGACGCGCTTGAACTCAGTGGACGATCTCATAACGAAACCATACATTTTATATGCTTTATTTACAATTTTTTCTACATGTTGGTTTAGGGACAACTTATCATCAATTAACACACCAAGATCTCTCACAGTAGATACATTACTGAGTGTTGTGTCGTGCAAAGAATATTTAAAATTAATAACTATTTTATTCTTAGTGAAATTGATGCAATTGAACTTGGAGAGACTAAGGTGTAGTTTATTGTTTAGATCTGGACAGTCTCACTGACTACCAGTGAGACTGTCCAGATCTTGTTGAAACAGTCGACAATCCTCCACAGTCTGTATAGACCTATACGCTTTTAGATCATCAGCGTATACAAGAAATTTTGTATTTTTAAAACATTTTTCTATGTCGTTAATATATAAAATAAACAATAGTGGCCCCAGGATTGAACCCTGTGGAACAACCGAGGTTATATGCACTGCATCAGACTGATGACCATTTACGACAACCTTTTGAGTTCTATTTTTAATATAGGATGAGAACCAGCGAAGCAAATCCCCTCGTATACCATTAAACGCAATCTTATGTAGCAGGATTTCATGGTCGACCTTGTCAAAAGCTTTTTTGAAATCTGTATAAACCGCGTCAACTTGCAACCGCCTGTCCATGTTGTCTGTCCTGTAGGTGATCTTAACAATACCGCACTTTGCACTGTTATTTCATCGATATTAAAATACTTTTTCTTGTTTCTAAATTAAGGGTCCTAAATGAAGAAAAACATTATATTAATTCGGGATTTATTAAAGTAGGTTACACTACAAAGAATATAGTTAGTAAACATGGTTGCAATTTACGTCAATTTTCTGCTTCGTCTTCAAATCGTCTTCCAATTCCACCCTCTTTAGTTATACATTAGGTAAGTGGTGATAAGGTGAAAGATAGAAACTAGTCCCATTTCTATGGAATACGAAAAGGTTTTCACCTTCATTCGTATTCCATAGAAATGGGACTACGATAAATCCTCACTTAATTAGCACCAAGCCAAGATAAACACAAGTGTAAAATACACTGAGACACATACTTTACTCCCACATTCTCCATCTTCTACATCCTTGCCCCAATTTTAACACCTAAGAAGCACCTCCTTGGAGCAAAAATATGATAATGTTTACGTATTTGGTGTGTCGATATGTCCCACATGTGCCGGGCGCGGCTACTGGACCGATTACGAAAGCAAATGGTCACTTGCCAGTAACATTACTTAGTTTACGGCGACGCAAGTCAAGGACGAGTAGCGACTTGATGACCATTTTTTATCACATTGATGATGTCATTGATTGTCATTGTTGTGTGCATTGATTTGGCTATAACTGAAGGACGGAGACGATGACTCGAAGGACCACAAGGACAGAAATAGAAAAATAATAACAACAAAAAACATTATCGAATCGTACAATAGCAGTGCCAGTAAGTATCAAAAACAGAGGGTATGGTTCTCAAAGGAAATTTACATTTTCCGCAATGTTTTGTGCACTCCCATTTCATGAACCCATCATAGACACAGTTTATAACACCAGCAATCATCATCTTCCTGCCTTATCCCGTGTTACTGCGAGAAAATCGCGGCGATAGTTTCGTTGTGCCATCAAATTCAATAGAAACTGTATGAATCAATTTCCACAAGGCGATATCGTCGCGGCGATAATTCGAAGCCACAGCGTGACTATCAGCACGATTCTCTCGTCCGTGGAGATGGCGCCTGGTGTCAGCGAAACACGTTTTTTCTTCCCCTCTTCTCTGTTAGCCGTCACTCTATCATTTACTCCTTTTTAAGGTTCCGGAACCCTAATAGTATCGCCATGTCCATCTGTCTGGCTGTCTGTCCCCAGTTTAGCTCAGAGACTTACTACTAGAAAGCTGTAATCGGGCATGGGTATACTTATTAAATGATAAAAATAAATTAAATTAAATATTAATATGGGGTAATAGTACAGACTCTCCCACACACACTATTCACCCTACAAAAAAAACTTATTAAAATTTTAGTCAATATTGAACAAACGGATAGCTGTAAGCCCCACTTCCAGGACCAAAAAATTTTAACCCTACCGTGCACATCTTTGAAATCTGTAAATTTGTACGTAGATATCCGAAATTCTACACAAAAAGAGAAGACATACAAACTTAAATAACTTTGAGACATACCTACATCCCGATCAAAAATGCACTCCTCAAGTACCTATGTCCTGTCGATAAAAAATTATAATAAGTTACCGGAAGAAATAAGAAACATAAATAAGTACAACATCTTTATTAATAAATTAAAAACATTTCTATTAAACAAAAGCTATTATAATGTGAACGAATACTTGAATGAAAGACTATAATTGTAATAAATTTATATTTTATTTTTGTTCTGATTTTGTTAATTTTATTATGATGTTTTTTTTTTTTAATTTTTAATTTTTTTTTGATGTTAGCTATGTATCTAACATAATTTTATGCTGTGCTCTGACAGGGTCGACGGCACAACGGCTCTTAGCTCTAAGCCTTTTGTTAACATCTTGTTTTTACCTTGTGGAACGCAAATAAATGAATATGAGTATGAGAATATTAATCACGCTGACAAAGTCGTAAAATAAAACCTTGAAATTTAGATAACGAAATTAAAAGGAAAATTATCACAGCTAAGTAGGCTTTACAAGTTAACCAATAATAGTCGACCAACTTAAATTTGCAGTTGGAGAATTGACCGTGACGTACATCGATGTATGTTTTTCGACTACAATGTTAAGTTTGTTTTTGGGATACATTCATCCCAACTACGGTACCCTTCATTGTGCGTAGTCCGACACGTACTTGGCCGGTTTTCTTTCATATCTTCTTCCCAGAATCCATTCATCTTCCCTCGGGTCTTGTTCTCCCTCTCCATACATCTACAATTCAACATTTATCTTCATCACTCTTTTAGTCACATGCGTTTCATCCGTCTGTAACACCAGCAATCTGACAAAAACAAAACCGCCACCCGCCGCTCTCATACACCATTACTTACACACTTTTACTCAACACAGCGAGCGAGTGTCATTATGATCCATCGAAGGTTTAATGACCTCATTACGTTTTTATTTGTGTGATTTCTTACTAAAACTTTAATTAAGCGATAGTAAAGCTTCCATTATATCATTTTATTCGCATGAAAATGCTTTTTGTGGCCAATAATCGCACTAATGTTTGTTTAGTTTGGCCCTGGTTTTGATATTAGAACCACATTAAGTATCTAGTGAAGCGTGATTGAGAAATAAAATGTACTCTTATTGTGTGCATTCATGTTATAGGGGTACGATGCTAATGCAAAACATAACCAGACAATTTTTTTTATTTTTTGTATATTATGTAATCTGCAATCGGCTTATATAGCCATAATCAGATGTGATTTTCTTAATATTTTATTTGACGTTATGGCTCCATTGAGCCGACATCAACATAAAGCATGATAAGAACTAGATGTTCTCAGTCTCTCTGATCCAGGTCCAGTATATGCCATATTTTTAGGCGTGTTGTGGTTTGGTTATATAGGAGGTTCTTAGCCAATTCATTGGTATGTCCAAGTAGTCTCTTCTTATATCTCGTACAGTTTCTGTTCACTTCTTCCTTTACCGTGGGCATCCTTAGGTATTTATGGATTTCAGAGTTTCTCACGAACCACCCTGCGCCTGATATTGATCGTAAGACTATATTTTGGAATCTCTGCAGGATCTCTATGTTTGAGTTACTGGCAGAACCCCATAGCTCTATGCCATAAGTCCACACTGGTTTTATGATGGCCTTATAGACCAGGAGTTTGTTGTTCGGAGATAGCTGCGATTTGCGTCCCAATAGCCAAGAGAAGGTCTTGTATAATATTGTTGCCTCTTTTTTCTTTGCCTTGATGTGATTGGCCCATGTTAATCTTCGGTCTATATGTAGACCCAAATATTTTACACAGTTACTCATTGGTAATTGTTTTCCTTCCATATAGACTGGTGCACATTCCCTTTTACTTAAAGTAAAAGTTGCCTGCACAGATTTGCTTACGCTGGGCTTTATTCTCCATTTTTTGAGCCATAGTTCTATTTTACCAATTTGTATCTGTAGTTTTTGTGTAGCCACGTTCGGGTCTTTGTCACTCGCAAGACATGCAGTGTCATCCGCATAAGTTGCTGTCGTTACATCTTCAGTGTTTGGCAGATCTGATGTGTATATTGCGTACAGTACTGGGCCAAGCACTGATCCTTGCGGGACTGAGGCAGCGATATCGTACAGAAACTTTCTTTGGTGCAGGTATGATTGCATGATCATGAGTTAGGTAAAAGTTTTTTGAGTTTAAACAGTAATCCCTTGTGCCACACTCTGTCAAACGCCTGTTGAATATCTAGGAACACCGCTGAGCAATATTCTTTTTTCTCTAAGGACTTAATTTTGTGTGCTACTCTATGTATTTGTTCCACTGTAGCATGATTCACTCTAAACCCGAATTGGTGGTCGGGAATTATTTTGTCCCCCTCCAATATTGGTTTTAGTCTTCGTAGGAATATCTTCTCAAACACTTTGGATAAAGTTGGGAGAAGACTTATGGGTCTATACGAACTAGGGTCAGTTGGAGGTTTCCCTGGTTTGGCCATCATGCATATCTGTGATACTTTCCACAGCTTAGGAAAATAGTGAGTTCTAAATATAGCATTTACAAGCATTGTCAGAAAAACTATTGGTTTTCTAGGAAGTCGTTTGAGTATTTCGCCAGTGATAAGGTCGAATCCAGGTGCTTTTTTTGTTTTTTAGATGTTTTATGTTACGTTCCATCTCTCTCGGTGTCACTAATTTAATTGGTAGTGAGAGTTGTTGATCGCTGTTGATAAAATTATCCAGCTCTTCCTCAAATTCAACCATTGTAGATGGATTGGAGGTAAAAATCCTTCTTAGGTGTTCTGCGAAGACTTCAGCTTTCTGATTTGGCTTCTTAGCCCAAGTTCCTGTGGGGTTTTTAGTGGGGGTATATAATTAAGTGGCCTTTTGAAATTTTTGGTAATTTTCCATAGAGAGTAGTTATCTTTGTTCTGAGCCGATAGTGTACACAGCTTCTGTTGAAAAGTAGCATTCCTGTTCTCAATTATCATATCTTTCAGTTCTCTAGAGATCCTATTAAATTCTCTTCTGTGTCTGATCATGTCCTGATCTGCTTGCATGTAGCCACCTCCTCGTTTTACGTTTTTCCTCGAGTTTACAGTGTATGTCAGAAGGTATGCTACATTTATCTAACGGGAGTTCCAGAGTCGGAGTAGCACGCCATGTCGCTACCTGTATCAGGTTTGTGATGTAGAAAGCTGCATCGTCTATCTCTGCCTCGGTTTTAAGACTCACTCTTAGGTCTGTTTCCTCTTCTAGGTATTCTGAAAATGCATTCCAGTCTGTTTTATGATTACTTAACTTATAGCTTTGTTCTTTGTGTATTATTGTTACACTCAGTGTTAGCAGTACTGGTGAGTGATCCGATAAGGTGTCAAGAGATGATTCTATTTTTAGGTGTATGTTTGAGAGCCCCTTTGTTATAAAGAAATCGAGTAGATCTGGAGTTCGGTTAGAATATGTTGGCCAATAGGTTGGTTCACCTGTAGAGAGGGTTATTAAGCTGTGACTATCTACACATTTCTTCAGCTCTCGTCCTCTAGTTGTTGTTAGTCTGCAACCCCAGTCTGTGTGTTTGCTATTCCAATCACCGCCACAGACATACCTGTGGCTCAGAGTGTCAAAGTACTTAGAAAGCATGTCCTGCTTAAGTTTATGCTTGGGCGGACAGTATACAGAGCTTACATTGACAGGACCAAGTTTGTCTTCTATAGTGACCGTAGTTGCTTGTAGCCAGTCTTCCTTAAATTCGCCATGGATGTAATGTCTAATATTATTGTTTACAATTACCGCTGTGCCTCCATGCGATGTATCGTCAGGGTGATTTGTGCAATATCCACAATAGTTGTTCATTTTAAATGTATTGCGGTTATTGGGATGAGTCTCCGATACTAAGGCTATATCTATTTTGTAGGCCTACATCAACACTTCCAGCTCCTGTTTATTTGGTAGCAAACCATTGATATTCTAGGTGGCTATTCGAAGAGAGGTCATAATTAAGTTTTACTGATGAGTGATGTGATGAGATTCATCATTGTGCTCATTTGTGAGATAAGTACATCTATCCTTTCGGTCTGTTTTAATAAAAGGGCCTCTAATTTAAGAGTATTTTCATACAGATTATGTTCTGCATTTGTTCTCTGTGACTCTGTTGGGTCAACGTTATTCTTAGAAGTAATTTTTCTTCTAGTGTTCGCTGTCGTATAAGTATTATTACCTTTAACTACTTCGCTATATTGTTTATTATCACTGTATGGTTGTTTTTTAGATATATTTCTATTGTTTGCAGACTCAGATCTAGTCATTGCAAGTACATTTAGATCTTCTATCGGTTTTTGTACTTTTGGTCTTTGTTGTTTCTGTGTCTTATTGGTATCTTGTTTCCTGGTGAGGATTTCCTTATAGATTTTGCAACCCTTGTAGCTGGCAGGATGGCTTCCAGAGCATAGTGCGCAAACTGCTGGTGTGTTCTGATCTATGGTACACTTTGTGGTATTGTGCGGCCCTGCACACTTCACACACCTGTATGGTCCCATACAGTTGTTTTTTGTGTGTCCATACTGTTGACATCTGGTACATTGGACTATTGTGGTTTTAAACCAGACAAATAAGCATCCAAGCTGTGAATGGTGAGCAGATTTAAAACAATTGCTAAACACTGTCAAAAAAATCACATAGATAGGTCGCAATGCTTTAGAAACTTTTGCGTTAAAAAAACTTTTATAACTAAAGCATGACTTAAGTATACCTATGTTTTTTTTTTGCAAATTACTCGATTTTGTGTAAATATGTAGACTATAAAATTCTGAACAATTTGTCCAAAACCCTAAATAATAACAATATTTCACAAAATTAAAACGTGTCACAGCATTTCCGTGCTGTATTGCAAATATAACGATAATTCTTTACGTAATGGGTTGGTCTGCAAACAATGATACTTCGTACATTATTGTATAGTAACCTTTCGCTTGGTCCAGTGCACACGCAGCTATGTGAAACATTTTGTTTTGTCACTCAATAAATATTATGTCTTTGAAATGTCACAAAAGTGTTGAATTACGAAGTTTATGACAAATATCTTTGTGAAATTAATCATGAGTGCAAATGTACTCGTATTAATAATCCAGTTTTGCTCATATGAAGCGGCCAAATATCAGGAAGTTGAAGGAAGAGGACAACATAATTTATTACAATCAAAGTAACAATCAAAAACCCAACCTTGACTTTCCTCTATAATTATTTGAAAATAAACAAAATCAGAAATGCATATTTTCTTACGTTTAAGTATCAGGAAAACATGAATAACAAGGAAGATTTGCGACAGAACTGCAGAGGTCGGTTGCACCTTGAGGCCCACGTGAATTAAGCAATAGTTTATTTTACGCCTACATTTAAAATTCTCCGTTCAATGGTGTTTATTAAAATAGTGGCCTCACACTGTGTGGATTGTAAACACTAAATTGAGATTAGCTTAATGTTACCGCCTGATTAGTATTCAAGAGGTCAAGTAGTTTTAATGTAATATTTTTTAATTATTATAAAGATTTTGTTCTTATGAACCGATCTTTTTACCGACTTCAACCGTTGGTTTCCCTGTATATTTATTCCCGAGTTTTTTGGTCCGTGTGGTGCCGGACGTAAAGAATAGCACTACCCCATTTCTTCCCGTGGGTGTCGTAAAAGGCGACTAAGGGACTTACTAGAGAATGGGCAGCAGCGTTCTCTATGCATTTTAACACCATACTGCGATCGCCAACCCGCTTGCCAAGCGTGGCGATTATGGCAAACACCCCCCCTTACGGGGAGGCCAATGTCCAGCAGTGGACGTCTTTTGGCTGAGAAATGATGATGATTATTCCCGGGTGGACACTTAATCCCTATTTTGAATAGGTACTTACTTACCTATTATTAAACACTGACGCTCGTCGTGAGTGACGCCAAAATTCCTAAACAGATTTTTAGTAAAAGAAGAAAGGTAACTCCCCAAATCTTATCCCCATACTAGCTGCACGTGTGACTATGTTTGCTCCCCAAAATATTTAGATGGTTTATCCGTTATGAAAGTACTCAATATTGGAGTACTTTCATAACGGATAAACCATCTAAATATTTTATAAGCAAACATAGTCACACGTGCAGCTAGTATGTTACAGTAAATATGAATATAATATTACTGTGCATCAGTGGTAATGCCTGAGGCGAACTCGTTTCTCATTGATAAGCTCGAAACGGATGAAACGTTTTTTGTGAAACTTTATTAAAAGTAATCCAAAACATCTATATTCTACAGTCGAAAACAAAATTGCTGAACTACATAGTAGCATTAGTCTTTAAAGCTTAACTACTGTTCATTGTCAGGAATAAAAAAAAAACATTACATTTTAGGTACCAGGACGTCAGTCAGTTCAGGAGCTATCATTTATCCCTTCTGAATCTTATGTGAATCTCATTATTCCCCCCTGAAATATTAAAACTCTTAAAATTGCCTCGAAATTTTGAACACCCTTGGCAGATAGCCCTGTTATCAACCTTGATGCCATTTTTTTCCGTGCTGCAATCATGGATACCCTCCGCCTGGGGAGACCGGAGGGTTATGTCAAACTCCTACCAACTAAAACCCCAATGTTTCGTTCTACCACCATGGGTCTGCCCCCGACTCATACATTCGCCGCTGACCTGCTAATCTTTTTGCAAAGGACAATCATGTTAACACAAGAGAAAACGATCAGAATATTATGTCTCATCAACCACTTTTAGAATGAACTGTACAATAATACCTGTTTCTAGATAAGACTGGCGAATATATTATTCGTGGATGACATTTTAATTTAATCGATCGTGAGCGAGCTTTAAAGCTCATAGGAGTATTGTGATCTGATGGAATCAATAACGATTTATTACTCGAGCCAGTAATTATAGGTATGTATTATACGTGCTAAGTGCATGCAGCGGATGGAAGATCGATTTTAAGTTTATGTTGCGTAATGAAGTGAAATATTGGCGTAAATATTTCGTAAGTTGCACGATATAAAATAATTGCGTAATCATTAAGTACTCGTATATTATTTAATTGCGTAATCATCCTAATTTCGTAAGTTGCAGAATCACACTAATATTATAAAGGCGAACGTTTGTGAGTGTGTGTGTGTGTGTGTATGTTTGTTACTTCTTCACGCTCAAACGGCTGGACCAATTTTGATAAAATTTTGTATGGAGGTAGCTGACACCCTGGATTAAGACATAGGCTACTTTTTATCCCGATATTCCCACGGGATCGAGACTTACGCGGGTAAAACCGCGGGGCGCAGCTAGTATAAAATAATTATTATATTTCCATAACTTGAACTCAGCGTAGATCTCAGGATACCTGCACTTGGGAAGAACAGAGGGGCAATTCGCATTCTAATCTCAGTCGCCTAAGTTTGTTTCGCCATTCAAACTTAAAGCATTTATTTCAATTTAACTATTTGCAGGCACTTTTGAATTGTCAAGGAGTCGGTTAGTTAGAAATATGAAGCTAGTTGCCCATTATAAATCGTAGTAGGTTGCTATGGAGAAGAGCGGGCAAGAAACTCCATGGACACTCTTTTTAATTATAATGTTACAAAAATATTGTTACATCTTTAATGATGTATTTATAACTAAATGTCAGGACGATATAAAAAAACGCGCCCATAGTAGGTATAGCAAATAGAAACAAATAAAAAATAAAACAATTCGAAAATAAAATAATTAAAGTTAGCCGTGGCAGCTAAGATATGACCAGTCTCAACTGACAGCGCCCGTTCACGAACATGACGCATGGATCAGCACCATTCAGCTCAACCATTTTGAAGGGAGCTAAATGATTCAAATGAGCCAGGGAGCTAAAAGATCCAATCTTCTCAGGAGTAATCAGATAGAAAATGTCAACTCCATCTAGGTTATTTTTCTCATTTTTATAAAGGAAGTGTAAATGTTATTCAGATATTAAAATTTATCCTATTTACAGAATAAATAATTTAATTTAATTTCAATCTGTCAAAATTAGATGTGATTTAACTACATTTGTGAAAAATGTTTGATAGTGATTGTCACTGAGATATTTGCGACAAGATGTTGAACGTTTTTATTAATTACAGGAATTGGTCTTCTGATGAACACAGATCAATCGCGCCACCACTGTGGACGTATACAATTGGTCTCCTGATGAACACAGATCAATCGCGCCACCACTGTGGACGTATACAATTGGTCTTCTGATGAACACAGATCAATCGCGCCACCACTGTGGACATATAGAATTGGTCTTCTGATGAACACAGATCAATCGCGCCACCACTATGGACGTATACAATTGGTCTTCTGATGAACACAGATCAATCGCGCCACCACTGTGGACGTATACAATTGGTCTTCTGATGGACACAGATCAATCGCGCCACCACTGTGGACGTATACAATTGGTCTTCTGATGAACACAGATCAATCGCGCCACCACTGTGGACATATACAATTGGTCTTCTGATGAACACAGATCAATCGCGCCACCACTGTGGACGTATACAATTGGTCTTCTGATGAACACAGATCAATCGCGCCACCACTGTGGACGTATACAATTGGTCTTCTGATGAACACAGATCAATCGCGCCACCACTGTGGACATATACAATTGGTCTTCTGATGAACACAGATCAATCGCGCCACCACTGTGGACGTATACAATTGGTCTTCTGATGAACACAGATCAATCGCGCCACTACTGTGGACGTATACAATTGGTCTCCTGATGAACACAGATCAATCGCGCCACCACTGTGGACGTATACAATTGGTCTTCTGATGAACACAGATCAATCGCGCCACCACTGTGGACGTACACAATTGGTCTCCTGATGAACACAGATCAATCGCGCCACCACTGTGGACGTATACAGTTTCGCCTCGCGCCTGTCTGCGGGAGTCATTGCAGTACTGCCTCGTTGGTCTAGTGAACTCTTGTGGATGCAAGCGAGACTGCTGGGATTAGCTGGGGTTGATCTTCGGGTCGAAGCGAGGTCGGGAATTTTTTTATTAGGATTTTTCATTAAGGAATCCTCAGTTGCTACTTTGAGACTACTTTGTTACCGCTTATTGACAAGAGGGTCCCCCCGTTACATGGACGTACCAGGGACACATGACTTGCATAATATCGGTGTGCTATTACCGCCTCTATACCTATAGGACATCATGGTAACTGGTAAGTACATTCTGTTAAAAACCAGCCTCCCAAAAGATGTACCTGCCTTCTGTCCTTAATACCAGCACCATATCGTGATTGTTGCAGCACAGTCTTCGTATAAGGTAGCAAGGACACACATTTTGGTACAACCACTGCTTATATGGTGACAAATCCAGAACAAGTTTAGGTTTTGTAAGCGCCAAGGTATTTTAATGTGAGGAGAAAGGTAGCTCGATGGCTATCATAACGATACCAAGTGTTGATGACCGTTCGCAACATGTGGTAATATTATGCTGTAGTGAATACTGACCGGTGATTAAAAGGTTGGATTTCAGTTAGTTTTTAGGGTTCCGTAGTCAA
Organism: Tiliacea citrago; assembly: GCA_963921375.1. Lineage (NCBI taxonomy): Eukaryota > Metazoa > Arthropoda > Insecta > Lepidoptera > Noctuidae > Tiliacea > Tiliacea citrago. The sequence goes on from OY992801.1 coordinate 416,615, forward strand.
CAAGGAACCCGTATACTTTCGCCATGTGCGTCTGTCAAATGTCTGTCTGTGCGTAGCTCAAAGACTCTTAGTACTAGAAATCTGTGATTTGGCATGGGTAATTTTTAGGGTACTTGCACGTAAAGTGGGGATGATATTTTTTTTCTCGTCTATCCTATAATTTGGGGTATCGTTGGATAGGCCGTTCAAAAATATTGCGGGTATGTGAAAGCAATTTTTCGATTCAGGGATCCGTTTGCGTAATATTAAGCTTTAAAGTGTTATTAGAGTCCGACCAACTTACATTTGCAGTTGGAGAATTGACCGTGAAGTATTATATCGATTTATGGGAGAACATGTATTTCAACTACAATGTTAACTTTGTTTTTGGGATAAATTCATCCCAACTACTGAATCCTTCATTGTGCGTGGTCCGACACCGACGGTAGGCGATGCACGTTTGTTTAGACTTAACACATTTACTGCAGACTTGTGTACTGCTAGGTTATAGCTACAGATGCCTATAACCGCGCGACAGCATACTTAAACAACACAACATGACCTGTTCATGTGTGTGTGGCGTTAAATGACTTGCGGTCGTAGTCAGGCCCGGTTGCACGAACACTCACTACCTGTGGTCGTAGTCAGGCCCGGTTGCACAAACACTCACTACCTGTGGTCGTAGTCAGGCCCGGTTGCACGAACACTCACTACCTGTGGTCGTAGTCAGGCCCGGTTGCACGAACACTCACTACCTGTGGTCGTAGTCAGGCCCGGTTGCACGAACACTCACTACCTGTGGTCGTAGTCAGGCCCGGTTGCACGAACACTCACTACCTTTGGTCGTAGTCAGACCCGGTTGCACGAACACTCACTACCTGTGGTCGTAGTCAGGCCCGGTTGCACGAACACTCACTACCTGTGGTCGTAGTCAGGCCCGGTTGCACGAACACTCACTACCTAACACAATATTAGTACTAATAATAATTAATTTGATTGACGGAATACAATGCAGTTATAATTTAAATAAGGCATGTATTTAACACGGCGACAAATTAATCTGAATTTGGGATTAAAAAATAATTAAAGCCGGTAGCAAAAATAATAGGTTGGCAGCAAAAATAATAGGTTGGCAGCTACAGCGAAGTATTATTTTAAGTAGAAAGTAGCAGCTCAATAATCAGTTTTTAGCTTTATTTTAATTTAAACTGGCATCGAATTTTTGTTTTGGTAACTGAATTTACCAACAATAGAGGGGATCTGGCGCTCGGCGGCCGCTACCGCGGCACGCTCGCTTCGCTCGCTCACCTTCGCTTGTTAATGGTTACAGTTCTAAACTAACCTAACCCAAATGATTCAATAACAGTAGATGACTTTGCAGCGATTAAGAAATAATATTTAATCGCTGCCAAGTTATTATTTTAGTAGCAAATAGTTAGTCGCCCTTTAAGTTATTAGTCGCCAAGTTATTATTTTAGTAGCAAATAGTTAGTCGCCCTTTAAGTTATTACTCGCCTGGAAAATTATTATCCTTTAAATAAGTTTACCTATTATATTTTGTGACTAAATAACATCGTGGAAGCGGGGTTTAGTAAGTTGTTTGTTTTTTTAACAATGTTTATTGAAATATATAAAATAAAAACCCAAACTATCTACTGTTTGGGTGATAAAAAGATGTATTGCTTGGCCATAAAGGCTCGTGCAGACCGGTGCGACTTGTCGCGCGATTTGACACCGGTAGAACAATTTCCATGAATTTTTCATAGAAATTGTTCTACCGGTGTCGCATCGCGCGACCTGTACAAGCCTTAAACTATTTAATAAATTCCAGGCATTTATCCAATACTATTGTCATTTTAAATCCTTTTTCTAAAACAAATCAAAAGATAGGTACATCACCGAATACTCCACACTGGTTGTGTTGTTAAAATTTAGCGGTCGTTCGGTCAACAACGATGCTGTTGATAGGCCGTCGATCGGACGATTTTCGTGCTTTTTCGACCATTATTACCATATTTTGTGGAGGTTTTATTTTGTTTAGATTTTGAATCGACTGACCCCTATGAAAAGGAAGAAGGGAGGTAGCTTGTGACAATTTAAGCTCTCCGACCCTGGCAGTTAAATTTTTAAGTAATGTTTAAATCCTTGACATTCGAAACTAACCCATTAAACGATTTAAAAGCTGTATTAAAACCAAACTTTGTAAAACAGGGTACTATAAAATGTATGATTATTTAGAAGACAAAAAAGCTTGGGATTTAGCTGTTCGCTCTGCTAGCCTTGTGATCAAACTGGAAAACTTGACATTTGAATATTATATACAATATTACATGAATATTTACTTTGAAAAGTATTATATTTACTGCTTTAATTTATTGTGAATATGAGCACTATGTGAGTCATATTTTTTTTTCTTTCTTTAAATATTTTCCTATTTTTTTTTCTCAGTTTTAATGGTAGTCTGGCATTTTTACGACTTTATGCGGCCTACCCAAATTATTAAATTATTATTATTATTATTGTTCGTCGAGTCGTTGAGCTTTGCACGATTACTGACAAATGCTTGCACTGATTGGACAGGTCCACTGTGTGGTTCTTTCCTCAAAATACCATTTCAGACACAGATCTACATGGTCCTCCCATGATCTGACCAAGATTGTCTTTTTTTTTTTTTTTGGGTGGGAAATTATCAAATAACTTCTCCCGCTCTGGGCGGAGCGGGAGGGCGTGTCAGACTTTTACTGACTAAAACCCACCCGTGTTCCTTCCGTTTGACCCCTGACCCCAGACTTTGACCCCTGAGTTTGTTTCGCCATTTTTTCTCAGGAGTAGTCAGATCGGAAATGTCGACTACATCTAGCTTATTTTTTATTTTTTAATATGACGTGTAAAAGTGATTCCGATATCCTATTTACAGAATAAACGATTTCATTTCATTTCATTTCTTTATATGAGTTGAGATTGATAGGGAGGGACTTGTTGCGTGTATAGAGGATGAGAATGAATATCAAAATAAAGGAACGTGACCCCCGCGGCTGCCATAGTACAATCGATGTTTTGTGAAATATCCGTGAGTGTTGGAAGACCCTTAAATAAAACACAAAAACACTGCAGGTATTTGCATTAAAAAAAAAATCAAACCAGATTCTTTTAAACATTACCTCGTTGACTTTAAACTTCCTCATTAATATTAACATCAATAAAGACAAACTTCTGGGTATTGTCGAGCTCCTTGTCAACGTCAATCTGTTGACAACTCGATAAGCCGCCCGTAGTGATGTACCATGTTAATGCAGATTTATTTACAAAACAAAACGCGAGATTTTAATAATACGCTGTATTTTTTTTTTTTTGGGTAAGTTATGTAAGCTTAGTTTGAAGAGCAATTATGTTGCCTTAAAATGACTTGCCTCACTCAACTCTATTGGGCAACGGCACTTGCCCTTTCGTGGATTCTTGCCTTTTGTGGTTTTTCTTTGAGAAACCATATTAAGTACCGACTACCATTGAAGCTAACTATAAGTACCTACCTAAATCTCACTCCGGAACGGAAACGGAAAAATAGTAATCATTGCACTTTGCAATGATTACTATTTTTCCGTTTAATTATATTACTCGCATCTACTTCGAAAAATATATCACTTTCCGAATCTTTCCCTTCCCTACACCATCGAACAGCCGCATGGCCCAAATATGGTCACGAGGTCCAACGACCCATTGCCCGGGGACTCACCTTGTTCACTCGGAGGTCACCGAGACAGTAAGGGTGTCTTTCTCGTTTATTTTCATTCGCTACCGATCGTAAAGGAATCACGAAGCAGTTTTTTGTGCGTGAGAAAAAAGGTTTTACTTTTAAGGAGTACTTTTGAGGTTCGGAGGCTCGGAGCCAAATTACTTTCGTTCTCATCGTTTATATCGATAGTGGGTTTTGTTGAAATCATTTTGTCGAAGTGAAAAAGGTGATTATGGAGCGATTGTAAATAATATAAATACAATATTAATATTAATACAGTGCAAGATGAATGTGCCGTAAATAGCACTCGGTGAAATTACAAGCACATACGATTTCGGCGCTGATACCCTTTTGTGGAATAAAAGGAATCGCTTCATGATTACGGCACCAACCTTATTTGTGCGTTCCTCAAATAACACTGGGCGAAATTACAGGCACGTTAACAACGTCGCAAATCGCTTAGAGTTTCACGTGTTTTAGAAGGCAGTTTGCCCAATAACTTAAAAATAAAATAAAAATAAGGAAATTAGCAAGTAGATTCAAATAGAAACACCCACCTTACCGAACACACCTCACTACTTCAATCAATGACAAGCCAATTTGTAGGGATGCGTATACAAAAAAGTTAACCGCATTCCCGTTTTAACGGCCACCCAAGTTGTAAACCGAAGTTACCACATTATGTCAATTTAAAACAATTACTAGCCACAACACAAGTCCTAGAAGTGTTTTGAAGTGATTACTTATTTATTTTGTTATTTAAGTAATTACATAGTCAGCTTGGTTACCAGTGAACGGCTATTACAGGCCAGTGTGTAGCTTATTTGTCGATCTGCTACAATTTATTGAAATGACGAGAAAACATCTGTCCGATCAGATTACATTTCTGTTGACTCGTATCAATTTATTAAACTATTCAATGATACTAAAAACTTAATAAATATGCTGATTCTAAGTATAATAATTCTCAACGATTGTGTATTTTTTTCCGGAATAATATTGATAAGATTTTGTAATATCTGGTTGAGAATCTAAAATACAAGAACACAAATAAAACTCCACCAAATACACCGCATAGTCTCAGTAAAAACAAAACATAACCGGGCCCATCGAATATCCCGGACGCTCACAACACTACACTACATAAACGTCTAACTTTTTACTACCTCCTAATTACCTATTGACAAATAAATCAACTGATCGAATCTATTCATTCCATTCAATCGTTCGCGTGTAAACACGTGACATTCAAGTTTCAATCGCATTCAATAATAACGCCGTCGACCTTGACCAATAGTAATTATCGAACGCTTTATACCTTATGCTATCCTAGTAATAATATGCCACGACGTATAATGGAAAACCTTAATTAAAAACAAACATCTGTGGAAACTGGTTTATAAAAATCTCATCTTCAAAATCTAGTATTTATGATACCACGTTTTAATGAAATTTAATAAATAACAATTAGTGTTCTCGAATACTAAATTATTAGATATCCACGTTAGAAATTGTAAACACCTGTGACGAATTATATTTTTAACAAAAACAACATATTTACAGCGGAGGGCACATAAGAGGCACTTTTGAACGGCAAAATTTACAAGAAAATATAATTGATTCTAGTTGCCCCTTCCTAAAGGTAGTTTCGTATGGAGAAGAATGGTCAAGAAACTCCACCGTTACTCTTTTAAAAATGTTTTACAATATTTTGTTTTAGTACATTTATTATATGATTATATGTGAAGACGAATATCACAACAAGTATCACCACACACACCGAAACATGTATCACCAAACACACCTTAGCCGCCTTTTAAGACACCTACAGGTGAGGCCTTTGTTATCACTATTAGGCATACGGAACAAAATGGCAAACGCAACATGATCATAATGCCAAAGCACCTTTACACGAAATTGCTGTGAGCGCTTACCAAAATTACACAAAATGTCCTTGAATTCACCATGGGTGTGATTTTCATTTCTATTCTAAAAGCCAAGCCGTTACTAATTAAATTATTCAATTTCACATCTGCACGTGTTCTTTTACGTTATTTTTTTAATGAATACTGTACCGTTTTGTTGCCAAATTGTTAGAAGGACGTGTCGGGAAAGATTTGTCATGCAGCAAAAAATGGTAGGTGTTGAGCCCACGTTCAAATAAATATGGACTTAGGTGTCGGTAGTACGAGTAGTCAGTAATTTATTTTGGTATTCATGTTGAACGTGTGTGAGATTGTGCAGCTGTCGACTTGGAAATAATGATGAAACTGTAACGTTTCTTGATTTTGCAGCCTTCGAGTTAAAGATAACTGTAGTAGGTACCAAATGCACAAGTTCAGAGCAAGGAATGAGAAGCTACCAACTACTAACTTGTAACTTGTGTGTCTTTTATCTAGCTTATCGAGCAGGAAAGGAAATGCAGACTATCGGACATGTCTACTGGCATCACGCCACACGGCATCGCCTAACCAAATTGTACAGCGAAACGTATTATTTGGAAAAAGCCCCATGCTCATCCGTACTTAAACAATTTATGTTCCAATTCATACATCATGCAATCCACAAATTGTTGGGCGAGGACCTGCTTTCATTCTTTTTGGAGTTTACTCCTTAAGAATCGAATTCCATATAAGGCCGGGGCGGTACGGAATGAGGAGTGAAATTAATAAACACAAGCGTTAACTCAAAAGCGTTACGTTTTTCTGCACAACGTACCTTGCACCAGTCGTGCGTCGGAGCTGACGTACCTTGCACCAGTCGTGCGTCGGAGCTGACGTACCTTGCACCAGTCGTGCGTCGGAGCTGACGTACCTTGCACCAGTCGTGCGTCGGAGCTGACGTACCTTGCACCAGTCGTGCGTCGGAGCTGACGTACCTTGCACCAGTCGTGCGTCGGAGCTGACGTACCTTGCACCAGTCGTGCGTCGGAGCTGACGTACCTTGCACCAGTCGTGCGTCGGAGCTGACGTACCTTGCACCAGTCGTGCGTCGGAGCTGACGTACCTTGCACCAGTCGTGCGTCGGAGCTGACGCACACACTTTTTTTATTATTTGCATGTCGGAAATTTTCCCACCGGAACGTACTCGGATAAAAAGTATTCCATGTCGTAGTCCAGGTCTTGGTCTACTCATGTGTCAAATTTCATCCAAATCCGTCCAGCCGTTTTAGCGTTACAGTGTAACAAACAAACTCACTTTCGCATATTATATATACATCGTGGCGATTAGGTTATCACATTAATTCAAACCACGTATTCTACATTACGTATTTTAAGCATACATAAATAAAATAATTAATAAAAGTTAACATTCTACCCGTGAGACCTTTTTTTCCCTTTTAGTATTTAACAACATCATGTATTATAACGCCCCGCGCGTGAGCGCAAGTACCTACCCTCCGCTAGTCTCACTGTCGTTTGGCGTGTGCGCCGTAGTATCAAGGGTGGATTATTTATTGCCAATTTTTACGCTATTTAGTTTGTTAGAAAAATTCAGTTTTCTATTTTTAGGTCTATTTTTATTTTTATTATTTTAACAGACTGATAACAACTTGTAATAACCGCTGTACTATTTAATGTGATAACCTAATCGCCACGTTGTATATTCATAATATTAATTAGGATAACAGCTGATGGTTATTGTGGTATAATCTTTCATGAGGCAGTCTAATTCATACCTTATCTTGGGCCTTCCATGGCTTACTTTAAACGTTTAGGTTGTGGGATAACATCCACAATAAACTTTGCAGCGTACCTATAGAGTCTATAGGCAATGCTTTTCCACAGAGCAAACAGATTGACTCAATTACATGAAAATATTACTTACTCGTATGATCGGTTTTTCCCGTACGTGAACCGAATCGTCCGAGTCGTCCAAATACAATGATGTGTTTGAACGAATCCCTGTTTCGCATACTCATACATTATGTATGAATTTTATGAGAAACAGGTGTCATCAAATATATCCTAGCATTCGACGATATTATGTCGTGGGGAAACCCAAGCATCAGTATTTAATTTATACCTAGTACAAAGGCCCGTTTCAGTCTCCGAAAAGGCATTTGCCGCCAGAATAATTTAAAGAATCAATTTGATGAAACTGTTTTCCAGATAAGTTAATTGGTACTAATCCGACTGGTGAAACGTCACAAGGAACGATCCCAACAAAATAGCGTGATTTTATGTAAAGCTACAAAAATACGTTCGGAACATTGTAATACAAAATTCAAGGTCTACCACGGGTTCACTAACACGGTTTTATCTCAATAATTATACTGTTTACTTGCGCACGCGTCCATTTTGACTTTTTACTCATTATGTACATGTTTGCGCGTTACCAACACAAAAACTTGTATTTAGATCCCCAGCCGATAGTTTGTGTATGGAACAGGTTGGATATCACTTTTAGAGTTGAATTACTTCGATTCTGCTCAAATATATGAGCTGTAGCGAATAATTAAAATTTAAAAGCTTAAATATTCGCTAAAGGATCATACATACATCACAATTATATGTAAATGCCCAGAAAAAAATAAGATTTTGTTACTTACGGTTGTATTTGAACCTTGATCAGACTGAACACACCAGCTACGTTCTTAAAACCTAGCCGATCAGTGTGTCGAACATCAAAATACTGAAGCATACTGAATGTCAAACTGAAATTATGTGGCATTTTATAAACTGCCATGTACTCTCGTAAAGGTCCTCACACGCCCATTGAAAAAAAGGATTATTTGAAAGTTAAGCTTTTCATTGAAAACATAACGTTAAAACAACTTATAGCTCTATCTACTAATGATCAGACCATGATAATAACTGACTGTATGAAAAATAGCGAAATAACTTCTAAGTGCTAATTCACACAACCTTCATTGATTGATATCCTAACCTCGATATAGCAGCTCACTAATAGATACATTTACTAATTCACGTACAGCTAATGATCTTAATTACTGTAATTAGGTACCTACTGCATATAAATTATAATATATCTTATTGTGAGAGAATGGTACGAAATCAATGGCTAGTGGAGGATTGTTTTATTTTATTTTATTTGGAATGGGTTTGCTCTTGACCTTAGTCTAGGTCAGAGGTGACAGAGACAAAGTCGACGATGGAGTGAGCTTACCCAGAAGAAGCCTGTTCACTCTCACTTTGAAGAGATTAGGGTTGTATGCGTTCGGAAACACAGACGCAGGTAGAGAATTCCACTCTTTTGCTGTGCGCATTATAAAAAAACATTTGGAAACGCTTAGTGCGAATTGGTGGAATAGCGTAGGTGTTTTCTGAAACGCAATGGGAATCCCATTGCGTTTAAAAAAACAATCCTGAAAAAGCCCTGTAACGATTTGTAAATGTAGTTGTAAGTATTGTATGCTTTGACAAACATTTTTTTATTGAAAGGCACTAATATAATTGCTTTCTACGGAAATGCGCTGGTTGGTTCTTAGATGACTTCGAACAGGTTTAACGATAGTTCGTGTTTTGTTTCTTTTATGTAGTTTTACTTAAACCTTTTTAGCTTATATCGCAAAAATGCTAATCATAGCACCACCTACTACTTACCTAAAGTACCCACATTTCGATCCTAAATCGACAAAAAACCGCTAAGTATACTTAAATAGGTTACATTTAAATTCTCTATATCACAAGTCGAGCAAGTGTCCTTCTCAATACTTCCTACGTTAATGTTAAACTCGTTATGTAGTGATAACATGTTAATAGCTTCACTATGTACATCTATGTAATTACATAGTAAGCTAATGTGTTTCAATAGAATTTACTTGCAGTTTTTGCAAATCTATCCAATTAACTGTTTGTGTATGTGAGTCTAAATGTTTGTAAATGCAGTTCCTAGTGTGCGGCAACGTTAAAAAAAAAAAAGGTCTAGAGATAGATATGGATTGTATTGTATCAAACATGTTTTACATCATTTAGTTTCATGTTTGGTATTGAATGCTAGAGTAACATGCTGCTGTAAGCACACCTGTAGACTGCAACAAGTACAGACAGTTACTGTGTAATTAGAAAAGTCACAATATAGCAAACCATAGAATCCAACCTAATGCTTTGGATTTTAAATAAACTTTTCTACCACAACATCATCAAGGTATACACCAATAACGGTTCGTTCGTAAAGACAAATAGCCGTGTAAATACAGCATTCAGTGCTTACTATAGTATTTAAAGCGTCTCGGTAAAGTGAAGGCGGCACAGACCAACCGACCTTGTGGCCGCTGCTCTAAATAATATCTCTAATGTGTTGAAAAACTTACAACTGCTCGTATCCGGGAAAAATACTGGTTTTAAAATTATATGTATTATGCATTTGTGGAGTACTTTGAAAGGACAGTGCGCAAAATGCGAAGACTGACTGCAATCATTCACAAGGAAACATACGAGCATTTATTGTTGAGTGATATAAAATAATAATAAATATAAAGCCTGTCTACAAAATTGTCTTCATCTTTTCCCTTCACGGAAATCACTGTCTAAAAGATTGGCCAGTCAGTAAGGTTCAGCAGCAATATTAAGAGAAAGAATACCCATGGAGAATATCGCCGATTACCACTCCTTTTGGAACTGAGTACCTACGTAGTAGTTTTTACGTTTTGTTATTAAGTCCTTGTAAATAATAAAAAATTGCTAAGCGATAGCATATAAAGGAAGGACAGCGGCGTCGGCCTCTTTCATAACAACAATTACCTGCTAAGGATTGAACACCCAGTCTAGAGAAATAACAACACCTAACATTACCCAGTTATCAGCTACAGTTAACATTGCTCACTCAACATGGCGGTCACGTTGTGTGTTTTTCTTTTTGTTATGATAATCATAGTTGTGACCGCCGACCTTGAGACGGACAATTGCCGTCTAGAAGACATAGCTAAGATTTATGTTGTACTTGAAATTCGTTGGAAGAACTAAATGTAGATTTAAAATTCTACACCATTTCCTTCAAAGTCATCTACGGGTCGAAAGAACGGAAAACAAGATCAAGAAAAAGTATGAAAATCCGTTTATATGCGGTAAACATGACGCATGATTTTATAACAGATTTTCGAAATCGTGATTATTAATACAGATTTTAAATAAATAAATAAAATAGTAAGTAACAGTACTGCAAGCACTAATCGGTTACGAGAGCATTGATAATAACAGCGAGAATTCTTCAAGTTGCTTCAGGAGGCTACGGGCTGCCCCATACGTGATCGCAAAATTTTAAAAAATACTACCTCTTATTATTTTCACAAATAAGTTGAGGGAAGAAATAGAGCATACTATCTCAAACGAGACTGTAAAGTCCAAGATCTCAAAATAGCCTGGAATCAGTTTCGAGTGCACTGTCCCTTTGTTTCAAACAAGGCATTATGTTCACCTGGCCGATGACCCAACTGATGTCAAGCAGTAACCTCTGCAATCATCTGCAATATAACGACAGCACCGTCCACTAAGAACGTGGCTCACATGTTAGTGCATTGAGCCCGTCGAACAAACATATTTGAAAACTCTTGTAACTTAACCAAACCACAATAGCAAAATAATAAGCCTATGCAAACAATAATGAGGCCAGATATTTTGTTTAATTTAAACGATAACGGTGAATGTCACTGTCGCCAACTCGCCAAGGCTTGCATGCACCAAATCGGTCTTACGACATGCGATATTTTAAGTAAACTGCTCTATCGGTCAGGAAACTGGCGTAAAATATGTGGGGATTTTGTAAAATATGCATACGATTTATTGCTTCTGGCCTTGCGGGTCTTGGTACTAGGAACTAGAAAGCCATAGTTATCAAAGAGGTTTTCTCACTGCTATTTTCAAAATTGCTTTTGGCTCAGTGCCATCTTTGATACGGAGTTGAAGACACATGAGTTTTTCACTCACACACTTCACACTGGGTTGCAATCCTATTGGTATTCCCAGAAAATGAATCAGTATAAAATATTTTACAAAAAAAACACTACAAAGTGAATAATAAGTAATTTCAGAAGTTGGTGGCAAAAAACTAAAATACATACCCAAAGACACCGACTTCCGAAATTAAATTTGATTTTCACTTTGTAGTGTTTTTTTTTTGTAAAAAGTTTTATCTAGATATGCAATTTGACAGTACCAGGCATACATGGAAATACTCGTAGCACACGTCTCCAATTGCAGATAACTTTAAATTGTTCTAGAGTCACGTTTGTAATAAAATCAGTCGTGTTTGAATATATTATGCAGGTACATCCACCTGTCAGGTTGGATTAATTCCAACCTCAATGCGGTAAATACACCTACCTACGGTGAGTACCTACTTACTTGCCACAAATAATGATATTGAATTACTAAGTTCCTCTTGAGAAAATTGTATCTACTTCATGATGATACGTACTCCACTTCCCTCTCCGATGACCCAAACCGAGTCCCCAATGCAAGTGGAAGGTTCTTCACTTACTTTGTTTACTCTTTGTTTCCTAGATCGGAAGCCGCACGACGAATGTCCAAAATCACTATTTTTATTTCGTAGATCATTGCCATAACTAACAAAGCAATTGATACACTGACTGACAGTTGATGGATAGATTTTAAAATGTAATTTCTAATAAAGTATGTTAACTAAACAATAGAGTTAAGCATTCATAACTAATATTATGCAGTCAACTGAACCTTGACATCGGTTACTAACTAGAAGCCTTAGGACAGACACGTCACGATATAGTAATTAAAATTAATAAAGCTGAATAGTTTCGTTTAGATCACTAATCTGTATCTATTGGTAAGTATTTTATTGAGAGAGAATCGGCTGTGTCGGAGTCGAATCTCCAGGTTTCATGAAGTAACTAGCTGACCCGACAGACGTAGTCCTGATCAGATTTCAATAGTTCATGCAAAACGCCTCATTGAAAAAAGGACGTAATTTTTTTTCCCGATTTTGAGTATTTTCCGGGAAAATTTTCATTATTTCTGTAAAAACCAAATTTGGACAATATGAACAACAAAATATTGCCGAATCGGTCCAGCTATTCTCAAGTGATGCGCTAACCAACGAACAGCATTTCATTTTAACCGACTTCCAGACTGTCTGTATTTAGCGGGCCAGAGGACTGGCCCTCGAAGAGACGCTGGATACTCAACAGAGCTCCCCCGCTGACGCAGAGTCTCCGGCCCCAGCTCATGGAGGATGTGGTGAGCGCTCTGTTTCCTTCGCGAGGGGAACATACTCCCCCGCCCATGGCTCCGCCTCCTGCGGTGCCAGATGCGGACCACACCGACGACGACGATGCTCCAGAGGTGACCGAGGTAGATCTGAGAGTGGCGGTACGAAGGCTGAATGCCAAGAATACCGCCCCAGGACCCGATGGCTTGACCCGATGAACTTCGTCGAGCACTTCCGACGTTTGGCTCCCAGACTGGAGCGGGCCGGGGCTGCCTTGAAGCGGCTCCTGCCCAATCTGGGGGGTCCAAACGCCTCCTGCCGGAGGCTCTACTCGGGGATCGTGCGGTCCATGGCCCTTTACGGGGCACCGGTGTGGGCTCGTTCTCTGAGGCTGCGACCAGCCCAGCGGTTGAACGCGTCCCAAAGGGTCATGGCCATCAGGCTGGTACGAAGTTACCACACGGTCTCCCGTGAGGCAGCGAGCCTCCTTGCCGGACTACCGCCATGGGATCTGGAGGCAAAAGTCCTCGCGCACATCTGGGAGTGTCGCAAGGAGGCGAAACGCCGGGGCGAAACTCCGCTGCCGCGAGAAATCACGGCACAGCGGACAGAGCTCCGGCGGGATCTCATGGCGATTGATCTGATGGATTCTCATGGAGTGTGCGATTGTCGCAACCCAGCGCTGGGCACGCCACTATTGCGGCGATAAGTCCCCTCTTTGAGGAGTGGCTAGAGAGGCGCCACGGCGTCCTCACCTTCCGCCTGACGCAGGTCCTCACCGGACACGGATGTTTCGGGAGGTTCCTGTTCAGGATAAAGCGGGAGGAAACGCCCGGGTGTCACCACTGTGTGGATCGCCCGGAGGACACGGTGGAGCATACGGTGGAGGTCTGCCCTGCTTGGGCGGAGCACCGCCGTGTCCTCACGGAGGCGATCGGCGGCGGCGATCTCTCGCGTCCGGCTCTGGGGGTCTACTCCCTAAGTCCGTTAACGAAGCAACGGGCCCGTCCGACAGTAGTCCGATACGTCGCAGTGAACCCTACTCCCTAATGATTTCGGATTCATCAGTTTCCAACGGAATCATAGACAATCTTCGTGAACGAATCACTAATTATTATAGAGTTGCGCAATTTTACCGGTCGATTACCGGTTTACTTATTTTGTGGTTTTCAGGTTTAAATAATCAAAAGTTAATATTTTTCTCGTTAGAAACGACCGCATTTTTAACAATATACTTTTTATTATGTCTAAATATAGAATTGAATTATTTTTGCCATTTTTGTTCCGAAACCGGCATTATCCTGTTGATACCTTTGCCTATTTTGTTTTTGACGGCAATTTTCAAATGAAATGTCAGTCACAGTTCGTAAATTTCAATTATATATGTTGTAAAATGGCCCTAACCACTGCAGCAAAAAGTGTGGAAAACAAGTGTTAAGTTGAACTTTTCGGACGGGCAAAACGCATCGGGAGTAGGGACAACTGTCAAATCGTGTTGTCATTCATTCTTCGTTCGGGCCCGGAACGAATCATCCGTCCGAAGGTGATAAGGAGTAGGAAACGCCCGTAACGAAGGCTGACACAACGGACTTCCTGCTTAGGGAGTAGAACCCCTGGTTCAGGCCATGGTTCGGAGCGAGAGTGCATGGGAGGCCGACACCTCCTTTGCGAAGCAGTAATGCTCGCGAAGGAGGAGGCGGAACGCGTAAGGGAGAGGCAGGGTTCGCGCCCTCACGCCCCTAGTCGCCGCAGGAGACGCCCTGGGCGTCGGGAGTCGCAAGCCGATTTCCGGCCACCGTAGGCGCGGGCCTGCGGACGGTGAGCGATGGGTAGCTCGCCGTCCGATAAGGACCAGGCCCGGGTCGACGGCGCGTTGTGTTCCACGCGCGCCTCAAAGAGACGTCAGCACGAATTGACGGGGTACATTAGGGCCAATGCCTGCCAGGGTTGCGAGTTTGTCCGAAAGGGATATCGTGGACCTGGCACACAGGCAAATGAAGGAACACGGGTGGGTTTTAGTCAGTAAAAGTCTGACACGCCCTCCCGCTCCACCCAGAGCGGGAGAAGTTATTTGATAATTTCCGACCCAAAAAAAAAAAAAAATAGACTGTATTTTTATTTTCACTTATAGAAATAAGTGAAAATAAAAATACAGAAGACGAGAAATACAGGAGGACGTCAGGAGAGGAGGAGGAGCTTGTGGCTAAATAATACCTGCAAAGGGTATGCTGTCGAGTTGGGTCCATTGTCACAAAGTCAGAATCTGATGAGGTGATCCCATGGAAATCGAGGGAAATCCTCAAATTTTATAGGCACACCTATAGCGACTTGGGTATTTTTTATAGTAACTTATGCATTTGCACTCCGAAAGCACCATTTGTTGAAGTGGAACGGATGATAAAGACCACAGATGTCCAGCGGAACTAATATAAAATAAATTAAAAAAAACTGCACTAATAAGTATTTCACGGTTGGTGATTCGATTAGGCATTTAACATGGTTGCTAAGCAATTTATGTTCGTCACTGAGCATATACTGAAGTCACCACCAGTTCTAGTTATCCTGGTTCTCACCAGGAGAAATCCTCAATAATTAAAGCCCCTGCATCTGGATAGCAATATTTTGTAAAAGGTAATGAGCAGTTGATATTAGGCTATTGTAACTTGGATAAATTACAAAGTGACTAAAAAGTGAAAAATAAAAACTTTTTACAAAAAAAAAAAAACAACCGACTTCCAAAAGAGCACAAAGTGAAAAATACCTTTAATTTCGGAAGTAGGTGGTTTTGGATCTGTACTTTAGTGTTTTGCCACCGACTTCCTAACTTAAAGTTACTTTTCACTTTATAGTGTTTTTTGGAAGTTTTTTAATTGTATAGATTAAATGTCAGTTTTACTACCTTTAGCAATTTTTCTTCATTTTTCTTCTTTGATGAACGACTAGCGCATTCTTGGTATGAGTCATTCTTGGTATAAAAATCTCGTAGATCTCAACACAATATTGTCTCACGTGATTCGGACATAACCCTCCGTTTACCACTAGTGTCGATATTAATTTCCACATCATCATTATCATCATTATTTAGTCTTACGAGTAGAGCTAGACATAAGACAAGCATGGCCACATATTTCAGTTAAGATTTTGTGATCAATATTCTTGCTGTGTGTGTTCTTGTAGTTTCTTGCCCATCTCCATAGAGATCTACGTTTTGGAATGGGCAACTAGCTTCAACTTTCTGATTAACTGACCGACTCTTTGACAGTTCAAAAGTGCCTGTAAATTGTTTAACTAAAATAAATGCTTTCTTTGAGTTTGAGTTTTTTATTCCACTAATAAATTACTACGTGAAACTTCACACGTGTAACAAGAACCTACAGTTTTTACTGTTTAGTTATTTAAATATTTAAACAGCTGCAGTTTTTCATGTTTCTTTTGTATTATGTGGTTTTAACATGCACACATTAAACTTTATCATATTTAAATATTTTATTGCAATGCATTAGAATGTTCAGTAAATTATTCAAGTTCAAAGTTTTTCAGGCCGTTCTGAAGGTTAACTTAGAAAAAAATTGCTGTAATAGTACCAAGTGCAGTGCAGTTAAGTTTTTAAATGGCAAACAAGTAATTTTACGACTTCAGCTCCGCTTCAATTACTTACGATTTTGAGTATGATTGACTATCTTATTCAAACATCAGTGGAAGTAATCTTTTTTAGCTTTTTGTAGTCGCCATCCAGTCTAACCAGATCCCACAGATACCACAAAAGCAGTAGGTTTCTCTAAGAAGTAGATACCTAATGCTAAATATTATGAAAATTATTATATAATCTGACCTCTGACGTAATGACGTAACTTGCCTATATCGACAGAATGACCGCAGGCGCAAGCACTGCAAGGCCACATCGAACGCTGTCAATTGTCACATGTGTCACTCTTTGAGTAAACTGTTAACAATTATCAACACTATCCCTTTGATATAAGTTTGAAATTTGATTACCATACAAAGTTGCATTTGAAGACCAAACGCACTGACCTTGCCAGGTGGTATCAGGATTATTATTTTTAATTATCAAATCGTGACGTGTCTGTCATATAGCTATAGTGGACTAGTGTCAAGGTCACATCCACGGCATAAAATTATTTATTTTGATTTTATAACTCTTCCTCATTACTGCTATCATTTTTTATGGGTTTGCAATAAGTAGTTGTATTTCTTTTGCCATATTTTGTCCTACAAATTAATGGTATTCGATGGTCAATTAGAGACGCACCGCAGAATTCTTAAATAAATTATTGATGTCAACGAATACGAATACGGTTGTGCAAAGAACGTTAGCGTGATGAAATTGCTTACTTAGGAGTTGAAAAGGTAATGTGTCACCTCTACCTCTTTACCTACGCGATATAATTATGAGTCAATAGGAAACAAGATGGCGGGTAGGTGGAAGTAACACTGAAATGTCATTATTATTGATCTTAGAGGTTTTTATGGCTCTGTTTAAGTGACAATAGAGCAATCATTCAAGCGTATGAACGATTGACTAAAAAAACTTAGTTCTAAACTTTTGATTATCTTTGTTATCGGTTCTACAGGAACTCATTATACACTTAATAAAAGAGAAATAGTTTTTATAATACGCATAAACATCCATAAACTCACGCCTTCTTCTCATGGAGATAAGCAGAAACACAACGGAATACTCTGATAATATGGTGGTATTTTTCCTATTAATAAAAAAAAAATAGGCTGTTAACTCATTACCATATTATATCACAATATTTAGAAAGAAATAAAAGAAATCATTTGGTAACGTAGGTATACAGTCATATAAGTTGGAATATTTAAAATTAAAATAGCTTGTAAGAGCCTTTACAGGTCTAATTATTCTAAATAGATGAATGATTCAATCGAGAGCAGGAAGCGTGGAGCGCTAATGATTGCTAATATTGAATGTTAATTAGATCACAAGAACGATCATCAGGTCGTTTCATTCAGAAGCTTTGTGTTTTTCACTGCACTTTAACGTTGCAAATGACCTTTCATGAGTATGATACCTTAGTATGTTAAGTGGCACCTGCTACTGCTACCACGCCCGCCCGGGCTCTATCAGAATAGCAGCGCTGCGGTTTTTTTTAAATGTCGCAGCTTTAAGCTGAGATAGAAGCCTTTTAGGCCTCACACAGGCATTTTTTATTGTGTTTATTTTTATGTTTTCTTTATTTGTTTTCCCGCGCGTGTCTCAAATAAAATATTTGTCTATCTTTTACCTTGCTGACTATTGACTTAAACATTAGATGCACAAGTTAGAACCTGTACATTCAGGCTGTATAAGCGCATATACAGCCCTTATAAGTAAATAATGGCCCATATTATAAAAGTTTAACCGTTAGTAGAGCTGTATAGTAGCTGTAGAAGCAATACAGTAGCTGTTTAATAGCAGTAAAAGAGCTGTTATTCGGTGTACAAAGAAACAATTACACTACAGATGTCATTTTATAAGTATCGTGCAAACAAAAGTATTCTAAATAGGTTTTTGAAGAGAATTACAGAAGAATAAATTTAAACGAACTATTTTCGATGGCACGTGTAATAGAAACGTACTGAATAGTAACATTATTATTTATATAATATAATATTTATTAGTATAAAAGATAATGTGGGACTTAGATATCTGATGGTGTTAACTGGTGAATTGAAAGTACAGATAAAAATTTATTGTGTACCTGTGTATGTTTTCCGTTAAAATATTCACGCACCAGCAAAATAATCGAGCTTATATAAATAAAAATACTAAATACGGTAAGTAAATGTTTGTTTTATATGTTAGAACACATTTTTTTTTAAATAATATATAACCATGATATGGCTTTAGCTGTTGTAATATTATATTACTATAATTATACTTTAAAATTTGTTTTTATACATTCGATAATGGCGACCATTTGCTAAACAGCCTAAACGGTATTTGGAGGGTGTTATAGTCTGATTAGCTGTGCTAAGTAAGTTAAGGATTATATTGTGTAGCTATTGGCTTTTAATCAGAGATTTTATAATAGAATACTTTTATTAATTAGGCTGTATATCAGTTATCTATACATAAATTATAATGTTCGCAATGATAAAACCAGATAGAAGTGTCACAAAATACTTAAAGTTGCATAGTAGAGTTTTAATATTCTGTTTAAGCACCCTAAGCTTACGGGGTCCCTTAATAAAGATGTTATACAGTTTGAGCTGTATACTCAACTCATAAATCACTCTTACGAAGACAAAATCATTTTTTGTTACTCTTGTACGTCTCTAAAAAAAAGTCTAAAAGTTCTAAATAGGCTGGTACGAGTATATTGATGTTGAAAATGCATGCGTGCTGCTTGGGTTATTGCCCACTTATAGCTTTGGGTATCAAAGTCAAATTCAAATTATTTATTTAATACGCACATAAAAGGCACTTTTGAACGACAAAATTTACAAAAAAAATAGAATTGATTCTAGTCGCCCCTTCCAAAAGGTATCTTCATATGGAGAAGAAATTCCACTGTTACTCTTTTAAAATGTTGCACGATATTTGGTATAGGTAGGTACATTTATATAATATGTGAAGCGCCTAGAATAACATGACTAGACAGACTAGACAATAAATAAAAATAATTGAAAATGAAGCAATGACAGATAAATTAAGTATGTGATAGATACGAGTACATGGTGCTCACATATTTACAAATATTGTAAAAATATACGTTTTTGAAAAAAAATAAAGTATATAGGTCAGTGTGTGAGTTAAGGTAATCACAGAATGTAAAATAAATGCCATAAAAATAATGAATTATACAATTAAAATAGCAAACAGTTTGATTTTGTCTAGACTCTAGATTGTCCTATGGAGCTGGACCAGCATGTTTCCAAGCGTTCTTATCTTGGATATAATCCTCTAATTTGTAATATGCTTGTTTACAAAGTGTACTTTTAATTAGTTTTAAATTTTCTTTCATTTAGTTGCAATATATCACAAGGTATTTTGTTGTAACATTGAGCACAGTACCCCATAAAAGATGTAAGTAGTTTAGATAATCTGAAACATGGTTGATCTATTTTATCTTTATTTCTAGTATTAAAATGATGTCTATCACTTATTAACTCGCTTTTATTAGCTACATACGTATGTTAGTATGTATGTTTGTATGTAACGGAACCTTTGAACTTGGTGTTCGACCACAAATCAAAACGTCGGATTTATTTAAAATATTGCACACTTATCAAGGACCGATGACAATACAGTAATTTAATAAGTTTGTCCCATTATCTTTACCGGGATCTTCAGGATTATCTATTTTTTCCATATTCAGAGACACGGTAGTGATTTGTGCCAAGTACTAATGCATACATGACTTAAACTTTGAGACAAGCTTGTGACTATTGGCAGGATCCACTGGAGAGTTTTGTACACTCGATAAAAAAATATTAAATACTAAAAACACGATATAATAGAAAAGCAAACTAAAAAATGTAGAAAATAAATAATAGTTTAAAAAACTAAAAAACATGCTTTAATAAAAAACTAAACTAAAAACTAGAAAATATATTTAAATAAGTTTGAAATAATATTAGTGATTAAAAAGATTTCATCGTAAAAAAGCGTAAGCGTATTTTATTGACAGATATTGGTAAAAGTAGAATCATTATGAAAATATCTTAAAAAGCACCCCGCGCTTTTTAACGATAAAATTAATTTCATGTGTATAAATTTATAAGTTAATTATTTATAAAATAATATGTACATCAATAACCTACTTAATTCATTAATAAAAATAATAAAATTATATCCTATCTAAAACTATTCACAAATTAAAATATGGCGTCGAAAAATTCATCCACATCACTGTCGACTGGTAATGTACCCAAGAGACTGGCGGCATTGCCACGTTGTATGGCAATGCTTAGCCTCTGGCCAAAGTAAAAGCCAGCCCTTGGGTCACGGGAAGTGTCAATTAGCCGTTTTGAGATTTCATTAAACAGACCATGAGCACTCGGACCCCACGGCCCGAGGGTTTCAACCCCAAACGGCTCGAAAATATAATTGCCAACAAGGTTATCATACTTACGCCGCTTGAGGTTCTCCGCAGCCGCAGCAGCAGCGCCAGCACAGCACGCCGAGCCAGGAAGATGGGATGGCGCAAGAGTATCGACACACGTGGCATCCCACACTAAAGGCCTACCCATCTTCCATGGAAATAAAGACATTCCGTCTGGTCTCTTGCCATCGTCGCGTGCCAAGCCATTGGGTTCTAATACAGCTGGAACGCCGACGGTGACAAGGGCTCGTCGGATGATGTCGTTGATGTTCGCGTGGTGCTAAGCGACCCGCACTTCGGCTGCAAGACAGGCCGTGGTGTCCGAGACTGTTGACTACTTCGCCACAGTGACAGCGATGAGGAGAACAACATGGAGCTCCTAGTCTTAGGGAAGCAGCGAGGCGGAAAGTAGTGTCGTCGAACAGAGTGCCTATGTTCGACGACGGTAGTGTATGAAGCCACAAACCCGACTCCCACTTACCCACAGCCAGCAGGCGCGCACGCTCCGCAGTAGTAGCAGACGTGTCAAATAAATTGTTCTGTACTACTCTGCAGAGCGGCTCATCCCACCGTCTCTGAGAATATGGATTATCGGGTAGATCCGAGTTCGGGCAAGCGAGCATCCAGGCATTGATAGCCTCGGTGAAGCACGGCACATCAAAATTAATCAGTGTGGAGGCTAGGATTTTCCTGATTAATTTATCAGTGCTGTGGACCGAGGATATGAAAGCCGGTAAACTAATACTAGAAACTTTGCGGACGCCGAGGCCTCCCATACGAATGGGAAGAGTAGCCTGTGCCCAAGCTCGGTCGTCCATGGCCACATTTAAAATCGAAGTTAATGTATGTCGGATAATTTGGTCAATTTTATCTAAAAGGTGAGTGTGCTTCTATAAATGGGAAGCGCGAAGGAAATATGTTAATTTGGGGCCGAAACAGCAGTAACGAGTTAAGGTGATGGCCGAATGCATATTAATTTGGAACAATCTTTCCGAAACGTCATTGAAATTTTGAATTTTTTCATCAATAAAAACGGGAAAGGAATCCTCAAAGATTGGAGACCCAAGAAGACGAAGAGAGCTTTTTTCAACAATTTGGAGTTCTGGAGCTATTGCGTTAAATTTGGGAAGTGTCAGTTGTCTGTCAGTACTGTCCGCTAAGTATAGTTCACATTTCGAAAGGTTGAGATCAAGGCCAATGGAATGAAGTTCATTTTTTAAGAATTTTAGGTCGTTTAAAACAGTTTCTACATCGCCTCCCAAGGTTCCATCACCGAGATACCAAACATTAAATTTGGAATTTAGCTGTCGAATAATTGGGTGAATGGCTAAACTAAAAATCACTGGCCCGAGGGGGTCACCTTGTTGACAGCCAACAGCAGATTCCAAAAGGTTGTCCCGATACAGTAATTTAGATGGGTGTCTGTAACATTGCCAAAGGAAACTATAAATTTGGGGTATTTCTTTTTTAGTTTCTGCCAGCAAGGTGTCCCTATTAACTGAATTGAAGGCATTATTTACGTCAACCTTCAAGATGACCTCTCCTTTTCCAGAATTTAGGTAGGTCGACAAAGCGTGTACGGCAGCCTCACAACCCCCTTTGGAACCGTAACCTAGCTGCAGGGGCTGAAATTTTTCCGAAACCACCTCACCATAAAATTTGCAACAAATCTTGGCTGCCATACGCCGGTAAGTAGTTCCTACGGCAATAGGACGAATGCCGCCATCTCTCTTACGCAGGGCGCATAGATTGGCCCCGTATAGAACGTCGATGACGGCCTCGTTCACCTTGCCGGAGAGCATGAGGTTAATCAGAGCCGTAAGCTCCTTCAAGAGCAACTCACCAGCTTCCCCGGCGCCTGAACATAGAAGGTCCTTAAGGTGCTGAGGACTCAGACCGTCAAGGCCACAGCGGAGCCGCTCCGGAAGGAACAAACGGCTGCGACCAACTGTCGACCTGTAATGGTGAGGGAGTGATTATCCGGATCAGGGGGGTCGGGAAAAGAAAGGCCATCCGCTGGAGCAGGATATTTGCTCTCCAGAGCTGCGAGCGTTTCTGGGGAACACGGTGCCACCACAGCACTACTAAAAAGAATCCTGGCTGCACCGCTAATGTCACCTTCCCCTAACTTAGATTCTACCAGATGGGATATAGCTCTTGAAGAGCTATATATTTGTGTCAGTAATTTTGAATCCAAATTATGAGCCGAAATATTACAGTTTTCTTTAATTTGTGCAGTTAATGTCTTTTTGGTTGCCAAATTTTTTTGTACATGTAGAATTCTGTAAGGGAAGGTGAGCAGCTGTTCCCAAGCACTTTGCGAGTTCTCCCTGGCGGCAAGACGAACGCAACCTGCTAGGTGTTGTGCCACTAAAGGTCTAGCGCCGCGGGGAACTCGGTTCAAAACAGGTACAGAGTTTTTGAATTTTGAAAGGCTTTTCCAAAACGGGTCAGGAATGGATGTAGCTGTTGTTGTAGGTATAGCTGTTGAGACAGGGTCTGAAGTGAGTGCATTTCGTGATCTGTGTATCTTTCCAATAAAAAAAAAAAAAAAAAAAAAATCATGTTAATCACTATTTTTATTTCAAACTTATTTTAAATTATTTTCTACTTTTTAGTTTAGTTTTCTATTAAAGCATGTTTTTTTTACTTTTTTATACTATTGTTTATTTTATTAAAAAGATGCAGATTTTTTTCTTACAAACATAATATTTTAATAAATGAATTGGCAAGGTACCGTCATAATATTAATCCTTTTAAATAGTTCCGTAAGAGATTCTCGGCGACGTAAATTATAAATGGCTCTAACAGCTCTCTTTTGCAAAATAAAGATGGAATCAATGTCAGCAGCCCGACCCCACAGTAAAATGCCGTACAACATATTGCTGTGGAGGTAGCTAAAATAGACCAAACGCGCAGTTTCTACATTTGTTAACTGTCTTATCTTTCTAACAGCATAAGCGGCCGAGCTTAGCCGCCCCGCAAGAGATGTTATATGTGGTGCCCATTGTAGTTTCTCGTCTAGAGTGATTCCTAGGAAAACCGTTTGATTAATAAATTCCAGTTTTTCTCCGTTCAATATGATATCACATTTGCTACTTCTAACATTAGGTAATTTAAATCTAATGCATTTGGTTTTTTTTTGCATTTAGTACCGAATTGTTTACCGTAAACCAATCTTGGACCTGAAGAATAGAGTTATTCACGTCGTCATGATTTTGTGATCGTCGGTCGGTCTATTTTAAAAATCAATGTCGTGTAATCTGCAAATAATACCATCTTCGGTTGATTTTGAAGTAATAGGTGTAAATCGTTAATGTAGGTAAACTAAAAACGCCGTTTACTTTAACCGCATCTCGCTTATTTTATCGTAACCTAGTCATAGGTTAATTTATGTTAGATGGAATGAAAACTGATTTCCAATCTTTTATTTTTGTTGCGCTATAGAAACTACTGACCTCCTTCAAGTTCTCTTAAGTTAATAGATTGTATATTTATTACCTAAAGGCATCTATCAATAGAATAATACTTCATGTATAAATAATACCTCTGAATAGTCCTTATTAGGTATTTATCACCGTCGGGTCTAATTGCGATTCTGCAGCGATCGTGTCACATTTAAATGCGTGCGTGCATCGGAGGCCATTGAGCTGAGTGCGTTGTGATTGTGACAGTTGATACTTGTCATTACTTATGATTGTTTCTGCTGATGAATAAACTTCTAATGACATAAGGAACTAAGGCCCACTTGCGTATTCATGGGTTATCTTAAATAAATCGGAGTTAACAGCTAACTCAGGGTTAATGAAATAACTCATCCAAGAGTTAGAGGTAAACCTAGAGTTAAACTTTTAAATATTTAACCCACCGATGAGGGAGACTAAGGGCGACTTGCAGCTTTTACTTAAATCTCGATTTAAACTCGACTTAGGCTTAAACTTAATTTAACGACTTGCATGTCATCGATTTAGCTTAAATCTCGATTTAAATAAACGTCAAAGTTAAACCGGCATCTAGGTCGGTTTAGAGTTGTTAAATCTCGATTTTATAGACAGACTATACAGTGGTATTTTAAATTCCTCTTTTTATTTGTGAAAATGGATTTCTTTTCGCTTAATCATTATTTATTTATTTATTTATCACAAACACAACTATTATTATGATTTGTTATCGGATGATGACGAGGAGATCGTACAATATTTACACACTCCGTTTTTCTAATGTACATTAGAAGCGATTTATTTAATACATTACGAGATGACGAATTATTGAAACGGATCTGCTTACGTAAACAGAGTACAAAGCTCCTTTGTGATAAAATTATCCTTAAGTTTCCAAGTGATTTTAACAGGCAAACTTTCTTCAGTTGTGCTCATAGCACCGAGCACTATTTATTAATGGTACGCTAACAAAAACTAGAAAATAACACAAGACTACAACCAATTTGATTTCGATATTTCACATCTGATAGGCGTCCCGTGATGGATCACAATTTTTTTCTCTATACGCAGAACTGAGGTGCCATCACGTTTTATTTGAAAACTGAACTCAAAGAATGAATGGCGAATGTAATAATGACTAATCTCAGTTTAGTTAAATCGAATGTGAAACGTGACTGTGCAAGACATGTCTCCTAAGATTTAAGTTAAGTCGAATTTAGGGCAAAATCGAGATTTAATTAAACCGAGATTTGTATCACTTTGCTGCAAGTGGCCCTAAAACTCTGACTCGCTAAACTCTGGGTTAGTATGTCAAGTAAATTGACGGTAAGAGGTCCCGCTGGTAGCTTATTATATATTGTTCGACGTTATATTAAATGAAAATTAGGTACTGTATCAGCAGGCAATATATATCAGCAGGCAATATATTCATGAACTCATATAAAAATAAATACGAATTAATAAAAACATATTTTCCATAACTGACGTTTTCGTCAATCAATAAAAAAATCTCCATGGAAACTACATACAATATGATAAAAATGAAATGTCATGTTATAAAATGCAAAGATAAGAAAGTATTGCGATACGTAATACGAAAGTCTTTGAATAAATAGAATTTAGAAACAAATACTTTTTAGATTTATTTAGGATTATTTCTCTTCTTAGTAAACTTTGTCATGTATAAACCTAAAAAGTATTTGTTTCTAAATTATATTCTAACTCAAGGCTGATTTTGCAACAGAAGTGCCAATTATTAATTGTGTGTCATATTAAAAAAAACATTAAGTTGACAAGGTTTACTAAGAAGAGATATAATCCTAAATAAACCTAAAAAGTGTTTGCATCTAAATTCTATTGGTACTCGAGGCTGATTTTGCAATACATGTGATTAAGAAAACTAATTGTGATATTAAAATGACCAAAAACAAAGAAGTTATGTTTTTATCATGTTATTAAACTCTCCACTGATTTTAATCGTATTTTTGATTTTGAGGTCCTAAAAAAGAAAAAAACGTCCCAACACTAGTACGTACTAATCCGTAGGTGCCATTTGTAGAATAAAATTTTAAATAACAAATAATTCCACTAATGGCACCTGTGAAAAATATCGATAGGTGCCGTATGTGGAATACCTCAGGTGCCATTTAAGCGGGTGCCCAATGTGGAATACGTCATTCTATTTTATGTTTCATCCAATGAACTCATTCATTCATTCATTTCATTTATTCATTATACAATTTGCATTGCATTTTTTTTTAACTGCAATGTTCCTAACTCAAAAAAAACACAAATTTCAAATTAACTAATCCGTTGTTAATTGTTGTGGTGCACCACACGCGTATTATGAGTTAAATTGTGAATTACTTAACTTGGAGTTTACAAACTCTACATTTATTCATTTAACCCGATTAAACGTGCAAGTGGGCCTAAGAACAAAAGTCCTCCGTAGTTCAATAAATCAATATAAGATTTACGTCTTATTAGACCAGCCCCGAGCTAATTCCACGGACCCAGTTCTTTGTCTTCACAAGACCTAACGAATCTTCATAACTTATGATCCAGGATATCATAAGTTATGAAGATTCGTTAGATCTGTAAGTTATATAACCATAGGAGCTGAGCAGACAGGAAGTATTTAGCAGACCACCTGACAGACCTGTAACACTTTTGGACTGTAACTCGTTTGCAAATAAATCAATAAAATCAGAACATGTCAATGCTGCTTCACGTTATAAACCAGCAGGTTACTCGTATACCTATCAAAGTCAAATTAAAGTCAAATTATTTATTTCATATAGGCACAGATAAAGCACTTTTAAACGTAAAAATTTATAAAAAAAATACAATTGATTCTAGTCGCCCCTTCCAAAAGGTAGTTTCGTATGGAGAAGAATGGGCAAGAAACTCCACCGTTAATCTTTTAAAATGTCTTACAATATTTTTTAAAGGTACATTAATTATATAATTATATGTGAAGCACCTAGAATAAAATTATAACCACAATAGGTAAAAATAATTAAAAACCGGCCAAGTGCGGGTCGGACCACGCATAATGAAGGGTTCCGTAGTTAGGATGAATTTATCCCTAAAACAAACTTAACATTGAAGTTGAAAAACATGTTCTCCCATACATCGATATACGCCACGGTCAATTTTCCAACTGAAAATTTTAGTTTGTAATCGCAATAAATGATTTTTTTATGTGATAAAACTACAAATTAACAATTTTCGGTCTTTTTCCATTACTTGTGCTGTAAGACCTTGCTTGTTGCCAAATTTCATGATTCTAGATCAACGGGAAGTACCCTTTAGGTTTTGATTTATTTACGAGTATGTCGCTTATATCGCCGTATTTTTTTTATTGCGTTGACTTGGAAGGTTGATTTTTTTAGAGCTTCAAGGGACCATAGACTTACGTATTTTTTATTAATTTCAACTTGATACCTCTACGAGTTCCTGAGAAAAATGGTCGTGACAGACTGACAGACGGACAACGAAGTGATCCTATAAGGGTTCCGTTTTTTCCTTTTGAGTTACGGAACCCTAAATATGAAGCAATGACAGATAAATTAATTATGTGATAGTTACATTGTGCTCACATATTTACAAATATTGTCAAAATATACATTTTTCTAAAAAATTTAATCTAATAGGTCAATGTGTGAGTTAAGACAATCAGTATCACAGAGTGTAAAATGAATGTCATAAAAATAATAAATTATACAATTCAAATAGCAACCAGTTTGATTTTGTCTAGACTCTAGATTGTCCCATGGAGCTGGACCAGTATGTTTCCAAGCTGCATTCTTAACTTGGATAATATACCTATTACTTTCCAGGACAAACTTGTCCACGGGAGAGACGAAACTTCTACCTCTATCTACTGCACATGTTTCTTTATTGGAGGCTGCTCCGCACTCCTCTCCAAATGCAGACTCAAAAGTTTTTTGATACAGTCATCATCTTTGCAAAAAGTAATATCCATCTTCTGGACGCGCACGTGTCCAGCGTGCGACGACACTTACTACTCCAGGAACTACCGCATCCACACAATAGGCGCCAACACACGTCAACATAATCACAATGCCAGTCCCGCCCGTTTCGGAATCCTTCATTAACTTGTGTGAACTGACTGTCATACATATTCATACAACGTCATACATAATGTAAGGACTTGTTAATCTTTGTTTGTTTAAGTGTGAGACCAGCTTTATCCGGTTCTGGGTAACAGTCGTGATTCATGTTTTTCGTATTCCAAATATTGTTTTTTTTTTGACACGAGGACAAGACAGCGTCAACGTCATCGTGCGTCTATACAGGGTGTTTGGCAGAACGTTGAACATACGAAAATGGTGGATAGGTGGGGTCATCTGCTACTTACTCAGCCCTAATTTATTTGGCCCTGGCCCCCTAGATATTATTTTAATTTTAATTTTTTAGCTAACATCTGAGTAAAGCAATAACTTTATAAGCATCTGCCAACATTAAAGATTAAAAAAAAAACAAAAATATTGCCTGTTTTACCCATTTTTAATAAAAATTACACTTTAAAGTTAAGAAAGTGGTGAAACTAGAAGAAAGCAAAAAAAAAATTAAAAAATACCAGGGGGCCAGGGCCAAATAAATTAGGGCTGAGTGAGTAGCAGATGACCCCACCTACCCACCATTTTCGTATGTTCAACGTTCTGCCAAACACCCTGTATAAGCATTTTCCAAATAAGATGGGGTCTCTTGCCAGTCTTATTAGATGTTGTCAAATGTCAGTATTTTACATGTCGCCCAGGCCCAGGACCTAGCAACTCTAAACCCCTTATTAAACCCAGAGTAAAGGTACACCAGTATTAACTTCGGTTTAACCATACATTTTTAGAGGTTTAAGTTTAGCATAACTTTACTCCGAGTTCATTAGTAAGCCCGTTAATTAATTGTAAGACCTTCTAAACAGCAACTAACGGTTTTTTTTTTTTTTTTAAAACGTTGCCCCACACTAGGAATTTCTCCTGTATCGTGGGTGCGTTTACAAACATTTAAACTCACGTACACAGCCAGCCAGTTTATGTCGTCATAATCTTTTTCCTTCCACTGCTGAGTAACGGCCTACATCCCTTTTGTATCATTCTTCCATTTTATACGCTCTATGATCTCGCGGACCAGCCTCGAGATCTTAGAGCGTAAAAAATGGCCATTCATCATTATTCACGCTGCTGTTATTTTTCCTCGAGCCTATCTTAAACAAACATAATTTAATAATCATAATGATCGTAGTTAACTCCCTCATCAGAAATACCTGGCACACAGTGATCCCACGTAGCGCCATAGTTCACGTTTAATGCGACAGGTGGCGCCTGATTCTTTGCGCCACGGTTCTGCACGTACAGAATATAATTATGTCCGTGTGGGCTTCTTCACAATGCTGTTACTTGAAAACAACATATTGAATGTTTATTTAGGAGTATATTATGGGTTTACTGTTGCAGCAGGATTAGTTAATGATTATGAGATCGGGTTGAGTCCGAAAGTAGTCGGATGCTCCCGATAAGACACAAGATAGTTAAGCTCAGTAAGTTCAGCATCGCGTTTTTGGCGACTCTCTGCGATCGGTCGTGATAGCAACATGGCATGTTTTAGCGACTACCTACTTCGATGCTGCTTCGTTCTAGCGACTACCTACTTCGATGCTGCTTCGTTCTAGCGACTACCTACTTCGATGCTGCTTCGTTCTAGCGACTACCTACTTCGATGCTGCTTCGTTCTAGCGACTACCTACTTCGATGCTGCTTCGTTCTACCGACTACCTACTTCGATGCTGCTTCGTTCTAGCGACTACCTACTTCGATGCTGCTTCGTTCTAGCGACTACCTACTTCGATGCTGCTTCGTTCTAGCGACTACCTACTTCGATGCTGCTTCGTTCTAGCGACTACCTACTTCGATGCTGCTTCGTTCTAGCGACTACCTACTTCGATGCTGCTTCGTTCTAGCGACTACCTACTTCGATGCTGCTTCGTTCTAGCGACTACCTACTTCGATGCTGCTTCGTTCTAGCGACTACCTACTTCGATGCTGCTTCGTTCTAGCGACTACCTACTTCGATGCTGCTTCGTTCTAGCGACTACCTACTTCGATGCTGCTTCGTTCTAGCGACTACCTACTTCGATGCTGCTTCGTTCTAGCGACTACCTACTTCGATGCTGCTTCGTTCTAGCGACTACCTACTTCGATGCTGCTTCGGTGGGCGGAGAGGTGAAGCGTTCAGTCGCTGTATAAAGCTTTAGAAAAGCAACTTTTTCGCAGATAGCTGATGCTATTAGTAGCATTTCTGCTATGGCCCCTACATAGACTCATATATACTCTAGATTAAACAATATGTCTATTATAGGAAAACAACAGAATATTATTATCATTACGCAAAACACATCAATATCAATAACACTACACAATAAAATTACAAAACCAATACAATAAAATGATAGAATAATAGACAATAGCTTCAAAACATTAAAGTATGATCAACTTGTAAGTACCGCACAGCCGTACGCGCAGGTTGCAGTGACGTCAGCGTGTCACCTTGCCGCGCCCACGCTCTACTGCAATAATTATTTATAACAACACAGCCTTACAAATACACTTAAAACAAACCACATCCAACCTTATCTCGCCGACATAAAGCATGCAGTTAATACAGCACAATCATAATTTATTGCCGAACCATATTTGTAGTACCACTGTGACATTCGATTTGCCGTCTTATGCGAAGGTGATAAGAGTTTTCGTGTCTGTGTTATTGTTTTGGGGATAGTAAAGTAGGTGTAGGAAGAAGATCTATGAGGCATCTTCAGTTAACAGATCGCAACTCAAGTATTTAAGTAACAGATTGACCAACGGTTTGGAAACAATTATGAGTTATTTACAACTTCTAACAATTCATTAATAGCTTCTCGCCCACAAGAGACTATATTACATCAGTCTCAATGTATACAGTAACGAAATAACTTTAGTTAGGACGAGAATAGTCTCTCAAATTCTATGTAAAGTAATCATGCACTATTGTTCCAATTGTAAACGAGGCGCACCATTTTGTAACTGAGTAGTTCCTTATATCTAATTAAAGCATCTTTTACTGTCTTTGATGACTAGAAGACCTAGGTTTGTATCATAATCAGGAGGATTATGATACAAACCTAGGTTCTTATCCCAATTCACGTCTATAAGCATTCTTAGCAGTGTTAGTTACCGTCCTTGGTAAATCATCTTTCTCAAAATATATATCTATCTATCTAGAGCGTCAACTCTATCCATTAGAATCTATATCATGTCTCTACTAATGCTACAACAGTGCTTGCCATGATCTCGCTACGATCGTCCGTCTCACGCTTTTCCTTCTCAATAGTCTTATTAAAATTTTCATTCGAATATTGGGCTTTTGGCTTTAGTATTACAGTTTTTTTTTGTTTTTGTAAAGTAACGCACAATTTGTGTAACAAACTTTATTCTTTCTTCTATTTTTCTTTCAATCAGAGCTTCACCAGCTTTTCGTGTCGACGACCTTTCAACTAGTTAGCATACGATTAAACAGGATCTTCATAAAATAAATTAAAACTTGCAAAAGCACATGCCTCTTAAAGTTCAGGGCACTTCATCTTCTGGTTAATATATTAATGTAGTTCAACGTACAATGTCGCCCGGTGACATTAATAGTACACCTACATAATTTGTTTCAAGAAGACCATTTATTTCTGAGCCCATAATAAACTAACTAAAATAAAGATTCTGTACTACAAAATTGCACTCCATCCACTATTTTCGGATTTCATGTTTTAAATTTTCTACCGACAACCGCTTCAAATAAATTGTAATTTTATTAATTTTCAGATGTGCCATATCTGAAGCTCTAGGTCCAGCATCAAGCACTTCTAAACTTTCTTTTGACAACTCATTTCAAAGAACCCACCTGAAGCATTTCATCAACAAAAGGCCAAGAAACGTAAATAACCTGCATCACAGCAGGTGACCCGCGAGTTCCGCACTCATTACCTGCATCACAGCAGGTGACCCGCGAGTTCCGCACTCATTACCTGCATCACAGCAGGTGACCCGCGAGTTCCGCACTCATTACCTGCATCACAGCAGGTGACCCGCGAGTTCCGCACTCATTCTTATATTTAGACTCATTCTATAGGAAAAACTTATGACAAAGAGAAATTCCAATAAATATACAAGAATACAGTAAAAAACCGGCTAAGTGCGCGTCGGAACACGCACAATGAAGGGTTCCATAGTGGAGATTCATTATACGCACAATATTGAGCATGCGCATGTTACTTTAAGATTATAATCTTTTTATAAGTTTTTCTGTGATCCACAAGTAAAGACCTATAAACAGTTTTTTTTTTTTTTTAGGCTCAGTTGTTTCGGATATAAGGGGGGAGAATGGTAAATCTTAACCCATTTTCTTAAATAAATTTTTTTTTTTTTTTAATATTTATAAAAATATTATATCTGAAATCCTTACAACAAGCGCTTTCATTTGATATGTCACACGCTACAGTTTGCTAAACTTTTTTTTCGTTTTTCTTATTTCCCCCAAAAGTGTCCCCCATATTCAAAATTCATTTATTTACGTTACACGTCCATGCTTGGGTCACAGAAGTTCATATGTATACTAAATTTTAACTTAATCAGTCCAGTAGATTCGGTGCAAATCGGCTGTGATAGACAGACAGACAGACACACGAGTGATCCTATAAGGGTTCCGTTTTTTCCTTTTGAGGTACGAAACCCTAAAAACTGAGATAAATGACTTTATCCTGCGCGTGGGCACGCACGAGCGAAGGTGACAGACACACGGACAAATCAGCAGCGGTTATTACTCTGACGTCACTCGTCGGGCGCCCACTAGACTCTGACGTCACTCGTCGGGCGCCCACTAGATTTAAATTCGAATGATTCGCATTTATGGTGAATAAAGTAGTTGTAAAGACTTTTATGGAATTGGGTTAGTGCTTGTTTGATTGGGTAGGTTAACACGTAGAGCAGTGGCTGGAAATAGCTGCAGTTGTGATGGAAACTGGTGCGCATTTCTGAACACGACTTCTCGTGGCACTATCCTCCTCTATAAATATGTTGAAAATTAAGTTTAGATACCAAGATTACGGCATTTTTTTTACCGTCACAGCTTTCAAGTCTTTACTGCTTTTACTTTGACTTTCCTCTTTTCCAGTAACATGACGTCTTCGTTGGCATGGCTACATCCGTAAATATATCTATCAGGAATGCTAATTTCTATTGGTAACAAAACGGCTCGTTATTTATATAGGAATGGAACGCATTATTCTTACAAACATTTGAATAAATTCTAACAACAATATGGTATACAAGTGTACACAGTTTGATAACAATCCTACTTATTATTCCAGTGTCGGAATTTTGGACATTACAACAAACACTGCCAAAACATAATTATGTGTGGCGAACGCGAACATACAATTCTGTAAAGGTTATTATATTATGTACTTAAATCTTTATGTACCTACTTATAATGTTAGTATGCTTCAAAGAGGCTCGTATATGTGTGAACACAGGCGTCACAACGCCGCTTGAATGTGCGAGAAAAAGCTAAACTACCCTATAGTGATCACCCAGCAGACTCATTGCGTAAGTTAGCAGCGGACGGTTACTTGCACTTTAATGCTAACCAACTTAGAGATTAGCTGGAAACGGCGATGAAAATGAGGAAAAGAACGCTTTTCATCTGTTGTATTGTTTTTGTTGTTTTGTCTGTTGTTTGTTTCCCGATTTTATCATTTATCAAGTAAATAGGTACCGACAAAATGTTTTGTTTTGGGTGTGTTTTGTTTGTTTTAAAACTTTGCACGTGATAAATATTAAACTACATAAATATATAATTGATCTATACTTCTATATCTATCTACACTAATAATAAAGCTGAACAGTTTGTTTGTTTGAACGCGCTAATCTCTGGAACTACCAGTCGGATTTAGAAAATTATTTTGCTTTTTATAGCCCAATTCTTGAGGAAGGATATGGGGCTATTCAACATCATATTACGTACGGCCCTTAGGAGCCCAGCAAAGAGAATAACCCGCAGAAGAAATGCTAAGCGAAAACGAAGTAATAGCGCGGGCGGGCGATGCGATGCGACGCGGTGGAGCGGCGGGCGAACTAGAAATTTCATGTGGATGACGTCGCGGGCCGAAGCTGGTTTATATCAATTATAACATACATAAATTTGTTCGAGGTCACGCGTTGGTTTTAATAAAACTTATAACAGGAAAGAAAACTGTGTATTTATTTCATATCAGTAACAAAAATCTCCATAAGTACATCCTAGTAGGTAGAGGTACCTATACGGGAACATAAAACACGTGTACATTATTAAATACCGATTAAAATCCAATTTCTATCCGTGATCATTCTTAGGTGATGACTATTAAGGAAAAAATTGTGTAGACATGATTATTAAAAATAATCACTGTTTAATTTCCATGTACAAAAAAGACTGAATAAAGCTATAGCAAGAATAATGTTAGTTTAAACATAGTTAACTAACGTTTAGTTTTACTATAGTTAAACTATCGTTATTCGTTAGTTTAGGTTACTAACCACTAACCAGTGATAACTTTTGACTCGGTAAAAAAGCCAAACTAGATAATATCACGCAAATAATGATTTAATTTATTTAAAACTAAAATTATTACCTGGTATAAAGTATTAACTGGTTAATATAGTATCTATTATCTCCAAAGCATGAATATTCATAGTTTATACTTCATACTTATCTATTACGATGCAGTAATTAAAATTCAGAATCATAATTATTATATACATAAGTTTTACAACTCAATCAGCGAGATACATCCCGTAGAAATAAACTCTAATCAAACATAATTACAGCCTCAGGATGAACTCACTAGACGTGATAAATTAACCAAACATTAGCGGATATTAATAGCTAGTTATTAAACATTATGTTGAACCGTTACCCAAAATGCGCTTATTAAGAAAACGTTATAATGAGGTTACGTTTCTATCGTGATTGTAATCATTTATAGCCTTGTTCTAGACAAAGAAGAGTATTACGCCTTCCTCAGCTTTTGAGCTACGCTTATTGTTTTCCTATTGTCACAGGATTTATTAGTACTTACCATAAAAATACAAATACCTGTAGTTTTGCTAGAAGACAGGAAGACTTTCATTATGGACCAACAATAAGAACTAGCCGATGTATTCTGTAAATCTCACCGTGAAAACTTAGGTGAAGTGTGCTGTCAATATTGTGATGTGAAAGTGACAGCGCACTTCTCCTACATTTTCACGATGAGATTTTTACAGAATAAGCCGGCTATTATTGTACATACATTTTAGAATTAGCAAATCCGCTTCATGCACCTGAATATTTTAAGTCAAAATAAATAAAAACTAGTAGGTAGTAGAGCAAACTACTAAAAACAGGTTATTTCAACAAGTCGCTTTGTTAGTTGGCACCTACATTTGAATCCCATTCTACCAGCACTGCATAAGCACAAGTAGATAACATTTATTTGACACCTGACGACGCCGACGTGACGTGACGTTTGCACGACAACGTGCACACATTAGAGACAGAGCTAACAAAAACTGGACTAAATCATTACTAAGCTATTGCGCAAGCGCACTTTATGTTACCGTTTGTTGACAGGGTTGCCTCACAGGTCTATTAACTAGGATTTTGTAAACACTGATATTTGTGAGAGGTGGCCCGCAAAAGCACCAGCCGGGGATAGCGGAAGTCGCACAAGATCCCATAATCCCCGGTGCAAGTGTGCGAAGGGCACACCGGGTTGGTTTTTAGTAAGTAACAGTCGAACAGACCCCTCCGCCTTTTTTTTTGTTGCCGGGGTGGAAAATCCTCATGGATGTCCTCCGCCCTGGGGTTGGCGGAGGGGTCTGTCAGACTCTTACTGACTAAAAACCACCCCGGTGTTCCCTTCCCACACTTGCACCGGGGATCTTGGGAGCTAGTATTACTTCCGTGATTCCGCACGCATGGAACACTACGCGCCGCCACCTCGGGTCCAGTATGATAGGGGGCGGCGGACGTCCCCGAGTCCGCCGTCCCTGGACCCATTTAGGGGGGCCGGAAGAGGGCATTATCTGCCCTCTGCCGACGCCCGGTGCGCCTGCTGCGAGCCGGGTGAGCGGACGAGATCTCCCGCTCCCTTTCCGCAGCCTCCTTCTGCGACACGACTGTTTTGCAGAAGGATACCACCGCGTCCCAGGACTCCTCGCTGCCGGCCATCGACTCGACCACGGCCGGAAGCGACAGGTCACTGCCTACTCCTGAGATGAGGGCAAGACCCCTCAGCCTACCCCAGGGCGGAGGACATCCATGAGGATGTTCCACCCCGGAACAAAAAAAAATAAAAAAGTGGGCTCGCTAATAGCCTAACCGGACCAAACTATCGGCCGATAGAAAGTCTGTAGACTGCGGTGGCCCTACAAGTTATAATTATAGGATTTAAATGATTAATAATATTGACTGATGAATAAATGAGTTTTGAGAAGAAAAATATCGTACTTTTAGTACGATATTTGTCATCAATCATGACACTTGTAAAAGTAGTAGTTCTGCGAACAGCAGACAAGCAGAAACTTTTATTGCGAAAATTAAAGAAGACAGTGGCAGTTTTGGTGTCGCTTAGTTTCAGAAGCGTTCATGAATGAAAGTATGTAGATTAACTTTATTGCATTAGCTTTTTTATTAAAATTGCACAAATTAAGAAAGATAAAACAAGTATTTTATGAAATCTGACTATCAAAACGCAATGATTTGCAATATCTAAACGCAGAACCTAGGACGGCAGCTATGGAGTTACCATACTCACCAGAATATGGTATTTCTATAAGTAAGTAGTAAATTTGCATGCTTCGAAGCAAAACATGTTCGATCGAATATTTTTAATAACACCTTGTACCTATACCATGTTTTATGCCAATAAAAAATCTTATCTTATAATTACGCTAATCAGCAGGATTTTGGTGGTAGTGGTTTCATCGTTTAAACTATTAAGAGACTTTGAATACCTCGGAGGACAAGACGTTAATTATTGCAGTGTGAACTCAGTTCTGTTCCATCAAATCTAAAACATTTTGGAGAAGCAGACTTCTGTCCCTTGAAACACAATAGAGTATTATTCTAAGCTTTGGAGGCAGTGCTTATTTGTATTTGCAATAGTTATATTTGAATAAATAAATAAATGTAATAAAAACAAAAAAAATAAACAAATGAATATAATAATATAATATAATTATATGTATATAATATAATAGAACTGCTTCGTTGGTCTAGTGGTCGCAAACACGACTGCTGAGCATGAGGTCCCGGGTTCGATTCCCAGGTCGGGCAAAGTGATATTGGGATTTTCCATTAGGAATTTCTCAGAAGCAGCCCGGAGTCTGGATTTGTGCCCGGTTGATGGCAATAGGGCTCTCCCCCTATTACATGGGACTTAAACATAAGTGGCGAAATGTGGGTGTACTATTAAGAACACCTCTGCCTAACCCTTCGGGGATTACAGGCGTGATGTTATATTGTTGTAATATAATAGACAAGACAAGTATTGTAAGCGATAAAGCCTCTTATTCACTGGACATTATTATGCTACGATACCATTCGGTTGAAACGTTGTTCGGGCGATGTCGTCCAATGTCTCTAGATATCTTGACTAACGACCTTTTCATCGTTTTCGACGTTACCAGACATGTCGTGCGACGTCGCCTGACGTCGCTCGCCCGACCTATCTAGGGATACGTATCGTGGAAAGTGCGGCCGTTTACGATGCACGACGCAAAGCGACAGCACGTCGCGTAGGTTTGCAGTTGCAGGGCAACAAACTATCGTCCATAGTTAATTTTGGGCGTATTCTATTATTGTTTATGACACAATTGTCTGCATTGTATAGTTTTGTTTTCTTTCTAAGTTAATTAATGTAATTGGTATTTTACCGTGTTAGTTAATTATAAATAAATAAATCCCGCTCGTATTTTTGGTTTTATTCATCCAAAGCGTCGTTTTCTTTGATTTGCCTTTATATATGACGTTAACATTAGTAGTAATAACAAGAGACATTTTGTCAATCATCACATTATTATGGCAGCTTGTTTTGCATAGCAGTGCATGGAACACAATTAATAGGACATGACGCTCTTCTAAATGTCTAATGTGTAGAGGGCTTAATATGTAAAGTCAGCCACTTTTCACTTCAGTAGCCATTTTGAGGAGCTATTGTGCTCATCACGCCGACGATCTTCATTAGATCTTCACCAAATTTCTATGAGACCAATTTAAAGTTACTAACTTTAAAACAAAAAAGAACTGTCGAAATCGAATCTCATAAGGCGGAGATATCTAGTAGCCCCCTTTTTCCCTTTTTTGGAGGAAGTACCCCTCCAACCAAAAATCTCCGATGACAAAAAAATATAATTATAAAGTCGTAAAACCTGTATACCAAGTTGCGTCCAGATCGGTTGTAAAATACGACCTGTAGAGTAGTAGTAACAAACTGACAGAGGAAAGCAAATTTTGTGATTTGAAGCAGAGACGCTTCGCTCGCTCGGTCAATAACACCCAGCCTTATGTCCGTTGCGTAAACTAAAAAAGAAGAAGGGCAACCCTATCCATCTCAAAGGTCGTATCATCACGAACTTTAAAGATATGTTCTTTACAACTCTCTCAGTAACAAGGTTTGTGCACGTCTACAAAATGACACGCCAAAGGTCACTGGAGATCTGTTTACAAATGAACTCCTTTTGAGACATGACCTCCTGGTATTTCGGTGACATGGGAAAATAATTAACTAACGTTATTTCTGCAAAAGAAAAGCTGATTGATTGATCAGTGTGAAATCCCAAATCTTCTGCCACAACAATGGTTTCTTGTAAAAAAAATTCGCGATAAGATTTTTATGTTACCAAATTATGGTTGCACCCAAAGTAGTAAATAAATAGTCGATGCATTTCTGACTATGGTCATTTGAAAATGTGCCTACAATATCAGCTTTCAAATCGGTGATCTCTATACTAAATAACATCTCATAAATCTAGTTCCGAAACTAATAGATCTAAATTCTAACAGATAAGCGTCCACCTGCAGATCTTTACATCGAAGGTCGTATGTCGACATCGACATGTTTGAGCCCGCTCCACATACAGCGTTGTTGGCCAATTTCTGTTGTTTTAACTGCTGATTTAAATCTCTTTAGAATATATTAGGTGTGGTCGAGGATCTTGTTTGTGGTATAATCGAATGGCAGTTTGCAGTGCATGAACTATTAGAACATAGCTTTGAGTTGCGTTGCCTTCTTTGCGAGTTTAGAATGATTATTACAAAACAAAGTATAACTCAAACCATTTACGAGTATTTAAAAAAACCAATTACAGGCACTTTTGAAATATCGGGGGGTCGGTCAGTCAGA
This sequence comes from Tiliacea citrago, assembly GCA_963921375.1. Lineage (NCBI taxonomy): Eukaryota > Metazoa > Arthropoda > Insecta > Lepidoptera > Noctuidae > Tiliacea > Tiliacea citrago. Next base: position 456,455 of record OY992801.1, read on the forward strand.
AATATGAAGCAAGTTGCCCATTCCAAAGCGTAGTAGGTACCTATGGAGAAGAACGGGCAAGAAACTCCACGGACACTCTTTTTAAATTAACATATGGTTACAAAATATAGGTTATATCATTCATGTTGTAATTATACATGTGAGAACGATGCAAAAACTTCAAAAGCGTCCGTGATAAAAAAAAACGAGTCAAAAATGAAATTTAATTAAAATAAGCCATAGCAGCTAAGAGATGACCAGCCCCTACTGACGGCACCCGCTCACGAACATGACGCATGGATTAGCACCATTCAGCTCAATCATTTTGAAGGGAGCTAAATGATCCAACACACCCGCCACCATTAGCGAGACATTACAGTGAGCATGACATACTCCCAGCCGCAAGGAACATTCCAGTCAATGAAAGACGTACCCACTAAATGGTAGCTTTATAGTAGGTACATAGTACTCACATGTGCTATGCAATTATACAATAATAAGAGATTCCATTTATATAAAGCAAATGCTAACATAGTTTTTAAATCTTCAGCGGCTACAACAGTATTTTCAAATGCTAATCAATTCGTTTTTGCGTCTTTGTGGAGCAGGACCAGCGTTGAGCCAAGCATTTTTATCAGCGTTATAATCCCCCAACTTATAATATGCTTGGCTGCATAGTGTGCGTTTTACACAGGATTTAAATTTGGTTTCATTCAGTTGAAGTATGTGGGGAGGTACCATCCCATTTCTTCCCGTGGGTGTCGTAAAAAGCGACTAAGGGACTTACTAGAGAATGGGCAGCAGCGTTCTCTATGCATTTTAACACCATACTGCGATCGCCAACCCGCCTGCCAAGCGTGGCAATTATGGCACCCCCCCCCCCCGTCCTTTGGGGGAGGCCTATGTCCAGCAGTGGACTTCTTTCGGCTGAAATGATGATGATGATGTGGGGAGGTATTTTATTGTAACATTTTAAACAGTACCCCATGAAAGATGAGTCGTCTTTAGCCCGCCTGAAACCTGGTTAAACTAATTGGTACTAATACATACTAATGTTAATATCTTTAAACAGTTCCCTTAGAGAGTCGCGCCTGCGAAGGCTATATATTGCTATGATGGCTCTTTTCTGCAGAATAAAAATAGACTCGATGTCTGCAGCCCATCCCCAAAGTAAAATACCGTACGACAAGCAAGCACTACACACGCGCGCTGCGCTTACTTCAGCAGCATATGCTGTGAGAAAAATCCGTCAATTTACTAATGCAGTTAAATGCTTGAATTTAAATTTAATCGGGCAGGATGAAGCTTTCGCTCTCAATAAATCAATGGAACGCGATAAAACGCGTTAAAAACGCGTATAAAAATGAAAATAGGTTGTGAACACCAAATGTCAAATATCAAAATAGTAAAGAAGTCCCGTCTCTTTGCCTTCGTATTCTTTGGTCAAGATAAAACCTAGGATTTCCGAATAAAGTTTTCGGTCCAGGATAATTTAAGTTTCAATAGGGTTAAATCCGAGTCCAGAAATTTAAACTGCCTCTATACTCTTTCTTAATCTCGTGTACATTTATCATTACCATCCTGCATAGTTCAATAAATACCAGGACCACATGAATGCAAGGACTGCAACTGATCAAGGTCTGCATATAAAAAGTAAGGAGTACACTCTCATAATACACGACGTGTAATGAGCAACATGATGAACCCTTTACAGATCATCAATAATTATTGACACACCATTGTTTAGTCACAAGAAATCGAATTATAATTTATTTAATATTTTTCACATAAAGTATTAAATTGTTGTTACAATTTGACCTCTTAACTTACGTCTTAATACTAATGTAAAATAAATACCAGGACTATATGAATGCAAGAAGCGCAACCGATCAAGGCTGCAGATATAAAAGGTAAGGAGCACACCCACATACTGAGTGTAATGTGTAAAATGATTGACGTGGAGTGCAGCGCTCGTGCGGGCTATTATTACACGTTTTGATATCTACATCTGATGGAAGTGGTTTTTATATGCCTGGAAACTTATAGAGGGAACATTGGAAAATGTGTTACAAAAGTATTATGGGGGAGGCCACTTGTAATTAAAGCTGATTAATGTTGATTATATTTTAAGCTTGGTGTAAAAACTCCTTAACGTTACTGAGTTAAATACAGCCTTTTGCTTGTAACAAAGAGCTACACAATCACATACAGTAAAAGGATAACCCACCGTCTGACAAATGAAAACCTAGCAAAAACACATAATATAAAATAAATATTATTATTAGCATAACAAAACAAAATATAAAACACAATCTAATTACACGCCACAATCTAATTACACGCCACAATCTAATACAAAATAATAAAACAGTACGGGAATAAAATAAAAACTCATAAAATTACCAGATGAGCTCTTTTACCATAATATGACATCATTGCCGCACTTTTGACCTTACAGGTGGTACTCACGAGGTCTCTGAACTCTAATAATGTATACCTAATTACCTACTCTGTGCAAAAAAATTATAATCAAATGTTTAAATAATGTTATCTGGAATATGTTTTAATTTCCCATACAAATCAGGGGCCTCTAAGGGTTCTCGGATATTCGCTGACAAATAAGGCAAACCTGGTTACACAAGTTCTTAAAAATTATGAAAGGAAAAGGTTCTGCCCGCGACTTCATCCGCGTGAAGTTTTGCCCCCCCGACCTACGTCGCGTCCAGCACATCGCACGCCCGCCCTATTACTTCGTTTTTGCTTAGCGTTCTTTCAGATTTTTTTTATTTTTGCTCGGCCCTTTGTTCCAGAGATAACCGCGATCAAACAAAAAAAAACTTAAAAAAAAGCTTTATTATTAGTATAAATATCAACCTAGATCTATCATACATTCTCAACAATCAACGCACAATTTATGTACGTCTGTATTGTCACTTGTTTTGGTGTGGAACGACAAAATATTATCATTTCTAGTATAGTCATAACTCTGTGGATTCATACTTCCCTGGTATTCTCACAGTAAACGTTGTTATTATTGTTAGCAAAACTCTCACGCATAATTGTTATGTGTTATGTTAATCTGAATTAAATTACTTTTAATATAATGTGAGTCGTACTGACAACAGTCTTGTGTTTGTAATTGATATCTTATTATAGTTTTTATCAAAATGTAGATTTATATGTTTTGAATGGTTTTAGCTGATCTGTTCTTACGCGACAATTATAATTAAGGTATCGATTAAATAAAATCAATAGGCACAATCCTTCAGACACAGACAAGTAGGCTTATAGAGCAGTACGTAATTGTATGCAATTTTTTGCTAGATGAATTAACTGAATCTGGACGAAGTGAAACAGGACGTTAATTAAGTACGTGTCTTCCAAATTGCGAAATCTATAAAAATAACAACTGTTTCCGACGAAACAGCAAAAAAAAACAAATCTTGAAACTGTTTCACACACATCTACTAAAATACAACGTACATACATACTAACAATGTTTAATATTTTTTGTCAGTGTTTTTGCTTTACGTCAAGTTTGCGTCTATGCACTTTTTGTTTTAAATTATTTTAAACAGGTTATTTTCCTTAAAAGAACAATGCTCACTTCCCATACATTTGAAAACCTGATAATGAAAGCTTATGTATAGTTAGAACGTATAGTAGAAAGACTACATGTAAGTTTAGAAAATAATGTCTTATACTCATTTTTACGATTTAAACACTACGAAGTCCAAAAAATATTAATATTACTTTTTAGGTTAGGAATTGCCGATACCAAATACGAGTATAAAGAAATAAATTTGCTAGAACTAATTATTAACTACGTCATCCAGAAATGCTGCTGGAACAGATATATTTTCTTGATTGGTACCTATTGGTACCAAGGAAATAGCCCATAAGCCCACCCAAGGTACCACACTAATGTCATAACGTGAGCGCACCATCCAATGGTTCGACAGCAAGGTCTAGGGGCGGTAAATAGGGTCGTAAAAGTAGTAACACACACAAAATGGCACAGTTCACAACGAGACGCAAACGCGCGGCGAGGCGTATTTATCGTAACAGATATTTAAAAATAACAAATAACAATTGTTCCTACCAATATAAATTATCTGTTACTTAAAATAACAGTCCATGAGGGTCTGTTATTTCAAGTAAAAAATACTGTTACCGTGGCTGTTACTTACATACAAACTCACACAAAAAAGGATTATAGCAAATAAAATATCGCCTAAAATACCGCTGGTGGTCTTACAAGAACAAACATTATCGAAAAAGTGACTCCTCGATTAGGTCACGTTACCCGTTACTGTGACCAATATAAAAACAACTTAATAAATACGTATTTATCGTTCGTAGATAAATAACAGACTGTTATTTAATTACTTACTGATTTTTGGATCTGTTATTTTTGTAGAACAGTAACAGTAATAACAGATATCGTGTATAACCTGTTACAACCCGTCTGTCAGTACTGCGCCAATGCCAATCGCAGAACTGTCAAATGTCAAAAAATCCGTTCCAGTCGTGCGAACTCAATAACATATTGCATGATTAATTTATTTAATTATTATGTTATTTTTATTTAATCTGTAGGTATTGTACAAAGACTAATACTGAAAAAAAAATGGTTAAATAAAACGTAAAATAATGTATAAAATATCAGAAACGAAAGTTGAATAAAGTCAAGTAGCAGTGTCTAAAATGGAACGTCGTAAAAAAAGGGTAGTTGAGATGCGTTCAAAACATGGTAATACGTTTACCCTTTACGTAGATTGAATAAAGAAATATTAAAAAATATTTTTTTCCTGCGTTTCCTTTGTCAGTTTGATAAGCGTAATTAATATACAATTCAAATAGCTGAATTTTAAGATTTATTTCATGTTTATACATACTTACATAGTCAGGTGAAAACTGAACATTCTTCTTTACGAGTGTAATAAACGTATTGACACATCGTTGTATAACAGATGCCAAAGTCATTTGCAACACGGAATACCTACAGTAAAGCTCCCTTGCACTTTTTTTTAGATTGAGTAAAGTCCGCCACGCACTGGTCGGAGTTATCAAGGCTATTCACTTTCACTCTCGAGGTGTTTCAGTACTTACGAGTACATACATCAGTACATATGGGCTAAGTAGTAAGTTCTGCGCAAATCGATTGAGGTCAAGCAATTTTGCGGACGATTTTTGATTAGGTTTTCGGTGACATTGGAGTTAAACGTCGATACTTGTTGAAAATTGGGTTCAAAGTTTGGCTAATGAACCAAAATTCTGCCGATGCCAAAGTTAGTTCCGTTAACTAGGTAGGTAATATTCGGTCGGAAGCAGAAGTTCGGTCGCCAATACGGGACCCGCTGGGGTCAGATACTGTCAAATAAACGAACGATTCTGGAAAATAGAAATATGAAATCTGACAACCCGAATACCGGTATTTTTTTTTTCAATAATTTGAATGCGCACGTCAAATTATTAGATGGCATAGAATTCGCTTCATAAAAAATGCATCTATTCACACTGGAAGGCAATTAAATAAATATATTATCTCTCTTACAAATATAATCACCGTGTGAATACTACAAGAGGTTAATCAAACATTAAACGTATCTCTAACGACATTAGTACTCTTCTAAACTATTACTGCGCATGTATTATTATTTATAAAAAAAAATAGATACTGATATTTAATAACAATGAAAACAAAATACGTAGCTATAAACGTACATAATATTATAGTTATATATTGTACATAAGGAGGATAACTCAATACTCTTTATATGTAAGTACACCTTATAAATTACAGATATTAACGTGTGTGTAGTTGACCTATATCATCCGTTCATGGAAGTAATGGAACACGTCGTTAGTGTGCTATATATCCTGAGTGAATAAAGTAATGGAACACGTCGTTAGTGTGCTATATATCCTGAGTGAATAAAGTAATGGAACACGTCGTTAGTGTGCTATATATCCTGAGTGAATAAAGTAATGGAACACGTAGTTAGTGTGCTATATATCCTGAGTGAATAAAGTAATGGAACACGTCGTTAGTGTGCTATATATCCTGAGTGAATAAAGTAATGGAACACGTCGTTAGTGTGCTATATATCCTGAGTGAATAAAACAGAAGCTACTATACTTAACTACTACTTCAATATTCCTGTTTATGCAATTACCAACTTTCATCAAAAACCCGAGCGATGTTCCCGACAAATTATCAAACAAAAAGAGTAGAAAATTAAATACCTTACAAAACATCGCTGTTTTGCTATAGTTAATTTGTACCAACTCAAATCGTGTTAAATAGAAACATGTTTGTAGATATTTCCTGTTCATGCATCGCGCCACTTTCAAAAATAAAATAAAACTCCCCATGACTCGCGTGATGTCTTTCGTTCGTGACACTGCATACATCTGACCGGCTGATCTTGTAGATCCTATTTATCTCTGTTTCAGTGACTCTCAGTGAGTCTCAGGTGATGACGTCAGCCGGACACGCTCGGCCGCAGCTTCCAGCCCACGTTACGCCTGCGCAAAGCCACAGTTTTTGCTGAAGTAAGGTTCGGTTATTGTGGGAGCGGAAAGCGGAAAAGCTGGAATGGATTTTATAATATGATGGCATGTTTCATCAGATAATTTCCCGAAAATATTTTTTTTCCATGCTATTATTTTTTTTTATTTATCTAGTAGATTCTCTCAAATAGGAAGTGAAAAAAAGAATCTGTGCTGAATGTTAGGATTTTCAAAAGGTCAAACCGATTTGAAGTAGTCTCACGGGGATAAAAGCCTTTATGATTTGGTAAGTAAGATATTATTTTATTTGATTTATGAGTACATATAGTTCATGATGTGATTTCTAATTATAATATTTTTCTTGCTACTTATTAGCATAAAACATATTACTTAGTACCCATTCAGAAAATAATAATATCGATATCAAATCTATTAAGTCACGTTTTACATTACATTAAAATTTATTATTCAAAAGATATGTAGTCATTTATTTTTAATAAGCTGAAAAAACAGAAACATTAAACACAGATAAAATAAGAAAATATATTTCTTATTTTATCTGTGTTTAAATGTGTCTGTTATGTATCTTTTGAATAATAAATTTTAGAGCTCCGTCCAGTAATTTGGGTAAAAACATCAACTTTACCCAATCGGTCATTATTATATTCCTACGTTGATTCCATTCAGGGATATACCTACACCTGATAAGAACCCAACTTACGTCGCTTTACATTTTCCGAAATCACTTCTTACTTAGGAACATTTTCAGCTCTACCTTAAAAATTCAGATCTAAGCCAACAGATTTTCACCTGTCGTTTTCCACAACAAAGCAGACAGAATCGCTGTCACTGTGACCACACACCACAGCCAGTACCTATAGAACCTGGCTATCGCTAATTAACAGTGGCCGACCACCGGCACCGATGATTCGCTTTTTGTGACCATGGCTAATATTATGACTATTGACGAAGCTGTGTGATTAAATTGGTTTATTTTTAGCTTCACTCAACTTGTCCTTAAAATAACATTTGGTGACCGTTACCAAAAACATTTGGTGACCGTTACCAAAAACATTTGGTGACCGTTAATTACACACATACGAGTATTCAACACATACCTGATAAATGTGAATTGGGAATGAAATTTTTGAAAGATGCGACCTAAAAAATAAATTATTATGGCTTTGACTTTTCTGTAATTCTTTTGCCATTCCGTAGTTTCAATCGTTCTTATATCCAGCTTTTTTCCGTTTCAGACTTTTCCAGACTAGGCAACTGACCAGACTGGTGTCCATAACAAATTGTTACCAAAAATAATTTAAAGTATAATTTTATAATTATAATAAAATAGCAACCTTGCTACGTAGAAATATTCCAAAAATACCCTGCAGTTTCGCAACTTATTTATTTGCTCGCAAGGAAAATGTCTTTAAAACACGCGAACTTAAAGAAGTTATGACTCAACACTAAATTGGAGGCAAAAAATACTTTAATGTGCCTTAATTAACGTTCAAAGGGTTCCGTAGGGAATTAGGGAGGATCTTATTTGATTACTTGCCTCGGGAGGTGCTTGAAAGCGCAAAAAAAAACGCTTTGATAGTAGCGAACTACTAACGAGGTCTTGAAAGAGTATTTGTTATCGAAGGAATAAATGGAAATCCGAATAGCGAACTTGATAGTCATTTTAAACCATGCTATGTAAGTGTATGAATGTGTAATCAGTAATCAATCAATAAAATGTATGAATCAGTAAGAGAAGATCAAACCTGCATCATGCACAGAAATATTTTCAAAGGAACAGATCCTTTGAAAATATTTCATAAGCTTGGATTGAAAGCAATCGTGAATAAATCTTTAGAAGTCCAGTCCTTTTAAAATCTTTAAATATTATACGCCACACTCATTTAAATCCATTCCAAGGGTATCAACCTCTTTTACCAATTCAGATCGAGACCATTTTAATTTGTAAACGAAATCGTATATTCTGAATGCATTATTTATTCTTGAACTGACTTCGATCGCCATTCAGAGTAATTTTAAACATTTACCTCTTTATTGATACCTATACTTTTATATATATACTTCTAGGTCAGGTGAGGCAAATAAATGGCTCTACTTAATTAATACTTCACGAAGATAAGAATCAGCTTCTGTCGCGTCACTGATCCTCATATTGTTATGATCACCCTTTTGCTGGATATCAAGGCTAATTTGCAAGTAATATGGTGTACATTCCAAGCAGTATCACACTTTAAAACTTCCATAAAGTTGTCTCCATCCAAGAAAACAAACAATCGACTGTCGAATCCGGAACCAAAAGTTACTCGACGCTAGTTATACGATAATTTACAAACGAACGTGTTAAAAAGTTAAACATTTGCAGATAAATCGACATGACCGACAAAGGTTGTAGAATGTCTCGAGTCTGTTCCAAAAGTCCGTTTGATTCGTTGTGCAACTACACGATACAAATAACAACAATGTACGAACAACGCGTTCAGTACAAAAATCTAAACGCTCACTTATGCAGCTATAGCAGACCAAATGTGGAATATTTCTCGTGTTTATTAGAGTGGCCAGTTGCAAGTGTCCTTGCAAAGTCTGTTTACGTCGATTATAGACATTAATCGATATGTTAGAACTTAGAACACTCTATTAATCTCGATCACTATGAAGGTATCCGGCGCAATTAGTCAGGCTATAAAACGATCTAACCGAGATAAAAACTTTTTGTGCAAGATACAATGTTAAACAGGAAGCGAAACTGTATCAACATTTTAGATCGCTCATTTAAAAGCGACTCTATAAATTAACCCAATTAAATTAAATTAAAACAAAAACTTACAGAAAAATGTCCTTTCCGGGCACAAGCAGTGACAGTTCAAACGGTATCAAACAGAAGAAAATAACATAAAAACACAGCACTAATCACAGACCGAGATCGCAGCCAATAGCTCCGAGATAAACAACACGAACAAATTCCAAAAAAACGCACTCTTTTTCAATAATGTAATTAATTTCACTACACTATTATTTATTTATTTTTATACTGGCAATTAGTGATAAACAATCACAGAATCGGCGCGAAGTTTGACAGTTCAAAATACAAGATGGCGTACAACCGCTCTCGGCTGTACCTCGAGGTCGACTGAATGAGTTAAATCAAATTGGCGAGTGAGAGAGCACCTATTACGTAGCTAAAAGGCTTTGCGGCATATGCATGAGGCTGTTTGCAAGGAAAACGGCTTGGAGGTCTTTTGGGCAAATGAAGGTGTTTGTCATACTGCCAAATTGGTTAATATTGAGATTAGAGACATGAGAGAATGATGTCATGTGTGGACGTAAGTCATTAGTCGACAGGTATAGTTTTTTGTGTGTTGGCGCCCTGCGGTCAGTTCTCCGAGTCTTTTATGAGCTTACAGCTTAAACATCTCGCATTCATACTGGCGATAATGCAGCCACGCCAATCATTATCGAGCCATTGTTAATCATTGTTATGAAATTACATTTATACGTTATTTGATAATGCAGCTAATAAACTAAGTAAATGTTGAACAATTTTCGGTTATGTGGTCAGTATTCTGTTTACCTGATAAAATGGTCCTGGCCACTGCTTTCGGTAATCGGTCGAAGTGCTTCCTGCAACACTTAATCGCAACAAAAGCATTGCTGACAGGTTATCTCACATGCTGAATGTTCAGGCATATGGTCCATCTTTCTGAAGTAGGTACCTATTTGGAAAATATCTCATGTATTTCAATCTTTTCTGTGATCTAGTAGCCATAGTAGTGATCAAATACCTACCCAATACTACATATTTTGTGGTTTTAATAGACTGCCTGCTAGTGTTTAATAGCTTCATAGTGTTATCAAATCAATAAGAAATTCTGCGAACTATGACTGTTCTGTTCAAATACAGATGAGAGGTCTTGTCTGCTTTGTACCATTATCTCCTAATATAGATATAACCGCAAAGTCCCACGCTATACGTTGTGACGTGTTCCTTATTGGCTTATTGGTAGGTACATAGAATTTCAGATTAAGTTAGTTTAGTGACCATCAATAGCAGTCCACTGCTGCAGATGACCTCTTTCAATTAACTCGATCCTCGGCTTCACTTTTGAAGCTGCTACCAGCCACCCTTTTTTTTGGGTGCGAAATTATCAAATAACTTCTCCCGCTCTGGGCGGAGCGGGAGGGCGTGTCAGACTTTTACTGACTAAAACCCACCCGTGTTCCTTCCGTTGCCTGTGTGCCAGGCATTGGCCAACTCTAACGGACCCCGTCAATTCGTGCTGACATCTCTTTGAGGCGCACGTGGAACACAACGCGCCGTCGACCCGGGCCTGGTCCTTTTAATATCGGACGGCGAGCTACCCATCGCTCACAACTTTGCGCACACACGCTTGCGTCCGCAAGCCCGCGCCTGCGGTGGCCGGTAATCGGCCTGCGACTCCCGACGCCCGGGGCGTCTCCTGCGGCGACTAGGGGCGCGAGGGCGCGAACCTTGCCTCTCCCTCACGCGTTCCGCCTCCTCCTTCTCTAGCATAACTGCTTTGCAGAAGGAGGTGACGGCTTCCCATGCACTCTTGCTCCAAACCAGGGCCTGAACCAGGGCCGGACGCGAAAGGTCGCCGCCGGGGATCACCTCCGTGAGGACAAGGCGGTGCTCCACCCAAGCCGGGCAGACCTCCACCGTGTCCTCCGGGCGATCCACACAGTGGTGACAACCGGGCGTTTCCACCCGCTTTATCCTGAACAGGAACCTCCCGAAACTACCGTATCCGGTGAGGACCTGCGTCAGGTGGAAGGTTAGGACGCCGTGGCGCCCCTCCAGCCACTCCTCAAAGAGGGGACTTATCGCCACAATTTTAGTGTGTCGTGCCCAGCACTGTGTTGCGACAGTCGCACTCTCCATGCCGCCATGAGATCCCACCGGAGTTCTGTCCGCTGTGCCGTGATTTGTCGCGGCAGCGGCGTTTCACCCAGCGCGCGGCCTTTCGCCTCCTCGCGCCACTCCCAAATGTGCGCGAGGACTTTTGCCTCCAGATACCATGATGGTAGTACGGCAAGGAGGCTCGCCGCCTCACGGGAGACCGTGCGGTAACCCCGTACCAGCCTGATGGCCATGACCCTTTAGGACGCGTTCAATCGGCGGGCTGGTCGCAGCCGTAAGGAACGCGCCCACACCGCCGGTGCCCCGTAAAAGGCCATGGACCGGCTACCAGCCACCCTCCGCAGCTACGGCTACTTGGTTACTTTGAATGTATTTATTTTTTGTCATTTTTAGGCTCCGTATCTTAAAAGAAAAAAACGGAACCCTTATAGGATCACTTCCTGGTCAGTCCGTCAGTCTGTCAAGACCCTTTTTCTCAGGAAAGCATAAAGGTATCAAGTTGAAATTGATATCAAATACGTGAACGTGGTTGTGTTGACTTAGGTCAACGCAATAAAAAATACGGCCATTTATGCGACATATTTGTTATGTAATAAAAGACATGTCTGGATGACAACTGCTTTAATCATCGACATAAAACATAGACAATACACAACACCTTTCTCTTAAATAAGATAAAATAATAATAAAAATCAAACTAATAATCCGTTAATTCTACAAAAACAAACTTAAAGTAAATAATTACTTCTTCCTACATTAGGTATTAAAATACTTATGCAAATTGTTAAATCTTACTACGGGTATGAGGTGGCGAGTAAGATGACGATACATTTCTTTTGGTGCTTGGCACATAATCATTATCGCTATCATCCCCCGAAAAATACTCATCATCAATATCAGACAAAATATTGTCTGCACGATCCTTTACAGATCTTATCAAATGTCGACGATTACGGCGATAAATACCTTTTCTATTTCTAACAATGTATGAACGTGGAGTCGACGCTTTTCCCATAATTTTGCCACGACTTCTTTTATTTGTGTTTCCTAACATTATTACTTCGTCGCCCACATTCAACTCTGGTAGCAGTTTACAATGCTGATCATAGAAGCTTTTAATTTTTATTTGTTTTTCCAATATTTTTTTATGTTGTAAGTTACCACAATTTGTTTGTTTTAATAAATCTGGATGGACTGGTAGTCTACAATTTAAACGCCGGCCCATCATTAACTGTGCAGGAGAATTCAAATTTTGCCGCGGTGTATTCCTGTAACTTAGCAAATTTGAATAAAAATCGGATTTACTGTGTACTGATTTTTTAATATAATAAGCTTAATGGTTTGGACTGCCCTTTCGCTCTTACCATTTGATTGAGCATAATACGGAGACGAAGTGACGTGTTTAAAACCCCATTCTAAAGCAAACTTAAAATTACGACAATATTGTAGACCATTGTCACTGATGACCGCATCCGGTACACCATACCGTGCAAAATTTTCTTTCATAATACATATTACTGAGTTTGACGAAGTACCTCTCAAATATGCGACCTCAATAAAACCAGAATAATAATCAATTAATATTAAATAACTTTGCTTTCCATACTCAAATATATCTGTTCCAATTTTGTTCCATGGCAATTCTGGTACAGCTACTGGAATCATAGGTTCTCTACACGGTGTGTTTGCTGTTTCCTGACATATTTTACATCTTCTCACATAATCCTCAATATCTCTTGTTATACCCGACCAAAATATTACCTCACGAGCACGTCTCTTACAACGATCAATCCCTAAATGCCCTTCGTGAATAAGCTTTAACATATCCCTTTGCATAGAATGTGGTATCAAAACCTGTTTGTCTTTAAATATAACACCATCTACACTGTACAATTCATCTCTTATAGACCAATAGTATCTTAAATCATTGTGTATGTTAAACTTATTAGGCCACCCTTGATTGATATATTTTAGCAACAATTTAAAACACTCATCCTTATTAGTTTCCCGCTTGACGAGAGTAAACTTATTCTGCGACATGGGTACCATGATTACCATTTTTATTTGGCATAGTATAGCCCTGCTAATTTTATCGTCATACAAATCCGGAAGAGATGCCCGTGACAATGTATCAGGTAGGTACATGAACTTCCCAGGCGTATAAGTGACCACCAACTCATAAGCTTGAACCTTCAACATCATACGCTGCAAGCGAGCTGCGACCGAGTCTAGAGGTTTTCTAAAAATGCTTTCCAGTGGTTTATGGTCCGATTCGACGACCACACTACTTTTTCCATAAATATACTGATGAATATTTTCACAAGCGAATACTATTGGATTGCTAGTTGCCGGTCGTAGTGAACAGACGTATCGAACAATTATTGCAATAAACAAATAATCACTTGCGAAATTGTGACCTAGTTATCAATAGCCAGTAATAAACTCATTCTCGTACAGTAAATTTGTGTAAGGTGTATTATTAGACAAAATGACAAGTGTTTAACAAGAACGATATAACCTGCTTCATGATGGAGGATAGTCCATTCAACCGGAGTAGTAAATGTGTTCGCTCCCCGCCTTCTACTCCTGTGCCCGTGGCTGTAGCCGCCTCTACCCCTCAAGCACCTATCCAAAGGAACGATGCCCCTGAAGTTGTATCGACGTCAGAACTTCAGAGCTGGATGGCGACTATCGAACAGAGCCTGAAAGAGGTGTGCGCTATTGCAGCTGAGGGAAAGCTGAACGTGGAGCAGAAAACGTGCATCACTAACCTATGCCGGAAGATTGGTCACGGAACCTCGCAGATGGCCGTCATGTACCAGTTCATCAAAGCTAAAGCCCTCCAATCGCACTATGCCATCCGAACTCTGGAAAACCAACTCGACTTTTCGCAGCAGCTACAGAACCTTAGTTAGCTGAGTATTCAAGATTCGACGAAATCTGCCCAGGGATCTTCCTTTGCTGACATGGTAAAGAAAGGTGCCAACAATTTTATCCAGCCAAGTTCTGTAAGTTCTGTGGCCATATATCCGAGTGACAAATTGAAGACCAGCGATGAGACTAAAACTCTTGTCCAAAAAATTATCAGCCCCGAACAAATGAAGCTCCACGTGAGAGGCCTGCGCAAAACGAAGAACGGCGGTGTTATCATCAGCACTGAGACGAAGGACGACATCGAGAAGCTAAGACAATCGGTGCAGCTCACCAAATCAGGTTTAACAGTCGACGAGCCCCTTAAAAGGAAGCCTAGGGTTGTAATTATAGGAGTGCCGACATCCATGCGGGAAAATGAGGTTTTTACCTGTGTGTACAACCAAAACCTAGCTGAAAAAGTTCAGGACTGCAGCCTTGAGATGTTTTTGAGTGTGATTAAATTGAGTCATAAGTCAGGTAAGAAAGAATCTGATACATGTAATTACATTGTTGAGGTACCTGCAGTCATACGCAAAGCCTTGATATCACAAGACCGAGTTTTTGTAAATTGGTCATCATGCCCTGTGAGAGACTTTACTTTGGTCACACGATGCTATAAGTGTCAGCAGTATGGACATGCGGCCAAGTCATGTCGGCAAACATCGCATACCTGCGGCCACTGTGGTGATCAAGGTCACTCAGTAAAAGAATGTCCAAAGAAGGCTGACGAACCAAAATGCGCTACTTGCTTGCATTTCAAAAAGCCAGACAAGCATAACACAGGTGCTGCTGACTGCCCGGCGAAAATAATGGCTGAAAAAAGGTACATCAATTCTGTAGATTATGAAGGCGCCTAAGAGCGCCGTTAATTTGTTATTTTTCTGTCCTTTATTTTTTTTTTATTTTATATTTTTATTTAAACTACCATTATGATTAATAATTTAATTAATGATTTAGATAATTTCTCTGTATTCGAGTCCAAAGTTTGTGAAGCTGAAAACTGCAAACAATATCTATCCGGCTATAAATCTCCATTAACCATATTAACACAAAATATTCGCAGTGTTTTTAAGAATTTTGATAGCTTTAGTACATTTCAGCAACGGCTAAGCATAAATTGTGACGTCATTGTTTTAACCGAATGCTGGCTTGCCAAACAATATAACATACCACAAATCCCGGGATATAATATGTATCGAAGCACCATAAATTACAACCAAAATGATGGTGTGATAGTTTATGCAAGAAATCATCTGAACGTCTCTGTTGAGGAACCTGATATGCACGACTGTAACAGAGTGTTAGTTAAAATTGGCTCAGAATTTGCGATATTAGCATTATATCGGCCTCCGTCTTTTAAAAATACTAGCAATTTTACTGACTCTCTGAATGAAAGCTTGCAGAACCTGTCATCCATCAAAAACACGATTGTAATTGGAGATATTAATATCAATATTCTTCCCGGAAGTGCTGATGCTACTGCTCAGGACTACCTCAACCTATGCGCCTTTCATGGCCTGCTCCCAGCACACAGCTTTCCTACACATCACAGTGGTTCCTGTTTGGATCATATTATGCTTAAATCGAATTTCCCTTCACTTGCACTTGTTGTTAACTCAACTATTACCGATCACAATGCTGCCCTACTAACCCTAAATTGTAAATTACCTAAACAAGACACTCGCAAAATTTCAAAACTGAACATAAATAAACTTGAAGATGATTTACGCGTCATCGATTTCGATCCAGTCTATAATTCCGCTGACCCGCAGTTTTGCATGTTGTTTATAATTGAAAACTTACGAAATGCAATTCAGAAAAACACAGTCGTATCGCAGTTTAGCAACAAAAACCACAACATAAAACCATGGATCACATCAGGTCTTATTCGTTGTATGAAACATAGGGATAAACTGCATATGAAAGCTAAATCGAATCCAGAAAATGCAGTATTGCAACTGTCGTACAAAAGATATCGAAATTTCTGTAATGATCTCCTTAAAAAAATTAAAAGCAACTACGACAAAGTGGCATTGGAAAAGGCTGGAACAAATAGTAAAAATATCTGGAAATGTATTAAAGACGCAACGTATACCACAAACAATATGAGTCATCTTCAAGTTTATTACAAGCACACTCGTCACCGGTGGAATCCGCTAACATAGCAAATAATTTCTTTGTAAATGTGGGTAAGTGTCTGGCAGAGAAAAATCTGGGTCAATCTCAAAACCTAATGAGCACTCCTTTTACATCTAACACTGCTTTAACATCCTTCGCGCTGCTAGATACTGACGAGACTGAGGTAGAAAGTATAATCATGACCTTGAAAGAAGACTGTGCAGTAGGCTGGGACAACATATCGAATAAAATTATTAAAAAATTCAAGGACATTTTGGTACCACCACTGACTTATATTTTCCGCATTTGTTTATCTTCAGGTAATTTTCCAGAGTGTCTCAAAAAAGCTGTAATTGTCCCTGTCTATAAATCAGGCAGCAAAGAGCAAGTGGCAAATTATAGACCTATTTCTTTACTTCCTTCTATGTCAAAAATACTGGAGAAAATAATAAACAAAAGGTTGTTGAAATATTTGGAAGATAAATCTATTCTGTCTGAACGGCGGTTTGGATTCAGGCCTAAAGTTTCAACTGCCGATGCGGTACATCATTTGACTGACTATCTGGCGCAAGAACTTGACAAGGGTAACCACACAGTAGGAATTTTCCTGGACCTTGCCAAAGCTTTTGACACAGTTTCCATTCCAATTCTGTTGCGCAAGCTTGAGACCATGGGTGTAAGAGGCACCCAGCTGAAAATATTCAAAAGCTATTTAGAAGATCGTTCCCAGTGCGTAAAGATTGGCGATGTTCTAAGCGAGGTTCAAAAAAACACATTTTTTGGTGTTCCCCAAGGAAGTGTTCTAGGGCCCACTTTGTTTTTGATCTACATAAATGACCTTTGCAATCTAAAGCTAGAGCATGGCACTATCATAGCTTACGCTGATGACACTGCTTTACTTTTTTCGGCTGACTCAGAAAACGAAGTCTACAATCTTGCGCAACACGGATTTAATATTGTAAATAAATGGCTTAAAAATAACTTACTAACTCTAAATGCAGAAAAGACAAAATACATTAAGTTTTCGATGCGCAAGCATATATCGAATATCCCCACAGCGTTGCATGCTCATTTTTGCCCAGAACCAGCAGATGACAGGTGTAAGTGTCCCAATATTAAAAAGACTGATAAAATAAAATACCTAGGTATTATAATAGATGAAACCCTTTCCTTTAAACCACATATAGAAGCTCTAAATAATAGAATTCGTAAGCTGATATTCGTATTCAAAAAGTTACGATTTATTACAGATCCAAAAATGCTGAGGCAAGTATATTTTGCTCTTTGTCAGTCAATTCTGACTTACTGTATTACCTCATGGGGTGGGGTGAGTAAAGGTCTGTTATTGCCCATTGAAAGAGCTCAAAGAGCTATTCTCAAGGTGGCTACGTGCCGCCCTTTCCTTTTCCCCACTAACCTCCTGTATAAATCTTGTGAAGTACTAACAGTTCGACAGTTATTTATTATGAGCACTGTACTAAAACAACACGCAGCACTTCCATACAGCACTGATTTTACTAAAAAAAGACGGAAAGATATAGTTTGCCCTCAAAAAAGTACAAAACATGCTTTCACAGCCAAGTTTTATATGTACCTCGGACCGCTACTCTATAACAGGCTAAATGAAAAAGGAAACATCTACTCCTTAAACCACAGTAACTGCAAGAAAATCCTTCCGAAGCTCTTCAAACTATTTCCTATGAAGATACAGAGAAGTTATTACTTGTGCTAAAGTAAATATTGTTCATATTGTTATTTTTTATTTTATTTTAGTTAGCTAGGTTAATATACTATATATTTTTTTTTTATATATACCTTGTTACCAAATATATTATTAAGCTATGTGATTATTATGTCAACTAAAGTTACCTCCAATCGCCTGAAACACAGGACTTCCTAGTTCAGGCACAAATCATCGTGAACTTGACGTAGATTTAAGGAGAACTGTAAACGTTGTATCTTATATTTTTTGAATAAATTTTATTATTATTATTTTTGTTGAGTGTTTTTTCTTCTCAGCTCTTTGGCTGGTTTTTGCAACATTTACGGACCGAAGCCAAGTAAATGCGGCGTGTGGTGTGTTATGTTAAAGATGTGCTGTGTGAGGACCTATTTCGTTTTCTTCTATTTGCATGAACTTTCTGACGATTCGACATGTATTTAAAATTGCAGCTTTTTGTACGGCGATATAGAGGGTTTCTTTAAGGTTTAGTAATTTAAGGCTATGGAGAAGGTGATTCGGGATGACGCCTGTTGTAGAGAGGACTATAGGGATCACATAAACTTTTTGTTGACGCCATATTCTAGTTACTTCATCTTTGAGTTCCATGTATTTACTATTTTTTTCAGATATTGTTTTCTGAATGTTATGTGTATTGGGAACGGCAATATCTATTAGGTAAGTAACTTTATTTACTTTATCCTGTAGGGCTATATCCGGCCTATTGTAGTGAATTGTTCTGTCGGTGAGAAAGGCGCGGTCATAGTAAAGTTTGTGTGTGTCATTTTCTAGGATAGTTTGTGGTGTGTAATTGTAGTAAGGGGTGTTTGTGTCCCGTATGAGTGTGTATTTGAGTGCTAATTTTTGATGAATTACATTTGCCACCTGATTATGCCTGTGTGTGTAGTCTGTCTGCGTGAGAGTAGTACAAGCTCCTGTTATGTGCTGAATTGTTTCTGGTTGGATGTGACACTTGCGACATTTATTTTTTGTTACTGAAGGATCTTTGATAATAAATTTTCTATAGTTTTTAGTGTTAATAATCTGGTCCTGTATCGCAATTATAAATCCTTCAGTTTCTGGGAATAAACTACCTATTTTAAGAAATTTATTTGAGGCTATTTTATTCACATGAGATTGTTCTAGGTCATGAGGATGTCCGCCATGAAGTACCTTTTTCTTTGTCCTCAATTTTTTGTTTCTGCGGGTCGTCCATAGTAATTGTGGAGAATCTGACTGTTCATTTAAGTTAAGTGGGGTGTAGTTATAATCATTTTGAACTATGGCTTTATGAATGTTACTAGAGCGAGATTTTGCGTGAAAAATGTTTTTAGTCGACAGATTTGTTTCCGCCAAAGGTGCTGGATATCTATTAGGCCTCTCCCCCCGTTTTGTCTTTTGATAGTAAGTCTTTCTATAGCAGATTTAGGGTGTAAGTTGTTATGTTTTGTAAGAGTGGTGCGTGTGGTTCGTTCTAATTGTTCTGTGTCTGTTTTGGTCCATTTAATAACTCCGAATGAGTATGTTAATATGGGGATGGCAAATGTATTTAAGGCCTTGATGAGATTTCTACCCGAAAGTTGTGTTTTACATATGGCGTTAAGTCTTCTTTTATACTCTGCAGTGAGTGTTTCTTTAATCCTAACATGATCTAGTCCCTTTAGTTGAGTGTACCCCAAATATTTGTAAAAGTCAGTCGGTTCCATTGCTATTATGGTGTCTGTGCTATTTACTACATAGTTACCGGGTCGTACCTTGCCACGTATGATATGAAGTGTTTTACATTTATCCAGACCAAATTGCATGTTTATATCTAGGCTAAACTCTGCTGTAGCTTCTACCAGTTTCTTCATATCTTTTTCGGTTTGTGCATATAATTTAATATCATCCATGTAAATGAGATGTGAGATTGTTGTTTGTTCTGTAGTGTGTTTGAGACAATACCCGGTTCGACAGCGCTGCAGTAGATGAGACAGAGGGTTTAGTGCAAGACAGAACCACAGGGGACTCAGTGAATCACCTTGGTAGATACCCTTCTTAATAGATATTTGTCGCGTTGTAATATTATTGTGATTGCAATTTATTTGAAGTGTGGTTTTCCACAGTGGCATTATATTTCGTAAGAAATCTATTATTTTTGAGTTTATCCTATAAATTTCTAGTATTTGTATCAGCCAGGAATGAGGAACACTGTCGAAAGCTTTTTTAAAATCGATATAGGTACAATGAAGATTTCTATTCTTTGTGGTAGCATGTTTATGGATAGTAGAATCAATAATTAACTGCTCTTTGCATCCCATATGGCCCCGCCTGCACCCCTTCTGCTCTTCTGCCCTTATGTTGTGGTGTTCAATGTGTGAGTTTATTTTCATAGTTATTGCTGATGTTAATATCTTATATATCGTGGGTAGGCATGTGATTGGTCTATATTGGGAAGGTTGTGGTGAATTTTTAGTTTTAGGCAGCATGTATGTTATACCTGTTGCAATAAAATCGGGTATATTTTGTTGTCCTAATATCATTTCTGTTAAGTTTTTTGCTATGGGCTTGTGTAATGAAGTTAACTTTTTGTACCAAAAATTGTGTATTTTGTCTGTACCAGGAGATTTCCAATTGTGTGATCTGCCTGTTACATGTGTGATATCGGCCTTTGAAATCTCTATAAATTCCATTTCATCTACTGCCGTCCATTTTGTTTTTTCTTCTGTTATCCACGTCGCTTTGTCGTTATGGTGTTCTTGTTCTTCCCAAATGTTAGACCAATACCAATATATTATACCAATATGTTATTTCTAGTTGCTCGTTTGTAGGTTGGTCAGTTGCGTCTGCGTTAATTTCATTATTTGTGTCAGTGTCTGGTTTGTGTAGGTTTCTATAAAACATTTTTTCATTATTGGCAAATATGGCGTTATCGTTTTTGCGCTGTTGTGCTTTTTTGTATCTAGATTATTATTATTATTATTTATTATTGCCAACATTTCCTTTTCTATTTGTGCGTATCTTTGTTGTGTATCAGTGAGCGTGCGTGCCACATACTCTACTGGACGCCCGTCCTGCATGAGCACAGCGCCCATTGCCACACTGCTCGCGTCCACTGACAACACCACCGGACTACAAAGATTGTATAAAGACAGAACTGGCGCATTACATATCAATTCTTTAAGCTTATTGAAATCGTCTCTATGACCAGTTTCCCAACACCAAGTCATATCTTTTTTTAATAATCTGGTCACTTGAAAAGTATGCTCTGAATAATTAGGGATAAATTTTGAAAGATAATTTACAGCACCTAAAAACCTTTCTAAGCTTTTCCGATCCGATGGTTCCAGCATATTATATATCGCTCTTACTTTCTCAGAATCCATTTTCATTCCATCTTTGTTAAAAAAATGACCCAAATAAGTTACTTCGTCAACACATATACGACATTTATCTTTGTTGAATTTTAAATTAATTTCCCGTGCCCTGTTTAACAATTCTTTCAAACGTAGATCATGTTCATCTTTATTCCTTCCCCAACAAATTATATCATCGATAAACGAATCTACCCCTCTAGGCTTTCAAGTAATTGCTTGATTTTTGCATGAAACACTTCAGGTGCACAATTGAGACCAAATGGCAATCGCAAATATTGATATCGTCCAAACGGTGTACTGAATGTACATAAGTCTGCACTTGCTTTATCTAGTTTTACCGACCAAAACCCTGAAAATGCGTCTAAAACTGAGAAATACTTAGCACCATGCAACTTAGAAGCCAATTCATTTATTGTTGGCAGTTGAAAATGTGCACGCAATATCGCCTTATTAAGCGGCCTCGGGTCTAAACATATACGCAATTGTCCATTTTTATTAGCAACAATCACTAATGAGTTCACCCATGGAGTTGGATGACTCACTTTCCTAATGACACCTAACTCAATCATTCTATTTAACTCATCTTGTAACTTATCGCGAACTCCTAATGGTACTTACGGGTTGCACAAATCACCGGCATCACAGTTTTGTATACAACAATGTGATATTCACCTGGCAAACAGCCTAGCCCATTAAACAAGTCTTCATAATCTGTAAGGTTTATATTATGAATTCTGTTAACTAATCCTAAAGTTAAACAAGCTTGCAACCCCAGCACACTCTGACAATCACTAATCGCAATTGCAAGTTTTAATTCATGCGAAACACCCTTATACCACCATTTTAAGTTGCAAATACCTTTTATAGGAATAAAATCACCACTATAAGATTGTAATTTAACACCATGCTCACCACTAATTAGCTTACTGTCAAAACATTAATGTCTGCTCCCGTATCTAATTTAAATTTTTCAGAACCGCATTCCCCTTGGAGTGTTTCATACCAATCCTCAGACGAAGAGTTAATCTCTGAGACATTACACAAAGCTGATATAAAAAATGACTCAAAATCATCTTCTTCATTGCCTTTTGCTTCAGTTAAACCTATGTCATATATTTTCTTAACTTCTTTTTTCAACTTGCACATTCTAGCAAAATGTCCATGATTTTCGCATAAATAACACTGCACAGAAATAGCCGGACATAAACTGGGTTCATTGCATTGGCCTCCGCACCAGAGACAATTTCCAGTCTCACTTGAATGAACGGATCTTCGCGCTGTGTGGGAACCAGCAGCAACACTGGCCACACCACGCCCTTGTCGACGTCCGCTGCCGCGCCAGCCGCCACGCCCACCGCGGCCGCCTCCGCGCACGAGAACTGTATCGACCTGCACAAATCCTGAAGTACCAGCACCACAATTCTCCAATAAACGTCGATTGTCTATTGAAATTTGGTCAACCTGGACAATTTTGATAGCTTTTTCCAACGTCAAATCCTCTGCTCTCAATAAACGATCTCTTGCTCCAGTACTGTGTATCCCACAACCAATACGGTCGTGAATCAACTCCTCTTCCAATTTTTTGAAGTTACAATTTTTGCTCAGTAAACGCAATGCTGTAACATACTGATCTATTGATTCTCCTACTTCCTGACCCCTTGTAAAAAAGTTTTACCTTGCTAATGTTATATTCAGTTTGACTCCAAAATATTCATCAAATTTTGTAAGCAATAGATTGACATCATCCTTATTGCTCTCCTTGTCAAAAGAAAATGTCTCAAAGACTTCAAACCCCTCAGGTCCCATTAAATTTATCAATAAACTGGCTTGAACACTAGCGTCTTCCCGATGCTTTTAAAAATACCTTAAATTGCGACTTCCAACGCCGCCATGCGTCAGCCCGGCTGACGGAGCTGCCCTCCAAACTCAATTCTGTTGGTGGTCGCGCATGTTCCATAGCGCTCTTGAACCGTCCCTGACGATTTTAAAGTCCACAACGTGCCTTTATTACCGACCTATACTATTTATATAGAATAAAATCCCACCGCTGCTGCCACCATGTTATGTAATAAAAGACATGTCTGGATGACAACTGCTTTAATCATCGACATAAAACATAGACAATACACAACAATATTTTTGATACTCACAAATAAATCAAAGCCTTCTTGATACTGCCCGTTGAACTAGAATCATGAAATTTGGCAAGAAGCAAGGTCTTACAGCACAAATAAATAAAAAGTCGGAAATTCGTTAGTTTGTAATTTTATCACATAAAAAACCGGCCAAGTACGTTTCGGACCACGCACAATGGTAATTTTTCTTCTATTTTCTTAAATAATTTCAAAAGATTTATTTTAAAATTATAAATAAAATATATTTAAAATCATTAAAACAAGCCCTTTCATTTGATATGTCGCACGGTACATTCAGCAAAAAGTTTTTATTTAATTTTCTAATTTGCCCCCAAAACAAGACCTCCATATTCAAAATTAATTTGTTTACGTTTCACGTCCGTGTTTGGGTCTCAGAAGTTCATATGTGTACCAAATTTCAACTTAATCGGTCCAGTAGATTCAGAGCAAATCAGCTGTGACAGACGGACAGACAGACACACGAGTCATCCTATAAAGGTTCCGTTTTTTTCCGGTACAGAACCCTAAAAAACATTTATTGCAATTGCAAACTTACATTTGCAGTTCGAGAATTGACCGTGACGTATCGATATCGATATCGATGTTTAGGAGACATTTTTTTCAACTAAAAGGTTAAGTTTGTTCTTTGGATAAATTCAATCCAACTACGGAACCCTTCATTGTGCGCGGTCCGACACTCACTTAGCCGGTTTATTTTTGTAATTTGCAATAAGCCACATACCTACCTAGACACCTACATGAGCACTTATGAAACATCAAAAGCTAGGCGCGCACGGTTCCATTGGTCGTTTCCTGTGTAATTTTACGGTCACTCTTTGAAATAAAAATCCAATAATATAAATAAAAATCTAATGACATAAGTATGAGAGGATAGTCATCTGTTAGGATTATGACTACTACGAAATAGCAATACCCGAAGGACTATCTTGTCAACTCAGACTACCAAGCATCCAATCCCTTTTTGCTTAATAGCGCTGGACACTACAAAATAGGAAGCCCGTTTTTGATCTATCTATCACAGTCACTGTCAAATTATTTATTTCAAATAGGCACATAGATGGCACTTTTGAACGTCAAAATTTACAAATAAAATAGAATTGATTCTAGTCGCCCCTTCCAAAAGGTAGCTTCGTATGGAGAAGAATGGGCAAGAAACTCCACCGTTACTCTTTTAAAATGTTTTACAATATTTGGTATTGGTACATCAATTATATAATTATATGTGAAGACGATGCACCTAGAATAAAATTACTATACCACAATAGGTAAAAATAATTAATAATGAAGCAATGAGATAAATTAATTATGTGATAGATACATGGTGCTCACATATTTACAAACATTGAAAAAAAAAAAAAAAAAGTTTTCCTAAAACAATCAGTGTGTGAGTTAAGTTAGATTTTGTCTAGACTCTAGATTGTCCTATGGAGCTGGACCAACATGTTTCCAAGCGTTCTTATCCTGGATATAATCCTCTAATTTGTAATAAGCTTGTTTACAAAGTATACTTTTGATATGTGTTTTAAATTTTCTTTCATTTAATTGCAATATATCACAAGGTATTTTGTTGTAACATTTAACACAGTACCCCATAAAAGATGTATGTACTTTAGATAATCTGAAACATGGCTAAACTATTTTATCTTTATTTCTAGTATTGAAATTATGTCTATCACTTATTTTTTTGAAAAGATGTAGGTTTTTTCTTACATACATATATCTAGAAGAAGAAAGAAATATCTTTTATAAAAAAATAAATACTTATCCTGGTTACCTATTTTAAAGCTAAAACATAGCGGTTGACTTTGAAATTAAACAACTTTTACTGAAATGACGCAAAAAAAACGAAAAAACGCATTAAAGGCTCTGATTTCAAAATTTCAGACTTTGCCTCGTAGTAAAAGTTGACAATATTAATGAGAACTTTCTCCCCCTGAAAGGATACTTAATATTATGAGTTCAAAGTCAACCGCTAACTATTAAATTATAAAAACATAGCTCATTTATGTTTACTCCGCCGTAAAAGTTTCGTAATGTGTTTATTTCGCCAAATATGCCAGAATGACGACAACATTGCAACTGTTGCACTGAGCAGCCATTTCTAAGCCTACAATCAGTAATAAAATATATTAATAACAGTGTGTGTTCTTTGTGGACTTTCTAAAGGCGTGTAGTACAGACGCTACATGAAGCTTTTAATGAGAATAACACGGGGTTCCTATTAAACGCAATAGGTAATATAGGGTACAGTCGAATGCACCGGATATTTGGAACCTATCCATGTATTCAATCATGCATTATTATTTTCAACACATTTGCTCAAAAAATGCATTTACGAAGCCTGTATACATTTTTCGATAGTTAAAAATTACGCACCATACAACGGAATGTGCGGTAAAATAGGTACTCTCACCTAAGTACATGTTTTACCGCACCCTCCGTTGTATAGTGCCATGCGTATCCTTTACGGCTTTTTTTTATTTCTATTAAAAATATCGTTTATCTAACTTTATTATTAAAGAGAAAATGAGACGAAAGATGTAGAGGTGTGGTGGTGTGTGTGTGTGGTGTTTTCACCATGCGCACGTGGTGCCATTTGCAAATTCTTCGCCATTTTCTTACTATAACGTAAACTAATAAACAAAATAATAATATCCTCTGTCCAGCCGCCGCGTACCTACGTCGAGTGGACATCGCGTGGTATATGATTTTTTTTCTATTATTTTATCTATATTTATATTGTATCTTATCTGATTGCTTGACCGAAGTGTACTATTTCACAAAAAACTTATAATATAAAATATAAATATTCGACCTACGAGAGGATAGGAGTAAGCGAGCGAGGAATCCGATATTAATATGGAATCTACTCCACCTGATATCTTAAATGAGCCGCCAAAATCACGTGAGTGCTATTTAATGATTTAAAATAATTTTATATTACGGAAGACTCGAAAAAAATACTCAATCATTCTCTTAAAATGTTTTGATGACTTGTTTCATTACCTATTTTACTGTTTTCTCGCAAATGTGTTCAAAAACGTTGTATGACACACGGGCGGAAATTGGTATTTACAAACTCGTGACTATGGTAAGCCAACTTACCGCTAGTGCGGTAAGTTGGCTTACCATAGTCACAGAGTTTGTATCATTAATAACTATTCTTATGTAACATTAACATAACATCACGCCTGTATTCACCGCACGGGGAGTGGATATTATAGCCTACGTTGTATGTGCTTAATAGCTTTTGACAACAATCCCCAACAGAAAGTAGTTTCTGTAAATAATATAAAGCGGTAAATATAATATTTAAATATATTTTTAAGTCGATATTTTTCTGTGGTCTCGATGTGAAGTTAGACCGTGTTTTTTCCTTTTTGGTTGTGTTTATTTTTATTCTGATTAATTTGTGATCGCTTGGGTGTTTAAAGTTACTAAGTACGTTGAAATCGTCAATAATGTGCGGTTTGTTTGTTGCGATATAATCTATCTCATTTGTTACCGTACTGTTAGGTGACCTCCACGTCCATCTAAGCTTTGGTGATTTATTGAACATTGTATTAGCAATTTTGAGGTCATGTTGAAGACAGAGCTGTATGAATCTTTCTCCCCTTTTATTTCTTTTACCGTATCCATGTTTGCCCATCACACGATTTTCTCCTTCTTTTGGTAATCCTATTTTGGCATTCAAATCTCCGAGAAGTATTGTATTTTTTGTGCTCTTTTCAATCGCTTTTTCCAATGATTTGTAAAAGTATTCCATTTCCTTTTCTTCAGAACTGGATGTAGGTGCGTATGTTTGAATTATGGTGAAATTTTCCTCGTGGATGATTACATGAATCAATGCTACTCTTTCTGATATACCTATAAAATCCTGTACTATTATATATTTTTGTTTTTTGACAAGAAAACCTACTCCATTTCTTCCTTTACTTTCTCCAAATAGGTATAGTCGGTATTCATCTCTATCTTCCACGGTGTAGCCTTGTTTTCGGGTTTCACAAATGCCTAGGATGTCCCAATTTGATTTGATAGGACGGATTGTTGATAGCGCATATTCTAGTTCTGTTATTCTTGTTTCATTTGCCAGGGATCTGACATTCAAAGTTGCAATGTATGTCTTGTTTTCGTTTTTGTTTTTTGGAGGGTTTTGGTCGACTGCCCCCGTGGTGACCAGCCATATTGGGGGAGGGTGTTTGTTTGATTTTCTGTTTGGTTCATTGTTTTGATTTTTGCTAGAGTTAGCGGTGGTGTGACGGGGGTTTATTGGTTGCTATTCATCCGAGCCTTCAACCAAGGTGGCCGAAGGTAATCTCATACTTTCGATTCGTTTTTGGATATATCCTGTTATTGAGATTTGGTGACCTTTATCAAGCTTATTTTTCTTAGCCGTATGGTAATTTTTCAGTACTTCTGAATTGGTTTTTGAGTTTCCTGCTTCGTGTGGAGGGGTTACTTCTAGCTCTCTCTTCTTAGAGTGTGGATTTTTCGTAGAATTTGTACAAACTTCCCCTTGTATGTTGTGGTTGTGACCTTTTATCACTAACTTATCATATCTAAGGTACGCTTTCTTGCCTTCGCTTCTTTCTTTCTCTAGCTGGGCTTGTAGTGACTTACGTACTTCCAGTACCTGAGGAGGGAAGTCCTCTTTAATATAGATTTTGGTATTTTCAAGTTTTTTCTTATTTTTCTGTATTGATATTTTCTTTCCGTATGTGGTAAGAGTAATATTTATTGATCTTAGTTTGTTTTCCTTATGTTTTTCCATTCTTTTAACCATTTCCAATTCATTTTCGTTGCATTTTATTCCCATTTCGTTGATAACCGTAATCACTTTTCTTTCCAGCTCTTCATATGATTTTTCTCCTTCTTCTACTCCGAAAAATATCAAGTTTCTTTCTCTAATTTGCTTCTCTATTAAAGAAATCCTCTTGTCTTGGTCTTCATTAATCTGATGAATCTCTTCAATTTCTTTTTGAACAAGATTGAACTTCTTATCCGTATTTTCGTTTATTTTAGTTGTTATTCTTTCTTCATGCTCACTCATTGTAATATTCATATCGTTTTTGATTTGGTCTCTTAAGTCGCTCATAAGTTTTTCCATTTCTTGAGACATTTTAGTTTATCTTGTTATAATTATCGTAGTGGGTGTATATACGTCTTCAACTACAGCAAATTTACCCAATTTCTACCAAATCCAGATATATTTTTTTATATGGTATTACTTCTAGTTTGTTTTTTTCTATTTTTTCCTAGACCTAGTCCTTAAACATTACTATGTCTCAAGTGGCAAGTAGAAGAACTAGAAGTAATACCATATAAAAAAATATATCTGGATTTGGTAGAAATTGGGTAAATTTGCTGTAGTTGAAGACGTATATACACCCACTACGATAATTATAACAAGATAAACTAAAATGTCTCAAGAAATGGAAAAACTTATGAGCGACTTAAGAGACCAAATCAAAAACGATATGAATATTACAATGAGTGAGCATGAAGAAAGAATAACAACTAAAATAAACGAAAATACGGATAAGAAGTTCAATCTTGTTCAAAAAGAAATTGAAGAGATTCATCAGATTAATGAAGACCAAGACAAGAGGATTTCTTTAATAGAGAAGCAAATTAGAGAAAGAAACTTGATATTTTTCGGAGTAGAAGAAGGAGAAAAATCATATGAAGAGCTGGAAAGAAAAGTGATTACGGTTATCCACGAAATGGGAATAAAATGCAACGAAAATGAATTGGAAATGGTTAAAAGAATGGAAAAACATAAGGAAAACAAACTAAGATCAATAAATATTACTCTTACCACATACGGAAAGAAAATATCAATACAGAAAAATAAGAAAAAACTTGAAAATACCAAAATCTATATTAAAGAGGACTTCCCTCTTCAGGTACTGGAATTACGTAAGTCACTACAAGCCCAGCTAGAGAAAGAAAGAAGCGAAGGCAAGAAAGCGTACCTTAGATATGATAAGTTAGTGATAAAAGGTCACAACCACAACATACAAGGGGAAGTTTGTACAAATTCTACGAAAAATCCACACTCTAAGAAGAGAGAGCTAGAAGTAACCCCTCCACACGAAGCAGGAAACTCAAAAACCAATTCAGAAGTACTGAAAAATTACCATACGGCTAAGAAAAATAAGCTTGATAAAGGTCACCAAATCTCAATAACAGGATATATCCAAAAACGAATCGAAAGTATGAGATTACCTTCGGCCACCTTGGTTGAAGGCTCGGATGAATAGCAACCAATAAACCCCCGTCACACCACCGCTAACTCTAGCAAAAATCAAAACAATGAACCAAACAGAAAATCAAACAAACACCCTCCCCCAATATGGCTGGTCACCACGGGGGCAGTCGACCAAAACCCTCCAAAAAACAAAAACGAAAACAAGACATACATTGCAACTTTGAATGTCAGATCCCTGGCAAATGAAACAAGAATAACAGAACTAGAATATGCGCTATCAACAATCCGTCCTATCAAATCAAATTGGGACATCCTAGGCATTTGTGAAACCCGAAAACAAGGCTACACCGTGGAAGATAGAGATGAATACCGACTATACCTATTTGGAGAAAGTAAAGGAAGAAATGGAGTAGGTTTTCTTGTCAAAAAACAAAAATATATAATAGTACAGGATTTTATAGGTATATCAGAAAGAGTAGCATTGATTCATGTAATCATCCACGAGGAAAATTTCACCATAATTCAAACATACGCACCTACATCCAGTTCTGAAGAAAAGGAAATGGAATACTTTTACAAATCATTGGAAAAAGCGATTGAAAAGAGCACAAAAAATACAATACTTCTCGGAGATTTGAATGCCAAAATAGGATTACCAAAAGAAGGAGAAAATCGTGTGATGGGCAAACATGGATACGGTAAAAGAAATAAAAGGGGAGAAAGATTCATACAGCTCTGTCTTCAACATGACCTCAAAATTGCTAATACAATGTTCAATAAATCACCAAAGCTTAGATGGACGTGGAGGTCACCTAACAGTACGGTAACAAATGAGATAGATTATATCGCAACAAACAAACCGCACATTATTGACGATTTCAACGTACTTAGTAACTTTAAACACCCAAGCGATCACAAATTAATCAGAATAAAAATAAACACAACCAAAAAGGAAAAAACACGGTCTAACTTCACATCGAGACCACAGAAAAATATCGACTTAAAAATATATACAGAAGAACTAGCCAAGTATGAAGAACAAGAGAAGAGATCAGTGCAAGAGTATTATGACAACATAGAGAGATCTATCCTAAAAAGCTGCAATCGCGCTAATGTATCAAAAAAAAGCACACGTAAACAAACTATTATTATTACATATGAAATCATAAAACTCAAAAAAGAAAAACATAAATTGAAAAATAAAGAAAACAAAACCAAACAAGAAAAAATCCAACTTAGCAAACTCTACAAAGTAATACATAACACCAAGAAATACAGACTAAGAACTATACAGAACTACCTACTAAAATCTGGAGCCGTCAAAAAAGCATATAAACATCTAACAAAAACCAAAACACTTATGAACCAACTTCAAAATAAGTCAGGCCATCTTGTAACAAATAGAGACGATTTAATAAAAGTGGCTACAAATTTCTACAGAGAACTTTATAAAAAAGACAGCGATTACACAACACAACCACAAATTAGTCCTGTAAATACAGACCACGTGCCAGAATTCTGCAATAGCGAAATAGAATACTCAATTAATAAACTCAAGCTCGAAAAAAGCCCAGGCTCAGACAGTATAACAAATGAAATGATAATAACAGGAAGAAACACCCTAACTAAACCATTAACAACTCTATTTGATATCGTGCTGGCGCAAAAGGAAATACCCAGACAATGGGCATGCTCACACATTGTACTTCTGTTCAAAAAGGGAGACCCAAAACAAATATCCAACTCATATCCATAAGTCTCATGGCAAATTTGTACAAACTGTTCTCGTCGACTCTACTACGGCGATTGACACAAAGTATTGATGAGAATCAACCAGTGGAACAAGCTGGATTTGTACGCAGCTTCTCTACCATAGACCACATACACTCTCTGAAAATGATCTTAGAAAAATATAACGAATACGATAAACCTTTATATCTGTGCTTCATCGATTACAGTAAAGCGTTTGATTCAATTTCACACAGCTATATATGGCAAGCTTTATCTGTTCAAGGAGTTAGCAAAGATTATATAGATCTGATAAAGGTAATATACAAAAATAGTAACTCTAAGATTATACTTGAGAAACCAGGAATTTGTTTTAAAATGGAAAGAGGAGTAAAACAAGGAGATCCACTCTCTCCTAAAATATTTATAGCCGTGCTGGAACAAATCTTTAGAGCGATGGAATGGGAAAACAAAGGTCTAAATCTTCAGGGAAAATACCTGTCACAACTAAGGTTTGCTGATGACATAGTATTACTCTCAGAAGATCCAAATGAGATGCAGTCTATGATAGAGTCACTATTGAAACAGAGCAAAAAACTTGGCCTGGAAGTTAATCAAACCAAAACGAAGCTGATGACAAATAAACACAAAACACCAATAATATGTTCATCTGCCAACCTAGAATACGTCGAGGAATACATCTATCTAGGACATCTCATTACATTTGGAGACTGCACTGACAAAGAAATAGAGAGAAGAATCAAATGCACCTGGAATAAATACTGGACACTAAAAGAAATATTTAAGAGCAAGATACCGACTAAATTAAAAACTAAAACTATGGAAACATGTTTACTCCCCACACTCACATACGCTTGTCAGACATGGCCCCTTACAAAACGAAATATAGAAAAAAATAAGATATATGCCAAAGAGGAATAGAAAGGAGCTATATGAACTACAAGCGAGCGAGCGAGCTGAAGAACAGTGAAGAAAGACCAAAGCAAAGGAAGCGGCAAAGAAAGTGCTGGGCTTAAAATGGAAGTGGGCTGGACACATCCAACGATTGACAGACGACAGATGGACAAAAGTCACCACGAATTGGTATCCAATAAATATAAAACGCAGACCAGGTAGACCACACAAAAGATGGAGCGACGATATTGCACAGATAGCAGGCAGAACATGGAGCAGAATCGCCAGAGACAGGACAGCTTGGAAACGGCTGGAGAAGGCTTTTACCGCTATAGATAGCGGTCCTTATACACCTTAGTTTAAAAATACTATTTAGTAGTAAATATAGTTGATTTATTAGGTCAAATAAGGTCATAGTGTTAGGAAATAAGGAATAGTGTATAAGGAAAAATAAAGCTATTTTATTTTATTTTATGTTTAGACACTTAAATAACAGCTTCGAAATAATATAAAATGATAAACAGAATTATCATAAAAAATATTATTAAAATCTCGAATATGATTGTAAATTTAATACTTGGTCCATCCTAGCATCAGGTGGGATGACACTGACGGTTCACTCCAGGCTCACTTCACATAAGTTTTCACGGTGAAACGGTCACAGAATCGACATGCTGATTTATCTATCCGTCACTTTACACCCGCGTCAAAATCAAATGCAACATAAATGTTGCGATTGGCTGCAAGTTGATTTACTCGACTAATCAGTTAATCACAGCAGTTTATGCGCGCTTGACAAGTTCTTAGTTCATTTTTGTGTCGATTAGTACCAAAACCGCGCCTATAAATATATTCCTTAGCCCAGTAGCACTCGACTCCTTGACTGTACCTTGTAGATAAGGCGACACGCGCCCGGTGTCGTATTGTCATTGTCACTTCTCCACCCACGTCGTGTCCACTAATACCTGATTAGAACATACAATATTACATTATTGACCACATATAAAGGCTCTGTGTCATTTTAGATCTAAGATAAGTACGGGTTAGCGCTAAGATGTAGGTACTATTTCTAATTTAGGTACACGTAACATACTTATTCACCCTCATAGGTACCTATCAGTGCGAACTACGAGAATCATTAGAGAAAAGAATTTAAAAAAAAAGTATACGGCGTTCGCTTGCAAATCCTACTAATATTATAAATATAAAAGTTTGTATGTTTCGATGTTTATTACTCAATCACGCAATGACGAAATAACGGATTTGGATATTATATTTGGCACACAGATAGTATAAAAGCTGGAAAAAACATAGGATACTTGTTATCCCGGTAGTGCGTTCCCGTGGGATGATTTCCGACCTACACGCGGGCGAAGCCGCGGGCAGAACTTAATACATTCATAATTATTTTGCGATGACAAAAAACTTGAGAATATGAATAAGAACCATTTATTTGCAGAGAATATAGGTATTACCAGTTGTAAGAGTTGGTGGTTTAAGTACAGTCCATATTTTGCCTGTTTAGGGCATGCAAATTAATTTTACATTGATACATAATAGGTATTTATTTTAGTTAGATATTATACAGAATATATGTGAAAATACCTATTAGGATTTCTAAATTATGATAAATTTTAAGTGACAATAAAAAATACACACATAACAAAACTTAAATTCTTAAAATAATATATTTCTTTAAGGAACAAAATACATCTTTGAAGTTAAACTATTAAACACACAGCACTTCATAGAAACTAAAGTATTGGAAACTTAAATTATATTTTTTCTCTTTATGTTGCAGAAATTCTTGTAAACTATAAAAACAATTCTCTATTAACCATCTACGTAGTTTAATTTTAAAATATTTAAATGGGAGCTCCCTTATGATCTTCGGTAAATTATTAAAAATTGTAATGCACTTAAATGAAAAACATTATTTTTACTTAGACTAAGTTATTACAAAAAGGAACTAAAATTTTTGTTGCATCTCCTGGTCTACAAGGGTTGCACAAAATAGAAACAATATAAGGAAAGAATACTAAAAACCAAACCACGTATAAAGAAAACCACCCAACTTTAAATACAAAAGAGGTAAAACTGTTGCATCAAACAGTAAAACAAAACTTAAGACTGAATATTCACACAGAAAAAATAAGCTATTCTTACATAACAAAAGAACAACCAATAACTTCAAGCTTACCTAACCCAGAAATACTTCCAGATAGATTAGAACTAATGTTCGCCAAATTTCAACAAATCATGCTCAGCATGATGGACCGAATGGTCCAGCTTATCTCAAGCCTAGTAACAAAATTATTAACATACTCAGAGGACTGACGGACCGTCGTCAAGAGTTTCAAACTTTCCTTCAATTTGAAAAAATCGACATAGCTTTAATTTCTGAAACAAGGTTTACTGCAAAATCTCACATTGCTATAGAAAATTACACAGTTTACACACCAGATCATCCATCAGGAAATAGTCACGGTGGAACCGCAGTAATTATTAAATATAATATTAAACACTGAACAGGAAAAATACCATACGGATAAAATACAAGCGACGTCAATAAAGGTCAGTGTCAGCTCGGGGAGGACTGGATTGCCCCAACGCAGATGTATACGTACATCCGTGGTGGGGAGACCCGGACTACCAGGCACTTCTTCTCTTGCAACCGAGCGGGTGGGCAGGTTGCGGATAGCCCAACTCCGGCTGCGGGACCGATTATTAATGGTCGATCCCGCACCCGGAGCATCTCAGCGAGATCCCGGACAAGAGAAGTTTCCGAAGGCCAAACCCCAGGCTTAGGTTAACCCATGTACCTCTTCCTATGTACCTACCACCTAACTCTCCATCCTTTCCTATCCATAAATCCTGTCGATCCTAAATCCCTAAGCTAAATCCCAAGCCTAGGGTGACCCCCAAGAACCCGTACCTTTTACCCATCAATACCTTCCCCCCCATCCCTATATCCCACCGGTCCCAGAGGAGGGGTAACCTCGATTCCAAAAAAGCCCACCCCCCAATACCAATTTAAAATACAGGATGACAAAATTTCTACCCAGGTGGGTCCCGGCCAAGCCGGGGAATCCCACACCGCCTCGGCGGTCAGCCCCCAACGTAATCTGGGGGGGGGGGGGCACCAATCTGCTCTTTGGTGCCGCGCTCTACAGCGCGGCCGGCTGCTGCTTTAGTGCCTACAACCCAGGCTGCGACTCACGCGCCCAAAAACCCGACACTGGCTGCGACCAACGCGCCACAAAGTCAATGTCAAAGTCAAAGTCAAACCATTTATTTCAAATAGGTACATAAGAGGCACTTTTGAATGTCAAAATTTACAAAAAAAATAGAATTGATTCTAGTTGCCCCTTCCAAAAGGTAATTTCGTATGGAGAAGAATGGGCAAGAAACTCCACCGGTACTCTTTTAAAAATGTTTTACAATATTTTGTTTGATTACATTAATTATATGATTATATGTGAAGGCGATGCACCTAGAATAAAATTACTATACCATAATAGGTAAAACGAATTAAAAACTAAGCAATGAAAAATAACTTAATTATTAGATAGATACATGGTGTTCACATATTTACAAACATCATAAAAGTATGTTTTTCTAAAAAAATAAAACAATAAGTCAGTGTGTGAGTATAGGTTATCACAGAATGTAAAATCAATATCATAAAAATAACAGATTTTACCATAAAAATAGCAACCAGTTTGATTTTGTCTAGACTCTAGATTGTCCTATGGAGCTAGACCAGCATGTTTCCAAGCATTCCTGTCCTGGATATAATCCTCTTAACTTGTAATATGCTTGTTTACAAAGTGTACTTTTAATATGTGTTTTAAATTTTCTCTCATTTAATTTCAATATATCACAAGGTATTTTGTTGTAACATTTAACACAGTACCCCATAAAAGATGTATGTACTTTAGATAATCTGAAAAATGGTTGATCTATTTTATCTTTATTTCTAGTATTAAAATTATGTCTATCGCTTATCTTGTTAAAAATATGTATATTTTTCCTTACATACAAAATGAATTGGCAAGGTACCGTCATAATATTAATCCTTTTAAATAGTTCCCTAAGAGATTCGCAGCGACGGAGATTATAAATTGCTCTGACAGCTCTCTTTTGCAAAATAAAGATGGCCTCAATGTCAGCAGCCCGACCCCACAGTAAAATGCCATACGACATAACGCTGTGGAAGTAAATAAAATAAACCAAACGCGCGATTTCTATATCTGTTAGCTGTCTTATCTTTCTAACAGCATAAGCGGCCGAGCTTAGCCGCCCCGCCAGAGAGGTTATATGTGGTCCCCATTGCAGTTTCTCGTCTATAGTGATTCCTAGGAAAACCGTTTGATTAATATATTCCAGTTTTTCTCCGTTCAATATGATATCACATTCGCTACTTCTAACATTAGGTAATTTAAATCTAATACATTTGGTTTTTTTTTTCATTTAGTACCAAATTATTTACCGTAAACCAATCTTGGACCTGAAGAATAGAGTTATTCACTTCGTCAAGATTTTGTGATCGTCGATCTATTTTAAAGATCAATGATGTGTCATCAGCAAATAACACCATCTTCGGTTGATTTTGAAGTAATTGGGGTAAATCATTATTGTAAACTAAAAAGAGGAATGGACCCAATATCGAACCTTGAGGAACGCCCATTGCCGTTTCAGACCCTAATGAGTTAACGCCGTTTATTTGAACTTTAACCTTTCTATCTTTTAGGTATGATCTTAGTAAATCAAGAGCTGCATTCCTAATCCCATAGTGCTCTAGTTTCAGCAAAAGTGTCTCATGGTTCACGCAATCGAACGCTTTAGAGAGGTCGCAAAAGATTCCAATGGCATCTTGTGCTTCCTCCCAGGCGTTAAAAAATTTCTTTATTAGGGTAACACCGGCGTCAGTGGTACAACGCCCTTTAGTGAAACCGTACTGCTGTTCATGAAAGATGAAATTTTTATTAAAGTGACGTAACATTTGATTGAGCATCAACTTTTCAAACACCTTACTGAGAACTGGCAGAATTGACACAGGCCTATAATTATTGGGTTCTTTACTATCTCCGGATTTGAACAAAGGAACTACTTTACTGTGTTTCATGAGATCCGGAAAGACTCCTTGATCCACACTGGTGTTAAATATAAAAGCTAAATAGGGCGCAATGGTTTCGATTATAGATCTACAGACCTTTACAGACATGCCCCAGAGATCTTCTGTTAATTTAAAGATCTTTAAAAGTTTTTATAACAGCCTGGGGGTTTGTATGTTGGAACCTAAATTCCAAAGGGCATACTTTTACATTCTTTCTAAGTAAGGCAGCAGAGAGCGCGAGTGAGGAATTTAAAGTTTCAGTAGTTTTCTACCTCTGAAGTGATGGGCCCATGAGCAGTTTCTAAATTTAATTCAGTATTACGCTGTTTTTTCCTACCTGTTTCATTATTTATTATTTGCCAGGTAGTTTTTATTTTATCATCAGCTGATTTTATTTTATTGCTAATATAAAGAGCTTTAGCTATTTTGCACACACTTTTAAAAGTTTTAGAATATTTTGCAACATATTGATGAAAGCTCAGCCACACAACCCACCTCCAGCTGCGACCCACGCGCCAACACCCACGACGAAGGTAATGCCCTCCACGAGTCTCTGGCAACAGAGCATTGTGCGTAGCAGCATTACCTACCCGGACAAGGACCAACACAGACAAAAAGGGACGGGGAAGGATGACGGACCTGGCAACTCTAACATTTTCCCGGCTGACGGAGTACGCATGCTGTACAAGCGCGGAAAAGTCACTCGGGGAAAGAAAGTAGGCGACCGAAAGCGCAACACCCGCGACGGCTCTAGCCAGCGCGAAGCGCGATCGGACGCCGAAGAGACAGTACACGACCAGCCGCGAGTACGCGAAGGGGCAACCCAGCGCGAAAAGCGGCCGGACGCGGAACCATGCGTCCAACTGCAAGTATGCGAAGGGGAAACCCAGCGCGAAAAGCAGCCGGACGCATAATTACGCGGGCAGGGGCAAGTACGCGAAGGGGCAACCCAGCGCGAAAAGCTCCCGCACGTGACAGAGCCTGCCGGAGCCGCCAGTCGACCCCAGGACACCGACATGATCTACGACCGACCTCGACCTCAACGGAGAAGGGGCAGGCGTTCTGGATCCTTACACACTCAGGCGTTGCCGGCAAAGAGTACCGCGCCAGGCACCTCCGACCCGCAGCCTGGACCGAGTGGTACAGGGCCGGCGAAGAGGGAGCGCCCTGATGACTCGGCCTCACCGAGCACGCTTCAGGGGGACGCCAAACGTCTGAGGGTCCACTCCGCTCAGGGGGTGCAGAGGACCTACGTGCGGGCCACAAAGGACATATCTTTGCGGCTGGCCGTAGCAATCTGCTTCCCTCCTCCCTCCAGAGACCTGACTAAGGAAGAGGCCACACAGATCAAGACAGACCTGGAAAACTTGATGTTGGACACGGACTCGACGACACTGCTCCCGGCCTTCCGCGGATACCCATGGGTAGCAGAAGGCACCATGCAGCTGTGGTGTGAGGACGACAACGCCCTGACCTGGTTAACACAGAACGTACGGAAGATTAGACTCACAGACACCGACCTCTTTCTAACGGTGATGAGACAGTCCGACGTACCTACCCGCGTCCGAGCTTCACTCTTCGTCCCAAGATACAAAGGTGACGTAGCCTGGCTCCAAAGTATTCTGATACGTCAGAATACTTGGTATGACATAGCCAGGTGGTCGCTGTACAGGGCTACTACCGTCGTCGGTGGCGATAACTACGGGACTTATTTGACCCTGGGTGTGCCACCGGAGGAAGTCGAAAGGGTCCTGGCCCGGGAGCGTCGGATATCGTACCTGCTCGGGTCGATATACGTGCGCTTCTGGCCCTCGGCCCAACCCTCTGACACACCGACCCAACCCACTGACACCCCGACCGACATCACGGACCCGACCACGACGCAATCGACGACGACAAAGACGACGAGCGACAGGGATATTGACAAACTAGAGGAGATCATGGCCCGAGCGGCAATGGCTGATGTAGAGGACGACACCCTGGCCGCATCACCTCGATGGAGTGAGCTTCTGTTGGCCTCGTCTCCGGGTGATCGACACGACGAACGGCACAGGGTGGAGGAGGTGGAGGGATTGTCCGATGGATATAGATGGAATACGGACAAACCTCCAGCATAGCCAGACCGCCATGGCTAGCTTGCGGAGGGCGCTGGAGGTTAAGCCTCGGACCATCGCACTGATCCAAGAGCCGTGGATCAGGAACAACAGAGTATGCGGCCTCGGTAACATCGGAGGTAAGCTAATCCTCAACACACATAGCCCAGACAAACCTAGAACCTGCGCTTACATACCCAAAGATATCCCTATCGCACCACTTACTCAATTTTATTCCAGATATCTGACAGTCGTGAGACTCCAAACAGAAGGCGATGTCCCAGATGTTGTACTGGCCTCGGTATACATGCCAGGCGATAACGCCGACTGTCCGCCGAAAGAGATGGCCAACCTAGTACAGCACTGCGAGCGAGCCAACCTCGACCTGATCATCTGCACTGATTCGAACGCCCACCACCCGCTCTGGGGCAGCGACACACCGAACTCCAGAGGAGAGGTACTATCCACCTATTTATTTTCAACTAACCTTTACATCGTAAACCGCGGCTCGGAACCCACTTGGGTCACAGTCCGAGGACAAACGATCTGGTGGAACGCCAAACTTAGTAAACTCAGACATGCACTTCGTAAGCAATTTAACAGAGCTAAGAACACCAGACTCCCGGACGACTGGAGCTCCCAGTACCATACAAGAAAACTCAATATTTGTACAGAAAACAGATCAGGACTGCCAGGCGAACAGCTTGGCGGTAATTCTGTGAATCCATAGAGACAAATAACGAAGCCGCAAGGGTTAGGAAGATCCTATCAACTGACCAGGACCGAACTCTTGGCGCGCTGAAAAAACCCGACAATTCATATACAACAACTGACCATGAAACCAGAAAGGTCCTTCTTGAGACTCACTTCCCGGACTGCAAACTCCTGGAAGACAGGACGTGGGAGGTTGTGCCAGAATGGACCCCAACGGATCGAGACTGGTCAAGAGCCCATAATATAGCAACAGAAGACCGTATAAAGTGGGCTATCAACACGTTTCAGCCATTTAAGTCAGCAGGACTGGATGGCATCTTCCCAGCCCTGCTACAGTGGGGTATAGATCATCTGACACCATGGCTGGTGGAGATCTATCGAGCGTGCATAGCACTCAGACACATACCACTAGCATGGCGCGAAGTGAAAGTCATTTTCATACCCAAACCAGGCAAAACTGACTACACACAACCCAAGGCTTATAGGCCTATCAGCCGTACATCCTTCCTACTGAAAACCCTGGCGAGACTCTGTGATAGACACATTCGAGACGGACCTCTTCGGGTAAAGCCACTACATAAACAACAGCATGCGTACTCCACAGGCAAATCAACAGACTCCGCGCTACGCAGCGTGGTTTCTAAGATTGAATGCGCAGTGGACCACAAATGTTCATCACTGGCCGCCTTCATTGATATAAAGGGCGCCTTTGACAAAACCATGTTTAACAGCATTAACATGGCTCTAGACAGACA
The DNA here is from genome assembly GCA_963921375.1 of Tiliacea citrago. NCBI lineage: Eukaryota > Metazoa > Arthropoda > Insecta > Lepidoptera > Noctuidae > Tiliacea > Tiliacea citrago. Next base: position 497,645 of record OY992801.1, read on the forward strand.
CAACATAGACTCGACCCTGAGCGGCTGGATCACCAATATACTCAAAATGAGAGTTTTACAGGTCACGATAAATGACACCACAAGGGCCATCGTGGCGATGGGCCGCCTCTCGCCGCTTCTATGGAACCTGGTTGTAGACAGCCTCATCAAAACACTCAATGACAAAGGTTATTTCACCGTAGGCTACGCCGATGACATAACCATAATAATAAATGGCACCCACGAAAACACCTTATGCAACCTAATGCGCCAAGCTTTGAAAATAGTAGAGGACTGGTGCAACAAACACCAACTGTCGGTGAATCCGACAAAAACCGAACTGATTCTCTTCACAAAAAAGAGGAAGCTGGCGACAGTACAACTGCCACGACTCTTTGGAACTACCCTAAGCCTCTCAACTGAAACCAAATATCTGGGCATCTATTTGGACAAACAGCAGAACTGGGCAAAACATACCAATTATATTACCACAAAAGCCAGGATATCCTTATGGCAGTGCAAACGACTGCTTGGAAGGAATTGGGGCATCAGCCCCAAGGTCACCCACTGGCTATACACCACATTCATCCGACCAATTATCACATATGGCTCACTGGTCTGGTGGCCCAGGACGGACCTGAGCACAACCCAAAAAGACCTCGAAAAACTGCAGCGGTTTGCTTGTGTAGCAATAACTGGCAGTATGAGGACTGTACCCACTGCCGCACTACAAGTAATGCTAGGACTGCCACCCCTACACCTCATCGTGCGAGAGGAGGCAGCCTTGGCCGCCTTCTGGCTCTACTTATCGGGAACCCTGAGCAAAGACTCTAGGGTCAAACACACACGCATAAAGGAAGATGCAATCAAACGACAACCGATGATGGCATCACCCTGCGACAAAGCCCCGAAACTACACTTCGTTCAGAAGCATTACAACGTTACACTCACAGAAGAACGATGTGACTACTCAGGCCCAAGAGAGATGAGAGTATACACCGACGGATCAAAAACCAACTCCGGAACCGGAGTCGGAGTCTTCTCACACGATTTTAACAAAAATATATCCAGCCCGCTTGGAATGTGCTCGCGCAAGTTTTAGAAATAAGGTAAATTATAATATTTCCGACCGCAGTTTTGAGCTGTATTTCCTTCCCTCCCAATTCCCATACAACAGAACGAGAAGCACGCTCGTCGCACGCCGAATCAGAGGCACTTCCTCCGCGGCGAAAGCCAATCACCGCATATATATCCACCGTGGTTTGAAAAAACATTCTCGCATGGATCAGTGTGTTCTACTGCAACCGCTCAACCGCTCACGTACCGCGCCGCTCCGCTAATAATCCGCTACTATACTAAAAAAAACTATAAACTCTCTATTTGTAAGTGTTGGCCGACACAAGTGTAACATTTAAAACTCAAGTGATAGTGCATCACGGTGAAAGGAAGAAAGTCGTGAATACGTGGGAAGTCTGCTAAGGCTGCCCCTTGCGTCAACGTGCTTCGTCCAGAAGGTTCTCAAGTAAGTCCATCCATCCCTCTTTCTTACCCATAATCTCATATTCCCTTTTGCTCAATTCTGTGTGTCGTCCAATCTTCCAACCCGCAAAATAAATAAAATACATCCCCGCGTATTGGTCCTTCGAAGTCGAAAAACCGCTTCAACTTATACACCATAAGTTTTGGTTCCAATCGAGCCGGATTCCAAGAATCAACCCTACTTACCTAGGATTTAGGTCGAAATACCTAAAATATAAAGTTCATAAAACCGCCATATTGAACGCATACTTACGTTAGTACACTTTCGCTAGATACATTAGTCATTGAGAATTACTGTACCGACTTAATATTTCGCCTATTGCATTGAAATAGCATAGGTAAATATTCTAACCGCTAATTATCGTGAGTTAGTTAAGCTAACTTACCTACAACTTATATTCAAACCGCATTCCTTTGTTATACTCGCTTAGAATAAAATTATTATTCTAAATCTACCCGCTTTATTTAATATTTTGTAAGCTATATTTTCAAGGACTATTCCAACATGGAAGATCTTAAAATGAAAGTGAAATTACTTCAAGCTAAAAATCAAGCAATCTTTGAACGTTTATCGTCACTATATGAAACTTCTAAGAAAATAAATACGTCTGGTATCGAGCTTCGTTCAACGGAAACATTTATGGCAGACTCGGAGATAATCTCAGTCACTCGTCAAGAATTTAGTACCAATTTAGATAAAATAAATACATATTCTTTACAATTAAATCCTGATCATAAAATCGATTACAACAATCTGACATCTTACGACGGAATATATACTCGCGTAGAACGAGTGCGATCACTTATCGCCGCGAAGTGTTCCAGATCATTAGATGACTCAGCGTTTCATGATAGCGCAAACCCATATAAAGGTGCGATCAAACTGCCACCGATTCAAATTCCGTTCTTTGATGGTAGGATTGACAACTGGCCTGTTTTCTATGAATCATTTAAAGCAAATATCCATAGTAATTTAAAACTTACAGATTCTCAACGTGTGCAGTATTTAATAGGTAATTTAAAAGGAAACGCATTGCAAATTATCGCCGGAATTATTCCCTCGGGTGATAACTATACCGCTATTTGGAACAGTTTAGTTCAAAAATATCAAGATAAGCGAGCACTAGGCTCACATTACATGTCTAACATATTAAATATTAAACCCGCAATTAATAATTCCGCATCTTTAAATAGCTTCATTGAAAGTTTTCACGCTTCTGTTTCAGCTTTAGAACAATTAAAAATTAACGATTTAAAGGATTTCATTTTGCTAAATTTAGCTTTGAGAAAGTTAGACCCCGCAACCGTACATATATTCGAAATGAATAAGAGAGATGAGGAAATTCCTACTTATACGGATTTCGTTGAATTTATAAAATCGCAAGTTAAAATATTGGATCGCACTATTTCATCTCGAACCGCGTTAGTGAGTAACAACCCTAATAAAAATAATTCTTCTCGTAATCAGTCACGTGATAGTACAGTACATGCCTTTGTTGCTTTTGATAATAATCAAACCTGTTTGTATTGCAATAAAATTGATCATTGTAAACTTTACACTTGCCCAACCTTTCAATCACTATCAGCCAATTCGCGTTTGGATTTTATTAAAAACAAACGTGGATGTGTAAACTGTCTTAGTGTAACGCACACTGCTTCACAGTGTAAATCTATACATACTTGTAGGACGTGTAACAAAAAACATCATTCTCTTTTACATCTAGAACACAGTTCGCAGCCGCCTAGGTCTGTCTCGACTGACGCTGTCACTAGCTCAGCGAATTCGCAACAGGTGGTGCTGTGTGCGTGCTCTCGCGTTGGTGCAAACACACCGCGTACTACTGTACTTCTGTCAACTGCGCAAGTCTATGTTGATAACAAATATAAAAAATACGTTTCTGTGAGATGTTTAATAGATAACGCTTCGCAAAATAATATAATTACTTCCGCTTGTTGTAAAAAACTACAATTAAACATTATACCGCTTTCAAACTCAATTATAAAGGGTGTCGGATCCTCTTCGCGGCCTATCATAGGTTACGTTGAGACAATCGTTACTGCTAAAAACAAAACAAATTCTTTTAAAATTACCGCTCTTGTTGTCGATTGTATCACGGATAACTTACCATCTCACTTTGTTGACACTTCTGCAGTGCAACATTTGTTTGATTTACCGCTCGCTGACCCACTGTGGCACGTACCTGGTGAGGTTGAATTGCTTCTAGGGGCAAAACTGTTCCCGTATTTACTACTTCATAATAAAATCATCTCACCTACCGCTCCGTCCGCTATTGAAACCGTGTTTGGTTACATTCTTATGGGTGAGGTACCCGCTAGTTTATCTAATAATAATTATAGTCCCGCTGAATTAAACTCCGCTTCATATTTTTCTACCGCGCTAAATATAGATAATTCATATTGTTTTCTGTCTTTAGACGAATCTTTACATAAATTTTGGAACATCGAAGAAATACCTTCCAAACCTTTTATGAGCCCTGCTGAACTGGAGTGTGAACAGCTGTACGCTTCTACTGTGTCACGTGACTCCAGTGGTAGGTATTGTACCGCGTTACCATTCTGTAAACGTCCAGATTCACTTGGAAATTCTTATGCTGTCGCTTATCGACGTCTAATTAATTTGGAAAAAACTAAGCTTCGCGACCCTGTTTTGCGCGCTAGTTATAATGAAATAATCCAAGAGTATATCGATCAAAATTATTTAACTGAAACTACACCTAGTTCTGTTGATCAGACTGTAGGTTATTACATACCGCATCACCCTGTTATTAGGAATGATAAACAAACAACTAAAGTTCGTATCGTTCTTGACGCAAGCGCTAAGTCTCATAATGGCGTGTCATTGAATGACTTGTTACACACAGGGCCGAATTTACAGGCTGATATATTTTTATTACTTTTAAATTTCCGCTTGTTCTCTATTGCAGTTACAGCTGACATAAAACAGATGTATCTTCGAATTGCTGTTGTTGATGAGCATCGAAAATACCAAAAAATATTGTTTCGTTTTAATACCGCTGAACCTATTCGCGAATTTCAATTTAATCGAGTTGCATTTGGTCTCAAGCCCAGCCCCTTTCTAGCCATGCGCACAGTGCGCCAGCTATCTGAAGATGAAAAACACCGCTTCCCTCGCGCATCCATTGTTGCTTCTCATGAGCTATACATGGATGATTTAGCTAATTCGACCCCGTCTCTGGAGGAAGCCAAGGTTCTTTCCGCTGAACTTATCGCCTTATTTAAGGCTGGAGGCTTTGACCTTACTAAATGGGCAAGTAATTCCTTGGAGCTACTAGAGGCCATCCCACATTCCAACCGCTCTTCTATTAATTTCTCTGATGGGGATAACTTAAAGATTCTAGGACTCAAATGGATTCCTTCTGAGGACTGTTTCACCTTTACTACATCTAATTTGGATAATAGTTGTACTAAACGCTCCATACTTTCCACTATTGCCCGTCTGTGGGATGTTCTCGGTCTTGTGGCTCCTGTAGTTTTATTCGCGAAATTACTCATAAAAGAATTATGGAAATTAAATACAGATTGGGATGAAACTCCACCCAATTCTATTGTACTTCTCTTTCAAAAATTTAAAGAGCAATTACCTTTACTTTCTTCTTTAAAATTACCTCGCCATGTAGCCGTTACTATGGGTTGCGTGACCAATATAGTGGGTTTTGCTGATGCCAGCTTGAATGCATATGGCTGCGTCATATACTTACATGTCACTGATACAAATGGTTACACACACGTAAATTTGGTGTGTGCTAAATCCAAAGTGGCACCTGTTAAGGTCATATCTCTAGCTCGTCTAGAGCTCTGTGCCGCTGTTCTTTTGTCTAAATTAATTAAATTAGCTTATGACACTTACCGCTCTCGTACCGCTATCAATAATATATTTGCCTTTTCCGATTCTACAATTACGCTTTCATGGATTCATTCCTCACCGCATAAATGGAACATTTTTGTTAGTAACCGCGTCGCTAAATGTCAAGAAAATCTTGATCCTAAGCATTTTTATCATATTAACGGAAAGGAAAATCCTAGTGACTGTCTGTCTCGAGGTCTTCTACCTGAACAGTTACTAAAACACGATTTATGGTGGCATGGCCCTGAGTGGCTTCTGCGCCCAACTGCTGAGTGGCCTATCACTCCTTTTGTTTCTTCATGCAACGAACAATTGCCTGAATTTAATAATAAAACTCTAACATTGGTACTTACCGTATCAGAACCCAATTTAATATATAGTCTTTCTCAAAAATTTGCATCATTAAATAAAATATTGCGCATAATTGTATACATTCTGAGATTTTTGCGTATTATTCCTTACGATAAGTCACACAAGTCAATTACTGTCCGTGAATTAGCTACCGCTGAAATTTATTTAATTCATTGTATTCAAAAATTTCATTTTAAAGATGTTTATGACGAAATTAAAAGTAAAAAACTTCGTTCACAATTGAAAAAACTCGATCTCTTCATAGACGAGCATAATATAATTAGAATCGGCGGCAGATTGTCAAATGCGAACCTTCCTTATGAAGCTCAGCATCCCGCTCTTTTACCTAAACATGATAATTTTACACATGTTATAGTAAACTATTATCACCGTATTTATTGTCATGCCGGTGTAAGCCTTCTTAGCTCTCTGTTACGTCAAAAATATTGGATCCTCTCTTCTAGAGGTGTCATCAGACAAAGATTACATGCTTGTAACCTTTGTTTTAAAGTTTCTCCTTCTCACCCCAGCCCAAAGATGGCTGATTTACCCGCTTGTCGCGTACAGGAGACTAAAGCTTTTGTTCATACGGGTGTGGATTACGCTGGTCCCATTAAAGTAACGTTATGTAGACGCCGAGGTCAGAGAAGTCAGAAGGCTTACATATGCTTATTCATTTGTTTCGTTACCAAAGCAGTTCATATTGAATTGGTTACCGACGTGTCATCGGACACTTTTATTTCCGCTTTTAAAAGATTCATTTCCCGCAGAGGACCTGTCTCTTATTTATATTCCGATAACGGAACCAATTTCGTTGGAGCCAAGGCTCAACTGCAAGAACTACTTGTTAACCGCTACCGCATAGAGTGGAAAATGATTCCACCCCGCGCTCCCCACTTTGGAGGGTTGTGGGAATCAAATATTAAATCTACTAAAACGCATTTATACCGTGTTATCGGTTCTCAACTCCTTACCTATGAGGAGCTTTCGACTGTTCTCACTGAAATTGAGGCAGTTCTAAATTCAAGACCGCTCTGTGTCCTGAATGAGGATCCGTACCCAGAACCGCTTACACCCGCTCATTTTATAATGGCTTCTCCGTTAACTTCGTTGCCTGTCGTGAATGTTCCCGAAACAACGAAATCTCTGACTTGCCGCAAAAAATTGCTTGACCAGATGGTTTGTAGTTTCTGGAAGAGGTGGCGTTTAGAATATTTACATAATCTTCAAGTCAGACAAAAATGGTTGAACGCCGCAGACGATATTAAGATTGGTACAGTGGTTCTCATGCATCAGGATGATGTCCCTCCTTTACGTTGGCCAATGGGTGTGATCACTGAAGTTTTTCCCGGCAAGGATGGGACAACCCGCGTTGCTATGGTGAAGACATGCAGTGGCTCTTTCAAGAGACCCGTTGTCAAACTATGTCCTTTACCTTCTCAATAACATCACCGCGTAATTACCTAATTTAACTGTAGTTAGTATATTTAAAATATTTTCTTTTCTTAGCCCGCTTTAATATAATTTCTTTGAGAATATTACATATCCTCAAAGCCGGGCAGGATGCTCGCGCAAGTTTTAGAAATAAGGTAAATTATAATATTTCCGACCGCAGTTTTGAGCTGTATTTCCTTCCCTCCCAATTCCCATACAACAGAACGAGAAGCACGCTCGTCGCACGCCGAATCAGAGGCACTTCCTCCGCGGCGAAAGCCAATCACCGCATATATATCCACCGTGGTTTGAAAAAACATTCTCGCATGGATCAGTGTGTTCTACTGCAACCGCTCAACCGCTCACGTACCGCGCCGCTCCGCTAATAATCCGCTACTATACTAAAAAAAACTATAAACTCTCTATTTGTAAGTGTTGGCCGACACAAGTGTAACATTTAAAACTCAAGTGATAGTGCATCACGGTGAAAGGAAGAAAGTCGTGAATACGTGGGAAGTCTGCTAAGGCTGCCCCTTGCGTCAACGTGCTTCGTCCAGAAGGTTCTCAAGTAAGTCCATCCATCCCTCTTTCTTACCCATAATCTCATATTCCCTTTTGCTCAATTCTGTGTGTCGTCCAATCTTCCAACCCGCAAAATAAATAAAATACATCCCCGCGTATTGGTCCTTCGAAGTCGAAAAACCGCTTCAACTTATACACCAGAATGTTCAACACCGTCTACCAGGCGGAATGCGTGGGCATTATACAAGCGGCTTACGCCATAGAAGCCAGGAAAGTTACGGACACCCGTATATGCATACTGTCCGACAGTGCCTCAGTTCTGCAATCCCTAGAGAAAAAATATATTACATCCAGACTAACACTAGAATGTCACAATGCACTGGGTGACGGTGTGCAACCGTAACGCAGTGACACTGCAATGGATAAAAGGACACAGCGGATCACTGGGTAACGACGCAGCTGATGAACTAGCTAGGAGAGCATCCAGCGCGTCAGTCTGTGGGCCCGAACCTATTGTACCCATCCCCTTTAACCAACTACGCAGGTGGCTACAGGAGTTCACACACACACAAGCGGAGAACTGGTGAACCTCGACACCGGGCTGCAGGCATTCCAGGGAAGCCATGCCATCTTTAGATGGCAGACTAACCAGGTGTTTGCTACGCCTGGACAGGAACGGCCTGCACTTGGTGACGGGGACCGTCACGGGACACTGCTCACTTAACAAACACTTCCACAATATAGGCATAACGGACAGCCCTCTGTGCAGGGCTTGCATGGAGGCTGATGAAACCGTTGCGCATGTGCTCTTTGACTGCACAGGCGTCAGCCAGATCAGAACAGAAACCCTCGGGTCACCCAGATCTTTCACAGATATTCTATGCAGACCAGAAGACCTAATTAGCTTCTGGAGGGAGGTGGGCTGGTTGGAATAAACCAACTGATGGCCGCCATGGCCCACGCACAATGGTACACATGAAGGACTAAGTGCAGAAACCAAATTCTCTAACATAGAACATAGAAGGTCAGTGTCAATCAATGATAAGATTGAGACAACTTTTTCTGCAGTGTATTGTCCACCCAGACACACTCTATCAAAAGATGACTGCAACACGTATTTCTTTTCCCTTGGCTCCAGATTTGTGTGTGGTGGGGATTGGAATGCACAACACACATACTAGGGCTCACGATTAATCACACATCGTGGAAGACAACTACACGGTACAGTACAGAATCTAAGACTCGAATGCATGAGTTCACGCGAACCAACATACTGGCCAACGGATCGAAGCAAAATTCCCGACTTGCTAGACTTTTATATAACCAAAAACATAAGTTGAAACTACATGACTGTTGAAACGTGCACAGTTCTGTCTTCTGACCATACACCAGTCATATTAAATGTAAGCTCATCAGTGGTATTAGTGCAACCCGCAGAAAGACTTTATATAACAAAAATACTAACTGCGAGATGTATAGGGACATAATCTCAATAGGAATTATTCTCGTAAATCCATTAAAAACAGCGGAAGACATAGAAGTGGCTATTGAGAAAATAAATAAAATAATATATGAAGCAGCCACTATCTGCACAAAAGTGCGTAAAAAATTACCTCTAACGCTTAATGAATATCCGAAAAAGATCAAAGACAAAATATTAGCACGTCGTAATCTAAGAAAGGTATGGCACGAATCTAGATATCCTGCAGACAAAACAGCGTTTAACAGATCTTCGAATGAATTAAAAGACCTCATTAAAAGTTTTACCAAAAATAACCTCCAGACGTTACTTTCTAATTTGACCCCAAGCTTAGACACAAACTACTCACTATGGAAGGCAACACAGAAAAGAAAACGTCCCAATTATCAGACCCCTCCCATCAAACAAAGTAACGGGAATTGGGCCAGGTCAGACACGGAGAAGGCTACAATCTTTGCTGAACACCTTAGCAATGTGTTTCAACCTTTTCCTGAATTGAGACCAGAGCATGACGCCAAAATAAAAAGTTATCTGGAAAGCAAATCTGCGCACAGCAAATGTGTCTCCCATTAAAGTATACGAGCCCTACCGAAGTAGCCGGCAAAATGAAACACCTCAAGGATGGTAAAGCACCGGGATACGATCAAATCGACAATATTCTTCTAAAAAATCTGCCAAAAAAAGGGTATAGTAGCAATTGTCAACATATTTAATGCCTGCCTAAGACTTAGCCACTTCCCAGGACGTTGGAAGATAGCCCAGGTAAAAATGTTACCCAAACCTGGTAAACCACCTAATAAAATGGCATCGTAAGTCTTCTGCCCATAATAGGGAAACTCCTCGAGAAAAAGTTACTGAAAAGGATGAACGTACACCTAAGTGACATCACTATAAATCACCAATTTGTGTAATGCTTCCGGGAGAACCACGGAACGATCGAACAAGATCACCGCATCGTAGACGTTATAAGCAGATCGCTGGAAGAAAAGAAATATTGTTCAACAGTATTTCTGGATATTAGCCAGGCCTTTGACAAAGTGTGGCACGAAGGCCTATTATACAAAGTCAAAACGATGCTACCACACTCTTTTTACCTCATAATAAAGTCTTATCTTAGCAAGCGAAGTTTTGAAGTAAAGTTGCAAGATGAACTTTCCGACTTGCATGAGATCAAATCAAGAGTACCGCAGGGACCGGTTCTCTACACAATATATATTGCTGACCTACCAACATCAGAAAATACTACGGTTGCAACATAAATGCAGACGATACAGCTTTACTATCTACAAACACGAACCCAGTAACTGCATCAGAACACCGATAACACCACATTGACAAAATTGAAGAACGGCTCAAAATCTGGCGAATTCACGCAAATCGAAGTAAGTCAACACATGTGACCTTTACTCTCAGGAGAGACACGTGTCCGCCGGTTAAACTTAACAATGAGGAAATCTCGCAAGATGACAATGCAAAATACTTGGGCATGCACTTAGATCGAAGGCTGTCTTGGAAAAAACACATATGTATAAACCGGAAGCAACTAGATTTAAAACTGCGCAGTATGTACTGGTTAATAGGAAGACACTCACAAATGGACACACACAGCAAGTTGACAGTCTACAAAGCCATCTTGAAACCAATATGGACCTATGGCATACAGCTCTGGGGTACAGCCACCAACAGTAACATTGAGATACTGGAAAGATTCCAAACCAAAACACTGAGGACCATCTTTAACATCCCTCAATACATCAGTAATAAGAACATATATCATGACTTAAATGTACCAACTGTCAAACAGGAGATAGCGAAGTATAGCACCAACTACCAGAAAAGACTCTCAAATCACAAAAATGAGCTTGCCCTTAGACTCAGTGGAGATCAAGGCCTTCAACACAGAAGATTGAAGATACATAGTGTTCCAAACCTACAGAATAGATTCATCAGGATGGAAGGATACACCTCCCTGAGGAGTGTCTCACCAAGCTAAAAAACCTAAACAGATATAATATAATATAATATCAGACAAATAAACAGGTGCAGAAAGAAGAAAAAAAAAAAAATCTCTTGGTCTCTGTTTAGTGTAGTTGTCACGCTTGAATCTAAATAGTTCACTATGTTTTCTCACGAAAACCGATGCCTCAAACAAATATAATTATGCCGGTAGTTTTAGTTTTTTTAATAAAGGCCTACAAGATTCAAGTGGACCGACACCGCATAAAGCTCTTACACATATATTTCTTTTGCACAATAGATGTCTTATCAGTGTCTGTTGAACTGCACCATATAATTAGTCCGTATCTTAATTTTGATTCAACATATTCTATATACTATACGGGTTGTTTTTTCGTCAGACACAATACGAAGTTTTCTTAATGCATACACAAATCTATTTTGTTTAATACATATGTTGCTAATGTATTCTTTCCAATTACAAAATTTGTCTAGAGTTATACCTAAGAATTTAATACTTTCTGTTTCTTCTACTACTTTGTCTTTTATTTTAATGTTAATACTATCGGAGAGTTTGCTTTTGTGCGTTCGAAATTTATTGAATTCTGTTTTATATGTATTTACACATAGGTTATTAGATTCAAGCCATTTTATTACAGACTGTACAGCTTCGTGTATTTTATTTTCATGAGTTGAACTTTTAGTTTATTGGGGACTTTAACAGAAATATCATCAGCAAATAGGACAACTATCATAGTTTATTGAATCTGGTAAATCATTAATATAAAGTAAGCCATATTTATTCAGGCTAAATGAGGATCTGTAGATAGTGGATTCAAGATTAACATTTATATTAGTAACTTCAACACATTACTGTCGGCCTGTTAAAAAACTTTTAATCCAATCTAGAGCGACACTACGGATACCATATTTTTCACATTAGTTTAGTAAGATGCTATGATCTACAAAATCAAATGCCTTAGTCATGTCAAAAAACACTACTACAACCGAAATTTCATCGTCTAGATATTCTGTGATCTTTTTAATTAGGGTAAATGCTGCTAAAGATGTCAATGTATTATGCTGAAAACCGTTTTGTTCCTGTTTTAGGACATTAAGCTTATTTAAGAAACTTATTAGTCGGTTGTAGAATATCTTTTCAAAGATTTTGGATAACACAGGAACAAGTGTAATAGGGCGATAGTTGTTTGGCTCAAGGTTTGATCATCTTTTTTGAAGAAAGGCTTAATTATAGAATGCTTTAAATTCTCTGGAAGTATTCCTTGTGACAGTGAATTTTCTATTATATATATATATACAAAATACCTTGTGATATATTGCAATTAAATGAGAGAAAATTTAAAACACATATTAAAAGTACACTTTGTAAACAAGCATATTACAAGTTAGAGGATTATATCCAGGAAAGGAATGCTTGGAAACATGCTGGTCCAGCTCCATAGGACAATCTAGAGTCTAGACAAAATCAAACTGGTTGCTATTTTTATGGTAAAATCTGTTATTTTTATGATATTGATTTTGCATTGTGTGATAAGTTGATAACCTATACTCACACACTGACTTATTATATTCTTTTAGAAAAACATACTTTTACGATGTTTGTAAATATGTGAGCACCATGTATCTGTTTTTTTTAATATTTTTTATCATATTTCGATTCTAATAATTAAGTTATTTTTCATTGCTTAGTTTTTAATTCTTTTTACAGTATTATGGTATAGTAATTTTATTCTAGGTGCATCGTCTTCACATATAATCATATAATTAATGTGCTCAAACAAAATATTGTAAAACATTTTTAAAATAGTAACGGTAGAGTTTCTTGCCCATTCTTCTCCATACGAAACTACCTTTTGGAAGGGGCAACTGGAATCAATTCTATTTTTTTGTAAATTTTTGACGTTCAAAAGTGCCTCTTATGTGCCTATTTGAAATAAATGGCTTGACTTTGACTTTGACTTTATGGCTAAGCACAGAAGCTATGACATGAGCGCTTTCCTTAATAATTCGTGAGGAGATAGAATAATAAAGAAAAATATTAATAAAAAAATTGATAAACCAAGCAAAGGGCAAAGCCACTTGGAGCATAATTAAAGATAAAAATGATAGTATTAGGACAATAAATAGTATAACATCACTACAACTACTATGCTACTACTATGTCGTATCTCTCTGTATTTTACTGTGTGTACATAAATAATAAAATAAATAATAAATAAATAAATACAAATTACCGGGGAACTTATTCCTACTGCTTTGGTGTCATTTAATGATTTTATTGTATTATTGATTTCTTGCTCTGTGGTTGGTCTGAGAAAAATTGAATTATCATTTATCCGGTTTTGAGTCAGTCGTTGTTTATTTGGAACATTTTATTTGTGATCATTGGCAACCTTGATGAAGAATTTATTAAATGTTGTTGCTTTTTGAGCAGGTTCTTGAATAAGTTCCCCGGTAATTTGTAGTGATGTTATACAATTTATTGTCCTAATACTATCATTTTTATCTTTAATTATGCTCCAAGTGGCTTTGCCCTTTGCTTGGTTTATCAATTTTTTTATTAATATTTTTCTTTGACCATAGAATGCATTTTTTTAGTATTTTTTCATAATTATTATATTTATTGTGTGTCTCTTTCGTTTTATGTCTGTAGTACGAACATCTTAAACGTCTTCCATTAGCACTAGATTTTCTTAGTCCTTTAATTAGCCATTGCGGCGATTGTAAATTTGAAGTCATTTTTTGTAATAAGGAAAACACAGTTTGTAGAAAAGATTCAATTTTGATGATGATGATGATTAAAATTTCTGTTCCGCAACATTCAATAATATTATCACAAGAGTATTGCGCACGTACCGCCACGCTTTTGCTTCTTTCTTGAATAATGACTACCTACTTTATATGCTTTTATATTAAATCAGGAGATGAATCAAATATTAATATACCTAAAAGGATATAAAGTAGGTGTATTGGATTTTTATTTGCACGTGCATTTAGGCATAATTCAATAGAGTCTATTTTATTTACCCTGCACTTTGGTAAAATAATCTTATTTTTAAGTTTTCTTCTACAGCTTCGTTTAATTTAGGTATAAAAAGATTCGTTGTTAGTTTTAGACAGTGTATTATGTGGAATTCGATTAACAGCACGGAAATAGTAAGAAATGGTACCTTTTTTAGGCGTACTCGTTATACCATTTTGACTTAACTCATGTAGCGTTTCGTTGTTTTCTGCTGGAGGAGTGCATATAGCCTTATAATAGTCATCTGCACCTATGATTGAATTTATAATTCTGCAAGTATGACTTTGAAAGTAACGGTACTCGTATTTATAATAATATTCATATAAATTATTTAGATCCAAAAAATGTAAATTACGGAAAGAATGACATGTCAATTTTAAAAGAGTATTTAGTTTCGTTTCATTTAAGTACAAATGTTTATTAATACTCAGGGGTGGCGGGGGTCTGGATTTATGCTTTCGCGGTTGCACAACGACACGCTTTGCTTTGCTTGGTAGTATAGATGCAGGCCTACCCTACCGCCTCCTTCAGAGGTAGCAGGGTGGCGGGGTCTTGAGGGAGAGCGCTACAGTCGTGTAGATCCTCAAGGTAAGTGTGGCGGATGCACCTTCCCAAGGTTGCCACCCCATTCTTGGTCTAATTCCATAAGAAATAGACGTAACAAAAACCACCAGTCGCCATCACATCCCTTTTCCCAAATCTCACAATCCTTCCCTACCCCATTCAACCCTTATCCCCATTCCTCCCACCTTTCCATTTTCCTCTCCTAACCGCGACCCCTTGTGACTGGGTGGTGACGGGCTCGACTATCACTAAAATCAGCTGATGACTAGTAGGAGTAAACAGTTACCTGCGCTAGGACCTGCGCAGTTGACCGCCGTGAGCGGGAATGAAGGAGTCCTAGGGGGTTGAGCCGAGCGGCTCTGGTTGTAATGTGCCCGTAAGGCAACACGCCCCCTTCGGTCTGAATTTCAAGCAAAACGGTGATCCTACCCAATAGCCAGGGGTAGGAAAATGGTCATGGTGTCCCGTCAGAGGGCTACAGGTGAGGTGCGTGAGGTCCGCTGAGGCCGTCCTCGGACGGCTGAAGCGGTAGGTAAAGGTCATGCTGACGGTGTAAGTGAGGGTTGATCAGTTCGTTGGGGGTGGGCCTTTCGACCCCCTTCGCCAACCCGATCGAGCATCCAATGTCGCACTGTAAGCCAGCCTTGTACCCCTATATCTTTCTGGTAGTCCTAACGTTCGAGCTTCTTTTTATAGGGAGACGTTCCCAGTTGCGGGCTCCATGGAGGGCGGGAGCCAGAGAGATGAATTTTATTAACTAAACTAACATGGATTATCAAAGGCCAGTTAAACCTGCAAACACCGGAGTGGAGGCAAAAGCCAATGAGACTCCCATGGGAGGTGCTCGCACTTCTCTCAACCCTGGTAACCTTGCAGCTAACGCTGCAGGTACCAGCGCGGGCGTCGGTCCGGCTGTGGCGAGAACCACAGCTAAGACCAAAACTAAAATGTCCCAACTTAAACAAAGGACGTCGGCGCTGATTGTGACCAGTATCGACCCTTCCCATACTCAGGCAAAGACTACGGAGACGACTTATACCACTGCCGATCTGACCCTCTCCACACAGACCCCGGTGCTGGGTAACACTGGCACCGGGATTCCAGCCAAACACCCTCCTCCTCCTGAGGCTCCTCTAGTCTCCTCCCATCAGTCGGCCATCACCGGTCAAACGGAGACGGTCAGCTGCATAGAGGATGCGTTTTCACGCACCTGGCAAGTGCAGAAACGCAAGGGCATGGGTAAATGCACTCAACAAGCTCGTTGCCCTTGCATTGACCCTTCAGGTCTACCAGCTGCCCCAGTAAGAGGCAAGCAGAGGGAAGGAGTAACGAGGAAGGAGCGCCGCCAAGCTCGCTGGAGGTCAGGTAAGAGCTCCCGCAGTAAGCAGACCACTGCCGCTAGTTCTATCAAACAGACGAGCGGCCAGTTAAACTTCTCCGCCGGAAAGCGGTCGCAAGCAGAGAGACGATTGTCGCAACCCAGCGCTGGGTATAAGTCTCCTGTTTGAGGAGTGGCTAGAGAGGCACCACGGTGTCCTTACCTTCCGCCTGACGCAGGTCCTCACCGGACACGGTTGTTTCGGGAGGTTCCTGTTCAGGATAAAGCGGGAGGAAACGCCCGGGTGTCACCACTGTGTGGAACGCCCGGAGGACACGGTGGAGCATACGGTGGAGGTCTGACCGGCTTGGGCGGAGCTCCGCCGTGTCATCACGGGAGCGATCGGCAGCGGCGATCTCTCGCGTCCGGCCCCGGTTCAGGCCATGGCTCGGAGCGATAGTGCATGGGAGGCCGTCACCTCCTTCTGCGAAGCAGTAATGCTAGCGAAGGAGGAGGCGGAACGCGTGAGGGTGAGGCAAGGTTCGCGCCCTCACTCCCTTATTGCCGCAGGAGACGCCCCGGGCGTCGGGAGTCGCAAGCTGATTTCCGTCCGCCGTAGGCGCGGGCCTGCGGACGGCAAGCGATGGGTTGCTCTGCCGTCCGAAAGGACCAGGCCCGGGTCGACGGCGCGTTGTGTTCACGCGCGCCTCAAAGAGATGTCAGCACCAACTGACGGGTTCCGTTAGGACCAATGCCTGCCAGGGTTGCAAGTTTGTCCGAAAGGGATATCGTGGCCCTGGCACACAGGCAACGGAAGGAACACGGGTGGGTTTTAGTCAGTAAAAGTCTGACACGCCCTCCCGCTCCGCCCGGTGCGGGAAAAGTTATTTGATAATTTCCCACCCAAAAAAAAAAAGGCAGAGGCCGACCAGCGCCTAGTCAACCGTCATTCGCCAACCAGTGGTACGGAGATGCCAGCTGAAGGTAACAGGAAGACACAGTGACCCGATTGGAACGATCAGGCCGCGGCCAAGCGATCTCTCAACGAGACTTTCACACCTCGGGGAGAGCATAAGCGGCCGCGTCTTGACCTATCCAAACGGGTCGACCAACTAAGCTACGCCCAAACTGCCAGCGCCACGCTCGAGGTTGCGATCACCTGCAACCGCACGGGGATCCTCAGCAAGGACGTATCGGATCAGGTACTCGCTGCAATACAGAAGCAGATCATTCTAGATGCCTGCTCGCCTAAGCAAGACACTCCAGGGCCGACCTTCAACGCCAAGCTGCTGTTCGCTGGGGGTGTCCTCAAACTGTGGTGCGGCAACGACCACACCTTAGCCTGGCTAAGGAAGACAGTGTCCGACCTGTCTCTCCCAACTAGCATATCGGTAGTCGTCCTTAGCCAGTCGGAGATCCTGAAGCGAGCACGATGTGGCGTCGTGATCCCAGACAAGCAGGGGGTTTTCGGAGAGCCAACCAATATTGGGCGCGCTCTCAGCTACCAGAACCCTTGGGTCGACATAAAGAGATGGGTACTTCTGCATGCCGATAAACAGGCCGTGGCATGGTTTGTGGTGGTCGGTATCCCTGAAGACCAAATCCCGACCCTGATGGAGGCCGGACGCCGTCTCTCAATAGGATTGGGGGCGGTGTACGTAAAGTTCCAGGGCCGAAACGGCAGGTTCTCCGACGTCCCTCAGGGATGGGACCCCGCCACTGAAACCATCTGCGAGGCGCTGAAGCAGCTGCCCGACACACCCACCAGCAGGGGAGTCCGCTCCTCCACCAAACAACCCGGAAGAACCCGCGGCTGGACCTGCTGCAGCAGAGTCGGCCGCCCCTGCCGCCGCCATCGAGGGCGCCGTCCCTACACCGGATGAGGAGCTGGACGACATTACCCTGTCACCGGCTTCTTGCCCGGGAGGGGACGGCTTTGACGAGGGCAACCTGTTTGCCGGGCTCAGACTTGAGGGGGACGAGGGGGGTTCGACCAGCGATGGCGTCCCTGTCGTCAACCTGTAAAGTCCTGCAGGTGAACCTACACCACAGTCAGACCGCGACGGCTCAACTTCGCAAGTGGCTGGAGGTTCAACACACCGCCATTGCCTTGATCCAACAGCCGTGGATTAGGGCGGGCCGTATACAAGACTCTCCAATCTTGGCGGTAAGCTCCTGGTCACCACAGATCACGATCACCCCAGAGCGTGCATCTATGTCACAGGTAACCTTAAAACACATCTCTTAACTGACTTCTGTGGCAGAGATGTCTCTGCAGCTAAGCTGCTTATACAGCGTGACAACACCATGGATATGGTGATTGTTTTCGCCACGGCCTATTTGCCGTAGGCGGAAACGCCGCCTCCGCATGACCTCGCCCGGCTCGTGAGCCTTTGCAAGCGATGCGAGTTTGAGGTCTTTGTCGGGGCCTACGCCAATGCTCACTATCAACTGTTGTGTATGGACACGCAAAACGAGAGGGGTAAGGTCAAAGCTAACAGAGTAAGGAAGGTATTGTCGCAACAGAACACATCTGGGCCAACTACTCTCCGCAAACCTGATAACACACTCACTTCCTCGCCAGAAGAAACGAGAAGAGTCCTTATTGAAAGTCACTTCCCTGGATGTGTCTTCGCACAGGTAATTGACTGGCTAGATGTAATTCAACCACCATCAGACAATGATTGGCTTTACGCACGAAGGGTGATCACGTTGGAGAAACTCCAATGGGCCATCCGGAGTTTCCACCCTTTTAAGGCCGCTGGTCCTGATGGAGTGTTCCCCGCCTTACTACAGTAGGCTGGGATCTCTGTCGCAATAAGACTGGTGCATTTGATGAGAGCGTGTCTGGTCTTTAGATACGTTCCTAAAGGATGGAGGGAAGTGAAAATAATATTCATCCCTAAGCCAGGTAAGGGTGACTACACAAATGCCAAATCCCACCGACCAATCAGCCTCCTCTCCACCTCTTTTCTACTAAAGACTCTGGAAAGGCTGTGTGACAGGGAGTTGAGAGACGGCGCACTGAAAACCATACCGCTACACGGTAACCAACACGCATACAGCTCGGGTAAGTCGACCGAATCCGCTCTTCATCTAGTGGTCAGCCAGATAGAGGAAGCAATTCATCAGAAGGGCACCTGCCTGGCAGTTTCATAGACATCGAA
Organism: Tiliacea citrago; assembly: GCA_963921375.1. Lineage (NCBI taxonomy): Eukaryota > Metazoa > Arthropoda > Insecta > Lepidoptera > Noctuidae > Tiliacea > Tiliacea citrago. The sequence goes on from OY992801.1 coordinate 516,884, forward strand.
GGAGCCTTCGACAAAACCAACTTCTCCTAACATGGAGTAGAACAGGTACTAACGGACTGGATTATTACTCGTAACATGTTAAGCAAACGAGTGGTTCGCCTTGGAGAGGAGCAGTAGTTGGCCATGATAGCCAGAGGCTGCCCCCAGGGAGGAGTTTTGTCCCCCTTCTATGGAATCTGGTGATTAATGACCTCATCACTAAACTCAATGCCAACCGCTATTACACAATAGGCTATGCAGATATACCATATGCCTCACTCAGCAGGAACTACGTATCGTAGAAAGATGGTGCAGGAAATTTGACCTATCGGTGAACCCCACTAAGACTGAACTGTTATGTTTACCCAAAAATGAGCTCTGGGCCCTTTTCGCCTACCAAAACTGTTCAATACAGAACTTCAGTTGGTCAACGAAGTCAAGTATCTCGGAGTCATTCTAGACAGTAAGTTGAACTGGAGTAGTCATTTAGAGACAACAAACTAAACGGTGCTTGCATTAGCTTCTGGCAGTTCAAGAAAATGATACGTAAGAAGTGGGGCCTATCCCCCAAAATTATACTGTGGCTGTACACGGCGGTGATCCGCCCCATGATCACCTACAGGGCTGTATTCTGGTGGCCCCGCACTGAGCTAGTTACAGCCTCCAACAAACTACAATTCATGCAAAGACTGGCCTGCATGGCGACTACGGGCTGCATGAGGACTCCTCCGACTGCAGCAGTCGAGGCCATGCTGGGACTACCACCGCTTCACCTGTTCATACAGCAGGAAGCGACGATGGCGGCGGTACGTCTAAACGACTAGATCTCTGGGATAAGAGAGACACTATACACACCGCGCTGCTGGCGGGACTCAATAAAGACTTCCCTATTACGAAAGCCATAAATGACCAGGTACCCAAACAATTTATCTTTGATAAAAAATACAGAATCCAACTTCACGAGGACCACTGATGCGACGCGTAGCGCCCCGCAGAGCAGCCTATCTTCACAGATGGATCCAAAACAGGTAGTGGCACAGGTACTGAGATCTTCTCGGAGGACTTGAACATACACATAGCCACGCCTTTGGGGATCCATAACACAAAATCAAAATTAAAATCAAAAGTCATTTATTCAAACTAGGCTGAGAATCAGCACTTTTCGAACGTCAAAAATTACATAAGACAGTCCCCCAAAAACGCCCACCGCACACAGTGTTCCAGGCCGAATGCATGGGCATTTCTCTGGCAGCCTCGGCCATCATGGCCAGGGAAGATAAGGACCACTCGATCCGCGTACTATCAGACAGCATGGCTGCCCTGCAAGCGCTAAGCAATCACACTGTTCTCTGACTCTGGGTTAATATACGAGTGTCACCAGCGCCTCAACCAGGTGGGTAGCCTCAACAACATATGGATCAAAGGACACAGCGGTTCGCTAGGCAACGACGCAGCCGATGAACTTGCCAGAAGTGGGTCGAGTATGGCACCGGTGGGACCTGTGCCCATTGTGCCACTCCCCTTCGGGTACTTACGCACACTGCACTGGTAAGGAAACGCACAAGGGACGAACATCACAAACTATGGTTGGACCAACGTGAGTGCAGGCAGGCCAAGGCAGCACTCCCTACAATTGATGGCCGCCTCACCCGGTAACCCAGGTACCCTCTGTGAGATTTTCAGTAACACCAAGGCGTTTCTGGCCTTCCTTGAGGAGCTGGGTGGATCGAATAATCGATTTTCCCACCCGTACGCAAAATACGCGCATATTGACGTGGAGTTGCGGAAACCTGCCCGTTTTACCTAATACTCAGGGGGCCTAAAATGGACGCTTTGGCAGAATCATAATTATGATCTGCGTGTAATTCATACATCCCGCAATTCATATGTTTGACAGCTCTGCTATTTGACATTAGACTTCTCTAGAATTTTATTCATAATTTGTGGACCATTTTACGAAACTCCATACAAAACTGTCAAACAGATGAATTGCGGGTTAAGAATTCTACGCATATGATTCTGCCAAAGCGTCCATTTTAGGCCCCCAGTACTATTTCAGCATTATACTTAATGTAAATAATTTAACACATTCAGTAAAACATGCGACAAACTTTTACTGTTTGCCGATGTGTCATCTGTTGTCAAATAGTCATACTATAAGATCAGTGACATCTAGTGTCGAGTTAATGTAATCTTTAAATACTACTAGCGCCTTTAGTGTTATATTTTGAGAAACTTGGATTTATGTTCCCGCGCATTATACTACAAACTTGGCAAGAACCCCGTTAGTAGGGACATGACAGGAATTTGGAACATTGTAAATCCGTCGCTTAACATGTTATTATGATCGCATTGACATTCAGTTTAGATAAAAAAAATCACCTAGCTTCCGAAATGTGACATCGTTGACCCAATTTTTGTTAATACTAGTCAATTTTATCGTTACATTATAGAGCAATAAAATATTTTTGAGTAATAGTTTTAAGAAAACATTTATTTTTATTATAATATTGTGTTAGTGAAGATCATAAAATATATTTGTCTTGAAATCCCTTTTAGATATTGCCTAAAAGTGTTTAAAAAATCTACCTTAATGTGCCGTGTTGACTTAGTACTTATTCATAATAATGAAGTTATAAATTTTACACAATTTCTTCTATATTCCCTGTTAAAATAGTTACTATACTGTTGAATTTACATCGTTTAAAAAATGTCGTTCGTAAAATGTTGTTTTGAAGCTGGGGAGGGCCATGATTTTCTGGATTCGTTCGTTCAAAAATGTACAGATCCAGGCTGTAAGTATTTTTTTCAAATTAATATCACATCTAGCTAGTCAAGTCTTATATAATTTGATTAAACGTTATTGGCGCACGTTCAAGAATCTTTTGTTATTGCCATCTGCATTATTGATTACCTGCTTGTAATTGCCGCCAAGGGCGAAGAGTTCCGCTAACTTCACGCTGTCAGGCATTTCCGGTTTGCTTTACGAAATTCCAAAGAGTAGCGACTACAAAGTTCTAAGAAAATTAAAATAGCAAAATATCTTAACGTAATTAAAAATCTCGGTATAAAAATTTAATATTATAGGAGCAACTGGTTTATTTATATTAAAAGCATCAAACATTTAAAGTTTCCTCCCATGAGTAAGTAGAGTACTAAACTACTTGTCCGTCAGTAGCAGTAATCGTAAACAAACTTTGTCTCTGGTAAAACTGGAACGCGCCCCAAAAAAATCGATCGACTGACTCAGAGACTTTGCCTTGTATTCTAGATTTTAGCTAGAAAGCTATTTTGTAGTAATATCCATAGCAAATAAAGCAAAAGGAAACAATGGCAGGTATGTCCTATTTTAATTATTTGCTTAATTTACGGCAGATCTTAGAGAATTTTGTTTACTAAACTGGACTTTGACATATGTTACGTTGGGTGGCGCCATCTTGCTCCTTTTAACTGTCATCAATAATAGCGTGTTTTCATGGCGTTTTTCCTACGTTTTGGAATGAATTTTTCTCAAATTATCAAATAAACTGTGCAAATGTGATACAATGTACTAGATATGTGATTTGGTTCACCATTACACGAAGTTTCATAGCAAAGTTGTTCGGCAAGTGAAAGGTTGCGGATTACCAAAATGACGGCGACAACAGTGCAAAATCTGGCCAAAACGGCAACGACAACGCCTGCAAAGGCTCAGAAGACCTACGGGAAGATTGTTTTAACATTATACAACTGCCTTTTGCCCGAAAATGTATTCAAGGAAACACCCTCACAAACTGACGGCCTTGACATCGAAACGGAGACTGATCTCCGTATTCTAGGGTGTGAGATGATCCAAACCGCCGGAATCCTGCTCAAGTTGCCCCAAGTCGCTATGGCGACCGGACAAATCTACCTCCAGCGGTTCTACTACTCAAAATCATTTGTAAGATATCCCATGGAAACAATGGCTATGGGCAGTATTTATTTAGCATCTAAGGTTGAAGAAAAGCCGTGTAGAATAAGAGATGTGATCAATGTTTTCCATCACATCAAACAAGTGAGGGCTCAGAAGAATATTGCTCCACTCATTGTGGATCAAAACTACATTGAGTTAAAGAATCAAGTTATCAAGGCTGAGCGAAGAATTCTGAAAGAATTAGGATTCTGTGTGCATGTCAAGCACCCACACAAGCTTATTGTGGTGTATCTTCAGCTGCTGCAGTATGAAAAGAACCGTCAACTGATGCAAATGGCATGGAACTACATGAATGATGCCCTGCGGACTGATGTCTTCATGAGGTTCCCACCAGAGACTATTGCTTGTGCTTGCATTTATTTAACATCACGCAAGATTGGTCTGCCTTTACCAAACAACCCACACTGGTTTCTGCTATTTAAAGTACCAGAAGAAGATATAAGAGAAGTATCTGTTCGCATTCTTCAGCTGTACAAGAGAACTAAAGTCAACCCTGAAGAATTGGAGTGCAAAGTTGACATGTTACGGAAAGTGTACCAGGCTAATAAGCATATCCAAGCTCAAAAGGAACGAGATAACAAGGCAGAAGAGAAGAAGGTTGAGTCACCGACTGCATCAACATCTAAAGAGGGTAATAGAAGAGATTCTAAGAAAGACAAGTCACCGAAAACTCCTCCTTTGTCTTCCAAGTACCATAGCAACCATAAATCTAAAAAGGATCGAAGATCACGATCGCCATATGAACGCAAGGGTTATTCTAGTAGTAGTAGCAAAAGGCACAAGTCTCGTTCAAGGGACAGGGAGATGGACCGTTCTCGTGAACGAAGTAGGATGGATGACAAGCGGGGTCGTGGAATGTCACGGAAATATGATGACTATGAACGATCTAAGTCAAGCAGGGATGCTAGAGATGATAAGAGAAAACATTAGACTGTAAACTTACTTTAAGTTTGAAATAAATACTTTTTCAATATTACTGTTCTTCATTACGGTTTTCAATTGTTTGCTTTAATCCTTGGTAACTCATAAACATAATCCGTCTTATTACAAAACAAGGTTTATCTTCAGACCCAGGTTTTACCCATGGAGCCATTATTGGATATCGAACTTTATTCCGTCTATGGTAAAGTTCCTAATACAAAACTGACAACTTAGTACCAAACTAAGTTTTCAGTTTTGTATAAAGAACGGTATTTCAATCACAGTTACGTTCTTATTACAAACACTGGCTCCATGGTTTAAGCCATGTCAAAATATAAATCTTGTTTTGTAATAAGGGGGTAAGTGTATGGAAAAGATCTGTATTTGAACTTTAATTTTGAAACATATTACTGCAGATAGACCTTACTAAAAATGTTATTACAATGGTAATAACAGTCATGCCAGTAAAATTGACGTGAAGACGTATTACTAAATTTAAAAAACTTTACAAAAAGAACAACCAAATTTAAAAACAAAACACTACAAAGTGAGCTACCACCAACTTCCAAAATTAGAGTTATTTTTCACTTTGTAGTGTTTTTTTTGTAAGTCAGCTAGTTTGTGTTGTATCTTTTGAAAAAAAGTTATTTATTTTTCACTTTTTAGTGGATCATCACCTTTTACAAAATATTGCATTAGCCGATGCAGGGACTTTAATTGTTGAGCTGAACTGCAGCATGTCTGCTGCTGATGGTGAAGCCACCAACAGGTCCACTTCACTATACCTATGCATTGTGACGAGCATAACTTGCTTAGCAACCATATTAAACCTACCTAATCAAATCGCAATCTGTGAAATACTTATTATAGAGTAGTTCCGCTGGCCGTCTGTAGTCTTCATCATCAGTTCCACTTCGTCAAATGATGCTTCCCGAGTGCAAATGCATGAGTTACTACAATAAATACCCAAATCACTATATTATGTGGGCCTATAAAATTTGAGGATTTCCCTCGATTTCCATGGGATCCCCTCATCAGATTTACTTGGTGACGATGAAACCACCTCGAGAGTTTAACCATACAAACAAAAAATAATTTTCCGTATTGGTTCACATTTGATGGAGAAATTTGTGAACATTTTTTTTTACATACTTTGACCTAGCCTACAATTTTAATTTAGTGACTTGTGGACAGAATATTAATTCAGATTGTTACAGTTGTAATGGCAATGTTGTCATTTGGTTTAAAGTAGGTTTTTATTTTTATTATTTTAGTAATATTTTTTAGAGATTCTTTTTTAATTTGTGAATGTGAGAACGTTGTAGGCATAGTAGACTGTAGCTTTGCCATCTTCTATTTTGTTAAGTAGGTACTTGGTACTTGTTGTCTTCTTGACGGGCCTGCACTGTCCTCTCATACCTATTAACACTGTAACTTGAAAACAATGTAAAAGCTCACTTTTTTTTTTTAAGAGTAAGCCCATATAGGTGTAGGTGAAATAAAATATTATGATTTCATTAAATAAAATGCTCAGATTAAATGTATTTAAAAATAAAATACAAACCGGCCAAGCCGAAGGGTTCCGTACCATTATCTATAAAAACCGGCCAAGTGCGAGTCGGACTCGCGCACGAAGGGTTCCGTACCATTATCTATAAAAACGGTAAAAAAATCACGCTTGTTGTATGGGAGCCCCCCTTAAATATTTGTTTTATTTTAAGTTAATTATTTATTCTTAAAGTGAACATATAACTAAATACTCTGTGAATGTTTCAAGCGTATGCCTGTTGCCGTTATCAATATCGTTTGTTGTATGGGAGCCCCCTTAAATATATATTTTATTCTGCTTTTTAGTATTTGTTGTTATAGCGGCAACAGATATACATCATCTGTGAAAATTTCAACTGTCTAACTATCACGGTTTCATGAGATACAGCCTGGTGACAGACGGACAGACAGACAGACAGCGGAGCCTCAGTAATAGGGTTCCCGTTTTACTCTTTGGGTACGGAACCCTAAAAACGACAAAAAAATCAAGTTTGTTGTATGGGAGCCCCCCTTAAATATTGGTTTTATTTTAATTTAATTATTGATTTTTAAAGTAAATATATAACTAAATATTCTGTGAATATTTCAAGTGTCTACCTGTTACCGTTATCAATATCAAGCAAACACGACCAATAAAATCACGTTTGTTGTATGGGAGCTCCCTTAAATATTTATGTTATTCAGGTTTTTAGTATTTGTTGCTTTTTTGTATTTTTTATTTATTTGTATTTTTATTATTTATTTGTTGTTTTTAGTATTTGTTGGATTTGGCGGAGAGCCAGTTTGGTTTCCGCAAAGGGCGCTCTACGGTGGATGCCATCATGCGCGTTCGAGCCCTCACGACGGGGGATGCTGTTGCCCGGGGTGGGGTTGTCTTGGCGGTGTCTCTTGACATCGCCAATGCCTTTAATACCCTGCCCTGGAGTTGCATTGGGGAGGCACTTCGGTATCACCGGATGCCGACCTACCTCTGTCGCGTGGTCGAGGCCTATTTGACGGACAGGGCCGTCATCTACCCCGGTCACCAAGGAGAGTGGAACCGGCGAGAGATGTCGTGCGGTGTCCCACAGGGATCGGTCCTGGGGCCGCATCTGTGGGACATCGGGTACGACTGGGTGCTGCGCGCCGACCTCCCTAGTGGCATCAGCGTAGTCTGCTACGCTGACGACACGCTAGTCCTGGCACAAGGGAGTTCGCATCAGGCGGCGGCCGAACTGGCAGCACGTGGGGTTGCGACAATCGTCAATAGGATCCGGCAATTGGGACTCGAGGTGGCATTGCACAAGTCCGAGGCCGTTTTTATGGTCCTCGGAACGCGCCACTGTCGGGTTCTCAGATAACGGCGGGAGGGGTTCACATCGGCGTCGAGTCGACGATGAAGTACCTGGGACTCGTCCTCGACAGCCGGTGGAACTTCGTGGAGCATTTTCGACGTTTGGCTCCCAGACTGGAGCGGGCCGGGGCTGCTTTGAAGCGGCTCCTGCCCAATCTAGGGGGTCCAAACGCCTCCTGCCGGAGGCTCTACGCGGGGATCGTGCGGTCCATGGCCCTTTACGGGGCACCGGTGTGGGCGCGTTCTCTGAGGCTGCGACCAGCGCAGCGGTTAAACGCGTCCCAAAGGGTCATGGCCATCAGGATGGTATGGAGATACCGCACGGTCTCCCGTGAGGCGGCGAGCCTCCTTGCCGGATTGCCGCCATGGGATCTGGAGGCGAAAGTCCTCGCGCACATTTGGGTGTGGCGCAAAGAGGCGAAACTCCGGGGCATAACTCCGCTGCCGCAAGAAATCGCGGCACAGCGGACGGAGCTCCGGAGGGATCTCATGGCGACATGGAGAGTGCGATTGTCGCAACCCAGCGCTGGGCACGCCACAATTGTGGCGATAAGTCCCCTCTTTGAGGAGTGGCTGGAGAGGCGCCACGGCGTCCTCACCTTCCGCCTGACGCAGGTCCTCACCGGACATGGATGTTTCGGGAGGTTCCTGTTTAGGATTAAGCGGGAGGAAACGCCCGGGTGTCACCACTGTGTGGATCGCCCGGAGGACACGGTGGAGCATGCGGTGGAGGTCTGCCCAGCTTGGGCGGAGCACCGCCGTGTCCTCACGGAGGCGATCGGCGGCGGCGATCTCTCGCGTCCGGCCCTGGTTCAGGCCATGGTTCGGAGCGAGAGTGCATGGGAGGCCGTCACCTCCTTCTGCGAAGCAGTTATGCTAGCGAAGGAGGAGGCGGAACGCGTGAGGGTGAGACAAAGTTCGCGCCCACGCGCCCCTAGTCGCCGCAGGAGACGCCCCGGGCGTCGGGAGTCGCAAGCCGATTTCCGGCCACCGTAGGCGCGGGCCTGCGGACGGTGAGCGATGGGTAGCTCGCCGTCCGATAAGGACCAGGCCCGGGTCGACGGCGCGTTGTGTTCCACGCGCGCCTCAAAGAGATGTCAGCACAAACTGACGGGGTCCGTTAGGACCAATGCCTGCCAGGGTTGCGAGTTTGTCCGAAAGGGATATCGTGGTCCTGGCACACAGGCAACGGAAGGAACACGGGTGGGTTTTAGTCAGTAAAAGTCTGACACTCCCTCAGTGAGTCAGGAGAAGTTATTTGATGATTTCCCACCCAAAAAAAAAAAAAAAAGTATTTGTTGCTATAGTGGCAACAGAAATACATCATCTGTGAAAATTTCAACTGTCTAGCTATCACGTATCGTGAGATACAGCCTGGTGACAGACGGACAGACAGACAGACGGCGGAGCCTTAGTAATAGGGTTCCCGTTTTACCCTTTGGGTACGGAACCCTAAAAAATGGCTACAAATATCTACAGCCGAATATATTAACCTTCTTTTATGAAGTCTGTTAATTATATGCAATACAATTTCTGTTCTGACATTCATATCAGATCTAAGAGCAATTGATTAGCAATATACTTCAAATCATTCAGATTGTGATTGATGATAGGTAGTAAGGGTGCTGCTCTAAATCTAAGTTATGCAAGAATAACACATCATGAATGCACTGCAAATCTAAACTTGATTAATATTTAAATTATGTAATTCTAGCCACCAAAACATAAATTGGTCCTTTCTTCCTAAGTTGTAGGTTCAATATTGGTTGCTAAGTCGCCACGGAATGAGAGGATGTCTCCTACACGTGATTAGAATGTTCTATCTATACCTACTAATAATTATAAAATTCTATAGAGGTAATATTTGTTTGTAAGTTTGTATGTAGTTGTAGAGGGTAATCTCTGGAACAACTAGTTGAATTTAAAAAAATATTTTTGCAAGTGTTAGCCCAGTTCTTGAGGAAGGTTACAGGCTATTTAACATCACGCTACGACCCTAGGAGTCGATCAAAAAGAATAATGTCAGAAATAACGCTAAGCGACAAGGAAGTAATAGCGCGGGTGGGCGATGCAACGCGACGCAGTGGGTCGGGGCACAAGAAATTTCACGCAGACGAAGTCGCGGCCAGAAGCTAGTGTATAGATAAAGATTAACAAACTACAAATATGTCACATGTCACCCTTTAAGTCATCCCTTTCCAGCGGACAATCTATTTTCGGTGAGTGGGCAATGACTTATATTTAGCTAGTCAGTTCTGAGCCCGCGAACCGAGCGCCGCCGCCGTGCACTGCCGATTAGTGCCGATTTAATATAGGTTTAAAATCAATAGGTTGGTTTAGAGAATATTTTCTTGGTGATGTGGCCCTGGTGTTTGTATTGGTTTTGGCGTATAGAAAAAGTATTAAAATTTAATATAAGTAAACATCGATACCTATTGTTAACTTGATTTCTAATGGTGTAAGCAGATGATTTAGTGATATTCGAATATTGTAGTGTTTACTTGGGTAACTTGTAACTTAAATGAATTATTTTCTAGTGATTTCCACGCTTTTAGTCGAGGCCATTTTTAAGGTGTAAGGACCAGATTTGGCAGTAGGTACCTACTAAGAGGTTTTTGGTATTCGTTTTAACTTAGGTAGGGAGGTACCTACTCGGTTAAGATTTTTTAGCAAGAATCTCGTGACATAAAGTTAAATTAGGTACCTACCTACTTATTATAGGTTTCGGTCAATATGTTTTTTACATTTGACCGTATATAATTTTGCCCTTAAACTCTGCGCCTACCAAGAAAAATGATTGATTTCGTTCTTAAATTCTGTTAAAGTAAGGCGTTGTACGCATGCACCAATTTCTCCAAAGATTTTTAAGCATAATCGCCTTAAGTACACACGGCTACACATCAAGTTATACATTTCCAGTATACGCTGACTTTTCATTGTACGGAAATCTTAACCAATGCGAGATCAGCTTATACTGGAAATGTATAGCTTGATGTGTAGCCGTGTGTACTAACGTCAATAGTCTTTTAGGTAGGTAGGTACCTAAACGTCTTAGGAATTGGAAAACTTTTCGATGGCCGGAAATGCATATACTATATCGGTAGCGTTCCAAGATTACGGGGTTGTTGCTATTTTAGAGTTATTTTAATCAGGGATCATTTTGGTTACCCATTGAAAGGGTTTTCAATAGGGTTTTTCTAAGCGGTAAATCAAAAACCCATACGATATGGGTAACCCTTTTGAATGGCTTAAATTAAATTTTGGTAACCCGTTGAAAGGGTTTTCGATAAAAACCCATACAGTGTGGGTAACCCTTTTGAACGGCTTAGTTTAAGCCATTCAAAATTACCCACACCGTATGGGTTTTTGATTAACTGCTTTGATAAACCCTTTTACCATTTTAGAAAAACCCTATCAAAAACCCTTTCTATGGAAAGGGTTTTCTATAGGGTTTTTCTAAAATGGTAACCAAAAGGGTCCTGTGCTTTTGAAGTTTTGATTTGACACTTGGGGTAAAAACATTTCTACTCGACAAGTGTACATAGTCTACATTTTTCATTCGCGGGCTCCCGCTGCGGATCCACATAGACAGGTTTAAACAACAATAACAATATTTTTAGGACACAAGGACGTTCCAATGCAGCTACATAGGTACTACATTATTGGTCTTTTGGTCCGGATTAGTTAAGTAGGTAAGTAAAGTAAACTTACCTCATAAAATCAATCTAGATGAATATTGGATAATCTTGTTGATGTTCTTTATCATCAATATCAATCAGCCTGTATAAACCATAGCTATATAAGCCAAGTGTAAACCAACATGGTCTTCAAAGATCTGTCACAATTATTTGTCAGAGGGAAAGAGAGAGGAAGTCCAACTTATCCCACTGATGGACTACGATGAATAGAGGTTTAGATATCACTAACTGATATAGTTATCAGTCAGCCACTACCACTAGTATTAACTAGTAAGTTGCACTTTGCACTTGTGAACATCTGTTCGGTACCTACTGTAGCTTTCTGACTCAAGCTGTGCAGGAGCATGACACCGCGTGACTTCTGTCCTACGTAATGAATATAGTGGCGGGATTATGCTGTGATGCTTTTTAAAATACAAAAGAACCTAATGTCCGGCATTTCAGTGTTAAACGGTCGTCGTCTTGCAGTTCAGTAACATGACTGTGACTGAATCGCTGTAGCCAGAGTCCACCTCTGGCTACACCGATTCAGTGACAGTCGGGTCTATTCAGGGTCAAAATAAGTTAGCTGACGAAACCTCATAGATGGTGATGGGTTTCGATATCTAATAACGATAAAACAAGTTCCACAAGTCCCTAAGTCGGAAGTCCACTTAAGGATTTTTAGGGTTCCGTACCCTAAGGGTAAAACGGGAACCCTATTACTAAGGCTCCGCCGTCTGACCGTCGGTCTGTCCGTCCGTCTGTTACCAGGCTGTATCTCATGAACCGTGATAGTTAGACAGCTGAAATATTCACAGATGATGTATTTCTGTTGCCGCTATAGCAACAAATACTAAAAACCAGAATAACATAAATATTTAAGGGGGCTCCCATACAACAAACGTGATTTTTTGCTCGTTTTTGTTCGATATTGATAACGGCAACAGGGTAGACGCTTGAAATATTCACAGAATATTTAGTTAAATATTCACTTTAAAAATAAATAATTAAATTAAAATAAAACAAAAATTTAAGGGGGGCTCCCATACAACAAACGTGATTTTTAAAAATTTAAGGGGGGCTGCCATACAAAAAACGTGTTTTTTTTTGCCGTTTTTATAGATAATGGTACGGAACCCTTCGTGCGCGAGTCCGACTCGCACTTGGCTGGTTTTTTTATTCCGATACTATAAATGTTTTACATCAGTGTGGAGTCGGCCCTAGTTATGTTATCAGTTTATCACGGTAGTCTTATCACTAGAGCATGATCCCAGTGTTCCATGTTAAATCGTGTGACACTGTTGTGCCGTCCAACGAACAAATAATAATAAGATAACACTCGTAGTTAAAACTTTATAGAACTGAGAAAAAAAAGTGTATTCTTAGATAGTGTTGTGATGACGATGTTTACTAAAAGTGTAAATTTGTTTAAAAAATTTAGTTTTTTTTTGTGGGATAAACAACTTTAGGGAATGTGGTGTTTGTTGTCCGACTCAAAAGTATAGTCAGTAATTTTCTTATGAAAATTGGTAAACAAATGGAGTTATCCTGAAAATATTTCATAAAAATTGTATTGCGTGCATCAAAAAATGTGATGTAATAATAATATTAATAAGAGCTTATGCATACCTAAATAACTTAATAATTTTTTCTCATTAATATCGATACGACGCTAAAAATACATATTGGTCGGTATTAAATTATTAATACACTTTATACAAAGATTGTTATAATTATTATTATTTACGTACACAGTAAAATACAGAGAGATACGACATGATTATAATTTAATGATTGTATTTATGTTGTTTATTAACCATCATTTTAACACCTGGGGGTCTACTCCGAACATAAGTCTGAAGTATCGGCCGAATGTTCGGTCGTTTCTTTACTACGGATAACTATCGCTGACTACGGCGAAAAAAAAAGAAAAACAAGTCAGTCGAAGAGATAAGCCAAAGTCAAAACTGTGACTTGAAGTCGGGTAAGGACTCAAAGTCAAAAAAGGAAACTGGAAGTTATAAAACGGCCGAACATTCGGCCGATAGTACTTCGGTTTAGCGCTTCGGAGTAGACTGGACAGCTTACCTTGTCTACTATATTATTTAAATACCAGGGCCACAAAAACTGCGGTAAATTATGACCTGAAACATTAAAAATATACCAAGCTGTTATTTGGACTAGGCACTTATCTGTTCAGCTTCAATGTTCAGCTACAAAATAATGCTCTCTTATAAGACCGTTAAAATAAAAGCCATATTAATTTAATTACTGTTTATTAGGCTTTGTATAAAAAGTTTTCGCATTTTACGACTTAAGTAAGCATCATACGATTTTGCCTTGATTAGGAACCGCACGATGATCAAAGGACCAAATAAACGACATTAAATTGAGTAGTATATTATAATAGGACTTCTCGTTGAAAGCTGTTCATGATTGTCCAAATTTTTAATCTAAATCACACAGAAACCTACCACGAATACCAGGATATCATAAGTGTAGATGGATTCGAAATTTGGCATGTGCCACGTAACGCAAGAGTGGACTGGGAATCTCCGTATACAGTGATTGTGATAAATAGTGCTGTATTAGAAAATAGTGCCTTAAATTAATGCCATAATGATGCCAATGAGGAAGATAGCTCATCGAGCGTGTTTCATAGTGAGTAGGACGGTGTACATGACATGTAAGTATCGATATGAGAAGGACTCAATAAGGACCACTTATTGTCTGCCAATTGATAATGATTCTGTCAATATTGTTCAGCTTATCAGATTTTATTATATTATCTTATCTTATTGTATTGATGTCAAAAAATTATAAAATGATTAGCAAAATTCCTCTGTCTGGCGTATTCAATTTTGAGTCGTGAACGTTGAAAATTGAATAATATGGAAATGGCTACTGTTCTCCAGCTGGCAATCTAGTCTGCGTGTTTTAACTTCAGCATGTTTATAATTACGCATATTTATGGTGGCACTCGCTCGAATTAATATGACTTCTTTAATTTCCTTTCAGAACTACATTATAATCTGCAAATTAAATTAATACACTGTCCACATGTTTTTCAATTTTAGTGTTTTTAACCGACTTAAAAAAAGGTGGTTATATTATGTTCATCTGTTTGTTTTTTTTAAATGTATGTTCATCAATATTTTCAACAATTGTGAACCGATTTTGAAAATTCTTTTTCATTTTGGTATAGGAAGCTTACGCGGTGATCCCATATAAATTGTATTAACTTTGCTGGGGCAGTTTTTGAGTTAGTTTCGATAATACGTATTTAACCCACTTTGTGTATCTTGATGATGTTATAATAGGTAGGTACTTCCTATCACCATTTACATAGCAAGTAGTGGTATAAGAATTGGTGTGGAGTAATTACCATAGCTAAAAAATGAAAAAAAATACTTTGTTTGATAGCACAAGAAAACAGGTTATTGACCGCTTCACATTGGTACATGAGTAGTTACAGGGTTTTTGAAGTCATTGACCGAACCATGATTAAATTGTGTAACTGATAAAATGTCATCAAACCAGGGGCCCAAGTCTGCTATTTTTATAAATTCAGTCATTCCAACACGATCCCATTGTCATGCCATTGTCATTTTGCTAAAAGTTCGTAATCTGGTAAATTCATAATATTCGATCATTTTCTTTGCAATTTCTTTCAATGTAGTGTCAGTGGCCGACCATTGGAAAGTCATAATGACGTCATTATAATAGTAGATTACCAAACTTGTCAAAATCAACAATTATGAAATCAATGATCGACCATTCTGACACTATTGTAATAGCAGACTTGTTTCATAATTGTTGATTTTGACAAGTTTGGTAATCTACTATTATAATGGCGTCATTATGACTTTCCAATGGTCGGCCACTGACACTACATTGAAAGAAATTGCAAATATTGGTAATCTCGTACATAATGACAAATGAATGACATTTCTACTAATGGGTTTTATAATAATGGCAATACGACAATGCCATTATAATAACACAATTATATTACAAGAACATTGACCGACCAATGATCGATCATTATGAATTTACCAGATTACGAACTTTTAGCAAAATGACAATGGCATGACAATGGGATCGTGTTGGAATGACTGAATTTATAAAAATAGCAGACTTGGGCCCCAGTAGGGCCAACAATGCTCGGGATGCTTGACGGCACTCGTTTTTTGGTCCTTAATATTTTGGCCTTAATCACCCAAAAGACCATTCACGTACAAAAGGACCAATTCCTAACAGGAGTAGGTACCTAGTTTATAAGTAGATGCCCTGTGTGGAGGCCTTAATTTATTAAGGCAAAAGGAAGTCCGGTTAGGCAGACGACAATTTCCTAGTAACTAATAATAATAACAGGACCAAACCAAAAAACTAAATTAAATCATGATGCAGCAAGATATGTATGTTATTCTCATAGAATTGGTCTTGATGTACAATTTTGTGTTGGTACTAAACTACCAAATCCTAACAATCTCCTCTTAAAACCAGTCCTCTCTCTGTGCAGGTTGCTGCGGCTGTTGCTCCGCGCTCCGGCCGCGCTACAAGCGGCTAGTAGATAACATCTTTCCCGCCATACCGCAGGATGGACTCGTCAAATCCAACATGGAGAAACTCACGTTCTACTCGCTGTCGAGTCCCGAGAAACTCGACAGGATCGGCGAGTACCTGTTCCAGAAGGCGTCGAGAGATATTTATAGAAGACGACATGGGTGAGTCTTAAACAATAACTTTATTAGACGAATATAATCGAAAACAATAATTGGTTGAAGGTTTACCCAACAATTTTTTTTTTAAACTTTTCCCCACACTAGGAATTTCTCCTGTATCGTGGGTGCGTTTACAAACATTTAAACACATACACAAACAGCCAGACCCGGAACAACTATTTATAGGTCATACAAATTTGTTCCGTGCGGAAATCGACCCCGCGATACGCAGCGCAGCAGTCAATCGCATAACCACTGCGCCAACCGCGCTCTCAAAAAAAATATGAAAACAATAGATATGTTTAAAATATATAATTTTTCAGATTTTTCGATAGTTATATCTCTAAAAAAACCAAGCTTGTATCTGTCATCTGGGAAAGAAAGCTGTCCTACGTCGTAAGCCTCTCTTCTCTGGTTGATTTCTGACCATGTTGGTAAATAACTTACCAATATCATCAACATTTAGAATGTAGGACCATTTCTTTCATCTTTCCATGAGATTAACCTTAACACTTATCTTCAGTCAACTTATCAGAACATTATCGTTGCCGTATTGAAGCTGTCTTGTTTAACTGTGCGACACAATCATGATAAATACAATGTGACCATGGATGTGTAAAAAAAAGTCGGACGGAACTCCCGCTAAGACAAAACTGTGTCCCGTTATGGCGGCGACAGTCTTAAGTGTGAGTGAATTTAGGAGTGTCATGTTAGCCAAAACCCATATATTATTATTTTATTTTAAGACAAATACAGGTCGGGAGACAAGTTTCTTGGAAATGTCGACAGAATCATACCGTGCCATTTTAACAGGTTAATGGTAAGAACCAAATCTCCCTATGAAAATATGTGCAATTAAAAACACTTAATAATTAAAAATATTTTAATTGTAAAAAATGTTTACTTTATCTATTGTATAACGTCCCAAATGATGGGTAATTTTTTTAATCCAGTCATTTTGACAGTTACAATTTCGATTTTTTTAATCCAATATTTTTTCCGTATTTCATTTTCTTTAGGAAATCTAGTAAAAAGAATAAAAAATAACTAGTAATAAATAACCTAAATAAGTTGAATTGATTAAAAAATATATAAATTCCCATATATTTAGGGTAATTTGCACACACACGTGAATAATGACAACACTGGCCTTGTGATGAATTATTTTGTTATGGTGAATGAAGATTGATTGTAATCTATAAAATCGGGAACTAAGTCGTTGAATTATTCATTTACCTATGAAACATGATTCCTGGATTTTTTTTCTTCCGATCGCTACGGTTTTTACAACATTTCACCACAGAAGTCATGCTGTATTTCAATACTTTTTTTGCCGCGTAGACGTGCCGACTGTGTTGACGTTTGCACGCGTAATGGCTGAGTATGCTGTGAATGAGTGCGTGCCAGCCTGTACGTACAGCGAGCTGGCTGACTCTGAGTGACACAGTTTTCTGCTAGCGAGAATCCGTCTGACTTTTTTTATACGTCCATGAATGTGACCAATTTTACTATCTTAACTGCCTCTCCAGAACCGAGTTCCTCATGGTAATGGAGAATTGCCTTCATCTACAAAATTATCTTATTTGACGGCACGGTTGGCGCAGTGGTTAAGCGATTGACTGCTGCGCTGCGTGTCGCGGGTTCGATTCACGCACGGAACAAGTATTTTTATGACCTATAAGTAGTTGTTCCGGGTCTGGCTGTTTGTGTATGTGAGTTTAAATGTTTGTAAACGCACTCACGATACAGGAGAAATTCCTAGTGTGGGGCAACGTTTTTTTATATAAATATAAATAAATATCTATAACTAATAATATTCGTAGCTTATTCAGCTAATATTCATTCGAGTGCATCCAGACAGTGCGAGGCATGTGCTTCGAATGGTAAGCCATGCATGTGACACGTGCCTCAGTCTGAGGCATCTGTCATAAAAAATGCAGTTGCAGCGCATACCTCGCACTGTGTGGATACACCTTTAGAGATAGTGAAAAGAGCACTCATTTTCGGTAGCAGATATTAAAGAGCTGATTAAATAATATTAACCTTCAGGGATCGATAGGCCTTTCCATTCGCGAATGGCATAAAAGATGAGTAAGGAAGTAGGACCAATCCACACAGTCATGTCAGGGGCTGGGCCCTTCGGGCTCAGTCACAAGAAATAGATTGCTTGCAACTCCTAGTAACTGGAGTCTGGATTCGTGCTCGGTTGATGGCAATAGGCTCGCCACCTATTATATGAGACTTAAACATAATTGGCGAAATGTGACTGCACTATGGGTGCACTTCTGCCAGTCCATTCGGGGAATACTGGCGTGATGTTATGTATTCAACTTTACTTGTTCATTGCACTGCACACAGCACACTGGCACGAATGAGGATGATGAAGTATGTACTGAAATAGTAATTTCATGTTTATATCGCATAATGGTACGGCTATTAAATACCACCCAATCTAAAGTGCCCGTCAACAATAGAGCTAGCACATTCGCAGATAAATCTACGTAGTGTATTTATTTGTACACGAGATAGACTGATGTAAATGTTAACACTAAAACATTTTAAATTTTGGTGTAAAATAAAATTACTTTTAAAGTGATCAAATACGCTCCGCCGAATATGTTTGCATATTGTTGTGTTAAAAAGTTCAGTTTTGATGAAATTGCGTCCATTATCACCACATTTTCATATCAGCCCAGAAAAAGTCAGTCTTTTTTTTTTTAACTTTGCCCCACACTAGGAATTTCTCCTGTATCGTGGGTGCGTTTACAAACAATTAAACTCACATACACGAACAGTCAGACCCGGAACAACTACTAGTAGGTCATACAAATATTTGTACCGTGCGGGAATCGAACCCGCGACACGCAGCGCAGCAGTCAATCGCTTCACCACTGCGCCAACCGTGCGCATCATCCAGCAATCATTTATTATTATAATATCATTTATTTCAAATAGGGGCACATACGAGGCACTTTTGAACGTCAAAATTTACAAAAAAATAGAATTGATTCTAGTTGCCCATTCCAAAAGGTAGTTTCGTATGGAGAAGAATGGAAAGAAACTCCACCGTTACTCTTTTAAAAATGTTTTACAATAAGTTGTTTGAGTACATTAATTATATGATTATATGTGAAGACAATGCACCTAGAATAAAATTACTATACCATAATAGGTAAAAAGAATTAAAAACTAAGCAATGAAAAATAACTTAATTATGAGTAGTGCTCACATATTTACAAGCATCGTAAAAGTATATGTTTTCCTATTTTTTTTTAAATAATAAGGCAGTGTGGGAGTATAGGTAATCACAGCATGTAAAATCAATATCATAAAAATAACAAACTATACAATTAAAAAACAATCAACCGACTTCCAAAAAAAACACTACAAAGTGAAATTAACTTTAATTTCGGAAGTCGGTGTCTTTGGATCTGTATTTCAGTTTTTTGCCACCGACTTCCGAAATTAAAGTTATTTTTCACTTTGTATTGTTTTTTTTGGAAGTCGGTTGATTTTTTTTTTGTAAAAAGTTTTTATTTTTCATTTTTTAGTGGGTCAGTTTGCAATTTATCGAATTAACAATAGCCTAATGTCAAATGCTCATCACCTTTTACAAAATATTGGCATTCACGATGCAGGGGCGTTAATTGTTGAGGAGTTCTCCTGGTAAGAACCAGGAGAACTGATGGTGACTTTACCATATGCATTTTGACGATCATAAATTGCTTATCAACCATATTAAAGTGCCTAATCGAATCGCAACAGTGAAATACTTATTATTAAGTAGTTCCGGTGGCCATCTGTGGTCTTCATTATCAGTTCCACTTCACCAAATGGTGCTTTTCGAGTGCACATGCATGAGTTACTATAAAAAATACTGAAATCCATATAGGTGTGCCTATAAAAATTGAGGATTGCCCTCGATTTTCATGGGATCCCCTCATCAGATTCTGATTTGGTGGCAATGGGACCACCTCGGGAGCATACCCTTCCAAACAATAAAATAATTTTCAAAATCCGTCCACAATTGACGGAGTAATCGGTGAACATACATTCAAAAAAAAAAAAAAAGTGTACTTTTAATATGTGTTTTAAATATTCTCTCATTTAATTGCAATATATCACAAGGTATTTTTTTTTAACATTTAACACAGTACCCCATAAAAGATGTATGTACTTTAGATAATCCGAAAAATGGTTGATCTATTTTATCTTCATTAAATTTCTAGTATTAAAATTATGTCTATCACTTATCTTATTAAAAATATGTAGATTTACCTTACATACATAATATTCTCATAAATGAATTGGCAAGGTACTGTCATAATATTAATCTTTTTAAATAGTTCCCTAAGAGATTCGCGGCGGCGTAGATTATAAATTGCTCTGACAGCTCTCTTTTGCAAAATAAAGATGGACTCAATGTTAACAAGCCCGACACCTCAGTAAAATGCCATACGACATAATGCTGTGGAAGTAGCTAAAATAAACCAAACGTGCGGTTTCTATATCTGTTAGCTGTCTTATCTTTCTAACAGCATAAGCGGCCGAGCTTAGCCGCCCTGCAAGAGAGGTTATATGTGGTCCCCATTGCAGTTTCTCGTCTATAGTGATTCCTAGGAAAACCGTTTGATTAATATATTCCAGTTTTTCTCCGTTCAATATGATATCACATTCGCTACTTCTAACATTAGGTAATTTAAATCTAATACATTTGGTTTTTTTTTTCATTTAGTACCAAATTATTTACCGTAAACCAATCTTGGACCTGAAGAATAGAGTTATTCACTTCGTCAAGATTTTGTGATCGTCGATCTATTTTTAAGATCAATGATGTGTCATCAGCAAATAACACCATCTTCGGTTGATTTTAAAGTAATTGGGGTAAATCATTAATGTAAACTAAAAAGAGGAATGAACCCAATATCGAACCTTGAGGAACGCCCATTGCCATTTCAGACCCTAATGAGTTAACGCCGTTTATTTGAACTTTAACCTTTCTATCTTTTAGGTAAGATCTTAGTAAATCAAGAGCTGCATTCCTAATCCCATAGTGCTCTAGTTTCAGCAAAAGTGTCTCATGGTTCACGCAATCGAACGCTTTAGAGAGGTCGCAAAAGATTCCAATGGCATCTTGTACTTCCTCCCAGGCGTTAAAAATGTTCTTTATTAGGGTAACACGTCAGTGGTACAACGCCCTTTAGTGAAACCGTACTGTTGTTCATGAAAGATGGATTTTTTATCAAGTGACGTAACATTAGATTGAGCATCAACTTGTCAAACACCTTACTGAGAACGGGCAGAATTGACACAGGCCTATAATTGTTGGGTTCTTTACTATCTCCGGATTTGAACAAAGGAACTACTTTACTGTGTTTCATGAGATCCGAAAAGACTCTGGTCCACACGGGTGTTAAATATAAAAGCTAAATAGGGCGCAATGGTGTCGATTATAGATCTACAGACTTTTACAGACATGCCCCAGAGATCTTCTGTTGATTTAATTTTAAGATCTTTCAAAGTTTTTATAACAGCCTGGGGGTTGTATGCTGAAACCTAAATTCCAAAGGGCATACCTTTACATTATTTCTAAGTAAGGCAGCAGAAAGCGCGGGTGAGGAATTTAAAGTTTCAGTAGTTTTAAGGGGAATATTAGCAAAAAAGTTTTCAAAATCCTGAGCTATTTCTACATCTGAAGTGATGGGCCCATGTACAGTCTCTAAATTTAATTCAGTATTACGCTGTTTTTTCCTACCTCTTTCATTATTTATTATTTGCCAGGTAGTTTTTATTTTATCATCAGCTGATTTTATTTTATTGCTCATATGAAGAGTTTTAGCTATTTTGCACACACTTATAAAAGTTTTAGAATATTTTGCAACATATTGATGAAAGCTTGTATTATTCATATGTTGTTTAGGCCATAAAGTTCAAAAAGATTTCGCCCAATCACTAAATACGAACTTTGTGTAAATACTTTTAGGAAAAGTGTCATTAAATTGCGTGTTTAATAGTGAAAAGAACTCGGCGTAGAACTCATTTGGGTCACAAATATTATTAAACCTCTAAACCCATAATGTACTGGCCAAAGAATTATTTAATTTCTCTAAATTTTTACTTGTAATTGGCCTAAACCTTATTTGAGTTTTTTGTACAGGGATTATAGCCTGATATAGGAGCAAAATGTTATTGTTTGTCGGTTTACTGACGATAGTTGAACGTGACAACGTCATAAGCCTTAAATGGAACTCCTCAGAGCAAGGTAACGCCGCATGAGTCATGTTTTTTCGTGCGTGCAGCCGGCTCCATCGAATTATAAGACGTTGTCACGTCAAAAATATTATTTATACAAGTTGCAGAAAAAGCTGTCACTCGGGTTAGTTCAATAAAAACATTTGACAAATCAAATGACCTAAAAATACTTAATAATCTGACAGTGTTCGAGTTATTTTCTAATAAGTTAATATTAAAATCACCACATATGATTATTGACTTACTACTAGTACTAAGTGTTTTTAACACATCTTCCAGTACAGAATCAAACAAAGATAGATTCTGGTAACTTGGAGGTCTGTATACGCATACTATAACATGCTTATCAAGCTCAACACAAAACAATTCAATGGTGCATTCAACAGACAGTCCGATGATGTCTTTCCGTTCTTTAGAATAGAATTTTTAATTAATATTAATAATCCTCCATGTATCATACGTTTTCGGCTTGTTAGAATTATTGTGTAGCTAGCCATTTTTGGCTAACTACACAATAATTTTCATAATTAATTGACATCATCAGTACAGTTCGGTTCGGTTTTACAAAGGGTCGTTCGACTACTGATGAACTTTTAGGACATGTTTATAATGCATGGGAGGATAAATGCGATGCTTTGGGCATCTTTTGCGATTTGTCCAAGGCATTCGATTGCGTTCTTCATAAAACATTAATCAGGAAACTGCACCACTACGGAATCCGAAATGCCTCTCAGGATCTTCTTACTTCATATTTAAGTGATAGGATTCAGAGAGTTGATGTTAACGGAAAAAGATCTCCCGGATCTGTAGTAAGAATGGGGGTACCCCAGGGCTCATTTTTGTTTCTTATTTATATAAATGACTTGCCTTACCTCATAAAGGATAAACATGATATAGTGTTGTTTGCAGACGACACTTCACTTTTATTTAAACTCAAACGTCAGCAGTTGGTTACTGACAATGTAAATAGTGCCCTCGAAAAAGTAGTTAACTGGTTTAATGTTAATAACCTACTTCTTAACGAGAAAAAAACTAAATGTATTAAGTTTACAATACCTCATGTTAGACAAGTAAAAACTAGTGTGCTCATAAAGGGTGAAGAGTTGAAACCCGAAGATTCTACAGTGTTCTTAGGCATAACTTTGGATGCCAAGCTTCAATGGGGCCCCCATATAGATAAATTGTCGAAAAAGCTTAGCTCTGCAGCATACGCCGTTAGAAAAATTCGTGATTTAACTGATTTAGAGACAGCACGCTTAGTATACTTTAGTTATTTTCATAGTGTAATGTCGTACGGTATTCTGTTGTGGGGAAATGCCGCCGACATTCAGACAATTTTTGTTTTACAAAAAAGAGCAATTCGTGCAATTCATAAATTAAGTCCCAGACACTCCCTCAGAGACAAATTTAAAGAGATTAATATACTGACTGTAGCTTCTCAGTATATTTATGAAAATCTATTGTATGCACATACAAATATGTTTAAAAACTAACTAACAAATATACTGTTTAAAAAATACAGTGATATCCATAATGTAAATAATAGGAACAAGCACAAATTTGTTGTTCCTAAAACCAGGCTTAAAAAAATAGGTGGCTCGTTTAGATGCCAGTGTATATATTTTTAGAATAAACTTCCTAGCCATATTCAAGAATTAAGCCTTAATAAATTCAAATGTTTTATAAAACGGAAACTGTGCCAGAAAGCATTTTATACTGTTAAAGACTTTATTGAGGACAAAAAGGCTTGGGATTGAGCTGCTCCAATTTACAGTGAATCTTGATTTGATTTTTTTTGCCAACTATTTATATTATTTTTTGATTGAAATTTTTAAATACCTAAACTATGACATGAATATTTACTTTGTAAAGTATTATATTATTTTAATTATTATGAATGTGAGGACTATGTGAATTGTTTTTTTTATTTTTATTCTCAATCAAAAAAAAAATTAATGCAGGTCTGGCAGTTTGAGTACTTTATGCGGCCTAACCAATTGTCCTTTCTTTGGTATTGTTCGTCGAATCGCTGAGCTCCTTAAGTTTTGAGTTGAGCTGCACGATAACTGACAAATGCGTGCACTGACTGGACAGGTCCACTCAAATCTGTGTGGTTCTTTCGTCAAAAGACCATGTCAGACACCAATCTACATGGTTCTCAAATGATCTGACCAAGATTATATCCGTATTTTATATACACATTGACATTGATTAATTTTATATATACAATGACATGAATATTTACTTTGTTAAGTATTATATTGTTTTAAGTATTGTAAATGTGAAGACTATGTGGGTTATTGTTCATTTTTCTTTTTTTTTCTCAATTAGTTTTTATCATAGTCTGGCAGTTTGAGTGATTTTATGCGGCCTACCCAAATGTCCTTTATTTGGTATTGTTCGTTGAATCGTTGAGCTCCATAAGTTCTTAGTTGAGCTGCACGACTACTGACAAATGCGTGCACTGACTGGACAGGTCCCCTCAACCTGTGTGGTTCTTTCGTCAAAAGATCATTTCAGGCACCAATCTACATGGTCTTCACATGATCTGACCAAGATTATGTCTGGACTTTAAAAAGAGACTGTGGCCTCTGAGTTTGTTTCGGCCTTTCTTCTCAGAGTAGTCGGAAACGAAACGCCGACCTCATCTAGTTTTTTTTTTTAAATATGATTGACGTGTAAAAGTGTTTGTACAAACCTACTTACAGAAATAAATCATTTATCATTTATCACTTGATGATCTTTGAACCAATTTTCTGTTAAACAAAATGACATCAACAGTGGTATTTTTTTCTAAAAACAATTCTTTTTCCAGTAAGTTGGAAGAGCAACCGTAGATATTTTGATGAAATAATTTTAAAGTTTGTTGCATTCCCTTTGTTTTTTTTTTTTGAGTTATATTGCCAAAAGATACCTTTTTATTATTCGCTAATAGTAATAATTGGTTATTTGAAGGGGTAGCTTCTGTTGTCCTACAGTCTAGTTTGAATTATCCGGAGTGACCTCCACAACTACAAATGAAGAGTCCAGAATGCCGGTATGAGTTCCAGCAGGAAGAGAATACCCTATCTGACTGTTAGTGGCCTCCAAAGATGTTGGTATTATAGGTGGATCCTCCTTCGTACAACATGATAACTAGACAACACAGACTAGTCACTAATACTATATACTAAAATAAAGTACACTGCTCAACAAAAACCGCCAAAGAACGGCACAAAATCACCACGAATGGTAAAATAATGGTGTTTGCTGTACCTATATACTATGTAGTTCGAAGAGCAAAGAAGAATGTTGAAGCTACTCATGCATTCATTCTACAGGAGGTTGTCACCATGGGTCAGTTCACTCAACTGTATATACATAAATCATAAAATCATAAATCATATATTTATTTGCAAACATGGGTAGGAATATACATTGATGTTTTCTTTAAATACTAGAGTTCTCCATGTTTAACCATCACATGGGTATGCAAATATTCTATTCTAAAACAGTAAATTAATTAATTATGCCAGCCTTGTCAATCACAGTTATAAATTATAATAAATAATATTTATATGTCAGCATTAAACAATTAATAACAAATTGAAATATAAATTAATTTAGTACCAATATTGGATCTTACAAAACTTTATTCTTAATAATTTTAAACCCTCCAATTTTACCCCAATTTTATACAGTCATACAGGTTCAACTGTTTCACTAAGTGACCGACTCCTGCACAATCCAATACTGCCTGTTTTTACTACTGTGTTTAATTGAAATACATTCAGGCCCACTTGCACTAAAAAACTCTAAATGCATTTATAGCTAAACGTATTTAAAACATAATTATGTCTCTGTTATTTTCAAACGATTGACAGAAATAGAACGATGTTTTAAATTCGTTTAGCGCTAAATGCATTAAGGCGATACCAAAAAAAAATGGGGTCTTTTTCGTAACCATTTATTTCACTATTACAGCATGTATGGATTTAATTGTTGGATATATTATATGTTTATTGACTATTTGATTAATAATCTGACTGAAGGAAAGTGCAATTGGGTTAAATATCCTCGATATAATTTATTTCCGAAAATACCTCTATTTTATCATATTTTTTCCTGTAATTCTAAAATCCTAAGTAATTTCATTGCAAAAATGCATTCAAAATGTGCGCATTAGATAACTGAAAACTCTGGCTGAAAATATTTTTGATAGATAGCTTAATTTATTTTTAAACAATTTTTATTTGGTTTGGCGCCATAACGTTGTTGTATTTTGGTTCCAGCGCATTATTGCGCTCTCTTTTATCGCATGTGGAAGTAATAGACTCTGTCACTTTCTTATGACCGCCAGTTCGCTGTGATTTATTGTTTACGTATCACCTTAAGTGACTTGTGAAGCAAACGGGCCTCGAGTTCTATAATAAAGTCCCCTCTAAGTTCACTACTTCATCTCCAGGTTCGTGATAATAGCCATGGAGGCGATGGACCAGCTCCTCGTCGCATGTCACTCGCAGACCCTCAACCTGTTCGTGGAGAGCTTCCTCAAGATGGTGCAGAAGCTGTTGGAGTCCACCGACCCTCAGCTGCAGATCCTGGCAACGCAGAGTGTGAGTAACAAATTTAACCTATCTTTAAACTTTGAGTATGTAAGTAAAACTATGCTACTATAGTAGACATACATAAACACGACATCACGCCTGTAATCCCCGAAGGGAAAGGCAGAGGTGCACCTAATAGTAACACCCACGTTTCACCAGTTATGTTTAAGTCTAGGTAATAGGGGGTGAGCCTATTGCCATCGACCGGGCACAAATCCAGAGTCCGGACTGCTACTGAGATATTTCTGATAGAAAAACCGAATAACACTGCCCGACCTGGGAACCGAACCTAGAACCTCACGCTCAGCAGTAGCGCTTGCGACCACTCTACTAACGAGGCAGTTTAAAAAAATCTCTTTTAAGCTTTTTCTAAAGCTTTTTATAATGAGATTTATAAACGACTAACTGCGCCCCGCGGCTTCACCCGCACTAGTCTCGATCCCGTGGGATAAAAAGTATCCTATGTCCTAAATCAAGTCATGATCTCACCATTTGTCAAATTTCATCCAAATCCGTTCAGCCGTTTTAGCGGTTTTTTAAATTAGTACAAATCAACATATATAACTTTATGCTTTGAGTAAATAAGTAAAACTATGTTACTATAACTTAATCAATATTTTTGTATTATCTTTTAAGGCTTGCAATAATTAGCTGTCTAGCTGTTTTTGTATAACGTTTATTAGTCTTTAAGCCCTCTTAAATAATTATTTTTAATAAATAAATAAATAATGAAACCTCTCATGAAAAATATTTGAGATTTAAGAGCAGTTTAAAAGTACTGTCCTTTTCATTTGCAAGTCAATAAAAAGTACGATTAAATAAAAATAAAAATTTAGATTCTGTATAGTTATTGCATTTTACGTGCATGTCCTTATTAATTTGAATTTAAACCTTATGTAAATATCAATAAGAGTCGCACAACTTGCGCTGTTAATGAGTAACACGGACTATATCTCTAAACGAACTCTGATGATAACTTAGCTCTCAAACTATTCGTCCTTTTGAAGTAATCCTTTAAGCCTAGCGACTTAAAGGATTACTTCAAAAGGACGAATATCATATCATAGAAGCATGACATCATAGAAGCATGACATCATTTCTGTAACCTTATATTGAGTCTAGCTATAAATCATAGCTTCGCGCACATCTGGGAGTGTCGCGAGGAGGCGAAACGCCGGGGCGAAACTCCGCTGCCGCGAGAAATCACAGCACAGCGGACAGAGCTCCGGCGGGATCTCATGGCGCCATGGAGAGTGCGATTGTCGCAACCCAGCGCTGGGCACGCCACAATTGTGGCGATAAGTCCCCTCTTTGAGGAGTGGCTGTAGAGGCGCCACGGCGTGCTCACCTTCCGCCTGACGCAGGTCCTCACCGGACACGGATGTTTCGGGAGGTTCCTGTTTAGGATAAAGCGGGAGGATACCCCCGGGTGTCACCACTGTGTGAATCGCCCGGAAGACACGGTGGAGGTCTGCCCAGCTTGGGCGGAGCACCGCCGTGTCCTCACGCAGGCGATTGGCGGCGGCGATCTCTCGCGTCCGGGCCTGGTTCAGGCCATGGTTCGGAGCGAGAGTGCATGGGAGGCCGTCACCTTCTTTCTGCGAAGCGGTAACGCTCGCGAAGGAGTAGGCGGAACGCGTGAGAGAGAGGCAAGGTTCGCGCCCTCGCGCCCCTAGTCGCCGCAGGAGACGCCCCGGGCGTCGGGAGTCGCAAGCCGATTTCCGGCCACCGTAGGCGCGGGCCTGCGGACGGTGAGCGATGGGTAGCTCGCCGTCCGATAAGGACCAGGCCCGGGTCGACGGCGCGTTGTGTTCCACGCGCGCCTCAAAGAGATATCTGCACCAATTGACGGGGTCCGTTAGGACCAATGCCTGCCGGGGTTGCGAGTTTGTCCGAAAGGGATATCGTGGCCCTGGCACACAGGCAACGGAAGGAACACGGGTGGGTTTTAGTCAGTAAAAGTCTGACATGCCTTCGCGCTCCGCCCAGAGCGGGAGAAGTTATTTGATAGTTTCCCACCCAAAAAAAAAAAAAAGCTATGAACCATAGCTAATAGATAATGTTCACTATCATGTTCTGTCATACAACTTTCAGTCATAGATCTATTATATGCATAATTATGACTGAATAGCGGTTTTACCCTAAATCTCGTTTCACTCAACTATCAGATGTTTTAAAAGTCATTCTGTAGCAACAAAACACCTTTTCCAGTGAAACTCCCTCATTATTAACCGACTTCCAAAAAGGAGAAGGTTATATGTTCGGCTGTATGTTTGTTTTTATTTATTATTTTTAATGAGTTTTCGGTACAATCCTGACTAGTTGAACGTAACATACTGCTCTGAACGCATCCATAATCATGCTTGTACCCCACAGCGCGTATGATAGGTAATAGGTAAAACGGGCTGGTTTCCGCAACTCCACGTCAATATGCGCGTATTTTGCGTACGGCAGCGCGTATGAAACGGATACGCCCAGTTTCGCTTCTATAGGTAATCAAAATTTATTTCAAAGAGTGTCCGTGTAGTTTCTTGCCCGTTTTTCTACATAGGAACTTACTTCGATTTGGAATGGGCAACTAGTTTGAAGCAGTGGACAAATTTTTTCAAACCTTAAGTTTTAATTGTTGAGTACGAGGTTTTTGGCTACTTTGCAAGAGTGAAAATATGTTTAAAAAAAAAATAGTTTTGCGATTACTAACTTACATTCGCAGTTGAAGAATTGACCGTGACGTATGATGTATGGGACAACACACAGTTTATTTTCTTTGAATAAATTCATCCCAACTACGGAACCCTTCACTGTGCGTGATCCGACACCCACTTAGCCGGTTTTTTTTCCATCTGGAATTTCTCAGTAGCAACCCGGAGTTTGGATTTGTACCCGGTTGATGGCAATAGGCTCGTCCCCTATTACGTGGGACTTAAACATAACTAGCGAAACATGGTTGTACCATATTATACGGGTTACACTTCTGTGTAACCCGTGTTATGTGTGTTATGTTACAAATGCTTTCAATTTTAGAATTATTTCTTGTTCTATGTCTATACTGACCATCAAAACTTTCCCGCAGTTCGTCCGCTTCGCCAACATTGAAGAAGACACGCCGTCTTACCACCGTCGCTACGACTTCTTCGTGTCCAAGTTCTCTGCGATGTGCCACAGCAACCACATCGACAACCTGACTAGGGACAACATCCGCTTGGCGGGCATACAGGGCTTACAGGTATGTGAAAGTGAACAAGGAAACAAATGCACGTGCAATGCATGTGTTTTGCACGAGTTTCTGTGTCAAATAAAATTATTTTTCTTTCTTTCTTTCTTTCTTCTAAATTAATTACGTGACCCATAAAAAATTAAAATTAATTTAAAAAAAAAACTTTTTTCAAAAAAAAACAGTACAGTGTCATTTCGAAAGTCAGTGGCTAAACACGAAAATCCATAACCAAAGACAGCGACTTCCGAGATTTAAGTTATTTTTCCCTTTGTAGTGTATTTTTTTTTTTGTTTACTTATTTATTTAACAGTTTATGTACAGACGCCAGCACATCAAGCTACTACAATCTGTTAAATTTCTTTAATAGATTTTCAACTTTATCGCTACAGCTTAAGGTTCAAGGTTGATTGGGCAAATTTGACAATTTCGGGTAGCTTGACCTGCTGGCGTCTGTACACACATTTAAATAGAAAAGCAGAAATGAACAGAAAAATACGTACAAAGGTGATGCTTATTTCTAAAGAATAAGTAATACTTACGTCTTTATTTTTCACATTTTTGGTGTAGTACCTACCCCATACAAATTCGAATAGCACTACCTGCTGTAAATAACAGTGACAGAATAGTAGATTGTGTCATAGGGGACCAAAATAATGTATTTAGGGCGAGAGCGAGAGTACGTCGCGCGAGGTTAAATAATTTTGGTACCGTGTGGCACACTCTGCTTTTCATCCCCCTCTATGAGAAAAATAAATAAGACATACTTTTAGTAGTGACGAATATTTTATATTTACATAACTAAATTACAAATTTATATTAATATTAGATACGTTTTCGCAATTTTAGAAGTTTATTGTAACTGTTTTGTTGGGAACAGAAATGTCGTTGACTTATTTATCACTTGGGTATTCGTATTATCTTCAGTCTCTTTATGAAGTTCCCGCGTATGTTTTTTTTAATTTGGTTAACCACGCGGCAGGTGCGCTTTTTTGTTACCGGCCAGGACTTTATCGAAGCGAATTGCTTTCAAACTTTTTAATTAAATAGTGTTCCAAATTCAAAACTAATTTTAT
This sequence comes from Tiliacea citrago, assembly GCA_963921375.1. Lineage (NCBI taxonomy): Eukaryota > Metazoa > Arthropoda > Insecta > Lepidoptera > Noctuidae > Tiliacea > Tiliacea citrago. The sequence continues at coordinate 548,152 of OY992801.1, forward strand.
CGCTGTTATTTAAGTGCGCCGGAATGACCCATCATTTTGCTCGCACTTATCTAGGAACCCTTCGGCTCTTTTCGAATAGATGGGATGAAAAGTTATTATATCATCATCCACATAGACTAATTGGGAAAAATAGGTATTATTGAAGCTAACTCAAAAACTACCCAAGCAAAGTTAATAAAATGTATATGAGACCGCCGCGCAAGATTCCTCTAACAAATGAAAAAAGAATTTTCAAAATCGTTTCACAATTGACAAAAATATCGATGAACACAAATTAAATATTTTAAGCAAGCTAAAGCTAAAATTACGCTTGTCAAATATGCTTGTCGCTTATTGTTTGTCATTTGTATTGGTAAAACAACAGACACATTCTGATTAATTACTATCATCGATACAAAATAAGCTTCCGTACGTCTGGTCATATATTATGACACGAAAGTAGAAAAAAGTAGGTTATTTGCGCCGTTTCCTTCCCACGTTTTACTAGTTATTTGTTTGCTGAGTCAAAATCAAAATCATTATGTTCGATTTCGGAGAAAACGTTTTGTTATTTTCTTTCTCACTCTTTATAATTCCATCTTTCAATATATTTGCCAAGAAAAGCTTAATTCCATAGAATTTGCCGGCCTCTTATTTAGAAGAGTGGTATACGAAAATGTTGTAACGTTCGTCTATCTGTTGTTTCAGGGCGTGATTAGGAAGACCGTGTCGGATGACTTGGTGGAGAACATCTGGGAGGCGCAGCATATGGACAAGATCGTACCGTCTCTACTTTATAATATGCAGGTAAATTATTAACTGGCAGATGTAGCGACGAACTACACATGTATTTTTCATAAAGCATGTATATTATGACATTGTAGTACAAAGTTGAATATTCCACGAAATAAAAATATATGTTTCGCAATTTTGAAGTCGACTCAGATTGGAGTGAAAATGACGTCTTTCAGTTCCTACTCCTATAACTAAAACTAGGCTGACACTAACCCTAGTATATCTGTGTCCGTAGACTGCCGAGAAGTACGACACAGTGCTGTGCATGGAGGGAGGCGCGGGAGAGGAGGAGCCGGCGCGCCTGGCCGAGGCGTGTCTGCGCGAGCTGGTGGGCCGCGCCTCCTTCGGGCACATCCGCAGCGTGCTGCGCCCTGTGCTCACGTGAGTCTAGCCACCTGCGCGAGCTGGTGGGCCGCGCCTCCTTCGGGCACATCCGCAGCGTGCTGCGCCCTGTGCTCACGTGAGTCTAGCCACCTGCGCGAGCTGGTGGGCCGCGCCTCCTTCGGGCACATCCGCAGCGTGCTGCGCCCTGTGCTCACGTGAGTCTAGCCACCTGCGCGAGCTGGTGGGCCGCGCCTCCTTCGGCCACATCCGCAGCGTGCTGCGCCCTGTGCTCACGTGAGTCTAGCCACCTGCGCGAGCTGGTAAGCCGCGCCTCCTTCGGGCACATCCGCAGCGTGCTGCGCCCTGTGCTCACGTGAGTCTAGCCACCTGCGCGAGCTGGTGGGCCGCGCCTCCTTCGGGCACATCCGCAGCGTGCTGCGCCCTGTGCTCACGTGAGTCTAGCCACCTGCGCGAGCTGGTGGGCCGCGCCTCCTTCGGGCACATCCGCAGCGTGCTGCGCCCTGTGCTCACGTGAGTCTAGCCACCTGCGCGAGCTGGTGGGCCGCGCCTCCTTCGGCCACATCCGCAGCGTGCTGCGCCCTGTGCTCACGTGAGTCTAGCCACCTGCGCGAGCTGGTAAGCCGCGCCTCCTTCGGGCACATCCGCAGCGTGCTGCGCCCTGTGCTCACGTGAGTCTAGCCGCGCCTCCTTCGGGCACATCCGCAGTGTGCTGCGCCCTGTGCTCACGTGAGTCTAGCCACCTGCGCGAGCTGGTGGGCCGCGCCTCCTTCGGGCACATCCGCAGCGTGCTGCGCCCTGTGCTCACGTGAGTCTAGCCACCTGCGCGAGCTGGTGGGCCGCGCCTCCTTCGGGCACATCCGCAGCGTGCTGCGCCCTGTGCTCACGTGAGTCTAGCCGCGCCTCCTTCGGGCACATCCGCAGCGTGCTGCGCCCTGTGCTCACGTGAGTCTAGCCGCGCCTCCTTCGGGCACATCCGCAGTGTGCTGCGCCCTGTGCTCACGTGAGTCTAGCCACCTGCGCGAGCTGGTGGGCCGCGCCTCCTTCGGGCACATCCGCAGCGTGCTGCGCCCTGTGCTCACGTGAGTCTAGCCACCTGCGCGAGCTGGTGGGCCGCGCCTCCTTCGGGCACATCCGCAGCGTGCTGCGCCCTGTGCTCACGTGAGTCTAGCCACCTGCGCGAGCTGGTAGGCCGCGCCTCCTTCGGGCACATCCGCAGCGTGCTGCGCCCTGTGCTCACGTGAGTCTAGCCACCTGCGCGAGCTGGTGGGCCGCGCCTCCTTCGGGCACATCCGCAGCGTGCTGCGCCCTGTGCTCACGTGAGTCTAGCCACCTGCGCGAGCTGGTGGGCCGCGCCTCCTTCGGGCACATCCGCAGCGTGCTGCGCCCTGTGCTCACGTGAGTCTAGCCACCTGCGCGAGCTGGTGGGCCGCGCCTCCTTCGGGCACATCCGCAGCGTGCTGCGCCCTGTGCTCACGTGAGTCTAGCCACCTGCGCGAGCTGGTAAGCCGCGCCTCCTTCGGGCACATCCGCAGCGTGCTGCGCCCTGTGCTCACGTGAGTCTAGCCGCGCCTCCTTCGGGCACATCCGCAGTGTGCTGCGCCCTGTGCTCACGTGAGTCTAGCCACCTGCGCGAGCTGGTGGGCCGCGCCTCCTTCGGGCACATCCGCAGCGTGCTGCGCCCTGTGCTCACGTGAGTCTAGCCGCGCCTCCTTCGGGCACATCCGCAGCGTGCTGCGCCCTGTGCTCACGTGAGTCTAGCCACCTGCGCGAGCTGGTGGGCCGCGCCTCCTTCGGGCACATCCGCAGCGTGCTGCGCCCTGTGCTCACGTGAGTCTAGCCACCTGCGCGAGCTGGTGGGCCGCGCCTCCTTCGGGCACATCCGCAGCGTGCTGCGCCCTGTGCTCACGTGAGTCTAGCCACCTGCGCGAGCTGGTGGGCCGCGCCTCCTTCGGGCACATCCGCAGCGTGCTGCGCCCTGTGCTCACGTGAGTCTAGCCACCTGCGCGAGCTGGTGGGCCGCGCCTCCTTCGGGCACATCCGCAGCGTGCTGCGCCCTGTGCTCACGTGAGTCTAGCCACCTGCGCGAGCTGGTGGGCCGCGCCTCCTTCGGCCACATCCGCAGCGTGCTGCGCCCTGTGCTCACGTGAGTCTAGCCACCTGCGCGAGCTGGTAAGCCGCGCCTCCTTCGGGCACATCCGCAGCGTGCTGCGCCCTGTGCTCACGTGAGTCTAGCCACCTGCGCGAGCTGGTAAGCCGCGCCTCCTTCGGGCACATCCGCAGCGTGCTGCGCCCTGTGCTCACGTGAGTCTAGCCGCGCCTCCTTCGGGCACATCCGCAGCGTGCTGCGCCCTGTGCTCACGTGAGTCTAGCCACCTGCGCGAGCTGGTGGGCCGCGCCTCCTTCGGGCACATCCGCAGCGTGCTGCGCCCTGTGCTCACGTGAGTCTAGCCACCTGCGCGAGCTGGTGGGCCGCGCCTCCTTCGGCCACATCCGCAGCGTGCTGCGCCCTGTGCTCACGTGAGTCTAGCCACCTGCGCGAGCTGGTAAGCCGCGCCTCCTTCGGGCACATCCGCAGCGTGCTGCGCCCTGTGCTCACGTGAGTCTAGCCGCGCCTCCTTCGGGCACATCCGCAGCGTGCTGCGCCCTGTGCTCACGTGAGTCTAGCCACCTGCGCGAGCTGGTGGGCCGCGCCTCCTTCGGGCACATCCGCAGCGTGCTGCGCCCTGTGCTCACGTGAGTCTAGCCACCTGCGCGAGCTGGTGGGCCGCGCCTCCTTCGGCCACATCCGCAGCGTGCTGCGCCCTGTGCTCACGTGAGTCTAGCCACCTGCGCGAGCTGGTGGGCCGCGCCTCCTTCGGGCACATCCGCAGCGTGCTGCGCCCTGTGCTCACGTGAGTCTAGCCACCTGCGCGAGCTGGTGGGCCGCGCCTCCTTCGGGCACATCCGCAGCGTGCTGCGCCCTGTGCTCACGTGAGTCTAGCCACCTGCGCGAGCTGGTGGGCCGCGCCTCCTTCGGGCACATCCGCAGCGTGCTGCGCCCTGTGCTCACGTGAGTCTAGCCACCTGCGCGAGCTGGTGGGCCGCGCCTCCTTCGGGCACATCCGCAGCGTGCTGCGCCCTGTGCTCACGTGAGTCTAGCCACCTGCGCGAGCTGGTGGGCCGCGCCTCCTTCGGCCACATCCGCAGCGTGCTGCGCCCTGTGCTCACGTGAGTCTAGCCACCTGCGCGAGCTGGTAAGCCGCGCCTCCTTCGGGCACATCCGCAGCGTGCTGCGCCCTGTGCTCACGTGAGTCTAGCCGCGCCTCCTTCGGGCACATCCGCAGCGTGCTGCGCCCTGTGCTCACGTGAGTCTAGCCACCTGCGCGAGCTGGTAAGCCGCGCCTCCTTCGGGCACATCCGCAGCGTGCTGCGCCCTGTGCTCACGTGAGTCTAGCCGCGCCTCCTTCGGGCACATCCGCAGCGTGCTGCGCCCTGTGCTCACGTGAGTCTAGCCACCTGCGCGAGCTGGTGGGCCGCGCCTCCTTCGGGCACATCCGCAGCGTGCTGCGCCCTGTGCTCACGTGAGTCTAGCCACCTGCGCGAGCTGGTGGGCCGCGCCTCCTTCGGCCACATCCGCAGCGTGCTGCGCCCTGTGCTCACGTGAGTCTAGCCACCTGCGCGAGCTGGTAAGCCGCGCCTCCTTCGGGCACATCCGCAGCGTGCTGCGCCCTGTGCTCACGTGAGTCTAGCCGCGCCTCCTTCGGGCACATCCGCAGCGTGCTGCGCCCTGTGCTCACGTGAGTCTAGCCACCTGCGCGAGCTGGTGGGCCGCGCCTCCTTCGGGCACATCCGCAGCGTGCTGCGCCCTGTGCTCACGTGAGTCTAGCCACCTGCGCGAGCTGGTGGGCCGCGCCTCCTTCGGCCACATCCGCAGCGTGCTGCGCCCTGTGCTCACGTGAGTCTAGCCACCTGCGCGAGCTGGTAAGCCGCGCCTCCTTCGGGCACATCCGCAGCGTGCTGCGCCCTGTGCTCACGTGAGTCTAGCCGCGCCTCCTTCGGGCACATCCGCAGTGTGCTGCGCCCTGTGCTCACGTGAGTCTAGCCACCTGCGCGAGCTGGTGGGCCGCGCCTCCTTCGGGCACATCCGCAGCGTGCTGCGCCCTGTGCTCACGTGAGTCTAGCCACCTGCGCGAGCTGGTAAGCCGCGCCTCCTTCGGGCACATCCGCAGCGTGCTGCGCCCTGTGCTCACGTGAGTCTAGCCGCGCCTCCTTCGGGCACATCCGCAGCGTGCTGCGCCCTGTGCTCACGTGAGTCTAGCCACCTGCGCGAGCTGGTGGGCCGCGCCTCCTTCGGGCACATCCGCAGCGTGCTGCGCCCTGTGCTCACGTGAGTCTAGCCACCTGCGCGAGCTGGTGGGCCGCGCCTCCTTCGGGCACATCCGCAGCGTGCTGCGCCCTGTGCTCACGTGAGTCTAGCCACCTGCGCGAGCTGGTAGGCCGCGCCTCCTTCGGGCACATCCGCAGCGTGCTGCGCCCTGTGCTCACGTGAGTCTAGCCACCTGCGCGAGCTGGTAAGCCGCGCCTCCTTCGGGCACATCCGCAGCGTGCTGCGCCCTGTGCTCACGTGAGTCTAGCCACCTGCGCGAGCTGGTGGGCCGCGCCTCCTTCGGGCACATCCGCAGCGTGCTGCGCCCTGTGCTCACGTGAGTCTAGCCACCTGCGCGAGCTGGTGGGCCGCGCCTCCTTCGGGCACATCCGCAGCGTGCTGCGCCCTGTGCTCACGTGAGTCTAGCCACCTGCGCGAGCTGGTAGGCCGCGCCTCCTTCGGGCACATCCGCAGCGTGCTGCGCCCTGTGCTCACGTGAGTCTAGCCACCTGCGCGAGCTGGTGGGCCGCGCCTCCTTCGGGCACATCCGCAGTGTGCTGCGCCCTGTGCTCACGTGAGTCTAGCCACCTGCGCGAGCTGGTGGGCCGCGCCTCCTTCGGGCACATCCGCAGCGTGCTGCGCCCTGTGCTCACGTGAGTCTAGCCACCTGCGCGAGCTGGTGGGCCGCGCCTCCTTCGGCCACATCCGCAGCGTGCTGCGCCCTGTGCTCACGTGAGTCTAGCCACCTGCGCGAGCTGGTAAGCCGCGCCTCCTTCGGGCACATCCGCAGCGTGCTGCGCCCTGTGCTCACGTGAGTCTAGCCACCTGCGCGAGCTGGTGGGCCGCGCCTCCTTCGGCCACATCCGCAGCGTGCTGCGCCCTGTGCTCACGTGAGTCTAGCCACCTGCGCGAGCTGGTAAGCCGCGCCTCCTTCGGGCACATCCGCAGCGTGCTGCGCCCTGTGCTCACGTGAGTCTAGCCACCTGCGCGAGCTGGTAAGCCGCGCCTCCTTCGGGCACATCCGCAGCGTGCTGCGCCCTGTGCTCACGTGAGTCTAGCCACCTGCGCGAGCTGGTGGGCCGCGCCTCCTTCGGGCACATCCGCAGCGTGCTGCGCCCTGTGCTCACGTGAGTCTAGCCACCTGCGCGAGCTGGTGGGCCGCGCCTCCTTCGGCCACATCCGCAGCGTGCTGCGCCCTGTGCTCACGTGAGTCTAGCCACCTGCGCGAGCTGGTAAGCCGCGCCTCCTTCGGGCACATCCGCAGCGTGCTGCGCCCTGTGCTCACGTGAGTCTAGCCACCTGCGCGAGCTGGTGGGCCGCGCCTCCTTCGGGCACATCCGCAGCGTGCTGCGCCCTGTGCTCACGTGAGTCTAGCCACCTGCGCGAGCTGGTGGGCCGCGCCTCCTTCGGGCACATCCGCAGCGTGCTGCGCCCTGTGCTCACGTGAGTCTAGCCACCTGCGCGAGCTGGTGGGCCGCGCCTCCTTCGGGCACATCCGCAGCGTGCTGCGCCCTGTGCTCACGTGAGTCTAGCCACCTGCGCGAGCTGGTAGGCCGCGCCTCCTTCGGGCACATCCGCAGCGTGCTGCGCCCTGTGCTCACGTGAGTCTAGCCACCTGCGCGAGCTGGTGGGCCGCGCCTCCTTCGGGCACATCCGCAGCGTGCTGCGCCCTGTGCTCACGTGAGTCTAGCCACCTGCGCGAGCTGGTAGGCCGCGCCTCCTTCGGGCACATCCGCAGCGTGCTGCGCCCTGTGCTCACGTGAGTCTAGCCACCTGCGCGAGCTGGTGGGCCGCGCCTCCTTCGGGCACATCCGCAGCGTGCTGCGCCCTGTGCTCACGTGAGTCTAGCCACCTGCGCGAGCTGGTGGGCCGCGCCTCCTTCGGGCACATCCGCAGCGTGCTGCGCCCTGTGCTCACGTGAGTCTAGCCACCTGCGCGAGCTGGTGGGCCGCGCCTCCTTCGGGCACATCCGCAGCGTGCTGCGCCCTGTGCTCACGTGAGTCTAGCCACCTGCGCGAGCTGGTAGGCCGCGCCTCCTTCGGGCACATCCGCAGCGTGCTGCGCCCTGTGCTCACGTGAGTCTAGCCACCTGCGCGAGCTGGTGGGCCGCGCCTCCTTCGGGCACATCCGCAGCGTGCTGCGCCCTGTGCTCACGTGAGTCTAGCCACCTGCGCGAGCTGGTGGGCCGCGCCTCCTTCGGGCACATCCGCAGCGTGCTGCGCCCTGTGCTCACGTGAGTCTAGCCACCTGCGCGAGCTGGTGGGCCGCGCCTCCTTCGGGCACATCCGCAGCGTGCTGCGCCCTGTGCTCACGTGAGTCTAGCCACCTGCGCGAGCTGGTAGGCCGCGCCTCCTTCGGGCACATCCGCAGCGTGCTGCGCCCTGTGCTCACGTGAGTCTAGCCACCTGCGCGAGCTGGTGGGCCGCGCCTCCTTCGGGCACATCCGCAGCGTGCTGCGCCCTGTGCTCACGTGAGTCTAGCCACCTGCGCGAGATTACATTGAGGTCGGCTTCTAGTCTAACCGGACGCAGCTAATACCAGTAATTTACGTGTAGCGACTATTTATCGTGACCTCCTCCACAACCCAGTTACTGGGTAACACGACACCCCTTGGTAAGAGTTTCGGGCTTCTCACGACCCATACGACTGTCAAAGATACACGAATGACAGTCGGAGCCAACGACTAAACGTGCTTTCCGAGGCACGGAGGGTCTCGATATTTAATGAGTGGTCACCCATCCACGGACCGACGGCAGCACGCGTAGCTTAACCTTGGATCGACCCGAGCGGCTGTTATTATTCAGCCTTCGATAATTAGCACGAACGACACACCAACGAGTAACCCCAAGGCAGAGGCAAAGCTTCTAAGTTTTGTACTGCCGCGTTTCGTAGTCGTGCACCTATAATAATCATAAATCTTTATTTATCTCAACATCATATTACAGGCACTGGTTAATAAAATGTACAATCTTAAATAGAGAAAGGTGTCTGAGGTAGGAGGGTCCTGTGTTACAGATCACCCGGCTCTCTTAGATAGGACATGTTTATTTACAAAAACAGTCATACTATAGGGATAATAAAAGTCTGAAATTGCAATTAAGTATAAGCAGAACCTATAAAACTAAAGATATAGTTAAAAATTCACATAATGTTTTTGATAATCTTGAAATTGGGGAAAATTACAAATTATATTGTCTGATATCTAATTTGACTTATACATAATTATTATCAGTTTGTTTGAGTTTACAAAATTCAGAACATAAAATAAAAAATAAAAAAAACAGAAAAGCAAATAAACTACATATAAATTCAAATAAATATACTTATTATGTATATTATTATTTACTAATACGCATTTAAATTATAATATTATAATAATAATGAGCATAACTAAAAATGAAGAATGGAAATGGGGATAATGAAGAATGTGGTGTGTATTGAATTTTTGTAAGTGTATGTGTGTGAGTGTAAATAAGTGGGTGATAAGACACCGGTTTTAATAAGTTTTCAGTGGTATTGTAATCTACATTTAATAGCCAAATGCGTAATTTACTTTTACAAATAGCTTTTGTATGAGTGTAGATAGATATTTTGTTATTAATTGCATTATAAAGAAAAATGCCAAGAAAACAGAAAACTTTTAGGAGAAACTAGTGTTATAACGGATTATTGAACAAACATTTGTTGATCGTCTATTTTGTGTTAGTAAATCGTGATCTAAGGGAAGTTCAGTGTGTTTTTTTCGTACTGTCATGAGAATTAACAACTGCCGAAACGTTAGCACTTGGCAGTGTTGGTAAAGTTCGAAAGTGGGATAGAGAATTGGGAAAAAAACAACTAAATTTTAATATAGATCTTTGGGCTCTCTCTAAAGGACATGTCCAAAAATGGTTTTTTATTATTCAATCATTCTAACCAGGATCAGGTAAATATATTTGGATAGACAACCCAAAAGCTAGTGGTTCTAACTATAACATACATTTTTAAAGGCTTCCATTTTTGAGAAAAATTGTTTTTTTATTTTAGTGTGAATTTACTCCTAAAACGAACAATCCTTTCTAACTAACTAGTATATTAAAGTGAACACACCCTAAACAAAAAGAAAACTTGTCAAAATTGTCACATGGCACTGTTATTACTGTCTTTAAATATTTGATCGATGATTAAGACAATGTAAACAATAAGAAATATGATGAAAAGGGATATTTTCAGTCAAAAATGTTTAGTCTAACCTTTTAGAATTGAAAGGGATTATATTTTAGATTTTATTTGGGTTGCCATCAACAAATAAATTAAATGAAAAACATTAAATATTTTATAATTTTTCTCTTAAATGGAGGGGTCTAAAAATATTATTTCAGTGGTTACAAATTCTATATTTTTGTCGCTTTTATTTAAGTGTAGTTTGACGCTGGTTAGATTTTTCTCGGAATAAAAAACCAACGCCCATACAAAAAGCGGACATCTCCTTTATCATAAAACTTTTAGATGTACCGCCCCAAGTAGTAATGCAATATACTAGCAAAGACTGGCAAGGTGCAAACTAAACTGTCTTAATAACTGATGTATCAGATATATGTCTTAGATTTTTAAATATGTAAATGAATTTTCGGATTCTTTTAACTATGGTTTCGATGTGTTGTTGGAAGCAGAGACGGTAATCCATGATTATGCCAAGATATTTGATATAATTCGTTTTATTTAATATAGGACAAGAACAATAGTTAATGAAATTACATGAGTGGGCTTTCAAGTTGAAGTTTGGTTGATCCTGCGGTCTAAGGGAATATGTCATGTATTTTGTCTTACCGACTTTGAGGGTAAGCAAATTGGAATATAACCATTTATACACCGTATCCAGACCTTGTTGAGCATAATTATTAACTTCATCCCACGTATTAGCATCGAATATCAAGGCAGTATCATCGGCGAAAGTGATGATTTTTTTTACCGTTTTGCAGCTTGATGTCGCACTAATCGTTTATATAAGCTAAGAACAATGTTGGACCGAGGATGCTACCCTGTGGAACGCCGTACTGATTAGGAAGTTCGTTGCTAATCCAATTATCTACTTTAGTAGTTTGTGTTCTGTCAGACAAATAGTCTGAATAATTGAAGTGGTATACTTCTTACTCCCATATTCTCTCATTTTTAATCAAAATCGGAATAGATACTGTGTCAAATGCTTAAGCTAAATCTAGGTAAATGGCTAATGTGTGAGTTCCGTACCCAAAGGGTAAAAAATTTTTAGTAATAGTACTAAGGCTCCGCCGTCTGTCTGTCTGTCTGTCCGTCTGTCACCAGGCTGTATCTCATGAACCGTGACAGTTAGACAGTTGAAATTTTCACAGATGATGTATTTCTGTTGCCGCTATAACAACAAATACTAAAAAAACACAATAAAATAAATATTCAAGGGGGAGCCCCCTTGAATATTTATTTTATTGTGTTTTTTACAACCCATACAACAAACGCGATTTTTTGCTCTATATTGATAACGGCAACAGGTAGATGCTTGAAATATTCGCAGAATATTTAGTTATATGTATATTGACTTTAAAAATAAATAATTAAATTAAAATAAAACAAATATTTAAGGGGGGCTCCCATACAACAAACGTGTTTTTTTTTTTTTGCTGTTTTTATAGATAATGGTACGGAACCCTTTGTGTGTGAGTCCGACTCGCACTTGGCCGGTTTTTATTATCTAGTTTGTTGACTATGTGATCTGTAAGTTCGTGGACGGCTTCAGCTGTTGATTTGCCAGATCGAAAGCCAAACTGTGATGGAGATAAAACAGAATTTTGTTCCAGAAATTTAGTAAGTCTAGTGTTCATCTATCGTTCTAAAATGTTTGACAATGTTGGTAGTATGGATATTGGTCTATAGTTATTGACACTGTATCTGTCTCCGGACTTGAATACGGGTACAATTTTAGATTTTTTAAAGGCGGAAATATTTTTTAATTATTTTTTTTATTTTTTAATATTTTTTTTTAAGGTGGAAATATTTCAGCAGAGAAAGAGAGATTGCATATGTATGTAGGTGGAGGAACAATAATATCAGCAAATTGTTTTAAAAATGATCCAGATATATTATCAACTCCAACTGCACACTCTTTTTTTAAATTAATAATCAGTGATCGTATTTCTTGTTCATCAGTAGGAAGAAGAACAAAAGAATTTTGAGAAGAATTAGTTGGCTGAATTTATATTTTGTGCGTGTTTTTTCTGACAATGTTTTACCTACGTTTGGAAAAAATGAATTTACTCTATTAATTGATTCCATAGGGTTGTCTATTAAATGAGCTGCGTGGATTGCTGTTTAGCTTTATTAGTATATAGTTGGTTATAGTTTTAATTGCTTCCCAAAGGTTTTTGTTGTTTTTCCCTGCTTTTTTGATCATATCTTGCTCGTAACTTTGTCTAACTTTCTTTAATATATCATTGCATTCAAATTCCTAGACAAAATCAAACTGGTTGCTTTAATAATTGTATAATTTGTTATTTTTGTGACATTGATTTTACATCCTGTGATTACCTAAACTCACAGTTTACAGTTTATTTAAGTAAACAGTTTATTAATAATAAGTAAAACACACTGAATACTTTAATTTTTTTAGGAGAACATACTTTTACGATGTTTGTAAATATGTGAACACCATGTATCTATCTCATAATTAAGTTGTTTTAATTGATAAGTTTTTAAATCTTTTTACCTATTATGGTATAGTAATTTTATTGTAGGTGCATCGTCTTCACATATAATCATATAATTAATGTACTCAAACAAACCATTTTAAAACATTTTTAAAAGAGTAACGGTGGAGTTTCTTGCCCATTCTTCTCCATACGAAACTACCTTTTGGAAGGGGCAACTAGAATCAATTCTATTTTTTTGTAAATTTTGACGTTCAAAAGTGCCTCTATGTGCCTATTTGAAATAAATAATTTGACTTTGACTTTGCAAAAATTCCTGTAAATTTGTAAGTGCAAAGTACTACCTCTTTATCTGGATTTTTAATGGTTTTAATATGTAATTGATCACGGTTTCGCATGCATCTTAATAGGCCTGGCGTTATCCAAGCCTTCAAAATTATTTTACGTCTAGAAGTGGTGATTAGTTTTGTGTTATCATGTATAGCTTGATCTAGAGTGTATAAAATTGGTTGCCTCGTTAACATCTGTCATACTGTAAATCTTTTCAAAATCTATGTTCATAACGTACGTTATGAGTTTATAGTACCTACGTTTCAAGTCCTGCATCGTCTATTCGTTTAATAGTTTTGGGGCCTTGGTTTTTGTTAAGTGTACGGTCTAAAAATAGTATAACGCCATTGTGGCGTATTTAACCGTGGCGGTGGTATTTAACCGAAGTTTGAGCAACAGAACGCTGATAATCTTGTCTTTAACATTATGTGATCTAAGCACGTGCGACTATGAGTAGGAATCGTGTGAGCTGGAAGCGTACCATGAGAAGCGATAAGGTCAAGATATGCGTAGGATCTATTATCTTGGGAATTTTCAATAATGTCAATATTAATATCGTCAACTAATATGATATTTTGAAAGGATGAGAGATTGCTTAGACAATCGTTGAGGGATATTAAAAAGTTATCGATATTTTTATGGCTAGGTGGTCTATACATAGCAAAGATTACAGTGTTTGTGTTTATTTTTAAAATAATGCAATTTGATTCTACAATTTCCTGTTCATCAACACTGTACTGTGTTTTTGCAGTAAATTACCACATCTTCATTTTGAGTTTGATTATTGCGTGTAGTGAATGAAATATAACCATCGAATTCAGGAACGGTAGGATTACGCTGCAACCAGCATTCTGTTAGCACAATAATATCCCAATCAACTTTTGACCTTGCGAGTAACGTTTGAAAGTTGGGAGTGTTGTAATTAATACTACGTATATTTTGGGTTAATATTTTTAGGGTACTCGAAGAATTTTTTAACAAAGACTGGCAGTCATCAAGGTCACAAGTGGCAGATTCAGTTACAGTAACAGAACCCAAATCATTATTTTAGTATCACGTTAAAGTCATCCATTTTTAAAAACATAATATTTTATGGTGCAATTTAAATTACCAATGTGTTTTACCAACCATCGAGTGACACTACCTCTCGCATAAAACCATTACAGAAATTATTAAAACATTTAACCCAGCAAGATAACAGTTTGTGTTTGTGTGTGTGAATGAGTATGTATGGGTATGAGGTGTTATTTAAATCAAATTTTTCGAAAATTGTGAAGTGAACGTCATAATGTAAGATGTTTTGACTGAGTACTAACATATTTTTTTAAATGATTAAAATCAACATATTAAAGTATTGACTAGTCAAGTAGTCATTATAAATATTTTTAAAGTTATAACAAAATATTAAGCATTAACATAAACCAAGTTATATAAAATTGAATAAAATAGTGCAGCAAAGAAAAAGTGGCTAGTCAGAGTTCACACTCTGGTTTCGAGATTGAGGCTAAGATCTGAAATAAATGGAAATTAATAACTCAAAACACAACCCAAAAACGATTCTATCGAAGATTTTCGATAAAAAAGTGGGTTTATTTGTATTCTTCGGATCGAAAGATTTTCTTGCGTTTACTGACTTACTCGATATGTATTGTTTGTAAACTTGTGTACACAACGTGATTAAACCACAGATTCAGTTATCAGTAACTTGATCAGGCTTGTAGTACACGTGGGATAAATTATAAATATGTATTATTTTTCTCATTATAACAGTCACTTCGACCGACACGAGCTGTGGATTCCGAACGACTTCGCTGTACACACTTTCAAGATTATCATGTTTTCTATTCAGGTAAGACTTCACTTAATTTGAGTTTACAAACATGTGAATGTTTACTTTATAAACATAGTTTTAAAAAAAATACCGGCCAAGTGCGAGTCGGACTCGCGCACCAAGGGTTCCGTACCATTATCTCAAAAAAATCACGATTTTTGTATGGGGGCCCTTTAATATTTGCTTTATTTTAATTTAACTATTTATTTTTAAAGTGAATTTAAATCTAAATATTCTGTGAATATTTCAAGCGTCTATCTATTGCCGTTATCAATATCGAGCAAAAAAATCACGTTTGTTGTATGGGAGCCCCCTTAAATATTTATTTTATTCTGTTTTTTTAGTATTTGTTGTTATAGCGGCAACAGAAATACCTCATCTGTGAAAATTTCAACTGTCTAACTATCACCATTCATGAAATACAGCCTGGTGACAGACGGACAGACAGACAGACAGACAGACGGCGGAGCCTTAGTAATAGGGTTCCCGTTTTACTCTTTGGGTACGGAACCCTAAAAACAAAAACTTGTTTACCATCGGAATACTTCATTTTTAGAGCATCCATGTTGGATTATTCAATATATAACTTTATTTTGTTGGTAAGATTACTGGCTTCGATGCCGATTCCCGGAGCCTTTTTTTTTGGGTGGGAAATTATCAAATAACTTTTCCCGCTCTGGGTGGAGCGGGAGGGCGTGTCAGACTTTTACTGACTAAAACCCACCCGTGTTCCTTCATTTGCCTGTATGCCACGATATCCCTTTCGGACAACCTCGCACCCCTGGCAGGCATTGGCTCTAATGGACCCCGTCAATTCGTGCTGACATCTCTTTGAGTCGCGCGTGGAACACAACGCGCCGTCGACCCGGGCATTATCTTATATTATCTTATCGGACGGCGAGTTACCCATCGCTCACAGTCCGCAGGCCCGCGTCTACGGTGGCCGGAAATCGGCTTGCGACTCCCGACGCTCAAGGCGTCTCCTGCGGGGCGTGAGAGTGCGAACCCTGTCTCTCCCTTACACGTTCCACCTCCCCCTTCGCGAGCATTACGGCTTCGCAGAAGGAGGTGACGGCCTCTCGCTCCGAACCATGGCCTGAACCTCGGACGCGAGAGATCGCCGCCTCCGTGAACATACGGTGGTGCTCCGCCCAAGCCGGGCAGACCTCCACCGTATGTTCTACCGTGTCCTCCAGGCGATCCACACAGTGGTGACACCCTGGCGTTTCCTTCCGCTTTATCCTGAACAGGAACCTCCCGAAACGACCGTGTCCAGTGAGGACCTGCGTCAGGCGGAAGGTGAGGACGCCGTGGCGCCTCTCTAGCCACTCGTCAAAGAGGAGACTTATCGCCACAATTGTGGCGTGCCCAATTCCCAGAGCCTTTGAGATAGAACTTCAAGGCGAAACCCGATATTTTGAGCTTAGTGGCAAATGAAAACTAATGAAAATTTATCATTCACGGTTTGGAAAAAGTATATTCACGTGTAGAGGATACTTTCTTTAAGGAAAACGCGTTTAATTTATCTTTCTTCGCGAGATGAAACTTTAGAATGACATTGGCTTATAATTGTATGTTTATTTCCAGGCGCAGTATTCGTACAGCGTGGTAGAGGCTCTGATGCAGCACCTGGACGCGGGCGGCAACCATGCGGGCGACGCGCGGCACAACACGCGCGTGCGGGCCGCGCGAGCGGCCGTGCTCAGCAATATCGTGGCCATAGCGGCCGGGGACAGCGTGGGTACGTAAGGCAGCCCTACATACTGTGTGTGCGGGCCGCGCGAGCGGCCGTGCTCAGCAATATCGTGGCCATAGCGGCCGGGGACAGCGTGGGTACGTAAGGCAGCCCTACATACTGTGTGTGCGGGCCGCGCGAGCGGCCGTGCTCAGCAATATCGTGGCCATAGCGGCCGGGGACAGCGTGGGTACGTAAGGCAGCCCTACATACTGTGTGTGCGGGCCGCGCGAGCGGCCGTGCTCAGCAATATCGTGGCCATAGCGGCCGGGGACAGCGTGGGTACGTAAGGCAGCCCTACATACTGTGTGTGCGGGCCGCGCGAGCGGCCGTGCTCAGCAATATCGTGGCCATAGCGGCCGGGGACAGCGTGGGTACGTAAGGCAGCCCTACATACTGTGTGTGCGGGCCGCGCGAGCGGCCGTGCTCAGCAATATCGTGGCCATAGCGGCCGGGGACAGCGTGGGTACGTAAGGCAGCCCTACATACTGTGTGTGCGGGCCGCGCGAGCGGCCGTGCTCAGCAATATCGTGGCCATAGCGGCCGGGGACAGCGTGGGTACGTAAGGCAGCCCTACATACTGTGTGTGCGGGCCGCGCGAGCGGCCGTGCTCAGCAATATCGTGGCCATAGCGGCCGGGGACAGCGTGGGTACGTAAGGCAGCCCTACATACTGTGTGTGCGGGCCGCGCGAGCGGCCGTGCTCAGCAATATCGTGGCCATAGCGGCCGGGGACAGCGTGGGTACGTAAGGCAGCCCTACATACTGTGTGTGCGGGCCGCGCGAGCGGCCGTGCTCAGCAATATCGTGGCCATAGCGGCCGGGGACAGCGTGGGTACGTAAGGCAGCCCTACATACTGTGTGTGCGGGCCGCGCGAGCGGCCGTGCTCAGCAATATCGTGGCCATAGCGGCCGGGGACAGCGTGGGTACGTAAGGCAGCCCTACATACTGTGTGTGCGGGCCGCGCGAGCGGCCGTGCTCAGCAATATCGTGGCCATAGCGGCCGGGGACAGCGTGGGTACGTAAGGCAGCCCTACATACTGTGTGTGCGGGCCGCGCGAGCGGCCGTGCTCAGCAATATCGTGGCCATAGCGGCCGGGGACAGCGTGGGTACGTAAGGCAGCCCTACATACTGTGTGTGCGGGCCGCGCGAGCGGCCGTGCTCAGCAATATCGTGGCCATAGCGGCCGGGGACAGCGTGGGTACGTAAGGCAGCCCTACATACTGTGTGTGCGGGCCGCGCGAGCGGCCGTGCTCAGCAATATCGTGGCCATAGCGGCCGGGGACAGCGTGGGTACGTAAGGCAGCCCTACATACTGTGTGTGCGGGCCGCGCGAGCGGCCGTGCTCAGCAATATCGTGGCCATAGCGGCCGGGGACAGCGTGGGTACGTAAGGCAGCCCTACATACTGTGTGTGCGGGCCGCGCGAGCGGCCGTGCTCAGCAATATCGTGGCCATAGCGGCCGGGGACAGCGTGGGTACGTAAGGCAGCCCTACATACTGTGTGTGCGGGCCGCGCGAGCGGCCGTGCTCAGCAATATCGTGGCCATAGCGGCCGGGGACAGCGTCGGTACGTAAGGCAGCCCTACATACTGTGTGTGCGGGCCGCGCGAGCGGCCGTGCTCAGCAATATCGTGGCCATAGCGGCCGGGGACAGCGTGGGTACGTAAGGCAGCCCTACATACTGTGTGTGCGGGCCGCGCGAGCGGCCGTGCTCAGCAATATCGTGGCCATAGCGGCCGGGGACAGCGTGGGTACGTAAGGCAGCCCTACATACTGTGTGTGCGGGCCGCGCGAGCGGCCGTGCTCAGCAATATCGTGGCCATAGCGGCCGGGGACAGCGTGGGTACGTAAGGCAGCCCTACATACTGTGTGTGCGGGCCGCGCGAGCGGCCGTGCTCAGCAATATCGTGGCCATAGCGGCCGGGGACAGCGTGGGTACGTAAGGCAGCCCTACATACTGTGTGTGCGGGCCGCGCGAGCGGCCGTGCTCAGCAATATCGTGGCCATAGCGGCCGGGGACAGCGTGGGTACGTAAGGCAGCCCTACATACTGTGTGTGCGGGCCGCGCGAGCGGCCGTGCTCAGCAATATCGTGGCCATAGCGGCCGGGGACAGCGTCGGTACGTAAGGCAGCCCTACATACTGTGTGTGCGGGCCGCGCGAGCGGCCGTGCTCAGCAATATCGTGGCCATAGCGGCCGGGGACAGCGTGGGTACGTAAGGCAGCCCTACATACTGTGTGTGCGGGCCGCGCGAGCGGCCGTGCTCAGCAATATCGTGGCCATAGCGGCCGGGGACAGCGTGGGTACGTAAGGCAGCCCTACATACTGTGTGTGCGGGCCGCGCGAGCGGCCGTGCTCAGCAATATCGTGGCCATAGCGGCCGGGGACAGCGTCGGTACGTAAGGCAGCCCTACATACTGTGTGTGCGGGCCGCGCGAGCGGCCGTGCTCAGCAATATCGTGGCCATAGCGGCCGGGGACAGCGTGGGTACGTAAGGCAGCCCTACATACTGTGTGTGCGGGCCGCGCGAGCGGCCGTGCTCAGCAATATCGTGGCCATAGCGGCCGGGGACAGCGTGGGTACGTAAGGCAGCCCTACATACTGTGTGTGCGGGCCGCGCGAGCGGCCGTGCTCAGCAATATCGTGGCCATAGCGGCCGGGGACAGCGTGGGTACGTAAGGCAGCCCTACATACTGTGTGTGCGGGCCGCGCGAGCGGCCGTGCTCAGCAATATCGTGGCCATAGCGGCCGGGGACAGCGTGGGTACGTAAGGCAGCCCTACATACTGTGTGTGCGGGCCGCGCGAGCGGCCGTGCTCAGCAATATCGTGGCCATAGCGGCCGGGGACAGCGTGGGTACGTGCTTCTGATCGATATAGTACCCTCCGCACGTCACTCAGAAGCTTTGAGACTGGCTAATATTTTTACCACGACATAACTTGCTCTTATACAAAGTTGTAGTAGCAGAGTGTAGCGGCATCTACATCGCCACATGCGAACTACGTAACACTCTGACGTCACGCAAAATCCTGCATCGCGCAAGCAGTTTACTGCGAGACTAGCATATATACAACGTCCCGACATCAATCGTCGGGCAGTAGCCCACCAGACACGACACCTTTTCTATAAACGATGAGTGAACTTCACACCCTGTTCCTCATACCTCTGTAGTGGGGTGGATCTTCCTGTGCGAGTCCCAATAAATACTTTTTCTTTCTAAATAATTCAAAACGTACTTTCTTTCTTGAAACTAGTTTCATGCAATTTATTAAAAGATAACTTTTTTAATCACAGGTCCATCAGTACTGGAGATCATCAACAATCTGCTGACCAACCTGAGAGCGTCAGTCGCTCGAGATTCTGAGGTAAGCACAATAACTTTTGTCCCTTCGAACGCAGATGTTTGCGAGACACCATGACTTTTTAATTGTTTCTGTAATGACGGCATACGAAAGGTTTAACATAGGCCTTTTATATGAACCTAATTTTACGCTACCTTAGAAATAAACCTCACTAACGGTGAGTTGCACAAAACCAACATTAGTTTAACGCAGACTTTATATTGATGCTGTCACTTTCTTTTTGATACAAAATGTAAGGGATGGCATGAATTTAAAGTCTCCTTTAAACTAATGTTTGTTTCGTGCAACTCAACGATAATGGCTTATTTTGATTGCCTATTTAAAATGCGAGAAGATATCAGTCAACCATGCGTATTCAGAATCCATTTGTATTTTTACCCGACTTCCAAAAAGAGGTGGTTATCAATTCGGATATTTGGGGAAAAAGTTTCTTCGCATTTTTTAAGAAAAATCAAAACATTTTTTTATATAGTTTATTTACATTTAACTAAAGTATGTAGGTACCATTTTGTTCGATAACTTTTTGCCATCTTGTAGGTAGGGACATGATCCCATTGCTAAAGAAATTTTGGGACTTCTGATCAAAATACCGTGACAACTAGTTTTGGCAGTCCTCTCGTGATGTTAATCTGACACTGCCTAAAGAATTCTGAAGAGACCGAAACAGGTGGAAATCTGAAGGTGCAAGGTCAGGAATATACGGCGGATGCATTAACACCTCCCAGCCAAACTCTCTTAATTTTTGCTGAGTGGCTAAAGATGTGTGAGGTCTAGCGTTATCATGATGAAAAACCACACCCCTTCTGTTGATTAATTCCGGCCGCTTTCTCTCAACTTCTTGCTTTAATCTCATCAGTTGTTCGCCGTAGAGTTCAGAATCGATGGTCCTGCCTGGTGGTAACAGCTCATAATGAATAATGCCCTTCCAATCCCACCACACACATAGCATCACCTTGTTGCGAGTTAACCCGGGTTTCGCCACAGTCTGTGAAGCCTGACCAGCCTTTGACCACGACCTTTTTCGCACGTTCTTGTCGTACGTGATCCACTTTTCATCACCAGTTATCAGCTTCTTCAGAAATGGTTCGGTTTCATTACGTCGTAATAAAGAATCACAAATGAGTACACGGCTCATTAGGCTTCTTTCAGTGAGCTCGTGAGGTACCCAAATATCTACCTTTTTTGTGTACCCAGTTTTTTTCAAATGCGCCAAAACTGTTTTGTGGTCAATTCTCAGTTCTTCAGCTACGTCGTAACTACCTACTGATATCTTGCTCCCCTTTTTCAAAAATGGTATCCATTTTATCCGTAATAGGGCGACCAGAGCGACGTGCATTTTTGACATCAAAATTTCCGGATTGAAAACGCTTAAACCAAATTTGTGCTACTCTAACAGACACTGCACTAGGTCCATAAACATCGAAAAAAAATTTCGCGGCTTGCTTTACCTTTTTTGTAGTAAAATTTTAAAATATATCGAATTTCTTCATTAGATTCACTCATCTTGGCAGTACGAAAAATAAATGAAAATCACACATTTTCCTAATTTGAATTTGGAATTATGTTCTTTAAAATTTAAACTTTCAATGATACCAAAACCAGCCAGATACAAATAGTATAGCCAAAGAGATTTTATTACAAGTTCATACATACTATAATGCGAAAAGACTTTTTCCCCAACCTAATATTTTTTTTTACGTTTTTTTTTTTATATTCGGGCATAACTCGGGTATGCTCTCGAGGTGGTCCCATTGTCACCAAGTCAGACTCTGATGAGGGAATCCCATGGAAATCGAGAGAATTCCTTAAATTTTATAGGCACACATTTAGCGATTTGGGTATTTTTTTATAGTAACTCATGCATTTGCACTCGGGAAGCATCATTTGGTGAAGTGGATTATGAAGACCACAGATGGCCACCGGTATTTCACGGTTGCGATTCGATTACGGACTTTAATAATTATGGTTGCTAAGCAATTTATGCTCGTCACAATGCATAATGGTGAAGTCACCATCAGTTCCAGTTCTCCTGGTTTTTACCAGGAGAACTCTTCAACAATTAACGCCCCTACATCGGGAAAAGCAATATTTTGTAAAAGGTGATGAGCATTTGACATTAGGCTATTGTAACTTAGATACATTACAAACTGACCCACTAAAAAGTGAAGAATAAAAAAATAAATACAAAAAACTTAAATACAGATCTAAAGACACCTACTTTCGAAATTAAAGTTATTTTTCACTGTGTAGTGTTTTTTTTTTGGAAGTCGGTTGTTTTTTTTTTTTGTAAAAAGATTTTTTATCTCAGCTTTTAAATCTTCGAAAAAGCAACCTAATTCAATCTCTTATAGGAAAATCATTCCCGTTTTATTTTGACCGCACTTTTATTTCCTGCCACAGAAAGAGACCGACGAAAAGCTATACCAGGAAGCCCTCATCAACGCTCTGGGAGAGTTCGCGGACCACCTGCCGGACTTCCAGAAGATAGACATCATGATGTTCATCATCAACAAGGTGCCTTCCAGCCAACGTTCCAACAAAGGAACCAAAGCCGACGCCATGCTGCAGAGCATACTACTCAAGTCTTTGCTGAAGGTAGGACGTTGTAGAAACTTGGTACCTACCAAACCATCACCATAATGTAGATTAAAACAACAAAAAACAAGATGGTAGCAAAAAATATCCATTTATGCGGTTTTTTTTGTAGGTCCTTTTTTACAAGTCTGTCAATCAAATTTTTTTTATTCTTTCATAAATCTAGCTTTTTGATATGCTTGAAAAC
This sequence comes from Tiliacea citrago, assembly GCA_963921375.1. Taxonomy (NCBI): domain Eukaryota; kingdom Metazoa; phylum Arthropoda; class Insecta; order Lepidoptera; family Noctuidae; genus Tiliacea; species Tiliacea citrago. The sequence goes on from OY992801.1 coordinate 570,317, forward strand.
CTAGGTGTATTTCTGACATCACATTTTTCTATACTTAATAGTTTTCATACATATTGCAGTGTGTCGGGGAATCGAACCCCGAACACTTTAATATCATAATTATCGTAGGTAAATGAAAGATTTTTTTCACCACAAAATACACATATAATTTATTTTGATTATATTTTTTTTTAAATAATAGAGAAAAGATTGCGAGAGGAGAGTGAGATTACCCCGAACCAGTTCGGGTTTATGCCAGGTCGAAGAACAATGGACGCCACTTTTGCACTCCGCCAATTGTGCGAAAAGTACAGACGTGCATACAAGAACTTGCACATCATTGATCTGGAGAAAGCGTATGATAGGGTACCTCGGGATGTGTTGTGGTGGGCCTTGAAAGAGAAAGGTTTGCCCGAGAAGTATGTGGAGTTGATTCGTGCTATGTACAGTCAACCGCCGACCGGACGTAGGTACAAGACCTACGTCCGGTCGGCTGCTGGCAATACCGATGAGTTCAGTGTGGCTGTAGGCTTGCACCAAGGGTCGGCTTGAAGTCCTCACCTCTTCCTGTGGATTATGGACGCTCTGACGTCAGACATACAGGAAGAGGCACCCTGGTGCATGCTGTTTGTCGATGACATTAATTTCGCAAAGAAATAAGTACCTACATAAGAGCACCGAAAGAAAAACCGAAAGTGACACCGGTGACTGAAAAGTTGTGCGAAAATCGGTTGTCATGGTATGGGCATGTGATGCGGAGGAATGAGGAAAGTTATGAGTATGGATGTCGATGGCGTTAAGAGTAGGGTAAAAGACCAAAGAAACGATGGATGGACTGTGTGAAAAATGATATGGCTAGAAAGGGAGTGACTACCGAGATGACGATTAATAGAGAAGTGTGGTAAAAAGGGACATGTTGCGCCGACCACAAATAAATTGGGATAAGGGCTGGAGAATGATGATGACACGAGAGAGGTAAAAAATGTGATATAAAATATAAGAGTTGAATCGAAGGTTGAAATGACAAACTTATAGTAAAAAGCGTTACATCGGATCAAATATGCTTCGGGAAATCGAGGGTTAGATTGCAATCGCACGTTAGATTCGCGTCGCTATTTACGTATAATAATATTAAAAAATAAATAAGGAATAGATTTAAGTTTTTCGGTACATGAAGAGAAAAGAATTTACTTGAATTTAAAATGTAACAATTTAAAACTATAATAGTCCGATTTGAGGAGAATCCTAAGCCAGGCAAACCGTTCCTGACGAAGGTGGCTCACGCTGTAGCGCCAGCTGGCCCCGCAGCTGTGTCCCGCCTGGGCGCGCCCACGGGCTGGTCGTTATACCAGTAGGCGGTAATACGGGGCCAACAATTTGGCCTTTTGACTGATTTTATAGCATATAATGGAAAATCCCGAGTATGAAGAAAAGACAACACCAGAAACGGGTAAACTATTATAGTCTAAGAGCCCGTGAACCCCAGACCTTCGTTATTTTATAAAAGCTGAAAGTTTGTCAGCGCATGCTCCCAACACAGGTAAGAACAATGGACCATTATAAAGTTTGGGTTACCGTGGCTTTGGCAGGTAAACGGTACTAAAGGTGTGTTAAATACCGATCTAAATTCATCAAATAATAAAGTGTGATTTTTTGGTATTACCTTCAGAATATTATTAAATATCACGTCATTCATTGCCAGACACTTAACATCGTGGCAACCCCTTGCCAGACACCCTTAATGTTCATGAAATTATAATTCTACTTACGTTGTAGTATAAAAGCTGATTTTAATATATAAATAATAAATAAATCAAAATCGTTTATTTATAAAAGGGTACAAGTACAATAAATACCTTAAAAATTAAAATAGAGCACATCAGTTGCTTATTTGCCTGAACTAGGTTGAGCCTGTGTTTCAGGCTAGAAAGTGCATAAATGCTTATTGTAATAAATTAACAATGAGTATGTATAAAGTAAAAATTAAAACTTAGGTAACTAAAAATAAAATAGCATGTTAGCGGTTCTACTTGACAACAAGTAGATCTTCTGACTGTAAATATTTGAGTAATTCTTTTAACAGCTAAAGTAATTTAATTTATAGATACTAAGTTTTCTATTTAATCTATTGTACAGATATGGGCCTAAGAAGGTAAAAAATCTTTCTACAAAGACACGTTTTGAGGTTGCATTAGATATGCATACTATATCATTCCGTCTCTTGTTAGTGTTGTCACCATTGTAGGTAAGCATAGTGTGCTGTTTTAATACTAAGTGCATAATGAAAAGCTGGCGAACCGTCAATACGTTGCAGGATTTTTTTAGTGGATCTGTGAGAAAGAAGGGATGGAAGTTTGCCACCTTTAAAATTGCTCTCTGAGGTCTTTCAAGAGGAAGTAAATTAGTTTTTGGTGCGCCACCCCAAGATGTGATACAGTATTGAGTTATAGACTGACATAGGGCCAAATAAACTTGTGTGATTCATTTTATGTTGCTTATTTTGAGGATAAAAGCACAATTACACGTGTTGACTGTACGGTTTACACATTGATGAGCATATAGATGAGGGTTAGTAATATTAAGTTGAGTCTTGCTCATTGAGAATAAAATATATTTTGTCTTGTCAGCATTTAATGTTACGAAGTTGCTTTGAAGCCACAGTATTAAAACCTAGTTGAGCGATTTTGAACAGTTCACTACTGGTTTTAGCGGTAAAAATTAAGGCCGTGGTATCGGCATAAGATATAATTTTGCAGTCTGTAATATTAAGACTACACAAGTCGTTAATATAAATCAGTAATAGCGTGGGACCCAAAATACTCCCCTGAGGAACACCAAAACCAGTATTTTTCTGTCATCGCTCGTAGTATCATCTATTCTAACACATTGGTAGCGGCCCCCTAAATAGTCACCAAATAGTTTCAGCAGCGTTCCGCTTGTTCCTATGGTCTCTAATTTGTTTATAAGAACAGAAACAGACACCGTGTCGAAGGCCTTGGTTAAATCAAGGAAGACTCCCAGGGTCTGGTTGCCGAGTTCTTCTGAATGTAATCAGTCAGACTATGCACTGCATCGGCTGTCGATAGTTTGGCTCTAAAACCAAATTGCGCAGGGGATAAGAACTTGTTTTTTTCTAGGTAGTTAACTAGTCTACTGTTCATAATTTTCTCTAGTATTTTTGATATCGTGAGGAGTATGGATATTGGCCTATAATTATTAACTAAGTCTTTATTTCCCGATTTAAAAATAGGAACCACAACTGCTTTTTTAAGGCAACTAGGGAAAATTACTTCGGAAAGACAGATCATCCAACTGCGCAGTCGTCTTTTAGCGCAGAAATTATTCGGGTTATTTCATCTTCATCAGTGTGAGATTTCGGTTTACAGCTATTACTTGATTTTTGAAAAGGTGGTTGGTTACAATGTTTCGGAAACTGTTCAGCAAGAGTTTTTCTAACATTTACAAAAAAGTTATTTACATTGTTAGATGACAAGAGTGTTGAAGGATTAGTAAGCAGTAAACTTGAATTTGATTTACGCTTTTTAGACATATTGGTGACATTTTTAATGTTTTCAAAGTTCTAAAGCTCTATTTAATTCATTTTTATCGTAATTATTTTTTAAATTCTTTAGGCCATTGTTGCAGAAGTTCCTGTATCTTTTATAGGTGGTTTGAATTATTAGATTTTCAGGGTATCTCTTTGTTCTTTGGTGAAGTTTATCTCTATGTCTTATACACCGAATTAGTCCAGGAGTAATCCAAGGTTTGATGTTATAAAGTTTCTTATTTACTGTAGAAACTATCGTGTTACGTAATATTGCATGTTGCACATGTTTTATTAAGTACGATAAAGCCAAATTAGCGTCAGCAGTATTGTAAACTAGGCTAAAATCAAGTTTGCATAAATCATATTCGAGTTTTTATTGTATAATTTGCTCATAGTCTGGAGACGATTAAGCTTAGGCAGCGTTAAATTTACGGTAAGTAGGACAGCGTGATGGTCAGTAATTGTTGAGTTAGTAACAAGCGTAATATATTATGATAAGCTGGTTTTGAACATCATATGATCGAGGCAGGAACCGCTAATGAGTAGGCAATGTGTGAGCGGGGAGAAAACCATGGTATGAGCAGATATTAAGGTAATCTTGGGTCCCTGCATCGCTGTTTTCGGAGCCAATATTTATATTTAAATCACCTGTTAATACAACATTCTTAAATGGACTTAGTGCTTGAAAAATCTGGTTTAAAGAATTGATAAAAGGAACTAAGTGTCTAGCGGAAAGGGATCTATACAAAGCGATTATCGCAGTGGTTGTACCAATTTTGATGACTAAACAATTACTCATACAGTCTTGCAGAGTATGTTCCTCGGCTATGACCTTTATTGATTCCGTAACAAAGACTACCACACCATCATTTTGATTGTGGTTTATTGTGGTATGCAATAAGTTGTAGCCCGGTATTACTGGGAGGTTTTCGTAACGATTAGATAGCCAGCACTCAGTAAGTACCATTAAATCACAATCAAAGTTAAGTCTATGAAGAAAAATGTTAAAGCTAATGAAAAGAAAAAATAAGAAAATGTAAAAGTCTATATTCTTATAAATACTACGAATGTTTTGGGTCAGTATAGTTAGTGAATTTTGATAGTCGGAAAGATATTGTCTGCAGTTCTCAACGTCACATGTCTTTGACACAGTTAAAAATGTGTTATCTATATCGGTACATAAGTTAACATCCATATTGAACTAAAACTAACGAGAATAAACTAAGTCTAAAATATAAACAAGTATGTGGCGCTATTAGGCGCCTTCATAATCTATGGAATTTATGTGTCTGTATTCGGCAGCTTTTTTAGCCCGGCAATCTGTGTCTCCCGTCTTGTGGTTTGCTTGTTTTTTAAAACGCAAACGATATTTTGTAGCACATTTTGGCGGATTGGCTTTCTTTGCGCAGTCTTAGATTGGGTGCCCTTCTTCCCCGCAATGTCCACATTGTGGGGGCAGCAATTTTACACGACTTGGCTTCATGACCGTACTGCTGGCACTTGTAACATCTAGTTACCAGTGTGAAGTCTCGTACCGGGTAGGACGTCCAATTTAAAAATAATCTATCCTGTGTGACGAGGGCCTTATAAATGACGGCTGGAAATTCTATCATAAAGTTGCAATTATCAGCATCTTTCCTGCCAGATTTGTGACTCAGTTTTATTGAGGTCAAAAATGTATCTTGGGGCATAGTCGGCAGTTTTTCGCTCAAGTTTTGTTCATAAATACATTTATAAACTTCATTTTCAGCCATTGATGTGGGAACTCCTATAACTATAATGCGAGGTTTGCGCTTTTGTGGTTCGTCGACGGTAAGCCCTGACGAAGCGAGTTGGACCGTTTTCATGAGCTTATGCTCTCTTATGCTTTGCTTTTGTTAACAATGCTGAACTACGTGCAGAAATAGTATTATTGCGCGACCTTGGTTTGGTAATTGGGTCACCTGAGGCCTCAAAGGTGAACACACGTCGAGGGGCGCAAAATGCAACCGTCGGCAGTTTTGGATCGGCGAACACAAGTGCGTCACCAGCTGCCGGGGTTGCCGCCGCCGCGCCACAACACGGCTGCGGAGACGTCACGCGTTGGTACGTCGACCCCTAAACGTGCCTACGCTGCCATTGTCACTGCCGGCAAATCTGATGCGTCGCAGCCTAAGCAACGAAAATGGGTGCTCAACCTGCCCTGACTGCGGTCCGTAGCTCCATTCCAAGAACGAGACAGGTGGATGAGGAGGGTTTCACTAAAGTGGAAAGGAAGAAGAAGAAGCCCTGTTCTCGTAACCTGTGTGGTACCGCACCGATTGGACCCAACATGCTGCTGCGCCCTGCTGTGCCTACGACGCAGCTGTACATTTCACGTCTGCACCACTCCACGACGATTGAAGAAGTCGTGCAGTATGTGAAAGTGAAGACCAACTGGATTCTGAGGGTCGAAAGGTTGGAATCGCGCCACAGCATCAACTTTAAGTCATTTGTGGTACGAATCCCAACCAACCATCTACAGACATGCTTGAAAGAGGACTTTTGGCCGAAAGCTGTCGTATATCGACGTTTCCGAGGACGGTTACGCGACACCACGCAGCGAAACACGACGCCGACAACGCGTGTTTAGTTATAGTTTAATTTGGTTAATGTTACTATGATGAAAATATGTATGTTTAGGTTAAGGTATTTATCTATGGGCCTGCGTAGCCTGAAATAAATGGATTATTATTATTATTTCCTTTATTAATTTAAATACATACAAATTATATTTTTAAATATCAGAATATAAAAAATATATAAAAACATTTAAAAATATAAAAAATAGTTGTCCACCGGTATCGGGAGCAGGGTCCAAGCTACCGGTGGCTAGGGCTGCAGAGATAGGAACCTCCTCACGATGCGAGCCGTATCGAGGAGTACTGCCTTCTGAATCAGGCCCTTGATCCAACCACCTAACGAGAGCCTCGAAAGATGTTGCTCGAGACTTTCGGCCATCAGGCCATTGGCCGATACGACAATCGGCACAATGATAGCCGAGCTCACATTCCACATGTCAACAACCTCGTGTGCTAAGTCAAGATATTTTATTTGTTTCTCTTTCTCAGCTTTCACGAGGTTCTCGTCATGCGGAATGGTAACATCGATAATCATTGCGCGGCGCGCTAATCGATCTATCACTACTATGTCGGGCTTATTCGCGACAATAGTCCTGTCAGTAATGATAGACCGATCCCAGTACAACGTGACATGGTCATTTTCGAGAACTGGGTCGGGCATATACTTGTAATACGGTACCTCAGAATCCACAAGTTTATATTTCAAAGCAAGTTGCTGGTGAATAATCCTGGCTACTTGGTTATGCCTGTGCAAGTACTCGCCATTAGCAAGACGAGAACAGCCAGAGATAATATGTCTGATGGACTCACCCGGACGGTGGCATGCCCGACACACGTCAACCGTCCCGTCCTTCATAATATGTCTCCGGTAGTTATTCGTCAAGATAACTTCGTCCATAATTGCACAGACAAAACCTTCGGTTTCCCCGAAAAGGTCACCAAAACGTAGCCAGGATACGGACGCTAAGAAATCTACACCGGGTTCATGAAGAGCCCGATAGAAGCGTCCGTGAAGCTCCTTGCTTTGCCATACCTCCTTGCGGTCATCGGTAGTAAGTATTACAGGTTTGCGCCAGTTCTCTTTAGCCATGGAGAGCGGGGTGAGTCCCTTGTCCACTGCGACCACATCACGGTGCATACCCAGTTCGGCTTGTAAAAAATATTCCCTGAGACTGCACACCTCGCGGTTATGGAGGGTCTTTGCATTTAAAAAGCCTCGACCCCCGCACTTCCGCGGGATGTACAGTCTCATCACCGATGATCGTGGGTGATGCATCCGATTTGCGGTCAGCAGTGTACGGACCCTCCTATCCAGGGCGTCTAGTTCGGTCTGAGTCCATTTAAGTATGCCAAAAGAGTACATCAAAACCGGCATGACCCAACCGTTGAAGGCGCGCACCTTGTTTCCGCCTGAAAGAAGACTAATAAATACCTTCTTCAGGCGACCAAAGAAGCGCTCCTTCAACGATTGCTTCATGTCAGCAACGTTGATCCCTAACGCTTCTGACATACCCAAATACTTATAGCTTTCGGATGAGGAAAGGGATCTAAGGTGTATGGAATCCGAGAGTTGGGTTCCTTCGGATTCCATAATCTCTCCTCGTTTTACATGCATGACTGCACATTTGTCCACACCAAATTCCATCCTGATGGCGCTACTGAATGTTTCAGTTACCTTCAGTAGCTCGATCAGTCGCAATTTGTTGGGGGCAAAGAGTTTCAAGTCATCCATGTAGAAGAGGTGAGATATGACCTGACCTCCTCTCCTCAACCGATAGCCTAGACCTGAATCCTCCAACAGTGTACTTAGAGGATTCAGGGTTAAGCAGAACCAAAGTGGACTTAAACTGTCGCCCTGAAATATTCCCCGTTTAATCCATACAGGCTCATCATTCCCCTGGATCTGCCGACATCCTGGATAGCGAAGGACCGTTCTCCATTGCCCCATACATGACATCAGGAAGTTGCGCAGAGTTGTATCTATCTTGTACAACTCCAGCACCCTCATGAGCCATGTATGTGGCACCGAGTCGTAGGCCTTCTTATAGTCTATCCAGCATGTCGACAGATCCTTGCGGGATCGACGAACCTGTTGGCTTATGGCCATGTCGATGAGGAGTAGCTCCTTAGTACCGCGGGACCCATTCCTACATCCATTCTGAGAGCCAGACATAATGGAGTTATTGTCAATGTGCGTATTAATTTTCACTCTCAAAATGGATGTAAGAAGTTTATAGACCGTTGACAAACATGTGATCGGTCTATAATTCTTGGGTTCCGCGGGACTACCTGACTTATGGAGCAGGTGGGTAACGCCTGTTGTTAGAAACTGTGGTAGCGACCCAGACTCTAAGGATGACTGGAACTGAGATGCCAGGCAAGTGTGTGAACTAATTAAACATTTCAACCAGAAGTTGTGCAGTCCGTCCGGTCCCGGTGATTTCCAATTTGGTAACAGACGGACTGCTCTGGCTACGTCTAATGGGGTGATTATGACTGCTTCCATTTCTGGTATAGTTTCACACACTCGCTCAACTTCCCGCATCCAGTCAGCCTCTGCGTGACAGACGGGCTCCGACCAGATGCTGCGCCAGAATGCACTCGTGGCTGCATCATCCGGGCGGCACACGTCTGTCACATTTTGTTCAGGTCGCTCCCAAGCTCTATATACCCACCTTTCATTGCTCTGGAACATGCGATTCTGCGTGTATCGATCCACCCGCCGCTTATACCGCCGAATACGGCTCGCCCATGCACAAACTTTCTGCTTCAGGAAGTCGATGCGCTCTGTGACACGGGACATGTATTCTCGAGGGCTGATTCCAGTCCCCGAGAAAGCCCGTCTTACAAAGCGCATCACTCGTGGTCGTGTATTGCCCTCCCTGAAGCAGTATAGTTTGCCGATGAGTACCCTGGCCCCATCAATACGGCGCTCGATCCTGCACTGCCAGGCTGGTACGGCTGGTTTTGGTCGAGTAGCTCCGTCACAGTTTGGAAATTTGACGTTAGCTAAACGACATGCCGCAACAGCCGCGCAATACAGAATCGAGTGTGTATCAATGAGATCCTCGCTGCTTTGGAAGAAATTCTTAAGCTGCGAGTCCAAGGCACACACCAGCGCCCTATTTTTCTTGTGCATAGGTAGGCGTGGTAATCGGGGTCTAAGTTCGGTCGGAGTGGACCTATACTCGCCAAATGCATCCTCCAGTGCGCTCCTCAATCGGGCGTTGCATTGGCTACTTACTGTGGCAACCCTATCATCCTCTTCTTCAACATCATGATTGGACCGCGGCGGGATTCCATCAATAATTGACATTCGTACCGCGGTTTGTGCCGGAGTCGAGACGATATGGTTGCTAAGTACCTCTGAGCGCAGCCTATCAAGTGCAACATCGTCCAACCTATGATCGCGTTGGATGACCCGCACCTGATCCGATAGTCGTTGGGCCGAGATGTTGATGGTTGGTTCTAGTTCCTGAAACAGAGACAGCATCCTAGCACGGTACGCAGTGAGGTTAGTTCCTCCCTCTGTAGACCCGTAATATGCGCGCATGACGTTCTCGTTCATAGATTGAGTCCATCTCATGCGCTGCACACAACCACCGGCAGCGGGGACCCGGCTCGGGGCCGGATGGCCCCTAAGTCCCAAGCTCCTCGGTGGCCGGCCTCTCCCCTGCCGACGTACAGGTGTTGGCGACGTCGGCGGGGAAAAATACTCGTCGCTCGAGCTCGACGCAACTACCACGGCCAGTGTCGTCACAGCGCTTACAGTGAGGCTGGATACCGGCGGCGGCGAGGCGGAGCTGAGCGAAGAGTCCGGAGGTGGTGGGCGTGCTCGTCTCGTAGCTGATCTCGTCAACATCTTTTCTTTATTTTAAAATCGGTGGATTTTATCGGAGGTGACATGACAGATGTCACCTTCGATTCGGCAGTTTTTTTATTATTATTATTATTATTATGTAGATCATCTTTGGTCTCAGTGCTGATTATGAGCCCTCCTTTTCCGATTTTGCGTAAGCCTCGTACTTTCAGCTTCATTTCTCCAGGGCATATGATTTGTTGACCATGTTCTTGGTTTCGTCACTGGTTTTGGAGTTACCACAAGGATAAATAGCCACGACGCATATAATACTTGGGTAATAATCAGATGATGTTTCCTCATTAGCCAGACATTTTTGATAGTTCCAACCCCTTGCCAGACAAGCATGTAAATCTTAAGAAGAGCATCAGCTCCCATACAAAACTTTCTGATTTCGTCATTATACACGTTTCCGATTTCCGCGAGACCACCACCGACGTAGTTTGACTGATGTCAGTTATTAGGGTTCCGTACCCAAAGGGTAAAACGGGAACCCTATTACTGAGGCTCCGCCGTCTGTCTGTCTGTCTGTCTGTCCGTCTGTCACCAGGCTGTATCTCATGATCCGTGATAGCTAGACAGTTGAAATTTTCACAGATGATGTATTTCTGTTGCCGCTATAGCAACAAATACTAAAAACTAGAATAACATAAATATTTAAGGGCGGCTCCCATACAACAAACGTGATTTTTTTGCTCGTTTTTGCTCGATATTGATAACGGTAACAGGTAGACACTTGAAATATTCACAGAATATTTAGTTACATAAACACATTAAGAAACAAAAATTAAATTAAAATAAAACAAATATTTAAGGGGTTTTTATAGATAATGGTACGGAACCCTTCGTGGGTCGAAACATTGAAAAAATGTGAATTAATTTTAAAATTGCGAAAAAAACATAGCCTTAAATATAATAACATCATTCTTCCACGTGAATATACAGAGAGTGGTTGTCACAGAGAATGTTACAAATTATTCACAGGACTGAAGAATAAATATTTTACCCCAGAACTTAAAAATTCTAAAAGGATTGTTAAAACAGAGCAAGAAAAAGAAACATCTAAAGACTTAACAATAACAAACGATTCAATAGAAATTCGAAACCAGCTTAATTTTTTTTCTTATCCTCTATTAAAAAGAACCAGGTTCTTAAGACTAATAAGTAATTTGAATCAAACTAAATTTGCTACGTGATAATTATTTTAAAACTTAGAATAGTGTTGATTGTACTTTACACAAGTCTGTTCCACTTTCTTAGAGTCTGATATAATAATATAAACACTTTGTTCATGTGTTATATGTGTGTCATTGTCACTATTATGTCTACACATTCTACACTACACTAACTCAAAAGGTTTTGTTCTTTTTAGTTTTCGCACTATATTTGTTTGGTCTAACAGCAAAATTGCCTCGATGTTCACATGTCGGTGGAGTCGGTGTTCATGGGCCTCAGCAAATTTTTGGATTATGTTGCTGACTGGTTCCATTTTTAGGTCACGATGGAGGTCGTCATTTCTTATATACTAGGGCGCATTAACAATACTCCTGAGTACCTTATTCTGGAATGCTTGTATAATTTTTATATTGGTCGGCTTAGTACAGCCCCACAGTTGGATGCCATATGTCCATATTGGCATAAGAATATGCTTGTATAATAAAATTTTGTTATGTATTGATAGGCAGGAATCTCGTCCAATCAACCAATACATGTTTTTATAAAACGCATGTCTAGTTCCTGTCTTTTCTTTTTGACGTGCGCTTTCCAACGCAGTTTCGCGTCAAGCGTTATGCCAAGGTATTTGGCTGTATTTGCGTATGGCACTTGTTGGCCATTTATGAAGATTGAGTGGTAATCACATTTCCTGTTGGTGAAATCAAAGTGAAGTGACTTCGATTCATTTAATTTGATTCTCCATTTTTCTGCCCAGTCATAAACTCTAATTACAGCAATTTGTACCTTTCTGATTGCTTCCGTATGGCATGACCCTGTAGCCATAATAGCAGTGTCGTCCGCAAAGGTTGCAATAGTATTATTTTCAAGCTCTGGTATATCATACGTATACAACAGGTAGAGCACTGGACCCAGCACACTACCTTGAGGCACGCCAGCTTTAATAATTTTTAACTCGGAAAAGGCACCCTCGTGCCTTACTCGAAACATTCTATCTGTAATGTATGATTGCAAGATATCGGCAAAATCATTGGGCAACATAAGTCTTAGCATGTATATCAAACCCTTATGCCAAACTCTATCAAAAGCTTGTGCCACATCTAAAAATACTGTGGAGCAGGCTTTTTTATCTGCGAGTGTTCTCTCACTGATGTTTGTTATTCTATGGACTTGGTCTATTGTTGAGTGTTTCTCTCTGAAACCAAACTGATGGTCAGGGATCAGGTTTGTCTCGTTTATGATAGGTTTTAAGCGTTTTCAAAACAATTTTTCAAACAGCTTTGATATTATAGGCAACAGGGAAATGGGCCTGTATGATGATGCTTCGTGAGGTGGTTTACCGGGCTTTGAAATCATAATCACTTCAGCAACTTTCCATGGCTCAGGAACATGCTTCTACACAAATGCTGCATTGATAGCCTAGTAAGTTTAACGATGGCTTTACGCGGGAGATGTTTTAGGATCTATGGAACCCTGGGGACTTTTTAAGCCTAGTGATTTGAATTTCCTTTGCAACTTATTTTGGGGTCACAAGCTTAATTCTTTGATCTTGCAGACTATTGGTGAACTGTAGGTTGTCTACAGACGTGTCATTTGGCTGAAAGGTTTCTTCTAAGTGATGTGCAAATCTTAGAGCTTTTTGCTCATTGCTTATGGCCCACTTTCCGTTAGCATCTCTGATAGGGGTATTGCTGTAATTGGCCGTTTGAGTGACTTTGTCGCTTTCCAAAGAGAGTATTGCGTTGTATGGTCGCTGGTTAAATGACTGAGGTTAGTATTGAAAGCCTCATCTTGAAAGGTCTGTATTTTTCTCTTCAAACTTTTCGTAAGATTATTCAATAGTTTTATCTTGCGGGAACCTAGTTTGCTGCCATCTTTTTCTTTGAGTCCTTTTTTCATATAATAGGTCTATTATTTCCTTTGGGTAGGTATTTCCTTTATATTTATTTATAATCTGTGGTGTGTTGTTCCATGCACATTGTTGGATATTATTGCTAAACTTATTTACTTCAGAATCGAGCTGATCTTTGCTTTTTAATGAAGTTTTTAGGTCAATAATATTTTCTAGATCTAAGCTAAAACTTTCCCAATCTGTAAACTTGTTGACTAATGTCAGGTGGTTTTCTCTTAGTAATATTTTGTGACTTAATTGTAATAATATAGGAGAGTAATCGGAGTTCATGTGATACCCCTCTTCCACACTCAGATAATTAGTAGATATATTTTTGACTATGAAAAAGTCGATAAGGTCTGGTAGTTTCTGGTGGTCAGTCGGCCAGTATGTAGGTTTTCCAGTACTTATGACCTCACAGCGCATGTCTTTCACTGTACGTAGGAGCTTTTTTTTTTTTTTTTTTGGGTGGGAAATCATCAAATAACTTCTCCCGCTCTGGGCGGAGCGGGAGGGCGTGTCAGACTTTTACTGACTAAAACCCACCCGTGTTCCTTCCGTTGCCTGTGTGCCAGGGCCACGATATCCCTTTCGGACAAACTCGCAACCCCGGCAGGCATTGGTCCTAACGGACCCCGTCAGTTTGTGCTGACATCTCTTTGAGGCGCGCGTGGAACACAACGCGCCGTCGACCCGGGCCTGGTCCTTATCGGACGGCGAGCTACCCATCGCTCACCGTCCGCAGGCCCGCGCCTACGGTGGCCGGAAATCGGCTTGCGACTCCCGACGCCCGGGGCGTCTCCTGCGGCGACTAGGGGCATGAGGGCGTGAACCTTGTCTCACCCTCACGCGTTCCGCCTCCTCCTTCGCTAGCATAACTGCTTCGCAGAAGGAGGTGACGGCCTCCCATGCACTCTCGCTCCGAACCATGGCCTGAACCAGGCCCGGACGCGAGAGATCGCCGCCGCCGATCGCCTCCGTGAGGACACGGCGGTGCTCCGCCCAAGCTGGGCAGACCTCCACCGTATGCTCCACCGTGTCCTCCGGGCGATCCACACAGTGGTGACACCCGGGCGTTTCCTCCCGCTTAATCCTAAACAGGAACCTCCCGAAACATCCATGTCCGGTGAGGACCTGCGTCAGGCGGAAGGTGAGGACGCCGTGGCGCCTCTCCAGCCACTCCTCAAAGAGGGGACTTATCGCCACAATTGTGGCGTGCCCATGTACGTAGGAGCTGTCTTCTCTTAGTTGAAGTTAATATCGATCCCCAATGAGTGTTCTTAGCGTTAAAGTCACCGCCTAATATAAATCTATGCCCAAGGAGTTTGAAGAAGTGTACATATTGTTCTTTGTTTATCGTGTGTCTTGGGGACAGTATACGGCTGCTACTGTAACATTAAATTTTGTTGTTTTAACTGATATCGCCACAGCTTGCGTATCTGGCTCCTCGTATTTACACTGTTTGTGATGGCAGATATTTTCTTTAATAATAACCGCACTACCTCCTCGGGCCGTGTTGTTAGGGTGCAGCGAGTGATAAACCTTATAGCCTCTAAACTTAACAAAAGACTGTTTAGTGAAATGCGTTTCAGAGATCAAACACACATCAATATTTTCTGTGTCTAGGACTACTGCAACATCAACGTTGCAGTAGTCCGTTAGAATTCCACGCCATTATTTTTAGTGTGTTATTCATGATTGATTTTTATAGATATTCCTTGATTCTAATTTCTGTAGTCTCTTGTCAAAAGAGGATATGCACTTCAAGATCTGGTTGAGCTTGTCCTCAAAACTTGATGGTTGTGTATTTGGTTTTACCGCTTGTGCATATGAGGCACTTTTAGATGTATGTCCAGTTATCGCAGTTGTCTGCGTACTTTGTCTTGTTATCTGTTTGTCGGTGTTTCCAACAACTTGCTTAACGGTTGGGTTGTTTGGTGGATTAGGTTTGGAGTTTTTGTTTTTAAGCATTTGCATCTCCTTGGCAACTAAACACCCTCTGTAGTTGGCTGGGTGAGGTAAGCCACAGTGGACACACTTAGGTTTATCTTGTGCAGGTTTGTTGCAATCAAATGTGAGATGTTTACCTGTACATTTAACACACCTTGGCTCTTTGGCACAATACTTTTGGGTATGACCATAAGCTTGGCATCTCTTGCACTGCGGTATTATTTTTGACGTTTTAAGCGGGTTTATTTCTACTTTACACCCTAGAATATGTTTAATGCCATATATTTTACTGACATCTTCGCCATTCTTGAACGATAATATGAACAGGTTCAGCGGTTCTTTCGTTCTCCAGCTTAACTTGTTAATTACTTTTCTATATGAAATCCTTGTGACGTTAAATCATCTTTAATCCGATCCGGTAGGCAGGAAGAATGCAATTTTTTCGCCACCACTCTTATTGGCCTGGTCTGCTTATCCTCGTATGAATGCCATAAACTGTTATTTTCTGTTAAGCGTCGAGCAATCACTCTGTAGGACTCTTCAGATTTGGCTTTTTTTTTTTTTGGGGATTTTTTTTTTCGCCAAAATTTTAAGCGGTAATAGTGTGAGAATTCACACTATTACCGCTTTTGGGGGTAAATGTTTCTACTGACTGAGATTCAGTCAAAAAATCGTAGACAGTTTGATAATTCTTAACACCGTCTACTACGATTGGAGGCGGTGCTAGAATTTTTTTAATGGTTTGTTAGTTGATGGTCTTTGTTGTTGAGTTGCTGCTGCTGAGCGATAGCTCTAGCTTGTTGTAGTGGTGGTGGAGTGAGGGAGGTGTTCAACTTCCTTTTCTTCCTGTTTTTTGCCCTAATCCACCCAGTTTCTTTGGCCAGTTCGTCCTCATCCGTGCAGTACTCAACGTCACTTTTAGTAGGCTGAGCCGGTGTTATGGACTCACTGACCTGTTTATCCGAGGGTTCTTCTTGTTCGTGCGTCTTTAAGGTAGATAGCATCGAATGTCTTTTGAGAAGATGTTTTAAAATTTACACAGATTATTAGTTACATAAATCTGTGCCAAAAAGTTTATTTGCATAAGTCATTCTAATCACGAATCTCTTCTTAAGGTTTACATGCTTGTCTGGCAAGTGGTTGGAACTATCAAAAATGTCTGGCTAGTGAGGATACATCATCTAATTATTACCCAAGTATTATATATAAAAATCAGCTTTTATACTATAACGGAAGTAGAATTTTTTAACGGGGTTCACGGGCTCTTGCTCTGTTAATCTTCACTAATAATTCACAGCAATACTGTTTCAGTTTACATGAAAAACATGACTTATACCTGGTTTTTCAGCAATAAATTATTTATTTAATCTTTTTAGAAACTAAACATAAACATGTTTCAAAATGATATACTTAGACCGACTTTTATAAAAAATTGTGAATATTTTTTTTTAACAATCTTGTTTGAAATTGTCAGCAATATGAATTTAAAAAATCTATCAATAATAAATAAATAGACCGTTAAGGCGCTGACAAGAGGCAAATTATAAAAGTAGGCTTGTCTTAAATAAAAACCGGCCAAGTGCGAGTCGGACTGGCGCACGAAGGCTTCCGTACCATTATCAACCCGTAACCAATATGGTTTCAGAAATGGAGTTAGTACCGAAGACGCTGTCATGGATTTGTCTAATCACGTGGCTAAGACGCTAGATAGAAAACACAAGTGCCTGGGAATTCTTCTTGATCTGTCAAAGGCATTTGACACCGTTTCTGCCCGAGCCCTATTGAGTAAAATGGAAAGCATTGGAATACGTGGACACCCATTGGAAATCTTCGCAGACTATCTCAGCGATCGTACCCAGATAGTGAAAATCGGCCGACACAAAAGTGATGAGCTTCCAATCACATACGGCGTTCCGCAAGGCAGCATTCTGGGCCCTACACCTTTTCTCATTTATATAAATGCAAACTGCCTCTCAATTGTAAGATATATACGTACGCGGATGACACTGTCCTTGTTGTAGATGGTTATGACTGGCCCCAGGCATACCAAAACGCCGAGGCTGCGCTGTCCTCCGTAATGAAATGTTTGGCCGACAACTTGCTCACTTTAAATGTTGACAAAACGGTATACGTTTCCTTTGCCATTCGATCAAATCTGTGTCCCTCAAATTCCCTTACCTTAAAAGCACACGCTTGCGGTACCTTAACGCAGTGTACCTGCCCCTTCCTCGCTAAATCCAATTATGTAAGGTATCTAGGAGTACTCATTGATCAGCATCTCAACTGGCACCCCCATATAGTCAAGGTCACTTCCCGCATACGTAAGCTAATATACGTTTTCAAGAAGCTTCGAAACTCTGCTGATTACGAAACGCTACAACTAGTATATTTTGCCCTATCGTCTGTCCTAACGTATTGTCTCCCCGTTTGGGGTGGTGCCACCCAAAATGTATTTATCCGCCTTGAGTGAGCCCAGAGAGCTATCCATAAGGTAATGCTCTCTCTTCCGCGTAGGTACCCCACTGTGCAGCTCTATTCCGATTCCAAGGTACTAACAGTCAGGCAACTTTATGTGCTCCTGTCGACACTACGCAAACACTCTGCCCGCCCTCTAAAGGAACCGACTGGCAGACTTAAACATAATGTTTCCCCCCACGAACGCCATAGAACTGCCTTTGCCAAACGCTAATTCTACGTCAGTAGCATTAAAATGTACAATTTCCTAAATAAAAAGATAAAAATTTATTTTTGCCCTAAATATCAATGCAAAAGCCTACTTAGAGACTATCTCCAAACACTAAGTTATGATAACACTGAGGATCTTCTGCTCGGGAATTTACAATGATAATGAACTATATAATTCTCAATCTAACCATAAACGGATGTGTACTGGTTACACCTCGTTCTTTCTCACTACACACACCATACTCCTACTCATTACATTCACACACACACATTCTACACTCACTCACTACACACACAATCAAACATTACATTTATTCATCTCACCACACAGTTAAACGTTTTTCATTCTTTTAATTTTGTGTTTTCTTTTCATAAATTATATTCTGTTTTCTTTTACACCATTTGCATACTGTTGAAATGTCCTTATTTCATATAATGTTGGCTTTGTTTGTTACGGAGAATCACTGACTCCTAAGACACAGGCACATACACCTAGTTTAGGAGTCAGAGTATTAAATTTTTTGTGACCTAGTTATAAGCCTTATAAGCTCTTAGTCTTTGAACCTTATATTGTGATGACTTTCTTTTGGTGAAATAAAGAATTTATTTATTATTTATTTATTTATCTATAAATACGGCAAAAAAATCACGTTTCTTGTATGGGAGCCCCTCTTAAATATTTATTTTATTCTGTTTTTTAGTATTTGTTGATATAGCGGCAACAGAAATACATCATCTGTGAAAATTTCAACTGTCTAACTATCACGGTTCATAAGATACAGCCTGGTGACAGATGGACAGACAGAGGAGACAGACAGACGGCGGAGCTTTAGTAATAGGGTTCCCGTTTTACCCTTTGGGTATGGAACCCTAAAAACAACCAAGTTCTGCTATATTTGAATAAATTCAGTCATATTGTCATTGCACGCGTTGTTTCATTTTAAATACAATACTCGCATCTTTCCTTCTTTAACCCACAGGTGGGCACAACATACCGTACAGCAGAACTATCGAAGGCGTTCCCAGCGGCCTTCCTGGAGGCGTTGCTGCGCGTGTCGAGTGCGGGCGAGCCGCGCGCGCGCACGCTGCTGCAGCGCATCCTGCACACGCTGCTGGACAGGCACGCCAACGCGCCGCGGTTGCTCCGAGCTACGTGAGTATTGTGTCGAGCGCGGGCGAGCCATTAACGCGCCACGGTTGCTCAGAGCTACGTGAGTATTGTGTCGAGCGCGGGCGAGCCACCAACGCGCCACGGTTGCTCAGAGCTACGTGAGTATTGTGTCGAGCGCGGGCGAGCCACCAACGCGCCGCGGTTGCTCAGAACTACGTGAGTATTGTGTTGAGCGCGGGGAGCCACCAACGCGCCACGGTTGCTCCGAGCTACGTGAGTATTGTGCTGAGCGCGGGCGAGCCACCAACGCGCCACGGTTGCTCAGAGCTACGTGAGTATTGTGTCGAGCGCGGGCAAGCCAGCAACGCGCCACGGTTGCTCAGAGCTACGTGAGTATTGTGTTGAGCGCGGGGAGCCACCAACGCGCCACGGTTGCTCAGAGCTACGTGAGTATTGTGTCGA
The DNA here is from genome assembly GCA_963921375.1 of Tiliacea citrago. Lineage (NCBI taxonomy): Eukaryota > Metazoa > Arthropoda > Insecta > Lepidoptera > Noctuidae > Tiliacea > Tiliacea citrago. The sequence goes on from OY992801.1 coordinate 589,574, forward strand.
GCGCGGGCGAGCCACCAACGCGCCGCGGTTGCTCAGAACTACGTGAGTATTGTGTTGAGCGCGGGGAGCCACCAACGCGCCACGGTTGCTCCGAGCTACGTGAGTATTGTGCTGAGCGCGGGCGAGCCACCAACGCGCCACGGTTGCTCAGAGCTACGTGAGTATTGTGTCGAGCGCGGGCAAGCCAGCAACGCGCCACGGTTGCTCAGAGCTACGTGAGTATTGTGTTGAGCGCGGGCGAGCCAGCAACGCGCCACGGTTGCTCAGAGCTACGTGAGTATTGTGTTGAGCGCGGGCGAGCCACCAACGCGCCACGGTTGCTCCGAGCTACGTGAGTATTGTGTTGAGCGCGGGCGAGCCACCAACGCGCCACGGTTGCTCAGAGCTACGTGAGTATTGTGTCGAGCGCGGGCGAGCCACCAACGCGCCACGGTTGCTCAGAGCTACGTGAGTATTGTGTCGAGCGCGGGCGAGCCACCAACGCGCCACGGTTGCTCAGAGCTACGTGAGTATTGTGTCGAGCGCGGGCGAGCCACCAACGCGCCACGGTTGCTCAGAGCTACGTGAGTATTGTGTCGAGCGCGGGCGAGCCAGCAACGTGCCACGGTTGCTCAGAGCTACGTGAGTATTGTGTCGAGCGCGGGCGAGCCACCAACGCGCCGCGGTTGCTCAGAACTACGTGAGTATTGTGTTGAGCGCGGGGAGCCACCAACGCGCCACGGTTGCTCCGAGCTACGTGAGTATTGTGCTGAGCGCGGGCGAGCCACCAACGCGCCACGGTTGCTCAGAGCTACGTGAGTATTGTGTCGAGCGCGGGCAAGCCAGCAACGCGCCACGGTTGCTCAGAGCTACGTGAGTATTGTGTTGAGCGCGGGCGAGCCAGCAACGCGCCACGGTTGCTCAGAGCTACGTGAGTATTGTGTTGAGCGCGGGCGAGCCACCAACGCGCCACGGTTGCTCCGAGCTACGTGAGTATTGTGTTGAGCGCGGGCGAGCCACCAACGCGCCACGGTTGCTCAGAGCTACGTGAGTATTGTGTCGAGCGCGGGCGAGCCAGCAACGCGCCACGGTTACTCAGAGCTACGTGAGTATTGTGTCGAGCGCGGGCGAGCCACTAAGGCGCCACGGTTGCTCAGAGCTACGTGAGTATTGTGTCGAGCGCGGGCGAGCCACCAACGCGCCACGGTTGCTCAGAGCTACGTGAGTATTGTGTCGAGCGCGGGCGAGCCACCAACGCGCCACGGTTGCTCAGAGCTACGTGAGTATTGTGTCGAGCGCGGGCGAGCCACCAACGCGCCACGGTTGCTCAGAGCTACGTGAGTATTGTGTCGAGCGCGGGCGAGCCACCAACGCGCCACGGTTGCTCAGAGCTACGTGAGTATTGTGTCGAGCGCGGGCGAGCCACCAACGCGCCACAGTTGCTCAGAGCTACGTGAGTATTGTGTCGAGCGCGGGCGAGCCACCAACGCGCCACGGTTGCTCAGAGCTACGTGAGTATTGTGTCGAGCGCGGGCGAGCCACCAACGCGCCACGGTTGCTCAGAGCTACGTGAGTATTGTGTCGAGCGCGGGCGAGCCACCAACGCGCCACGGTTGCTCAGAGCTACGTGAGTATTGTGTCGAGCGCGGGCGAGCCAGCAACGTGCCACGGTTGCTCAGAGCTACGTGAGTATTGTGTCGAGCGCGGGCGAGCCACCAACGCGCCGCGGTTGCTCAGAACTACGTGAGTATTGTGTTGAGCGCGGGGAGCCACCAACGCGCCACGGTTGCTCCGAGCTACGTGAGTATTGTGCTGAGCGCGGGCGAGCCACCAACGCGCCACGGTTGCTCAGAGCTACGTGAGTATTGTGTCGAGCGCGGGCAAGCCAGCAACGCGCCACGGTTGCTCAGAGCTACGTGAGTATTGTGTTGAGCGCGGGCGAGCCAGCAACGCGCCACGGTTGCTCAGAGCTACGTGAGTATTGTGTTGAGCGCGGGCGAGCCACCAACGCGCCACGGTTGCTCCGAGCTACGTGAGTATTGTGTTGAGCGCGGGCGAGCCACCAACGCGCCACGGTTGCTCAGAGCTACGTGAGTATTGTGTCGAGCGCGGGCGAGCCAGCAACGCGCCACGGTTACTCAGAGCTACGTGAGTATTGTGTCGAGCGCGGGCGAGCCACTAAGGCGCCACGGTTGCTCAGAGCTACGTGAGTATTGTGTCGAGCGCGGGCGAGCCACCAACGCGCCACGGTTGCTCAGAGCTACGTGAGTATTGTGTCGAGCGCGGGCGAGCCACCAACGCGCCACGGTTGCTCAGAGCTACGTGAGTATTGTGTCGAGCGCGGGCGAGCCACCAACGCGCCACGGTTGCTCAGAGCTACGTGAGTATTGTGTCGAGCGCGGGCGAGCCACCAACGCGCCACGGTTGCTCAGAGCTACGTGAGTATTGTGTCGAGCGCGGGCGAGCCACCAACGCGCCACAGTTGCTCAGAGCTACGTGAGTATTGTGTCGAGCGCGGGCGAGCCACCAACGCGCCACGGTTGCTCAGAGCTACGTGAGTATTGTGTCGAGCGCGGGCGAGCCACCAACGCGCCACGGTTGCTCAGAGCTACGTGAGTATTGTGTCGAGCGCGGGCGAGCCACCAACGCGCCACGGTTGCTCAGAGCTACGTGAGTATTGTGTCGAGCGCGGGCGAGCCACCAACGCGCCACGGTTGCTCAGAGCTACGTGAGTATTGTGTCGAGCGCGGGCGAGCCACCAACGCGCCATGGTTGCTCAGAGCTACGTGAGTATTGTGTCGAGCGCGGGCGAGCCACCAACGCGCCACGGTTGCTCAGAGCTACGTGAGTATTGTGTCGAGCGCGGGCGAGCCACCAACGCGCCACGGTTGCTCAGAGCTACGTGAGTATTGTGTCGAGCGCGGGCGAGCCACCAACGCGCCACGGTTGCTCAGAGCTACGTGAGTATTGTGTCGAGCGCGGGCGAGCCACCAACGCGCCACGGTTGCTCAGAGCTACGTGAGTATTATGACTTTATTTTGTATTTGGCGTAACTTCATACACATGGTAGGTATCGGTAACACATCATGGTACAAACAAAGTATTTCGTTTTTACACCCGAAGTTTGCGCAAACTGCGGTGATCTTGCAAATTTGATGACCTAAAAGGCGAAATCTATAACCATTTTCCTGCTGACCCGGAAATTAAACCTTATACTTACCATCACTCGATCAAGTACAGTATTTGTGCGGCGCGTGCTTTACTTGTGGTTAACAAGTGTGCCAACACGCTGTGAATGTGTGTGTAAGCGCAGGAGCTCTCGGTACCGACCGAGGTTATGGCGAAGTAGAAATTGTATGTGTGTGCATATTTGTGCTGTCGCTACTCGTCTTCACGCACACATTTACAGCGTGTTTGTATACTTGATAACGCGTCGCTTCGTGAGATACAAATACTGTAAGGATAAAAACATAAAGGAGACGTTCACGAAATGTATGGGGCTTGGTACTAAAATAATTGAAAATGTTTGCATCACTAACTACAAACATTATTTATATTTTAGGGATGGCAGCCCTGTGGCAAATGACGTGACAATGACAATGTCAGTCAGCAGCGGGCCGAGCACGGGCGTGCCTCTTGAGTTTATATTGTTCTGTGCGGGCGTGCCAAGACATTTGTGACAAGACATGATAAATTATGTCATGTCAATTTGTACTAGCATTTTATGACAAAACAGTTATATCGCTCAAACTGTGATAAAATGTGTGACTCAAGTCATGTCACAGTAGGCCGTGCTCGCCCCGCAGGACTCTGCTTGACATTTACAGCTTTGACTTTTTTTGACACGTTTTGTTATTGCATTGTCATGATAATCAATATATTTGGCTTAAAATCATGGAGCTGCAGCTAAAATTATAATAAAATCTCAAAGTATTTATTAGAAACGGAAACTTTAGCCACATTTAAAATAATTATATACGAGTAGCATAGAAATGAATAAATAACGACTATGTACGTTTTGTTTGTATTGAAACACTTTTCACGTTTTCAAAAAAACGGGCGCCTGAAAAAATCTGATTTAACTATAATCGAGTAGCATAATAAGCTTTCTAATAAGGTACTATCGGCCAAACTTCCGCATGCTCACCTTAAAGGCGATAAACGCATAGCACGACTCACGACTCGATCGCACAATGCACGAGTTTTGACCAATAGGATGCACAAAGCGTATTTTAGTGGTGTTCGTATTAGTATAATCATGTATAGAATGTGTGACACTCACACTAGGAGCGTACTATGCTCACTTGTTTCTGCTAAGAGACGAGTTTTTAATGGGCACGGCCAGCGCGGCGCGGCGGCGGCGTGAGCTCTTTGTTATTGAATTGAATTGTTATTTTATTATTGACAAGAATTAATTTTAGTACTCATATCTTCTGTTTGTTTGGTTTAGAAAATGTATTATTGATATTGCAGTATTTACAAAAATAATTTGTAATAACTAATAAACTACAATTTATATGTATTAATCCACTTTAATATTTTCCTCTCTCTATCGGGTCTATAGATATAGGTTATTTATGAACACTTTCACTGCCTCTCCAATTTTCACCATATCCTATGTGATGCCGCATGCCGCAGCAACCGCACCATATTCCCTTCACAATAAGATGAGACATTGAAACGAACCGTTTTATTACAGTCCGTTCCACCGATTTTGACTTCTATTCCGTAGGCTTATGGATGGCATTAAAGGCAAAAAAGTGGTTACAATACCAACTGTTTACTGCAGCTGCCATTTGTCATGCCACCAACACAATAGCATTCAAAATCGATTGAACGGACATTTATGGTTTGTTTACCTTTTATCTCACGGCTCCCTGAATACGTTAGGTATAGGTGCGTTGACCGGCACTGCATGAAGGTATCAAATGTTTATATTGAAATTTTTTGTGTTTAATCGACTTTATTAAAAGTAAATAACTATCTAAATTTCTATGTTTTTGTTTATACTTGGGCAATTTGGGAATACTTGAAAATTACAGTAATATTTGAACCAATACTCTGCGCAGTTCATACAATGTTATCAGAGCTTTTTGTTTGTAGCTAACGCAAGGCCGCAAGCCGCACAACTCTTGCAACTGAAATAAAAATAAGTTCATTATCTAAGACCCATTGTTATTTAGTGGGAATGTCTGGAAATTCGGTTAAACAATAGAGGACGGCTTAATACAAGGGCCATACGTTTTTTTATTACCTTAGGATTATCTCAAATGTTTTGCAGTTGTTCCTTGTATTTGGTTTAATACTTTTAACAGTAGGTAATTGTAATATTACCTTTTATTCATTAAAATAATACAGGGTGAAATTGAATTCATGGGCATCCTTTTAAGGGGTCATTGTACTCATCATTATGAACAACTTCAACTATGAGACCATACCTGAAATCGCGAAAAAAAAATCAGCTGTTCCCTACATTTATGTTTGCATAACTCGACAAAATGTAGGGAACAGCAATTTTTTTTTCTCGATTTCATATTTGTTCCCATAGTCAAAGTTGTTCATAATGACGAGTACAATGACCCCTTAAGAGGATACCCATGAATTAAATTTCAGCCTGTATAACGAACAAGGTATCGTTGCAATTAAAATGCCCAGGCATGCCGTGCAGGATGAGCACTTTAAGACTGGATTATAATCAAACCAACACTTTACTCTTTTATAATTCATGCTCTAGTCAAAGTTTGACAATTCATGATTTTAAGCGAAATCAACGCTACAGGCGCGTTACCGGCATTGCATGTCAAGTTTTTTTTTGACAAATCTAACAATGATTCAGTTCCTACGCCACTTTAAAATTCAGAAGCTTATCAAGTAATTAAACTAAACTATAATTTGTGCCTTGGCAGCAGTGAGAGTGAAAGGATTGAAATAAAATGTTGGGTACTAGTGAAATATATATTTTTAGTTTGTGTTCATTTAACATTATGCAGGATTAAAGATTTATTTAGGTTGATATTTAAATCTTATCTGTATAATAAAAGATGTATAGTAAGTGCTTTTTGTATGAAACTATCGGCTGTAATCTCAGTGTGAAAAAATAAACAGTTAGTTAAAATCTACTTGAGAACAATTTTAAGGATTTGCTGTTGTAGAAAAAAAAACAATATAAGTAACTTAATTTATTTTTAATAGACTTTTTCAAAACATTAAAGATTCATCCAGAAATTAACATATTATAACAAAAAATTACACAGAAATTATCATCAAAATGCAAAATATTATAAGTGAAAAGATTCTTACTCATAATATCATTTATAAACTGTATTTATCTACACTTATATCGTAAAGTTCAAAATATGAAATCAACACAACAATGACAAACAGACAACACAACAACAACAGGCAAAAAGCCTGTCAGTAAATAAGATTAGGAGAATATTGCTCGTGCAGTTCTAATGAAATTGAAAAGTTTTAAGATTAGTACAATTTAAGAATCTTAATAATTTTTATAATTTGCAATAATTACATTACACTACAGACTAGGTTTATCAAGCAAATGAGATCAATTATTTATGAGGTGGACGGATATGATGACACTACTGAATATGTAAAATAACAAACTAACGAGATCGGGGCTTACGACAACATTGATTGTAAATAAAACAACAAATCCACCAATAAAGGCAACATGACACTAAATTGACATCAATAATTTTACAAGAAGACTTCAAAATCGTTGGCAATATTTTAAACTATGATTACGGTCTACAGTCTACCCTGTGACATTAATCAACGAAGTAATATAATACAAATTGGAATAATAAAAATAAACCTAATAAAAATAGCTATACAGGGTTATTTGCAAGCCGCCGGAGTCGCGGGTTGTTCGAAAGAGATACCATGGCCCTGGCACAGGCAACTGAAGGAACACGGGTGGGTTTTAGTCAGTAAAAGTTTGACACGACCTTCCGCTCCGCCCAGAGCGGGAGAAGTCATTTGATAATAAAACACTAATAAGCTCGTAGGACTATAATACTAACATCATAAATAACAACTTTTGTTGTATGACTTTTAATAATTCATAAAAAAATAATTTCATAATACAATTAAAAATATTTATTTTGATCGCTCTAAATTTGAACAACTCTACGCGGTACCAAAATATGTAAGTAGTTAAATAAACAAACAGTGCGTTGCGAATGCAGGGTCGCAGCGGTACTTACTACAAAATACAGATCTAAAAAGTGTTATTACAAATATTACAACAAAAACTTGAAAGTTTACTTTTGGTATTCTAAAAAGTCATAGATCAAAAGTGGTTGTACTAATATAGTCCTACCAGGTGTTAGAAAAATAACCCTGTATAACGTAATTATACAGTATGTTAATTAACGAAAGGCGTTCCCGTTAACCCGCAATAGTATAGCGTCCACATGCTACCAAAATATGACCATTCGAAAATTCACGAAAAAAAATCTGCTGTTCATTACATTTATGTTCGCATACCTAGCTTAACAAAATGTAGGGAGCAGCTGATTTTTTTTCGCGAATTTTTAAATGGTAATATTAATTGTAGCATGTTTGGACTATTGCGGGTTAACGGGAACGCCTTTCGTTAATTAACATAGTGCATGTTAAAAATTATATTAACTTAATATTTCGTCGCTGCTCCTCCCGCATCTATCACAGCATCGCAACGGCTACGCATGGACCTAGCCAGGACTTCGCACAAATTCGAACCTCTGAATGTGTCCCAAACTTGTTCGCAATGTGTGACAAGTGCTTCCTTCGTTCTTTCTGCTCTACTATCCCATCTCTGGACCATTAAACCCCACAAATTTTCAATGGGGTTTAAGTCTGGCGATCGGGAGGGCCATGGCACTGTTTTAATTTGTGGTTGCCCTCGCAACCACTCTTGAACAACCCGCGCACGGTGTATCGGGCAATTGTCCTGGAAAAAATAAAATTCTGGCACGTCCAGTTGTGGATACACCGTGCGCACTGTGGGTACCATGATGGTTTGTAGCACCTCTAAATACGTTTGGCCGTTTGCCCTCCCTGGTATAAAAGCGAGCTCGCCTGGTCCAGCAGCACTCATCCAGCCCCACATGTTCACTACAATTCTTCCCGATTCTGCATTTGGGTTCACATTTCGAGGTTCGTATCTTGTGTTATCTACACGCCATAAATTCCGACGACCTTGTTGGCTAGACCTAAAGCACTTTTCATCAGAAAATATGGCGTAAGAGAAATCGAAGTCCCTGTAGTCACGAGCGAATCGCACGCGAGCAGCTTTCTGCTCCTGCGTCAAAATATTTTTTTTTTGCGGGACGTCTGTGATGGACTCCAGCTCGATGCAACTCGTTTCTAATAGTTTGCATCGAAACTTCGTATTCTTGTGCGAAACTGCGAGTGGGTGTGAACGGGTTCTCTTCATACGTGGCTATCATATTATTTAACTCGTTTTCGTTTATAGCCCGGGGTCGAGGTGCACGAACGCGTTCTGTAATTTCTCCTTCTTCATATCTTCGCACCCAGCGGCGCACCGTTGTTCTCTAACGAAAAAAAAAAAAAAAAACAATCAGCATCGATTTTTTACATAATATAGGAACTAAGTATAATAATACGAGTACACTACAAAAGTCTTAATCAAAGGGCACAACTAGTACACTATAAATAAAAATTATAAGTATTGAAATACTTAAGGTGTGCATTTTGGTTGACTTCATGATAAATAAACTCTTAACTTTTCTATAACTAATTTAAGTAGTTATAACATTCATAACTATATTTTAAAATACAAGTTGTAAATGCAATAACTGAAAATCTCTTAAGGGGTCATTACTCATCATTATAAACAACTTTTACTATGAGAACCAAACCTGAAATCGCGATAAAAAAGCAGCTGGTCTATACATTTTGACGAGTTACGCGAACATAAATGTAGGGAACAGTTGTTTTTTTTTTTTCGCGATTTCAGGTTTGGTCCCGTAGTAAAAGTTGTTCATAATGATTAGTACAATGACCCCTTAAGAGGTTTTCAGATATTGCAATTAACACCTCGTATACCTATGAATAAGAAAAATGGCATAGCGTAAATTCCAACATTGTATGAAACTGTCCCAAGCAAATTTGTGCTTTATCTCTACTATTTAAAAGTGTTTATCTCGTGCGGGCTGGCAACGTGGCATTTCTAAAGGTTTTTCGTGGTTAAATACCAACGATCTAGTGCTTGGCCGAAAAAATAGTAAGTACTTGCTATTTTATCGGCCAGCCAAGCACTAAATCGTTAGTATTTAAAACTATGTGTGCAATTTTTTTTAAGTTTTTTTGGTAAGTATTTACGAGCACTACTAACAAAAATTTACATTATTGTCAATTACTTTCCATCTGCAGTATTATGATAAAATAAATGTTAAAAATAATTATAAAAAACAATTATCTTGTGCTTGGGCGAAAAAAAATTGTAGTTTGAAATATAATGATCAAGCCTCTAGAAATGCGACGAATGCGCTCTGGTTTTTCTAATTAAAATGCGGCAACGACGCTGTGAGATAAGGCACCATTGTTTAGGTTGTTTTGGTTTAGGATTTATTATCGGGTCATAAAAGGCTCCAACAACGTCTTTGAAAGCAAAAATAAATAAAAAGAACAATCTTATTTGAATGCATTACTATAAGTAGGTAATATCTTATGAGACTTTTAAAAAGAATCCATCTGAAAGTTATAATAATTTTATTATTTTTATATATAAATCTGCCTAGCCTTTTCCCAACTATGTTGGGGTCGGCTTCCAGTCTAACCGGATGCAGCTGAATACCAATATTTTTCATGGAATTTGTTTTTAAATTGCAATATAAGGAAAAATGCAAACTATGAAATAATAATATTACTATCACTTTATTTATTTCTATATCTCTCCCTCTATCTGAATACAAAAACATAACTTACTTGCATGTTCAACTCCACTGCTATTTGGGATATATTTAACCCTTGTCTATGCAAAACAATAATTTGATTCCTTTCTTCCTGAATCAGGTTTCGGGTCGTCATGGTTGCACCACGTTAGTCACAGCCCACACACAATACACACACAGTCCAGGATACAAGCTAGGGTCAAGAAGAGGCTTTCGATCACAGTCCGGTATACAAGCAGAGGTCACAGTTAGGCAGGCAATCAGTCCGATAGAAATAAACAGGTCGTAAAATGAAATGGCGATAGGAATTTAAGGGAAGCGTCAACAATTAGCGAGAGCAAATTGGCACTGCCGCGCTCTAGCTAATGTTTGTTATTTTATGTTACTCGCTCATTACTCACACAAATGCATATTGTCTCTAATTGGGGGAAACTAGGAAGGGGTGTGGTTTGTCACTAGCTGCGCTCTCGCAGGAATATTTTCTTAAGTGAGCATGCTTAACTTGGGCCGATAGTACGTCACATTAGCGTTTAAAAATCTCCGGAATATTATACCACTTTTGACCTCTCCTTTGGTTCTCATTGCAGCGTGGAGTACGTTGAGCTCGGTCTGATAGTAGAGAAGTGTTCGCGGCAGGATCTCATCTTCATCAGCAAGCATGGCTACGCTCTGTTCAGCTCGCTGTACGAGGGTACGTATATCAATGACGCACGAATATCCTGTATTGTCGACATGGTCCTGAAAAAAGTTACCAGAAAATTAAGTGATGACGATTTAAATGTAACGTAATGTTGAGAGACATTCTCAGGAGCATAGACATAGTATTACTAAATATATGTTATGCTGCCAGTTATTCATTATTTACTTATTTATTGAAACTACAAGCACAAGTACAAAGGCGGACTTCATGCCGAATGATGCCTTAGTGCGTAAGTTCTCTAAAAATCCTTGTAACATGAATGCTAACTATTTATTATTGTAAATGTAAACCCTAAAATAGCTTTGATATCGATTAATCATAAACATCCTTATACTCGTATCCTTACATATTATAAAACAAAGTCCCCAGCCGCGTCTGTCTATTTGAACGCGATAAACTCAAAAACTACTGAACGGATTTTCAAATGGTTTTCACCAATGGATGGAGTGATTCATGAGAAACGTTTAGGTGTACATTTTTTTTTTTTTTTGTGTACTTGTGTTATCGGCGATCAGTCCTAGGACTATTATGAGCAGATGTGATGTTTCAGCTGTTGGCGCAGAGTGTATTCTTCATTGAGAGTACCTACTCATATTTATATTTAGTAGCCTGGTGCTACTGTCGATTTTTATAGCTCTAGTATATTACGTTGACATAGTCTTGGATGGTCAACCGACGTGCCAGTTCATTAGGATGATTATCAGCCGTTCCCTATATTTTGCTGAAACATCACGTATTTCCTCCTTAACTGTATTGACTGACAGATTTTGGTGTATTTCGGCATTGGTGACATACCATGGTACATTTGCTATTGACCTCAGTATCTTGTTTTGCACTCATTGATATTGATATTGGAGTCTTTGGCGGAGCCCCACAACTGTAAACCATACATCCAGGTTGGCTTTAATATTGTTTGATATATCAGAAGCTTGTTGTCTAGTGATAGTTTTGAATTTCGTCCCAACATCCAATAGAGGTTTCTGTGTCTGAATGAAGTATCATCTCTTTTGGCTTTAATGTGCCATTTCCACGTTAGGCGGCGATCAAATTGTAATCCGAGGTACTTGACGCGATCACTTTGCGGCAGAGTACTATCACCAAGTTTAACCGGTGGGCAGTCGCCCTGGCGAAGGGTAAATGTTATTTGCACTGATTTAGCAGCACTTGCTTTGATTTTCCAGTCTTGCAGCCAGTTATGCACTTTTGTAAGAGCAGTTTGGAGTGCTTCTGAAGCTCGCTTTGGATCTTTATCGCTTGCGAGTACCTAGTGCTGTGTCGTCAGCAAAAGTTGCCGCTGTAACACCGGGTGTAATCGGCAAATCAGCAGTGTATAGAGTGTACAGGGTAGGTCCAAGTACCGATCCTTGAGGAACTCCTGCCTTGATCTCGTAGAAATCGGAAGTTTCCCCAGCTTCCTTAACATAGAATATTCTGTCCGAGATATAGGATTCCAACAATAGGTAGAAGCTATGTGGTAGGATCTGCCTAATTTTACATAATAAGCCCTTATGCCACACCTTGTCGAAGGCCTGCTGTATGTCCATAAATGCTGACGAGCAATATTCTTTGTTCTCCAGAGTCCTCCTTACAGTAGCGCAGACTCTATGAGCCTGTTCTACTGTTGCATGATGTCTCCTAAAACCAAACTGGTGGTCAGGGATTACCTTACGTTCTCGCAAAATTGGGTTTAGCCTGCTCAGTAAAATCTTCTCAAATACTTTGGACATCACGGGTAATAAGCTTATTGGTCTGTAGGATGTTTTTTCATGAGGAGGTTTGCCATATTTATGGATCATTATAATCTGGGAGACTTTCCAGAGGCCTCGGAAATACTGGACTCTCAGCATAGCATTATACAATACTGTCATAAGTACAATGGCTTTTCTTGGCAGTTCTCGTAAAATCTCCTTAGTAATGAGATCAAATCCTGGTGCTTTTTTGCTGTCAAGGTTTCTTATTATTTTCTGCACTTCTTATGGTGTTACTAGTTTGGGAGGTGTTTCAGGGGACAGGTCAGTATAAGCACAGATTCCACAAATGATTCGAAGTTTCTGTTGGGTATGTCATTTGGTGTGAACACCGCAGACAGATGCTTGGCGAACAAATCTGCTTTTTGCTTATTTGTTCTAGCCCACTTGTTCACATCATTTCTTTTTGCGGTCTATCATACTCTTTTGCCATTCTCCATAGCGAGTAGTTAGTGGAGCTAGTTGCTGTTAGCGATTCCAGTTTGGTTTGCAGTGAATTTTGATTCGCATCTCCGATCATTGCCTTTAGTTACGTTATTGCCCTGTTCAGCGCTGTTTTGTCATCAGGGTGTCGACTATGATGCCATATTCGCCGTAGCCTGCGCTTTTCCAGGATTTTTTCTTTTATTTCCAAGGGATGATTTGCAATATACTCGTTTTTAGCCATGGCAGGAGTGTTTAACCAGCAGGCTGTTTGAATCAGTGAGGTGAAGCTCTCCAGTACAATATCAATGTCTTCGGGATACTTTAATTTGACCCCCAACTCCACTGGTTTCTCGATATGCTCACGAAAACCATTCCAGTCTGTCCGTGGGTTACTAAGACTTGCTGGCCTCTCGTATTCGATTACCGTGTTACTAAGAGTTAATATTACTGATGTATGGTCAGAGGAGCTGTCCAGACATGACTCCACCTTAGAATAGTTTTTCGACAGATTTTTAGTAATATAAAAGTCCAGCAAGTCAGGCTTCTTGTTAGTGTCTGCTGGCCAGTATGTGGGTTCTGAACTTGAGACAGGGTTGAGGTTATTTTGATCCAAGCTTTGTTTGAGTTGTCTTCCTCTTGTCGTTATCAGTCTGGAGCCCTAATGCACATGTTTCGCATTCCAGTCTCCTCCGGCTATAAATCTGCCTCCAACTGCAGAGAAAAAGTGACTGAACATAGTTGTATCTATTTTATGCCTAGGTGCGCAGTACACAGCTGCAATATTAAAATGGCCATGTTTATCGTCAACAGCAATAATTGTTGCCTGTATGTGATCAGTCTTATACTCAGGCAGCAGGTGATGTTTAATTGTATTTCTTACAACTATTGCGGTTCCTGCATGGGCAGTGAAATCCGGGTGTCTACACAAGGTAGATGCAGTATCCTTTTATTTTGATGTTACTCCTACCGGTGCAGTGTGCTTCAGAGATTAATACGATGTCCAGCTTGTGTTCTGTCATTAACATTTGCAGGTCGTCTGTGTTCGGAGCAAGTCCGTTTATGTTCCAAGTCGCTATTCGTAGACCTAGTTTAGCTTTTTGACAAGCGTTGTTATGAGGCCCATCAAGGTACCCATTTGTTGTAATAAGAAATCAAACTTTTCTGACTGGTTTGGTAAGCAATTCTATTAGTTGGTCGGTTTCTCGTTTAGAGCTTTTATCCATTCCAGTTTTGAGAGTATCAGCGTATGTTTGATCTCTAAGATCTTCATTTACATTTATACAGCTGGACTTTTGTTGTGTTTGGTTATCTTTTTCTGGTTGATAGTTATTGCTTCTGTATACCTTGGTTTTTAATTGATTACTTCTATTGGTTTTTCTTGCCCAGATTTCTTTGTATACCTCACAGCCTTTGTAACTGGCTGGATGTGCACCATGACAAAGGGCACATTCGGCTGGTGTGTTGCGATCACGTTTCGGACAATCTGCCGTTTTATGTGATTGTGCACATTTGACGCATCGGTATGGTCTCATGCAGTAATTTTTCGAGTGTCCATACTGTTGGCACCTTTGACACTGTACTATAGTTTTTCTCCTTTTTGGATCTTCTATAGTTACGGCCTGTTGACCTATATATTTTAAGTCCTTGACTGCTTTGTTGTGCTCACCTTTGAGTAGATTAACGAAAAATTTCGATGTTGGTTTTTTTACTAGGTCCAAACTTTGCATTTATAATTTCCCTGAAGACAGTATTTCCTGTTTGTTCTATGTCTTCTCTAATTTTGTCAAGTTCTGTTGTGGGATGCAAATTTTTTATCACAATTCTAAAGTGTCTTTCTTCTTTTCTGTTGAAGGTATGTCCAATGAGTCCTTTTTGCCGAACTATATCTATAACTTTTTTATAGGATTCAGTTGAACTCGAATTGATTCTGAGTTGATTTCTATTTACTATTTTATATGTGAACTGGTCTCTTTCTGTAACTGTTTCCAATGGTTCAGTTAACTTATTAACGTTTTCTGTCCCATACAAAATGATGGGAGGAGGTTTGCTTACTTTCTTTTCTGGTGCACGCACCTCTTCAGATAAGTCAATAGACAGACCACTGTATCTGTTGGATGTTTGCAATCTTTCCGGGGACGGGGTTCTGCACATTGTCTTTCGCTTCTTATTCTGGTTTGTAGGCACCCTTTGCCAGTCTAGAGGACTTGAGGTGTGCTCCACTACATCCTTTTTGATTGGTTTTTGAGGATTACTAGCAGTAATGGGTTGATCTGTTTTTGGTATGCTCCCAATAGAAGAACTTCTTGGTTTGCATAAAAATAGGTTGGGGTGGAAGGCCTGCTGAATAAATTTACTATTTCCAGTAGCATTCACTGTCATAGGAGCCTGGTTGTCCGCTTCTATGGAGTCTTCGGTATCCAATTTCACACCCTCTGGCCCGGATACCAGAGAGCGTCGAGGGTTAGCCGGATCGCATGCCGAAACATTCTCAGTATTCGACATTTTCATAAGTTTTTTTGGGTTGGGAGAAATGCAGCTGGCACTTTCCCAAGGTACCAGTGTCACACTTTTAGGGAGATTTAGTTCCTCAAGGTTTGTGAGTTCCCTTAGGACAGGTTACTTGACCGCCGCCTGTTACTCGGCGTTATTGTTGTTGCTCGTTTTGCACCACCCGGGGGGCACGTGTAGGGTGGGTCGTTGGAAAAGATGGTAAGTCCTACGGACGCGAGCAACTTCACCCCCCCCCTAAGGTGTACAATTCATTAACATTTTGTGTAAATTGGCTTTAATATGACGAAAAAATTATTCCGACTGGGAGTTTTACTGGCGTGAGTTCCGTAAATCGTACGAGATACATAAAATTAATGTTCTACAGGATTGTACATCATAAATGTTCAATAAAAAATTCTGCAATAGCATAATGTGTATCTTTTTAATCTGGCTTGCAGATGAAGTCGCAGGCAACAGCTAGTTGTGTTATAATTAGTCCTTGTGATCAGGTCTCCAACTCGAGTCCAATACAATGGAGAACGTGGAAGCGATCTACACGACGTTAGCACTCATCTGTATCGAGCTGGGCTCTGAGGAGACTGTGTGTGACATCATGCAGCTTATACTGGCGTAAGTAGTTAATATCACTTTCAATATTTTTGGGGTTCCGTAGTCAACAAGGAACCCTTATAGTTTCGCCATGTCCGTCTGTCAGTCTGTCCATCCGTCCGTCTGTCCACAGCTTAGCTCAGACTCTTAGAACTATAAAGCTGTAATTTGGCATGGGTATAGATATTCATCACGCCGACAAAGTCGTAAAAGAAAATCTTGAAAAAAAATTTTTTTAGAGTACCTCCCTTTCACGTAAAGTGGGGATGATATTTTTTTATGGGGTATCGTTAGATAGGCCGTTCTAAAATATAATGGGTCTGTAAAAACTATTTTTCTAGCTGCCCTTATTGTCCCATCTCAAAAATCCAGCCTGTATATAAAAATCAGCTTTTATACTATAACGTAAGTAGAATTATAATTTCATGAACATTGGTGTCTGGCAAGGGGTTGCCACGATGTTAAGTGTCTGGCAATGAATGACGTGATATTTAATAATATTCTGAAGGTAATACCAAAAAATCACACTTTATTATTTGATGAATTTAGATCGGTATTTAACACACCTTTAGTACCGTTTACCTGCCAAAGCCACGGTAACCCAAACTTTATAATGGTCCATCGTTCTTACCTGTGTTGGGAGCATGCGCTGACAAACTTTCAGCTTTTATAAAATAACGAAGGTCTGGGGTTCACGGGCTCTTAGACTATTAGAGTAACTCGTGTAAATACTGTTCAGACGGTGCAACTATTTTGTTGCTTCAACTTAGTATCCCACAGGCAGGTGAATCACATCATCTTGTCAATTCCAAGAGCTAGGTGGAATAGATATTTGAGTGCATTACATGTTCTGCCTGGGCAGCATCCAGCAGGCCAGCCTGGCCAGCCCGCTGCTGACGGTGACGCAGCAGTGCGCGCTGCACGGCGCCGGCGTGGCGCTGGCCGCGCTGCTGCCGCGCGTGCTGCCGCTGCCGCGCCTCGCCGACTATATTGATAAGGTCAGTACTATCTGTGACGCAGCAGTGCGCGCTGCACGGCGCCGGCGTGGCGCTGGCCGCGCTGCTGCCGCGCGTGCTGCCGCTGCCGCGCCTCGCCGACTATATTGATAAGGTCAGTACTATCTGTGACGCAGCAGTGCGCGCTGCACGGCGCCGGCGTGGCGCTGGCCGCGCTGCTGCCGCGCGTGCTGCCGCTGCCGCGCCTCGCCGACTATATTGATAAGGTCAGTACTATCTGTGACGCAGCAGTGCGCGCTGCACGGCGCTGGCCGCGCTGCTGCCGCGCGTGCTGCCGCTGCCGCGCCTCGCCGACTATATTGATAAGGTCAGTACTATCTGTGACGCAGCAGTGCGCGCTGCACGGCGCTGGCCGCGCTGCTGCCGCGCGTGCTGCCGCTGCCGCGCCTCGCCGACTATATTGATAAGGTCAGTACTATCTGTGACGCAGCAGTGCGCGCTGCACGCCGGCGTGGCGCTGGCCGCGCTGCTGCCGCGCGTGCTGCCGCTGCCGCGCCTCGCCGACTATATTGATAAGGTCAGTACTATCTGTGACGCAGCAGTGCGCGCTGCACGGCGCTGGCCGCGCTGCTGCCGCGCGTGCTGCCGCTGCCGCGCCTCGCCGACTATATTGATAAGGTCAGTACTATCTGTGACGCAGCAGTGCGCGCTGCACGGCGCCGGCGTGGCGCTGGCCGCGCTGCTGCCGCGCGTGCTGCCGCTGCCGCGCCTCGCCGACTATATTGATAAGGTCAGTACTATCTGTGACGCAGCAGTGCGCGCTGCACGGCGCTGGCCGCGCTGCTGCCGCGCGTGCTGCCGCTGCCGCGCCTCGCCGACTATATTGATAAGGTCAGTACTATCTGTGACGCAGCAGTGCGCGCTGCACGCCGGCGTGGCGCTGGCCGCGCTGCTGCCGCGCGTGCTGCCGCTGCCGCGCCTCGCCGACTATATTGATAAGGTCAGTACTATCTGTGACGCAGCAGTGCGCGCTGCACGGCGCTGGCCGCGCTGCTGCCGCGCGTGCTGCCGCTGCCGCGCCTCGCCGACTATATTGATAAGGTCAGTACTATCTGTGACGCAGCAGTGCGCGCTGCACGGCGCCGGCGTGGCGCTGGCCGCGCTGCTGCCGCGCGTGCTGCCGCTGCCGCGCCTCGCCGACTATATTGATAAGGTCAGTACTATCTGTGACGCAGCAGTGCGCGCTGCACGCCGGCGTGGCGCTGGCCGCGCTGCTGCCGCGCGTGCTGCCGCTGCCGCGCCTCGCCGACTATATTGATAAGGTCAGTACTATCTGTGACGCAGCAGTGCGCGCTGCACGCCGGCGTGGCGCTGGCCGCGCTGCTGCCGCGCGTGCTGCCGCTGCCGCGCCTCGCCGACTATATTGATAAGGTCAGTACTATCTGTGACGCAGCAGTGCGCGCTGCACGGCGCTGGCCGCGCTGCTGCCGCGCGTGCTGCCGCTGCCGCGCCTCGCCGACTATATTGATAAGGTCAGTACTATCTGTGACGCAGCAGTGCGCGCTGCACGGCGCTGGCCGCGCTGCTGCCGCGCGTGCTGCCGCTGCCGCGCCTCGCCGACTATATTGATAAGGTCAGTACTATCTGTGACGCAGCAGTGCGCGCTGCACGGCGCTGGCCGCGCTGCTGCCGCGCGTGCTGCCGCTGCCGCGCCTCGCCGACTATATTGATAAGGTCAGTACTATCTGTGACGCAGCAGTGCGCGCTGCACGGCGCCGGCGTGGCGCTGGCCGCGCTGCTGCCGCGCGTGCTGCCGCTGCCGCGCCTCGCCGACTATATTGATAAGGTCAGTACTATCTGTGACGCAGCAGTGCGCGCTGCACGGCGCTGGCCGCGCTGCTGCCGCGCGTGCTGCCGCTGCCGCGCCTCGCCGACTATATTGATAAGGTCAGTACTATCTGTGACGCAGCAGTGCGCGCTGCACGGCGCTGGCCGCGCTGCTGCCGCGCGTGCTGCCGCTGCCGCGCCTCGCCGACTATATTGATAAGGTCAGTACTATCTGTGACGCAGCAGTGCGCGCTGCACGGCGCCGGCGTGGCGCTGGCCGCGCTGCTGCCGCGCGTGCTGCCGCTGCCGCGCCTCGCCGACTATATTGATAAGGTCAGTACTATCTGTGACGCAGCAGTGCGCGCTGCACGGCGCTGGCCGCGCTGCTGCCGCGCGTGCTGCCGCTGCCGCGCCTCGCCGACTATATTGATAAGGTCAGTACTATCTGTGACGCAGCAGTGCGCGCTGCACGGCGCTGGCCGCGCTGCTGCCGCGCGTGCTGCCGCTGCCGCGCCTCGCCGACTATATTGATAAGGTCAGTACTATCTGTGACGCAGCAGTGCGCGCTGCACGCCGGCGTGGCGCTGGCCGCGCTGCTGCCGCGCGTGCTGCCGCTGCCGCGCCTCGCCGACTATATTGATAAGGTCAGTACTATCTGTGACGCAGCAGTGCGCGCTGCACGGCGCTGGCCGCGCTGCTGCCGCGCGTGCTGCCGCTGCCGCGCCTCGCCGACTATATTGATAAGGTCAGTACTATCTGTGACGCAGCAGTGCGCGCTGCACGGCGCTGGCCGCGCTGCTGCCGCGCGTGCTGCCGCTGCCGCGCCTCGCCGACTATATTGATAAGGTCAGTACTATCTGTGACGCAGCAGTGCGCGCTGCACGGCGCCGGCGTGGCGCTGGCCGCGCTGCTGCCGCGCGTGCTGCCGCTGCCGCGCCTCGCCGACTATATTGATAAGGTCAGTACTATCTGTGACGCAGCAGTGCGCGCTGCACGGCGCTGGCCGCGCTGCTGCCGCGCGTGCTGCCGCTGCCGCGCCTCGCCGACTATATTGATAAGGTCAGTACTATCTGTGACGCAGCAGTGCGCGCTGCACGGCGCTGGCCGCGCTGCTGCCGCGCGTGCTGCCGCTGCCGCGCCTCGCCGACTATATTGATAAGGTCAGTACTATCTGTGACGCAGCAGTGCGCGCTGCACGGCGCCGGCGTGGCGCTGGCCGCGCTGCTGCCGCGCGTGCTGCCGCTGCCGCGCCTCGCCGACTATATTGATAAGGTCAGTACTATCTGTGACGCAGCAGTGCGCGCTGCACGGCGCTGGCCGCGCTGCTGCCGCGCGTGCTGCCGCTGCCGCGCCTCGCCGACTATATTGATAAGGTCAGTACTATCTGTGACGCAGCAGTGCGCGCTGCACGGCGCTGGCCGCGCTGCTGCCGCGCGTGCTGCCGCTGCCGCGCCTCGCCGACTATATTGATAAGGTCAGTACTATCTGTGACGCAGCAGTGCGCGCTGCACGCCGGCGTGGCGCTGGCCGCGCTGCTGCCGCGCGTGCTGCCGCTGCCGCGCCTCGCCGACTATATTGATAAGGTCAGTACTATCTGTGACGCAGCAGTGCGCGCTGCACGGCGCTGGCCGCGCTGCTGCCGCGCGTGCTGCCGCTGCCGCGCCTCGCCGACTATATTGATAAGGTCAGTACTATCTGTGACGCAGCAGTGCGCGCTGCACGGCGCTGGCCGCGCTGCTGCCGCGCGTGCTGCCGCTGCCGCGCCTCGCCGACTATATTGATAAGGTCAGTACTATCTGTGACGCAGCAGTGCGCGCTGCACGGCGCTGGCCGCGCTGCTGCCGCGCGTGCTGCCGCTGCCGCGCCTCGCCGACTATATTGATAAGGTCAGTACTATCTGTGACGCAGCAGTGCGCGCTGCACGGCGCCGGCGTGGCGCTGGCCGCGCTGCTGCCGCGCGTGCTGCCGCTGCCGCGCCTCGCCGACTATATTGATAAGGTCAGTACTATCTGTGACGCAGCAGTGCGCGCTGCACGGCGCCGGCGTGGCGCTGGCCGCGCTGCTGCCGCGCGTGCTGCCGCTGCCGCGCCTCGCCGACTATATTGATAAGGTCAGTACTATCTGTGACGCAGCAGTGCGCGCTGCACGGCGCTGGCCGCGCTGCTGCCGCGCGTGCTGCCGCTGCCGCGCCTCGCCGACTATATTGATAAGGTCAGTACTATCTGTGACGCAGCAGTGCGCGCTGCACGGCGCTGGCCGCGCTGCTGCCGCGCGTGCTGCCGCTGCCGCGCCTCGCCGACTATATTGATAAGGTCAGTACTATCTGTGACGCAGCAGTGCGCGCTGCACGGCGCTGGCCGCGCTGCTGCCGCGCGTGCTGCCGCTGCCGCGCCTCGCCGACTATATTGATAAGGTCAGTACTATCTGTGACGCAGCAGTGCGCGCTGCACGCCGGCGTGGCGCTGGCCGCGCTGCTGCCGCGCGTGCTGCCGCTGCCGCGCCTCGCCGACTATATTGATAAGGTCAGTACTATCTGTGACGCAGCAGTGCGCGCTGCACGGCGCTGGCCGCGCTGCTGCCGCGCGTGCTGCCGCTGCCGCGCCTCGCCGACTATATTGATAAGGTCAGTACTATCTGTGACGCAGCAGTGCGCGCTGCACGGCGCTGGCCGCGCTGCTGCCGCGCGTGCTGCCGCTGCCGCGCCTCGCCGACTATATTGATAAGGTCAGTACTATCTGTGACGCAGCAGTGCGCGCTGCACGGCGCTGGCCGCGCTGCTGCCGCGCGTGCTGCCGCTGCCGCGCCTCGCCGACTATATTGATAAGGTCAGTACTATCTGTGACGCAGCAGTGCGCGCTGCACGGCGCCGGCGTGGCGCTGGCCGCGCTGCTGCCGCGCGTGCTGCCGCTGCCGCGCCTCGCCGACTATATTGATAAGGTCAGTACTATCTGTGACGCAGCAGTGCGCGCTGCACGGCGCCGGCGTGGCGCTGGCCGCGCTGCTGCCGCGCGTGCTGCCGCTGCCGCGCCTCGCCGACTATATTGATAAGGTCAGTACTATCTGTGACGCAGCAGTGCGCGCTGCACGGCGCTGGCCGCGCTGCTGCCGCGCGTGCTGCCGCTGCCGCGCCTCGCCGACTATATTGATAAGGTCAGTACTATCTGTGACGCAGCAGTGCGCGCTGCACGGCGCTGGCCGCGCTGCTGCCGCGCGTGCTGCCGCTGCCGCGCCTCGCCGACTATATTGATAAGGTCAGTACTATCTGTGACGCAGCAGTGCGCGCTGCACGGCGCTGGCCGCGCTGCTGCCGCGCGTGCTGCCGCTGCCGCGCCTCGCCGACTATATTGATAAGGTCAGTACTATCTGTGACGCAGCAGTGCGCGCTGCACGGCGCCGGCGTGGCGCTGGCCGCGCTGCTGCCGCGCGTGCTGCCGCTGCCGCGCCTCGCCGACTATATTGATAAGGTCAGTACTATCTGTGACGCAGCAGTGCGCGCT
Source organism: Tiliacea citrago (assembly GCA_963921375.1). Taxonomy (NCBI): domain Eukaryota; kingdom Metazoa; phylum Arthropoda; class Insecta; order Lepidoptera; family Noctuidae; genus Tiliacea; species Tiliacea citrago. The sequence continues at coordinate 611,723 of OY992801.1, forward strand.
GCACGGCGCTGGCCGCGCTGCTGCCGCGCGTGCTGCCGCTGCCGCGCCTCGCCGACTATATTGATAAGGTCAGTACTATCTGTGACGCAGCAGTGCGCGCTGCACGGCGCTGGCCGCGCTGCTGCCGCGCGTGCTGCCGCTGCCGCGCCTCGCCGACTATATTGATAAGGTCAGTACTATCTGTGACGCAGCAGTGCGCGCTGCACGGCGCCGGCGTGGCGCTGGCCGCGCTGCTGCCGCGCGTGCTGCCGCTGCCGCGCCTCGCCGACTATATTGATAAGGTCAGTACTATCTGTGACGCAGCAGTGCGCGCTGCACGCCGGCGTGGCGCTGGCCGCGCTGCTGCCGCGCGTGCTGCCGCTGCCGCGCCTCGCCGACTATATTGATAAGGTCAGTACTATCTGTGACGCAGCAGTGCGCGCTGCACGGCGCCGGCGTGGCGCTGGCCGCGCTGCTGCCGCGCGTGCTGCCGCTGCCGCGCCTCGCCGACTATATTGATAAGGTCAGTACTATCTGTGACGCAGCAGTGCGCGCTGCACGCCGGCGTGGCGCTGGCCGCGCTGCTGCCGCGCGTGCTGCCGCTGCCGCGCCTCGCCGACTATATTGATAAGGTCAGTACTATCTGTGACGCAGCAGTGCGCGCTGCACGGCGCTGGCCGCGCTGCTGCCGCGCGTGCTGCCGCTGCCGCGCCTCGCCGACTATATTGATAAGGTCAGTACTATCTGTGACGCAGCAGTGCGCGCTGCACGCCGGCGTGGCGCTGGCCGCGCTGCTGCCGCGCGTGCTGCCGCTGCCGCGCCTCGCCGACTATATTGATAAGGTCAGTACTATCTGTGACGCAGCAGTGCGCGCTGCACGGCGCTGGCCGCGCTGCTGCCGCGCGTGCTGCCGCTGCCGCGCCTCGCCGACTATATTGATAAGGTCAGTACTATCTGTGACGCAGCAGTGCGCGCTGCACGGCGCCGGCGTGGCGCTGGCCGCGCTGCTGCCGCGCGTGCTGCCGCTGCCGCGCCTCGCCGACTATATTGATAAGGTCAGTACTATCTGTGACGCAGCAGTGCGCGCTGCACGGCGCTGGCCGCGCTGCTGCCGCGCGTGCTGCCGCTGCCGCGCCTCGCCGACTATATTGATAAGGTCAGTACTATCTGTGACGCAGCAGTGCGCGCTGCACGGCGCTGGCCGCGCTGCTGCCGCGCGTGCTGCCGCTGCCGCGCCTCGCCGACTATATTGATAAGGTCAGTACTATCTGTGACGCAGCAGTGCGCGCTGCACGGCGCCGGCGTGGCGCTGGCCGCGCTGCTGCCGCGCGTGCTGCCGCTGCCGCGCCTCGCCGACTATATTGATAAGGTCAGTACTATCTGTGACGCAGCAGTGCGCGCTGCACGCCGGCGTGGCGCTGGCCGCGCTGCTGCCGCGCGTGCTGCCGCTGCCGCGCCTCGCCGACTATATTGATAAGGTCAGTACTATCTGTGACGCAGCAGTGCGCGCTGCACGGCGCCGGCGTGGCGCTGGCCGCGCTGCTGCCGCGCGTGCTGCCGCTGCCGCGCCTCGCCGACTATATTGATAAGGTCAGTACTATCTGTGACGCAGCAGTGCGCGCTGCACGGCGCTGGCCGCGCTGCTGCCGCGCGTGCTGCCGCTGCCGCGCCTCGCCGACTATATTGATAAGGTCAGTACTATCTGTGACGCAGCAGTGCGCGCTGCACGGCGCTGGCCGCGCTGCTGCCGCGCGTGCTGCCGCTGCCGCGCCTCGCCGACTATATTGATAAGGTCAGTACTATCTGTGACGCAGCAGTGCGCGCTGCACGCCGGCGTGGCGCTGGCCGCGCTGCTGCCGCGCGTGCTGCCGCTGCCGCGCCTCGCCGACTATATTGATAAGGTCAGTACTATCTGTGACGCAGCAGTGCGCGCTGCACGGCGCCGGCGTGGCGCTGGCCGCGCTGCTGCCGCGCGTGCTGCCGCTGCCGCGCCTCGCCGACTATATTGATAAGGTCAGTACTATCTGTGACGCAGCAGTGCGCGCTGCACGCCGGCGTGGCGCTGGCCGCGCTGCTGCCGCGCGTGCTGCCGCTGCCGCGCCTCGCCGACTATATTGATAAGGTCAGTACTATCTGTGACGCAGCAGTGCGCGCTGCACGGCGCTGGCCGCGCTGCTGCCGCGCGTGCTGCCGCTGCCGCGCCTCGCCGACTATATTGATAAGGTCAGTACTATCTGTGACGCAGCAGTGCGCGCTGCACGGCGCTGGCCGCGCTGCTGCCGCGCGTGCTGCCGCTGCCGCGCCTCGCCGACTATATTGATAAGGTCAGTACTATCTGTGACGCAGCAGTGCGCGCTGCACGCCGGCGTGGCGTGGCCGCGCTGCTGCCGCGCGTGCTGCCGCTGCCGCGCCTCGCCGACTATATTGATAAGGTCAGTACTATCTGTGACGCAGCAGTGCGCGCTGCACGGCGCCGGCGTGGCGCTGGCCGCGCTGCTGCCGCGCGTGCTGCCGCTGCCGCGCCTCGCCGACTATATTGATAAGGTCAGTACTATCTGTGACGCAGCAGTGCGCGCTGCACGCCGGCGTGCGCTGGCCGCGCTGCTGCCGCGCGTGCTGCCGCTGCCGCGCCTCGCCGACTATATTGATAAGGTCAGTACTATCTGTGACGCAGCAGTGCGCGCTGCACGGCGCCGCGTGGCGCTGGCCGCGCTGCTGCCGCGCGTGCTGCCGCTGCCGCGCCTCGCCGACTATATTGATAAGGTCAGTACTATCTGTGACGCAGCAGTGCGCGCTGCACGCCGGCGTGGCGCTGGCCGCGCTGCTGCCGCGCGTGCTGCCGCTGCCGCGCCTCGCCGACTATATTGATAAGGTCAGTACTATCTGTGACGCAGCAGTGCGCGCTGCACGCCGGCGTGGCGCTGGCCGCGCTGCTGCCGCGCGTGCTGCCGCTGCCGCGCCTCGCCGACTATATTGATAAGGTCAGTACTATCTGTGACGCAGCAGTGCGCGCTGCACGCCGGCGTGGCGCTGGCCGCGCTGCTGCCGCGCGTGCTGCCGCTGCCGCGCCTCGCCGACTATATTGATAAGGTCAGTACTATCTGTGACGCAGCAGTGCGCGCTGCACGGCGCTGGCCGCGCTGCTGCCGCGCGTGCTGCCGCTGCCGCGCCTCGCCGACTATATTGATAAGGTCAGTACTATCTGTGACGCAGCAGTGCGCGCTGCACGCCGGCGTGGCGCTGGCCGCGCTGCTGCCGCGCGTGCTGCCGCTGCCGCGCCTCGCCGACTATATTGATAAGGTCAGTACTATCTGTGACGCAGCAGTGCGCGCTGCACGCGCGCTGGCCGCGCTGCTGCCGCGCGTGCTGCCGCTGCCGCGCCTCGCCGACTATATTGATAAGGTCAGTACTATCTGTGACGCAGCAGTGCGCGCTGCACGCCGGCGTGGCGCTGGCCGCGCTGCTGCCGCGCGTGCTGCCGCTGCCGCGCCTCGCCGACTATATTGATAAGGTCAGTACTATCTGTGACGCAGCAGTGCGCGCTGCACGCCGGCGTCCGCGCTGCTGCCGCGCGTGCTGCCGCTGCCGCGCCTCGCCGACTATATTGATAAGGTCAGTACTATCTGTGACGCAGCAGTGCGCGCTGCACGCCGGCGTGGCGCTGGCCGCGCTGCTGCCGCGCGTGCTGCCGCTGCCGCGCCTCGCCGACTATATTGATAAGGTCAGTACTATCTGTGACGCAGCAGTGCGCGCTGCACGGCGCTGGCCGCGCTGCTGCCGCGCGTGCTGCCGCTGCCGCGCCTCGCCGACTATATTGATAAGGTCAGTACTATCTGTGACGCAGCAGTGCGCGCTGCACGGCGCTGGCCGCGCTGCTGCCGCGCGTGCTGCCGCTGCCGCGCCTCGCCGACTATATTGATAAGGTCAGTACTATCTGTGACGCAGCAGTGCGCGCTGCACGCCGGCGTGGCGCTGGCCGCGCTGCTGCCGCGCGTGCTGCCGCTGCCGCGCCTCGCCGACTATATTGATAAGGTCAGTACTATCTGTGACGCAGCAGTGCGCGCTGCACGGCGCTGGCCGCGCTGCTGCCGCGCGTGCTGCCGCTGCCGCGCCTCGCCGACTATATTGATAAGGTCAGTACTATCTGTGACGCAGCAGTGCGCGCTGCACGGCGCTGGCCGCGCTGCTGCCGCGCGTGCTGCCGCTGCCGCGCCTCGCCGACTATATTGATAAGGTCAGTACTATCTGTGACGCAGCAGTGCGCGCTGCACGGCGCTGGCCGCGCTGCTGCCGCGCGTGCTGCCGCTGCCGCGCCTCGCCGACTATATTGATAAGGTCAGTACTATCTGTGACGCAGCAGTGCGCGCTGCACGCCGGCGTGGCGCTGGCCGCGCTGCTGCCGCGCGTGCTGCCGCTGCCGCGCCTCGCCGACTATATTGATAAGGTCAGTACTATCTGTGACGCAGCAGTGCGCGCTGCACGGCGCTGGCCGCGCTGCTGCCGCGCGTGCTGCCGCTGCCGCGCCTCGCCGACTATATTGATAAGGTCAGTACTATCTGTGACGCAGCAGTGCGCGCTGCACGCCGGCGTGGCGCTGGCCGCGCTGCTGCCGCGCGTGCTGCCGCTGCCGCGCCTCGCCGACTATATTGATAAGGTCAGTACTATCTGTGACGCAGCAGTGCGCGCTGCACGGCGCTGGCCGCGCTGCTGCCGCGCGTGCTGCCGCTGCCGCGCCTCGCCGACTATATTGATAAGGTCAGTACTATCTGTGACGCAGCAGTGCGCGCTGCACGGCGCTGGCCGCGCTGCTGCCGCGCGTGCTGCCGCTGCCGCGCCTCGCCGACTATATTGATAAGGTCAGTACTATCTGTGACGCAGCAGTGCGCGCTGCACGGCGCTGGCCGCGCTGCTGCCGCGCGTGCTGCCGCTGCCGCGCCTCGCCGACTATATTGATAAGGTCAGTACTATCTGTGACGCAGCAGTGCGCGCTGCACGCCGGCGTGGCGCTGGCCGCGCTGCTGCCGCGCGTGCTGCCGCTGCCGCGCCTCGCCGACTATATTGATAAGGTCAGTACTATCTGTGACGCAGCAGTGCGCGCTGCACGGCGCTGGCCGCGCTGCTGCCGCGCGTGCTGCCGCTGCCGCGCCTCGCCGACTATATTGATAAGGTCAGTACTATCTGTGACGCAGCAGTGCGCGCTGCACGCCGGCGTGGCGCTGGCCGCGCTGCTGCCGCGCGTGCTGCCGCTGCCGCGCCTCGCCGACTATATTGATAAGGTCAGTACTATCTGTGACGCAGCAGTGCGCGCTGCACGCCGGCGTGGCGCTGGCCGCGCTGCTGCCGCGCGTGCTGCCGCTGCCGCGCCTCGCCGACTATATTGATAAGGTCAGTACTATCTGTGACGCAGCAGTGCGCGCTGCACGGCGCTGGCCGCGCTGCTGCCGCGCGTGCTGCCGCTGCCGCGCCTCGCCGACTATATTGATAAGGTCAGTACTATCTGTGACGCAGCAGTGCGCGCTGCACGCCGGCGTGGCGCTGGCCGCGCTGCTGCCGCGCGTGCTGCCGCTGCCGCGCCTCGCCGACTATATTGATAAGGTCAGTACTATCTGTGACGCAGCAGTGCGCGCTGCACGGCGCTGGCCGCGCTGCTGCCGCGCGTGCTGCCGCTGCCGCGCCTCGCCGACTATATTGATAAGGTCAGTACTATCTGTGACGCAGCAGTGCGCGCTGCACGGCGCTGGCCGCGCTGCTGCCGCGCGTGCTGCCGCTGCCGCGCCTCGCCGACTATATTGATAAGGTCAGTACTATCTGTGACGCAGCAGTGCGCGCTGCACGCCGGCGTGGCGCTGGCCGCGCTGCTGCCGCGCGTGCTGCCGCTGCCGCGCCTCGCCGACTATATTGATAAGGTCAGTACTATCTGTGACGCAGCAGTGCGCGCTGCACGGCGCCGGCGTGGCGCTGGCCGCGCTGCTGCCGCGCGTGCTGCCGCTGCCGCGCCTCGCCGACTATATTGATAAGGTCAGTACTATCTGTGACGCAGCAGTGCGCGCTGCACGGCGCTGGCCGCGCTGCTGCCGCGCGTGCTGCCGCTGCCGCGCCTCGCCGACTATATTGATAAGGTCAGTACTATCTGTGACGCAGCAGTGCGCGCTGCACGGCGCTGGCCGCGCTGCTGCCGCGCGTGCTGCCGCTGCCGCGCCTCGCCGACTATATTGATAAGGTCAGTACTATCTGTGACGCAGCAGTGCGCGCTGCACGGCGCCGGCGTGGCGCTGGCCGCGCTGCTGCCGCGCGTGCTGCCGCTGCCGCGCCTCGCCGACTATATTGATAAGGTCAGTACTATCTGTGACGCAGCAGTGCGCGCTGCACGCCGGCGTGGCGCTGGCCGCGCTGCTGCCGCGCGTGCTGCCGCTGCCGCGCCTCGCCGACTATATTGATAAGGTCAGTACTATCTGTGACGCAGCAGTGCGCGCTGCACGGCGCTGGCCGCGCTGCTGCCGCGCGTGCTGCCGCTGCCGCGCCTCGCCGACTATATTGATAAGGTCAGTACTATCTGTGACGCAGCAGTGCGCGCTGCACGGCGCTGGCCGCGCTGCTGCCGCGCGTGCTGCCGCTGCCGCGCCTCGCCGACTATATTGATAAGGTCAGTACTATCTGTGACGCAGCAGTGCGCGCTGCACGGCGCTGGCCGCGCTGCTGCCGCGCGTGCTGCCGCTGCCGCGCCTCGCCGACTATATTGATAAGGTCAGTACTATCTGTGACGCAGCAGTGCGCGCTGCACGGCGCTGGCCGCGCTGCTGCCGCGCGTGCTGCCGCTGCCGCGCCTCGCCGACTATATTGATAAGGTCAGTACTATCTGTGACGCAGCAGTGCGCGCTGCACGCCGGCGTGGCGCTGGCCGCGCTGCTGCCGCGCGTGCTGCCGCTGCCGCGCCTCGCCGACTATATTGATAAGGTCAGTACTATCTGTGACGCAGCAGTGCGCGCTGCACGGCGCCGGCGTGGCGCTGGCCGCGCTGCTGCCGCGCGTGCTGCCGCTGCCGCGCCTCGCCGACTATATTGATAAGGTCAGTACTATCTGTGACGCAGCAGTGCGCGCTGCACGGCGCTGGCCGCGCTGCTGCCGCGCGTGCTGCCGCTGCCGCGCCTCGCCGACTATATTGATAAGGTCAGTACTATCTGTGACGCAGCAGTGCGCGCTGCACGGCGCCGGCGTGGCGCTGGCCGCGCTGCTGCCGCGCGTGCTGCCGCTGCCGCGCCTCGCCGACTATATTGATAAGGTCAGTACTATCTGTGACGCAGCAGTGCGCGCTGCACGGCGCTGGCCGCGCTGCTGCCGCGCGTGCTGCCGCTGCCGCGCCTCGCCGACTATATTGATAAGGTCAGTACTATCTGTGACGCAGCAGTGCGCGCTGCACGCCGGCGTGGCGCTGGCCGCGCTGCTGCCGCGCGTGCTGCCGCTGCCGCGCCTCGCCGACTATATTGATAAGGTCAGTACTATCTGTGACGCAGCAGTGCGCGCTGCACGCCGGCGTGGCGCTGGCCGCGCTGCTGCCGCGCGTGCTGCCGCTGCCGCGCCTCGCCGACTATATTGATAAGGTCAGTACTATCTGTGACGCAGCAGTGCGCGCTGCACGGCGCCGGCGTGGCGCTGGCCGCGCTGCTGCCGCGCGTGCTGCCGCTGCCGCGCCTCGCCGACTATATTGATAAGGTCAGTACTATCTGTGACGCAGCAGTGCGCGCTGCACGCCGGCGTGGCGCTGGCCGCGCTGCTGCCGCGCGTGCTGCCGCTGCCGCGCCTCGCCGACTATATTGATAAGGTCAGTACTATCTGTGACGCAGCAGTGCGCGCTGCACGGCGCTGGCCGCGCTGCTGCCGCGCGTGCTGCCGCTGCCGCGCCTCGCCGACTATATTGATAAGGTCAGTACTATCTGTGACGCAGCAGTGCGCGCTGCACGGCGCATTGATAAGGTCAGTACTATCTGTGACGCAGCAGTGCGCGCTGCACGCCGGCGTGGCGCTGGCCGCGCTGCTGCCGCGCGTGCTGCCGCTGCCGCGCCTCGCCGACTATATTGATAAGGTCAGTACTATCTGTGACGCAGCAGTGCGCGCTGCACGGCGCTGGCCGCGCTGCTGCCGCGCGTGCTGCCGCTGCCGCGCCTCGCCGACTATATTGATAAGGTCAGTACTATCTGTGACGCAGCAGTGCGCGCTGCACGGCGCCGGCGTGGCGCTGGCCGCGCTGCTGCCGCGCGTGCTGCCGCTGCCGCGCCTCGCCGACTATATTGATAAGGTCAGTACTATCTGTGACGCAGCAGTGCGCGCTGCACGCGCCGGCGTGGCGCTGGCCGCGCTGCTGCCGCGCGTGCTGCCGCTGCCGCGCCTCGCCGACTATATTGATAAGGTCAGTACTATCTGTGACGCAGCAGTGCGCGCTGCACGCCGGCGTGGCGCTGGCCGCGCTGCTGCCGCGCGTGCTGCCGCTGCCGCGCCTCGCCGACTATATTGATAAGGTCAGTACTATCTGTGACGCAGCAGTGCGCGCTGCACGGCGCTGGCCGCGCTGCTGCCGCGCGTGCTGCCGCTGCCGCGCCTCGCCGACTATATTGATAAGGTCAGTACTATCTGTGACGCAGCAGTGCGCGCTGCACGGCGCTGGCCGCGCTGCTGCCGCGCGTGCTGCCGCTGCCGCGCCTCGCCGACTATATTGATAAGGTCAGTACTATCTGTGACGCAGCAGTGCGCGCTGCACGGCGCCGGCGTGGCGCTGGCCGCGCTGCTGCCGCGCGTGCTGCCGCTGCCGCGCCTCGCCGACTATATTGATAAGGTCAGTACTATCTGTGACGCAGCAGTGCGCGCTGCACGGCGCTGGCCGCGCTGCTGCCGCGCGTGCTGCCGCTGCCGCGCCTCGCCGACTATATTGATAAGGTCAGTACTATCTGTGACGCAGCAGTGCGCGCTGCACGGCGCCGGCGTGGCGCTGGCCGCGCTGCTGCCGCGCGTGCTGCCGCTGCCGCGCCTCGCCGACTATATTGATAAGGTCAGTACTATCTGTGACGCAGCAGTGCGCGCTGCACGGCGCTGGCCGCGCTGCTGCCGCGCGTGCTGCCGCTGCCGCGCCTCGCCGACTATATTGATAAGGTCAGTACTATCTGTGACGCAGCAGTGCGCGCTGCACGCCGGCGTGGCGCTGGCCGCGCTGCTGCCGCGCGTGCTGCCGCTGCCGCGCCTCGCCGACTATATTGATAAGGTCAGTACTATCTGTGACGCAGCAGTGCGCGCTGCACGCCGGCGTGGCGCTGGCCGCGCTGCTGCCGCGCGTGCTGCCGCTGCCGCGCCTCGCCGACTATATTGATAAGGTCAGTACTATCTGTGACGCAGCAGTGCGCGCTGCACGGCGCCGGCGTGGCGCTGGCCGCGCTGCTGCCGCGCGTGCTGCCGCTGCCGCGCCTCGCCGACTATATTGATAAGGTCAGTACTATCTGTGACGCAGCAGTGCGCGCTGCACGCCGGCGTGGCGCTGGCCGCGCTGCTGCCGCGCGTGCTGCCGCTGCCGCGCCTCGCCGACTATATTGATAAGGTCAGTACTATCTGTGACGCAGCAGTGCGCGCTGCACGCCGGCGTGGCGCTGGCCGCGCTGCTGCCGCGCGTGCTGCCGCTGCCGCGCCTCGCCGACTATATTGATAAGGTCAGTACTATCTGTGACGCAGCAGTGCGCGCTGCACGCCGGCGTGGCGCTGGCCGCGCTGCTGCCGCGCGTGCTGCCGCGCCTCGCCGACTATATTGATAAGGTCAGTACTATCTGTGACGCAGCAGTGCGCGCTGCACGGCGCTGGCCGCGCTGCTGCCGCGCGTGCTGCCGCTGCCGCGCCTCGCCGACTATATTGATAAGGTCAGTACTATCTGTGACGCAGCAGTGCGCGCTGCACGGCGCTGGCCGCGCTGCTGCCGCGCGTGCTGCCGCTGCCGCGCCTCGCCGACTATATTGATAAGGTCAGTACTATCTGTGACGCAGCAGTGCGCGCTGCACGCCGGCGTGGCGCTGGCCGCGCTGCTGCCGCGCGTGCTGCCGCTGCCGCGCCTCGCCGACTATATTGATAAGGTCAGTACTATCTGTGACGCAGCAGTGCGCGCTGCACGGCGCCGGCGTGGCGCTGGCCGCGCTGCTGCCGCGCGTGCTGCCGCTGCCGCGCCTCGCCGACTATATTGATAAGGTCAGTACTATCTGTGACGCAGCAGTGCGCGCTGCACGGCGCTGGCCGCGCTGCTGCCGCGCGTGCTGCCGCTGCCGCGCCTCGCCGACTATATTGATAAGGTCAGTACTATCTGTGACGCAGCAGTGCGCGCTGCACGGCGCCGGCGTGGCGCTGGCCGCGCTGCTGCCGCGCGTGCTGCCGCTGCCGCGCCTCGCCGACTATATTGATAAGGTCAGTACTATCTGTGACGCAGCAGTGCGCGCTGCACGGCGCTGGCCGCGCTGCTGCCGCGCGTGCTGCCGCTGCCGCGCCTCGCCGACTATATTGATAAGGTCAGTACTATCTGTGACGCAGCAGTGCGCGCTGCACGCCGGCGTGGCGCTGGCCGCGCTGCTGCCGCGCGTGCTGCCGCTGCCGCGCCTCGCCGACTATATTGATAAGGTCAGTACTATCTGTGACGCAGCAGTGCGCGCTGCACGCCGGCGTGGCGCTGGCCGCGCTGCTGCCGCGCGTGCTGCCGCTGCCGCGCCTCGCCGACTATATTGATAAGGTCAGTACTATCTGTGACGCAGCAGTGCGCGCTGCACGGCGCCGGCGTGGCGCTGGCCGCGCTGCTGCCGCGCGTGCTGCCGCTGCCGCGCCTCGCCGACTATATTGATAAGGTCAGTACTATCTGTGACGCAGCAGTGCGCGCTGCACGCCGGCGTGGCGCTGGCCGCGCTGCTGCCGCGCGTGCTGCCGCTGCCGCGCCTCGCCGACTATATTGATAAGGTCAGTACTATCTGTGACGCAGCAGTGCGCGCTGCACGGCGCTGGCCGCGCTGCTGCCGCGCGTGCTGCCGCTGCCGCGCCTCGCCGACTATATTGATAAGGTCAGTACTATCTGTGACGCAGCAGTGCGCGCTGCACGGCGCCGGCGTGGCGCTGGCCGCGCTGCTGCCGCGCGTGCTGCCGCTGCCGCGCCTCGCCGACTATATTGATAAGGTCAGTACTATCTGTGACGCAGCAGTGCGCGCTGCACGGCGCTGGCCGCGCTGCTGCCGCGCGTGCTGCCGCTGCCGCGCCTCGCCGACTATATTGATAAGGTCAGTACTATCTGTGACGCAGCAGTGCGCGCTGCACGCCGGCGTGGCGCTGGCCGCGCTGCTGCCGCGCGTGCTGCCGCTGCCGCGCCTCGCCGACTATATTGATAAGGTCAGTACTATCTGTGACGCAGCAGTGCGCGCTGCACGCCGGCGTGGCGCTGGCCGCGCTGCTGCCGCGCGTGCTGCCGCTGCCGCGCCTCGCCGACTATATTGATAAGGTCAGTACTATCTGTGACGCAGCAGTGCGCGCTGCACGCCGGCGTGGCGCTGGCCGCGCTGCTGCCGCGCGTGCTGCCGCTGCCTTGCCTCGCCGACTATATTGATAAGGTCAGTACTATCTGTGACGCAGCAGTGCGCGCTGCACGGCGCTGGCCGCGCTGCTGCCGCGCGTGCTGCCGCTGCCGCGCCTCGCCGACTATATTGATAAGGTCAGTACTATCTGTGACGCAGCAGTGCGCGCTGCACGCCGGCGTGGCGCTGGCCGCGCTGCTGCCGCGCGTGCTGCCGCTGCCGCGCCTCGCCGACTATATTGATAAGGTCAGTACTATCTGTGACGCAGCAGTGCGCGCTGCACGGCGCTGGCCGCGCTGCTGCCGCGCGTGCTGCCGCTGCCGCGCCTCGCCGACTATATTGATAAGGTCAGTACTATCTGTGACGCAGCAGTGCGCGCTGCACGCCGGCGTGGCGCTGGCCGCGCTGCTGCCGCGCGTGCTGCCGCTGCCGCGCCTCGCCGACTATATTGATAAGGTCAGTACTATCTGTGACGCAGCAGTGCGCGCTGCACGGCGCCGGCGTGGCGCTGGCCGCGCTGCTGCCGCGCGTGCTGCCGCTGCCGCGCCTCGCCGACTATATTGATAAGGTCAGTACTATCTGTGACGCAGCAGTGCGCGCTGCACGGCGCTGGCCGCGCTGCTGCCGCGCGTGCTGCCGCTGCCGCGCCTCGCCGACTATATTGATAAGGTCAGTACTATCTGTGACGCAGCAGTGCGCGCTGCACGGCGCCGGCGTGGCGCTGGCCGCGCTGCTGCCGCGCGTGCTGCCGCTGCCGCGCCTCGCCGACTATATTGATAAGGTCAGTACTATCTGTGACGCAGCAGTGCGCGCTGCACGGCGCTGGCCGCGCTGCTGCCGCGCGTGCTGCCGCTGCCGCGCCTCGCCGACTATATTGATAAGGTCAGTACTATCTGTGACGCAGCAGTGCGCGCTGCACGCCGGCGTGGCGCTGGCCGCGCTGCTGCCGCGCGTGCTGCCGCTGCCGCGCCTCGCCGACTATATTGATAAGGTCAGTACTATCTGTGACGCAGCAGTGCGCGCTGCACGCCGGCGTGGCGCTGGCCGCGCTGCTGCCGCGCGTGCTGCCGCTGCCGCGCCTCGCCGACTATATTGATAAGGTCAGTACTATCTGTGACGCAGCAGTGCGCGCTGCACGGCGCCGGCGTGGCGCTGGCCGCGCTGCTGCCGCGCGTGCTGCCGCTGCCGCGCCTCGCCGACTATATTGATAAGGTCAGTACTATCTGTGACGCAGCAGTGCGCGCTGCACGCCGGCGTGGCGCTGGCCGCGCTGCTGCCGCGCGTGCTGCCGCTGCCGCGCCTCGCCGACTATATTGATAAGGTCAGTACTATCTGTGACGCAGCAGTGCGCGCTGCACGGCGCTGGCCGCGCTGCTGCCGCGCGTGCTGCCGCTGCCGCGCCTCGCCGACTATATTGATAAGGTCAGTACTATCTGTGACGCAGCAGTGCGCGCTGCACGGCGCCGGCGTGGCGCTGGCCGCGCTGCTGCCGCGCGTGCTGCCGCTGCCGCGCCTCGCCGACTATATTGATAAGGTCAGTACTATCTGTGACGCAGCAGTGCGCGCTGCACGGCGCTGGCCGCGCTGCTGCCGCGCGTGCTGCCGCTGCCGCGCCTCGCCGACTATATTGATAAGGTCAGTACTATCTGTGACGCAGCAGTGCGCGCTGCACGGCGCCGGCGTGGCGCTGGCCGCGCTGCTGCCGCGCGTGCTGCCGCTGCCGCGCCTCGCCGACTATATTGATAAGGTCAGTACTATCTGTGACGCAGCAGTGCGCGCTGCACGGCGCTGGCCGCGCTGCTGCCGCGCGTGCTGCCGCTGCCGCGCCTCGCCGACTATATTGATAAGGTCAGTACTATCTGTGACGCAGCAGTGCGCGCTGCACGCCGGCGTGGCGCTGGCCGCGCTGCTGCCGCGCGTGCTGCCGCTGCCGCGCCTCGCCGACTATATTGATAAGGTCAGTACTATCTGTGACGCAGCAGTGCGCGCTGCACGCCGGCGTGGCGCTGGCCGCGCTGCTGCCGCGCGTGCTGCCGCTGCCGCGCCTCGCCGACTATATTGATAAGGTCAGTACTATCTGTGACGCAGCAGTGCGCGCTGCACGGCGCCGGCGTGGCGCTGGCCGCGCTGCTGCCGCGCGTGCTGCCGCTGCCGCGCCTCGCCGACTATATTGATAAGGTCAGTACTATCTGTGACGCAGCAGTGCGCGCTGCACGCCGGCGTGGCGCTGGCCGCGCTGCTGCCGCGCGTGCTGCCGCTGCCTTGCCTCGCCGACTATATTGATAAGGTCAGTACTATCTGTGACGCAGCAGTGCGCGCTGCACGGCGCTGGCCGCGCTGCTGCCGCGCGTGCTGCCGCTGCCGCGCCTCGCCGACTATATTGATAAGGTCAGTACTATCTGTGACGCAGCAGTGCGCGCTGCACGCCGGCGTGGCGCTGGCCGCGCTGCTGCCGCGCGTGCTGCCGCTGCCGCGCCTCGCCGACTATATTGATAAGGTCAGTACTATCTGTGACGCAGCAGTGCGCGCTGCACGGCGCTGGCCGCGCTGCTGCCGCGCGTGCTGCCGCTGCCGCGCCTCGCCGACTATATTGATAAGGTCAGTACTATCTGTGACGCAGCAGTGCGCGCTGCACGGCGCTGGCCGCGCTGCTGCCGCGCGTGCTGCCGCTGCCGCGCCTCGCCGACTATATTGATAAGGTCAGTACTATCTGTGACGCAGCAGTGCGCGCTGCACGGCGCTGGCCGCGCTGCTGCCGCGCGTGCTGCCGCTGCCGCGCCTCGCCGACTATATTGATAAGGTCAGTACTATCTGTGACGCAGCAGTGCGCGCTGCACGGCGCCGGCGTGGCGCTGGCCGCGCTGCTGCCGCGCGTGCTGCCGCTGCCGCGCCTCGCCGACTATATTGATAAGGTCAGTACTATCTGTGACGCAGCAGTGCGCGCTGCACGGCGCTGGCCGCGCTGCTGCCGCGCGTGCTGCCGCTGCCGCGCCTCGCCGACTATATTGATAAGGTCAGTACTATCTGTGACGCAGCAGTGCGCGCTGCACGGCGCCGGCGTGGCGCTGGCCGCGCTGCTGCCGCGCGTGCTGCCGCTGCCGCGCCTCGCCGACTATATTGATAAGGTCAGTACTATCTGTGACGCAGCAGTGCGCGCTGCACGGCGCTGGCCGCGCTGCTGCCGCGCGTGCTGCCGCTGCCGCGCCTCGCCGACTATATTGATAAGGTCAGTACTATCTGTGACGCAGCAGTGCGCGCTGCACGCCGGCGTGGCGCTGGCCGCGCTGCTGCCGCGCGTGCTGCCGCTGCCGCGCCTCGCCGACTATATTGATAAGGTCAGTACTATCTGTGACGCAGCAGTGCGCGCTGCACGGCGCTGGCCGCGCTGCTGCCGCGCGTGCTGCCGCTGCCGCGCCTCGCCGACTATATTGATAAGGTCAGTACTATCTGTGACGCAGCAGTGCGCGCTGCACGGCGCTGGCCGCGCTGCTGCCGCGCGTGCTGCCGCTGCCGCGCCTCGCCGACTATATTGATAAGGTCAGTACTATCTGTGACGCAGCAGTGCGCGCTGCACGCCGGCGTGGCGCTGGCCGCGCTGCTGCCGCGCGTGCTGCCGCTGCCGCGCCTCGCCGACTATATTGATAAGGTCAGTACTATCTGTGACGCAGCAGTGCGCGCTGCACGCCGGCGTGGCGCTGGCCGCGCTGCTGCCGCGCGTGCTGCCGCTGCCGCGCCTCGCCGACTATATTGATAAGGTCAGTACTATCTGTGACGCAGCAGTGCGCGCTGCACGGCGCTGGCCGCGCTGCTGCCGCGCGTGCTGCCGCTGCCGCGCCTCGCCGACTATATTGATAAGGTCAGTACTATCTGTGACGCAGCAGTGCGCGCTGCACGGCGCTGGCCGCGCTGCTGCCGCGCGTGCTGCCGCTGCCGCGCCTCGCCGACTATATTGATAAGGTCAGTACTATCTGTGACGCAGCAGTGCGCGCTGCACGGCGCTGGCCGCGCTGCTGCCGCGCGTGCTGCCGCTGCCGCGCCTCGCCGACTATATTGATAAGGTCAGTACTATCTGTGACGCAGCAGTGCGCGCTGCACGGCGCCGGCGTGGCGCTGGCCGCGCTGCTGCCGCGCGTGCTGCCGCTGCCGCGCCTCGCCGACTATATTGATAAGGACTTTATTGAAACACAATAATAGTAGTTATAAAGTAAGTCAAAATAAAATTAAGAAATATGCAAAACTAAATAAAATTATAAATAAATGCAATAAATTTAGGAAACAACAAAAACACAGTTCCAATAATATTAAACTAAGGAAAGAACGTGGTTTTCTTGTAAATAAATTACATAACTATCAAATTAAATTAGAAGACAGTAAGAACATTTATGAGATTGACACTCAACGCTTACAGTCTGATATTCAGATACTAGAGGCATCATTACATTCACTCTATACTAAGTATGTGACGTCTGAAAAACAAATTCAGGAGCACATACTCGCTGCAAATGAGTTAATGGCTATGTGCAACTGTAATGCAGACCAAGTGGACCCGCTGACTCTTAGCAGCTCTCAATCTTCATTGCATAGGAATTTCAGTCTTGGCACTCTCCAACCTGAGGCAACGGAGGATTCGTACCAGTTGGGAAGTGCTCAGGTCTCTATTCCCAATCAGGATACACCAGATAATGTACAAGTTCCATTGCAAGTAGTTCAGATGGAAGCTAGTCCATTATGTAGCTCCATTATGTTTTCTGATAGTTTTGGAAAAGGGTTAGGAAAATTACTTAGCAACAACCTGAGTCATTCTTCTCTAAACTATTGCATGCCTCAGACTTCCTACAAACAAATAATGTATTCAATAACTAGGAATGAATATGATCCTAATGCCATTATTACTGTACTAATAGGTAATAGTTTTAATGTTAAAAAAGATGATATCACTGATAGTGTGACCAAACTTTTGAAGGTAAATTGTAAGAAAATAATTTTGTGTGCTTTTCCGTACTTTGAGCACTTGTCAAACAGGCAAAACTGCTACATTCATATGTTAAATAATTACATGCATTTCTTAGTTAGTCACCATAGTGACAAGTTTATATTTTTTGACACCAACATTTTTGTTGATAAGCTAAGGTCGACTAGGGATACTGTGTATCTGCCTATTAGTTTTAGACGTCAAATAGCTAGGCTATTAGCTTTTAATATTAACCCAGACATAACTAATATGTCGAAGTCTTTATTTAGCACCACAATTAGTAATAGTACTAATGTTAAGGTGGTTAGTTCAAATAATTTAAACTAGTTTGTAAGACAACAGAAGGTACCACTAACAGTTTAGTTACACTTAATAACAAAATGGTATTTTCTAGCAAAAACATTGTTAACTGTAGAAAAGGGGCTAAGCAGAAATCCTTGAAATTATTTCATCAAAATATTCAAGGTTTTTCTTCCAAACAATTGGAAATCGAATTGTTTTTAGAAAAAACAATGTTTGACATTATTTGTTTAACTGAGCATTGGTTAAAAGATTATGAAATGTTAATTAATTATGAGAATTATAGTGTGGCCAGTTGTTTTAACCGGAAATCAATGCTGCGTGGTGGTTCACTGATCTTAATTAGAAGTTGTATTAAATCTAAAACTCGTAAAGACATAGTTGCTTTGTCGGTTGAACATAGCATTGAACTGTCTTGTGTTGAGCTAGATAGGCATGTTATAGTGTGCGTTTACAGACCCCCAAACTATCAAAACTACTCTATATTTGAGTCTGTTATGGAAGATGTTTTGGCAAAACTTGTAACTGGGAATAAATCAGTAATTATCTGTGGTGACTTTAACATTAATATTTTAGAAAATAATTCAAATACCAGTAGATTGTTAAATTTGTTTGAATCATTTAATTTGTCAAATGTGTTTGTAGAACCAACGCGAATAACTACGACTACTGCTACATGTATTGATAATGTTTTTTGTTGCTGCGACTATTTAGATAAAGCTATAATTAATTATCTCCCTTCTGATCACAGCGGTCAAACCGTAACTTTTGAGTCCAACATACCAATACAGAAGGTGCAGATACAATTCAGACCAATAACATCTGTTAATTTAAATAAATTTAACAGCACTTTAATTTGTAAGTTAAGTGCTATGAACCTTACAATGAACAATGTTGACATTTTGTATAAAGAATTCTTTTCGGTAGTCAAAAGCGAGTTCAATATTTATTTTAAGAAGAACACTAAAACCATCAGCCCTAGGTTTTTATTTAGTGACTGGGCAACTAAAGGACTCAGGAAAAGTAGGGAAAGACTTTTCGAGCTGTATGGCCTTAAGCCTTATATAAACACGGAAACTTTTAATAACTTTGTTGCTACTTACTCTAGAACTTTTAAAAACACTTGCAAGGTCGCTAAAGCCTTATACATTAGCAACAAGGTTAAATCAGCAGACAATAAAATAAAGACGGTTTGGAAAATTATCAATAATGAAACGAATAGGAACAAAAAGCATGATTCTGATTACGCACTGGAGACGTCATGTGGACTCATTTGCGATAGCAAACAAGTTGCTCAAGAGTTTGTAAATTTCTTTACCAGTATCCCACTTAAAACTACTGAAACCTTAAATTCCTCGCCCTTGCTCGCTTTTGACTCTGTAAGGGCGAACGTTGCAGCCTGCCCGATTGAATTTAACTTTAAGCATATTAACCCCATAATAGTATTAAAAGCTTTTAAGCAAATCAAGATCAAATTGTCCGAAGATCTTTGGGGAATGTCCATTAAAGTCTGTACCTCAATAATTGAGACTATAGCGCCTTACTTAGCCTTAATATTTAATTTCTGTGTGGATCAAGGAGTCTTCCCGGATTTAATGAAATACAGTAAGGTAATACCACTTTTCAAATCCGGAGACAGTAAAGACACAAATAATTATAGACCCGTATCCGTTTTGCCGGTTTTCAGCAAGGTGTTTGAAAAGGTAATGCTTAATCAAATGCTCAATCATTTCAACGCGAATAAAATCCTTCACGATCAACAGTATGGTTTCACCAAAGGACGTTGTACGACCGACGCCGGTGTAACCTTATTAAGACACATTTTTAACGCGTGGGAAGAGGCCCAAGACGCCATAGGAATCTTTTGTGACCTTTCCAAGGCATTTGATTGCGTCGATCACGAAACCTTACTCTTGAAGCTTGAGCATTACGGACTTGGAAAACTTGCGCTTAGTTTAGTAAAATCTTATTTAAACGATAGACAACAGCTAGTTCAAATAAATGGTATCAATTCACTCGGTTTAAAAGTAAAAATGGGTGTTCCTCAAGGCTCGATATTGGGTCCTTTCCTCTTTTTAGTGTATATTAATGATCTTCTCCATTTATTAAAAAATCAACCACAAATGGTGTTATTTGCTGACGATACTTCCTTGATTTTTAAGGTAGATAGACGTGCTACAAATTTTGACGACGTAAATAACGCCCTACTGCAGGTCCAAAATTGGTTCACTGCCAATAATTTAGTATTAAATGGAAAGAAAACTAAGTGCATACGATTTTCTTTACCAAATGTAAAAAGTAGTGATTATGAGATAGTATTGAATCAAGAGAAACTAGAATTCGTCGATAAAACTGTTTTCCTGGGGATCACGCTCGACTCTAGGCTTCAATGGGGTCCTCATTTAACATCTCTTGCAGGACGGCTAAGTTCAGCAGCATATGCTGTCAGAAAAATCCGTCAATTTACTGATGTAGATACCGCAAGGCTAGTCTATTTTAGTTACTTTCATAGTATCATGTCTTACGGTATTTTACTTTGGGGACGGGCTGCAGACATCGAGTCTATTTTTATTCTGCAGAAAAGAGCCATCAGAGCCATATATAATCTCCGCAGGCGCGATTCTCTTAGGGAACTGTTTAAGAATATTAACATCATGACGGTGTCTTGTCAATATATCTATGAAAACATCATGTACGTAAGAAAAAATTTACATCTTTTTAGTAAAAGAGGCGAAAGACATAATTATAGTACTAGAAGTAGGGATCTATTAGCTCAACCAGGTTTCAGACTGGCTAAAGTAGACTCATCTTTCATGGGGTACTGTTTAAAATGTTATAATAAAATTCCTCCCCACATACTTCAACTGAATGAGACGAAATTCAAATCTTGTATAAAACGCACACTATGCAAGCAGGCATATTATAGGCTGGGGGATTACATCGCTGATAGAAATGCTTGGCTCAATGCTGGTCCTGCTCCACAACGTCAACTAATTGATTAACATTTGAAAATACTGTTGGAGCTGCTGAAGATTGTAAGACTATCTTTTCATTGTATAAACTCAATCACCTTTGTATTATATAATTGCATAACACAGGTGTGAGTACTATGTACAATAGAGCTACCATTTACCGGGTAATATGTCTTTCATTGACTTGAATATGTCCTGGCAGCTGAGAGTATGTCATGCTCACTCAGATGTCTCGCTGATGGTGGCGTGTGTGTTGGATCATTTAGCTCCCTTCAAAATGGTTGAGCTGAATGGTGCTGATCCATGCGTCATGTTCGTGAACGGGCGCTGTCAGTTGGGACTGGTCATCTCTTAGCTGCCACGGCTTATTTTTAATTATTTTAGTTTTGAATTGTTTTTTTTTATCACGGACGCTTCTGACGTTTTGCATCGTTCTCACATGTATATTTTCAATAAGAATGATGTAACCAATACTTTGTATGAAATATTTTATTTTAAAAGAGTGTCTGTGGAGTTTCTTGCCCGTTCTTCTCCATAGGAACCTACTATTTGGAATGGGCAACTAGCTTCATATTTGTAACTGACCGACTTGTTGACAATTCAAAAGTGCCTGTAAATGGTTTAATTGAAATAAATGCTTTGAGTTTGAGTTTGAGTTTGAGTTTGAAAGGTCAGTACTATCTGTGACGCAGCAGTGCGCGCTGCACGGCGCTGGCCGCGCTGCTGCCGCGCGTGCTGCCGCTGCCGCGCCTCGCCGACTATATTGATAAGGTCAGTACTATCTGTGACGCAGCAGTGCGCGCTGCACGCCGGCGTGGCGCTGGCCGCGCTGCTGCCGCGCGTGCTGCCGCTGCCGCGCCTCGCCGACTATATTGATAAGGTCAGTACTATCTGTGACGCAGCAGTGCGCGCTGCACGGCGCTGGCCGCGCTGCTGCCGCGCGTGCTGCCGCTGCCGCGCCTCGCCGACTATATTGATAAGGTCAGTACTATCTGTGACGCAGCAGTGCGCGCTGCACGGCGCTGGCCGCGCTGCTGCCGCGCGTGCTGCCGCTGCCGCGCCTCGCCGACTATATTGATAAGGTCAGTACTATCTGTGACGCAGCAGTGCGCGCTGCACGGCGCTGGCCGCGCTGCTGCCGCGCGTGCTGCCGCTGCCGCGCCTCGCCGACTATATTGATAAGGTCAGTACTATCTGTGACGCAGCAGTGCGCGCTGCACGGCGCCGGCGTGGCGCTGGCCGCGCTGCTGCCGCGCGTGCTGCCGCTGCCGCGCCTCGCCGACTATATTGATAAGGTCAGTACTATCTGTGACGCAGCAGTGCGCGCTGCACGCCGGCGTGGCGCTGGCCGCGCTGCTGCCGCGCGTGCTGCCGCTGCCGCGCCTCGCCGACTATATTGATAAGGTCAGTACTATCTGTGACGCAGCAGTGCGCGCTGCACGGCGCCGGCGTGGCGCTGGCCGCGCTGCTGCCGCGCGTGCTGCCGCTGCCGCGCCTCGCCGACTATATTGATAAGGTCAGTACTATCTGTGACGCAGCAGTGCGCGCTGCACGCCGGCGTGGCGCTGGCCGCGCTGCTGCCGCGCGTGCTGCCGCTGCCGCGCCTCGCCGACTATATTGATAAGGTCAGTACTATCTGTGACGCAGCAGTGCGCGCTGCACGCCGGCGTGGCGCTGGCCGCGCTGCTGCCGCGCGTGCTGCCGCTGCCGCGCCTCGCCGACTATATTGATAAGGTCAGTACTATCTGTGACGCAGCAGTGCGCGCTGCACGGCGCTGGCCGCGCTGCTGCCGCGCGTGCTGCCGCTGCCGCGCCTCGCCGACTATATTGATAAGGTCAGTACTATCTGTGACGCAGCAGTGCGCGCTGCACGGCGCTGGCCGCGCTGCTGCCGCGCGTGCTGCCGCTGCCGCGCCTCGCCGACTATATTGATAAGGTCAGTACTATCTGTGACGCAGCAGTGCGCGCTGCACGGCGCCGGCGTGGCGCTGGCCGCGCTGCTGCCGCGCGTGCTGCCGCTGCCGCGCCTCGCCGACTATATTGATAAGGTCAGTACTATCTGTGACGCAGCAGTGCGCGCTGCACGGCGCCGGCGTGGCGCTGGCCGCGCTGCTGCCGCGCGTGCTGCCGCTGCCGCGCCTCGCCGACTATATTGATAAGGTCAGTACTATCTGTGACGCAGCAGTGCGCGCTGCACGCCGGCGTGGCGCTGGCCGCGCTGCTGCCGCGCGTGCTGCCGCTGCCGCGCCTCGCCGACTATATTGATAAGGTCAGTACTATCTGTGACGCAGCAGTGCGCGCTGCACGGCGCTGGCCGCGCTGCTGCCGCGCGTGCTGCCGCTGCCGCGCCTCGCCGACTATATTGATAAGGTCAGTACTATCTGTGACGCAGCAGTGCGCGCTGCACGCCGGCGTGGCGCTGGCCGCGCTGCTGCCGCGCGTGCTGCCGCTGCCGCGCCTCGCCGACTATATTGATAAGGTCAGTACTATCTGTGACGCAGCAGTGCGCGCTGCACGGCGCTGGCCGCGCTGCTGCCGCGCGTGCTGCCGCTGCCGCGCCTCGCCGACTATATTGATAAGGTCAGTACTATCTGTGACGCAGCAGTGCGCGCTGCACGGCGCCGGCGTGGCGCTGGCCGCGCTGCTGCCGCGCGTGCTGCCGCTGCCGCGCCTCGCCGACTATATTGATAAGGTCAGTACTATCTGTGACGCAGCAGTGCGCGCTGCACGCCGGCGTGGCGCTGGCCGCGCTGCTGCCGCGCGTGCTGCCGCTGCCGCGCCTCGCCGACTATATTGATAAGGTCAGTACTATCTGTGACGCAGCAGTGCGCGCTGCACGCCGGCGTGGCGCTGGCCGCGCTGCTGCCGCGCGTGCTGCCGCTGCCGCGCCTCGCCGACTATATTGATAAGGTCAGTACTATCTGTGACGCAGCAGTGCGCGCTGCACGGCGCTGGCCGCGCTGCTGCCGCGCGTGCTGCCGCTGCCGCGCCTCGCCGACTATATTGATAAGGTCAGTACTATCTGTGACGCAGCAGTGCGCGCTGCACGGCGCCGGCGTGGCGCTGGCCGCGCTGCTGCCGCGCGTGCTGCCGCTGCCGCGCCTCGCCGACTATATTGATAAGGTCAGTACTATCTGTGACGCAGCAGTGCGCGCTGCACGGCGCTGGCCGCGCTGCTGCCGCGCGTGCTGCCGCTGCCGCGCCTCGCCAACTATATTGATAAGGTCAGTACTATCTGTGACGCAGCAGTGCGCGCTGCACGCCGGCGTGGCGCTGGCCGCGCTGCTGCCGCGCGTGCTGCCGCTGCCGCGCCTCGCCGACTATATTGATAAGGTCAGTACTATCTGTGACGCAGCAGTGCGCGCTGCACGGCGCTGGCCGCGCTGCTGCCGCGCGTGCTGCCGCTGCCGCGCCTCGCCGACTATATTGATAAGGTCAGTACTATCTGTGACGCAGCAGTGCGCGCTGCACGGCGCTGGCCGCGCTGCTGCCGCGCGTGCTGCCGCTGCCGCGCCTCGCCGACTATATTGATAAGGTCAGTACTATCTGTGACGCAGCAGTGCGCGCTGCACGGCGCTGGCCGCGCTGCTGCCGCGCGTGCTGCCGCTGCCGCGCCTCGCCGACTATATTGATAAGGTCAGTACTATCTGTGACGCAGCAGTGCGCGCTGCACGGCGCTGGCCGCGCTGCTGCCGCGCGTGCTGCCGCTGCCGCGCCTCGCCGACTATATTGATAAGGTCAGTACTATCTGTGACGCAGCAGTGCGCGCTGCACGGCGCCGGCGTGGCGCTGGCCGCGCTGCTGCCGCGCGTGCTGCCGCTGCCGCGCCTCGCCGACTATATTGATAAGGTCAGTACTATCTGTGACGCAGCAGTGCGCGCTGCACGGCGCTGGCCGCGCTGCTGCCGCGCGTGCTGCCGCTGCCGCGCCTCGCCGACTATATTGATAAGGTCAGTACTATCTGTGACGCAGCAGTGCGCGCTGCACGCCGGCGTGGCGCTGGCCGCGCTGCTGCCGCGCGTGCTGCCGCTGCCGCGCCTCGCCGACTATATTGATAAGGTCAGTACTATCTGTGACGCAGCAGTGCGCGCTGCACGGCGCTGGCCGCGCTGCTGCCGCGCGTGCTGCCGCTGCCGCGCCTCGCCGACTATATTGATAAGGTCAGTACTATCTGTGACGCAGCAGTGCGCGCTGCACGGCGCTGGCCGCGCTGCTGCCGCGCGTGCTGCCGCTGCCGCGCCTCGCCAACTATATTGATAAGGTCAGTACTATCTGTGACGCAGCAGTGCGCGCTGCACGCCGGCGTGGCGCTGGCCGCGCTGCTGCCGCGCGTGCTGCCGCTGCCGCGCCTCGCCGACTATATTGATAAGGTCAGTACTATCTGTGACGCAGCAGTGCGCGCTGCACGGCGCTGGCCGCGCTGCTGCCGCGCGTGCTGCCGCTGCCGCGCCTCGCCGACTATATTGATAAGGTCAGTACTATCTGTGACGCAGCAGTGCGCGCTGCACGGCGCTGGCCGCGCTGCTGCCGCGCGTGCTGCCGCTGCCGCGCCTCGCCGACTATATTGATAAGGTCAGTACTATCTGTGACGCAGCAGTGCGCGCTGCACGGCGCTGGCCGCGCTGCTGCCGCGCGTGCTGCCGCTGCCGCGCCTCGCCGACTATATTGATAAGGTCAGTACTATCTGTGACGCAGCAGTGCGCGCTGCACGGCGCCGGCGTGGCGCTGGCCGCGCTGCTGCCGCGCGTGCTGCCGCTGCCGCGCCTCGCCGACTATATTGATAAGGTCAGTACTATCTGTGACGCAGCAGTGCGCGCTGCACGGCGCTGGCCGCGCTGCTGCCGCGCGTGCTGCCGCTGCCGCGCCTCGCCGACTATATTGATAAGGTCAGTACTATCTGTGACGCAGCAGTGCGCGCTGCACGCCGGCGTGGCGCTGGCCGCGCTGCTGCCGCGCGTGCTGCCGCTGCCGCGCCTCGCCGACTATATTGATAAGGTCAGTACTATCTGTGACGCAGCAGTGCGCGCTGCACGGCGCTGGCCGCGCTGCTGCCGCGCGTGCTGCCGCTGCCGCGCCTCGCCGACTATATTGATAAGGTCAGTACTATCTGTGACGCAGCAGTGCGCGCTGCACGGCGCTGGCCGCGCTGCTGCCGCGCGTGCTGCCGCTGCCGCGCCTCGCCGACTATATTGATAAGGTCAGTACTATCTGTGACGCAGCAGTGCGCGCTGCACGGCGCCGGCGTGGCGCTGGCCGCGCTGCTGCCGCGCGTGCTGCCGCTGCCGCGCCTCGCCGACTATATTGATAAGGTCAGTACTATCTGTGACGCAGCAGTGCGCGCTGCACGGCGCCGGCGTGGCGCTGGCCGCGCTGCTGCCGCGCGTGCTGCCGCTGCCGCGCCTCGCCGACTATATTGATAAGGTCAGTACTATCTGTGACGCAGCAGTGCGCGCTGCACGCCGGCGTGGCGCTGGCCGCGCTGCTGCCGCGCGTGCTGCCGCTGCCGCGCCTCGCCGACTATATTGATAAGGTCAGTACTATCTGTGACGCAGCAGTGCGCGCTGCACGCCGGCGTGGCGCTGGCCGCGCTGCTGCCGCGCGTGCTGCCGCTGCCGCGCCTCGCCGACTATATTGATAAGGTCAGTACTATCTGTGACGCAGCAGTGCGCGCTGCACGGCGCTGGCCGCGCTGCTGCCGCGCGTGCTGCCGCTGCCGCGCCTCGCCGACTATATTGATAAGGTCAGTACTATCTGTGACGCAGCAGTGCGCGCTGCACGGCGCTGGCCGCGCTGCTGCCGCGCGTGCTGCCGCTGCCGCGCCTCGCCGACTATATTGATAAGGTCAGTACTATCTGTGACGCAGCAGTGCGCGCTGCACGGCGCCGGCGTGGCGCTGGCCGCGCTGCTGCCGCGCGTGCTGCCGCTGCCGCGCCTCGCCGACTATATTGATAAGGTCAGTACTATCTGTGACGCAGCAGTGCGCGCTGCACGGCGCCGGCGTGGCGCTGGCCGCGCTGCTGCCGCGCGTGCTGCCGCTGCCGCGCCTCGCCGACTATATTGATAAGGTCAGTACTATCTGTGACGCAGCAGTGCGCGCTGCACGCCGGCGTGGCGCTGGCCGCGCTGCTGCCGCGCGTGCTGCCGCTGCCGCGCCTCGCCGACTATATTGATAAGGTCAGTACTATCTGTGACGCAGCAGTGCGCGCTGCACGCCGGCGTGGCGCTGGCCGCGCTGCTGCCGCGCGTGCTGCCGCTGCCGCGCCTCGCCGACTATATTGATAAGGTCAGTACTATCTGTGACGCAGCAGTGCGCGCTGCACGGCGCTGGCCGCGCTGCTGCCGCGCGTGCTGCCGCTGCCGCGCCTCGCCGACTATATTGATAAGGTCAGTACTATCGCACACCCATTTCTTATAACCTATTCATGTACGTGTGCACCTATTTTATTTATAATTAATTACGATATTTTTATTATTATTTTCACTCAATCAGCACCCGCCATCTTATCACCACCCTTGGTTGACTGGTAAAGAATGCCATGTTGGCCTTTGTACCTTATCGTGTGCGAGAAGTTTTAATAAATTTTCCCACTAATATGAATGTACTGGGTGTATAAAGTCCGTGTTCTCAAAAAAATATCGGTGCAACCATTTTATAGGAAGTCGTTGATACTGCGGCGCCGGAGCTTTAGTAAATATGTACAGAAGAACATGGCCCGGCCAAGTCCCTGACATGCTACAGATATTGATATATGTAGTTACTAGCTTATGCCCGCGACTTCGTCCACGTTCTTCTTTTACCATTACAATATATCATATAGCATCGCATCGCCCGCCCGCGATATTATATCGTTTTCACTTAGCGTTCTTTCAGACATTTTTACTTTTGCTCGACTCCTCAAGGTCGTAGGGAAATGTTAAATAGCCTATAACTTTCCTCAAGAATTGGGCTATCAAAAACAAAAAAAAAATGTTTCAGAAATTTGCGCGCATTCAAACAAAAAACAAACTGTTCAGCTTTATTATTAGTTATTAGTATAAATTCGTCGGAACTGTTCTGTTGGTTAGGACGCGCCCCGTAGGCACTGTGTCACTGCCGTTTTGTGTTAAAGTAAATTAATAAATCCACTTAAAGTACTAACTCACATAGCAATCCTTGAAAGCATTTACTGACTGCTCAGATAATTGTATGTTGCAGATAATCGCGGCTCGTCGCGAGGAGGCCCCTCACCTGCTGCCTCCGCTGCTCGAAGACTACGATGAGTTGCCACCTTCCAAGATGCCCAACAAGCTGCCTTACCTCATGATGGACCAGGTCAACATTATAACACCATTTATATTACTAGTAGTTCTGCGAACAGTAGACCTAGCGAACAGTAGACCTAGCGAACACAAGCTTTTTTGCAACAATTAAATTAATCATGTTTTTTATTTTTAAAAACATGGTAAAGAAAAATTATATGTTAAAATTTTGTAGACCAGCTAGAAAAAATAACTAATAAGTTTTAATTAGCAGAGGTAACGCTGCAGTCTAGTTGTGATGAGAAGGTGGTCCCAGGTGCTCCATCAATCCCTACCAAGTAATTAAAGAGCCGATTCCACTGGTAGAAATCTAAAAGTGAGCAATTTAATTGCATTTTGAGGAGCTATTCTGCTCATCACGCCGAAGATCCTCATCAGATCTTCACCAAATTTCTATGAGACCACTTAAAGTTACTACCTTTCAAATAAAAAAAAGAACCATCGAAAACGGATCTCTTAAGGCGGAGATATCCAGTAGCCCCCTTTTTGGAGGAAATAACCCTCCAATCAAAAATCCCCGACGCCAAAAAATTCTATAAAGTCGTAAAAGCTGTATACCAAGTTTCGTCCAGGTCGGTTGTAAAATACGACTTGTAGAGGAGTAGCAACAAACTGACAGAGGAAAGCAAATTTTGCGACTTGAAGCAGAGACGCTTCGCTCGCTAGGTCAAATAAATGGGTGTACTATAGGTACACCTCTACCTAACCCTTCGGGTGATGTTGTTTTAATATTAAATACGACCCGCCCCGCCCCATTCTAGGGTCCCGATCCACGGAGGTGACATCGTGTTTGCACACAAAGTGTCTGGCCACGCCTCTTTGTTTGGATGTTTTTGTCTAATGTTTCAAAACAACACGCGACGGATACACGTTTCAGTAGCTCACGGTTGACACACTTCTTTTCAATAGTTTATAGTTAATAATAGTTTTCATAATGTCCACTGTCTTACATATTATCATTTAATTAACACCTGGTCGCCAGTGTTAATTAAGTTAATTTATTTTCCATACTAACTTCAATATCCTGATGCAGCCTTTCGAGGTTGTGTTCTAGTTGCGTACCCTTTACGAGCAGGATTATTTAAATGTCATGTTTCTATGTTCTGTGTGTCTGTCAGTCATCCGCGCTCTTTGAAAGGCTTATTCTAATGATCTAATCTGTTATCCAATATAATTTCGAGTAGTTTAGTGCTCTATTTATTTATTCCCATTGGAAGACTTACAGCTAAACAAAACAGACTAAGAAATTGAAAATGTGACGGACGGTCAGTTACAAGTGTTCATATATAATGAACATAATAATAATATAACAAATCTGTGACCACACAGAACTGCCGACAAAAACAATAAACCGCCAAAGCTATACTACTAAATGTATTAATACTATACAAAGAACAATATAATATTGGTGATTAAACTAGGCTACTCGGTCTAACTTAACCTAAGCAGCATCAAGCATCAAAGAAAAAGTTAAGGCTCAAGCACTTCCTGGCCACGGACACACTTGTTGTAAAAGGATCGATGTCATGCTGTTCACACGCCCTATTAAAGTTGAATGAGTTTTGTCTGTAGTTAGTCGGAGCAAATGGCACATGAAGCGGGGGATTGGACCGCTTCGACCTCCCGGGGATGTTGAAGTAAAATTTGGATAGTATTTCGGAGCTATTAATATTATGATTAAAGTTCTTTAGTAACAAAACACAGTCGGAGATCTTACGACGATTAATTAGAGGCAATAAATGATATTTCTTACAGAGGTTAAGGTAATTTTCAGAGTGATACGGTACTCTTTGATGGTAGCATAGCAACTTTATAAATCTCACTTGGATGTTCTCTATGCGATCAATGTATTTGTGGTAACACGGATTCCATATTTCAGACGCATACCCCAAGTGGCTTCTGACAAAAGTATAATATAGAATTTTTTAGGTTTTGGCTTGAGTGAAGCACTTGGATAGCCGCATTATGAAACCCAGTGATTTCGATGCCTTAGCAACAATTGCATCTACATGTGATTCAAAAGTGAGTTTGGAATCGTGATATACCCCCAGATCACGAATGGAATTAGATATGGGTAGTACTTGATCACCTAAGGTTCAAGATGTGGTTATGGTGGAGCGCTTTCGAGAATATGTTATAAACGAGCATTTAATAGGATTCAAATCAAGTTTATTTCCTCGACAATATTCCTCCAAACGGCGTAGATCATCCTTAATTACCATCACATCTATCTGCCATGATATTGTGGTATAAATTTTCATATCATCAGCGAAACACAACAGTTTGTATGAGGTCAGACAAGAATCGATGTCGTTGATGTAGATTATAAAAAGTAATGGACCGAGCAATTAACCCTAAGGAACTCCACTTGGAGGGGGAAGGAACACAACTAGATATATAATTATTTAATACTACGGCTTGGGACCTGTTCTTTTGATAAGAAGCAAACCATCTGAGTAGGTCGCCACGTATTCCAAGGCCATACAGCTTTGATAACTAAATGCAATGGTCAATTCGATCAAAAGCCTTGCTATAGTCAGTATAGACAACATCGACCTGCTACCATTAGGCATGGCGTAGATAATATATTCATTGAGAAGTATCAGGTTCGTGACGGTTGACCTACCTTCCAAAAACTATTACCAGCTTATCAACCAACTCCAAGAGTAAACATAAATCGTGACAGCATAACTGACCAGATATTTTATAAACAAAAGGTTAGTCGCATATTAATTGTAATAAATTTGTAGTTTATGTGAGGAACTGGTGGCTAAGTAAAAACAGCCGGCCGGTCGAACCTGCCAAGTGTTTGCTCATGAAATTGTTATGCAACTGAAATAGATACTTCAAGCGCCAGCGCAGTATTTAAAGTCAAAAGTCAAAGTCAAATTATTTATTTCAAATAGGCACATAGATGGCACTTTTGAAAAAATAGAATTGATTCTAGTCGCCCCTTCCAAAAGGTAGCTTCGTATGGAGAAGAATGGGCAAGAAACTCCACCTTACTCTTTTAAAATGTTTTACAATATTTGGTATTGGTACATCAATTATATAATTATATGTGAAGACGATGCACTTAGAATAAAACTACTATACCACAATAGGTATAAATAATTAATAATGAAGCAATGACAGATAAATTAATTATGTGATAGATACATGGTGCTCACATATTTACAAACATTGTAAAAAAAAAATCCTAAAACAATCAGTGTGTGAGTTAAGGTAATCACAGAGTGTAAAATAACTGTCATAAAAATAATAAAATATACAATTAAAATAGCAATCAGTTAGATTTTGTCTAGACTCTAGATTGTCCTATGGAGCTGGACCAGCATGTTTCCAAGCGTTCTTATCCTGGATATAATCCTCTAATTTGTAATAAGCTTGTTTACAAAGTGTACTTTTTATATGAGTTTTAAATTTTCTTTCATTTAATTGCAATATATCACAAGGTATTTTGTTGTAACATTTAACACAGTACCCCATAAAAGATGTATGTACTTTAGATAATCTGAAACATGGCTGATCTATTTTATCTTTATTTCTAGTATTGAAATTATGTCTATCACTTATTTTTTTGAAAAGATGTAGGTTTTTTCTTACATACATAATATTTTCATAAATGAATTGGCAAGGTACCAAGGTTAGAACCAAATTATTTACCGTAAACCAATCTTGGACCTGAAGAATAGAATTATTCACGTCGTCAAGGTTTTGAGACCATCGGTCTATTTTAAAGATCAATGACGTGTCATCTGCAAATAAAACCATCTTCGGTTGATTTTGAAGTAATTGGGGTAAATCGTTAATGTAAACTAAAAAGAGGAATGGACCCAATATCGAACCTTGAGGAACGCCCATTGCCATTTCAGACCCCAATGAGTTCACGCCGTTTACTTGAACTTTAACCTTTCTATCTTTCAGGTATGATCTAAGTAAATCCAGAGCTGTATTCCTAATCCCATAGTGATTTAGTTTCAGCAGAAGTGTCTCATGGTTAACGCAATCGAACGCTTTAGAGAGGTCACAAAAGATTCCAATGGCATCTTGTGCTTCCTCCCAGGCGTTAAAAATGTTCTTTATTATGGTGACACCGGCCTCAGTGGTACAACGACCTTTAGTGAAACCGTACTGTTGTTCATGAAAGATGGAATTTTTATTGAAGTGACGTAACATTTGATTGAGCATCAACTTTTCAAACACCTTACTGAGAACTGGCAGAATTGACACGGGCCTATAATTGTTGGGTTCTTTACTATCTCCGGATTTGAACAAAGGAACTACTTTACTGTGCTTCATGAGATCCGGAAAGACTCCTTGGTCCACACTGGTGTTAAATTGATAGATCTACAAACTTTTACACACATGCCCACGAGATCTTCTGTTGATTTAATTTTAAGATCTTTAAAAGTTTTTATAACAGCCTGGGGGTTTGTATGCTGAAACCTAAACTCCAAAGGGCATAACCTTTACATTCTTTCTAAGTAAGGCTGCAGAAAGCGCGGGTGAGGAACTTAAAGTTTCAGTAGTTTTAAGGGGAATATTAGCAAAAAAGTTTTCAAATTCCTGAGCTATTTCTACCTCTGAAGTGATGGGCCCATGTGCAGTCTCTAAATTAAATTCAGTATTACGCTGTTTTTTCCTACCTGTTTCATTATTTATTATTTGCCAGGTAGTTTTAATTTTATCATCAGCTGATTTTATTTTATTGCTAATATAAAGAGCTTTAGCTATTTTACACACACTTTTAAAAGTTTTAGAATATTTTGCAACATATTAATGAAAGCTTGTATTATTCATATATCATTAGTGGTAAAAATGATTCCACCTTCCATGATACTTCGCAGGAACCAATTAGCAGGATAAATTGAGAAAGGTGACGATAAGGCCGCCCATTGTGTCACCCTGTGTAAATCCAGGTTAAGCTACGCTTGCCGCGGTTGGTCCGTGGATGGGTCACCATCTTTATATACCAAAACCCCTCCGTGCCTCGGAAAGCACTTAGACATTAGTCCCGGCTGTCATTGGAAGTCTGACAACCAGTCTTACTAAGGTATATCGTGTTACCTAGTACCTGGGTTGTGGAGGTCAGATAGGCAGTAGTTCCATGTGGAATATTGGTATTCATCTGGATCCGGTTAGACTGGAAGCTGACTACAACATAGTTGGAAAAAGGCGGGCAGATGATGATGAAATGTATAGTTGAATTGTTACATTGTAACACTAGCTGTACCCGCAGACGTTGTCCTGTCAAATTTCAATAATTCATATAAAATTCGCATAGAAATGTTCTAATTTTCCCGATAACTTCTCAAATTAATGTTTCCCTTCATAGAACCTTCCTCGAACCTTCTTCGGACTTCAACGAATATTTGGGTAAAAAAATAGCCAAATTGGTCCAGCTGTCCTCGAGTTTTGCGCTTAGCAACACATTTAGTCATTCATTTTTAGGGTTCCGTACCTCAAAAGGAAAAAAACGGAACCCTTATAGGATCACTCGTGTGTTTGTCCGTCTGTCCTTCTGTCACAGCTGATTTGCTCCGAATCTACTGGACCGATTAAGTTAAGGTACACATTTATGAATTTGTGTGACACAAACACGGTCGTGTAACGTAAATAAATTAATTATGAATATGAGGGTCAGTTTTGGGGGCAAAATAGAAAGAAAAAAAAGTTTTGCAAACTGTACCATGTGACATATCAAATGAAAGAGCTTGTTATGAGGGCCTCAACCTAAATCACATTTTTTTATAATTAAAAAAAATTAGTTTTAAAGTTATTCATGAAAATAGATGAAAATTTACCTATCCGGGGACCTTATCTCCGAAACTACTGAGCCTAAAATATTGAAAAAATACAAAAATTTGTTCTTTCTTTATAGATTACAGGCAAACCTATGGTCTATGGTCTTAAAATGACTCGATATTATGCGTAGAAACTTACATTTGAAGTTGGAATGTATGGAGGACCATGTTTTTCAATTACAATGTTAAGCTTGTTCTTGAGATAAAGTCATCCCAACTACGGAAACTTCACTGTATGTGGTCCGACACGTACTTGGCTGGTTTTTTATTTATATAGATGTATTGTGTACACTTTAGATGGCCGTGTGCGAGCTGCTCCAGTCGCACGGCGTGGATGTGTCGCGCCTGTCGGCCACGTCGCCGTACGCGGCCGGCAGCGTGGCGCTGCCGCACCGCCACAGCTGGGTGGAGGCCGGTAGGTACTGCACTCACTGCTCCAGTCGCACGGCACGTGTCGCGCCTGTCGGCCACAGCTGGGTGGAGGCCGGTAGGTACTGCACTCACTGCTCCAGTCGCACGGCACGTGTCGCGCCTGTCGGCCACAGCTGGGTGGAGGCCGGTAGGTACTGCACTCACTGCTCCAGTCGCACGGCACGTGTCGCGCCTGTCGGCCACAGCTGGGTGGAGGCCGGTAGGTACTGCACTCACTGCTCCAGTCGCACGGCACGTGTCGCGCCTGTCGGCCACAGCTGGGTGGAGGCCGGTAGGTACTGCACTCACTGCTCCAGTCGCACGGCACGTGTCGCGCCTGTCGGCCACAGCTGGGTGGAGGCCGGTAGGTACTGCACTCACTGCTCCAGTCGCACGGCACGTGTCGCGCCTGTCGGCCACAGCTGGGTGGAGGCCGGTAGGTACTGCACTCACTGCTCCAGTCGCACGGCACGTGTCGCGCCTGTCGGCCACAGCTGGGTGGAGGCCGGTAGGTACTGCACTCACTGCTCCAGTCGCACGGCACGTGTCGCGCCTGTCGGCCACAGCTGGGTGGAGGCCGGTAGGTACTGCACTCACTGCTCCAGTCGCACGGCACGTGTCGCGCCTGTCGGCCACAGCTGGGTGGAGGCCGGTAGGTACTGCACTCACTGCTCCAGTCGCACGGCACGTGTCGCGCCTGTCGGCCACAGCTGGGTGGAGGCCGGTAGGTACTGCACTCACTGCTCCAGTCGCACGGCACGTGTCGCGCCTGTCGGCCACAGCTGGGTGGAGGCCGGTAGGTACTGCACTCACTGCTCCAGTCGCACGGCACGTGTCGCGCCTGTCGGCCACAGCTGGGTGGAGGCCGGTAGGTACTGCACTCACTGCTCCAGTCGCACGGCACGTGTCGCGCCTGTCGGCCACAGCTGGGTGGAGGCCGGTAGGTACTGCACTCACTGCTCCAGTCGCACGGCACGTGTCGCGCCTGTCGGCCACAGCTGGGTGGAGGCCGGTA
The DNA here is from genome assembly GCA_963921375.1 of Tiliacea citrago. NCBI lineage: Eukaryota > Metazoa > Arthropoda > Insecta > Lepidoptera > Noctuidae > Tiliacea > Tiliacea citrago. The sequence continues at coordinate 646,051 of OY992801.1, forward strand.
GGTACTGCACTCACTGCTCCAGTCGCACGGCACGTGTCGCGCCTGTCGGCCACAGCTGGGTGGAGGCCGGTAGGTACTGCACTCACTGCTCCAGTCGCACGGCACGTGTCGCGCCTGTCGGCCACAGCTGGGTGGAGGCCGGTAGGTACTGCACTCACTGCTCCAGTCGCACGGCACGTGTCGCGCCTGTCGGCCACAGCTGGGTGGAGGCCGGTAGGTACTGCACTCACTGCTCCAGTCGCACGGCACGTGTCGCGCCTGTCGGCCACAGCTGGGTGGAGGCCGGTAGGTACTGCACTCACTGCTCCAGTCGCACGGCACGTGTCGCGCCTGTCGGCCACAGCTGGGTGGAGGCCGGTAGGTACTGCACTCACTGCTCCAGTCGCACGGCACGTGTCGCGCCTGTCGGCCACAGCTGGGTGGAGGCCGGTAGGTACTGCACTCACTGCTCCAGTCGCACGGCACGTGTCGCGCCTGTCGGCCACAGCTGGGTGGAGGCCGGTAGGTACTGCACTCACTGCTCCAGTCGCACGGCACGTGTCGCGCCTGTCGGCCACAGCTGGGTGGAGGCCGGTAGGTACTGCACTCACTGCTCCAGTCGCACGGCACGTGTCGCGCCTGTCGGCCACAGCTGGGTGGAGGCCGGTAGGTACTGCACTCACTGCTCCAGTCGCACGGCACGTGTCGCGCCTGTCGGCCACAGCTGGGTGGAGGCCGGTAGGTACTGCACTCACTGCTCCAGTCGCACGGCACGTGTCGCGCCTGTCGGCCACAGCTGGGTGGAGGCCGGTAGGTACTGCACTCACTGCTCCAGTCGCACGGCACGTGTCGCGCCTGTCGGCCACAGCTGGGTGGAGGCCGGTAGGTACTGCACTCACTGCTCCAGTCGCACGGCACGTGTCGCGCCTGTCGGCCACAGCTGGGTGGAGGCCGGTAGGTACTGCACTCACTGCTCCAGTCGCACCGCACGTGTCGCGCCTGTCGGCCACAGCTGGGTGGAGGCCGGTAGGTACTGCACTCACTGCTCCAGTCGCACGGCACGTGTCGCGCCTGTCGGCCACAGCTGGGTGGAGGCCGGTAGGTACTGCACTCACTGCTCCAGTCGCACGGCACGTGTCGCGCCTGTCGGCCACAGCTGGGTGGAGGCCGGTAGGTACTGCACTCACTGCTCCAGTCGCACGGCACGTGTCGCGCCTGTCGGCCACAGCTGGGTGGAGGCCGGTAGGTACTGCACTCACTGCTCCAGTCGCACGGCACGTGTCGCGCCTGTCGGCCACAGCTGGGTGGAGGCCGGTAGGTACTGCACTCACTGCTCCAGTCGCACGGCACGTGTCGCGCCTGTCGGCCACAGCTGGGTGGAGGCCGGTAGGTACTGCACTCACTGCTCCAGTCGCACGGCACGTGTCGCGCCTGTCGGCCACAGCTGGGTGGAGGCCGGTAGGTACTGCACTCACTGCTCCAGTCGCACGGCACGTGTCGCGCCTGTCGGCCACAGCTGGGTGGAGGCCGGTAGGTACTGCACTCACTGCTCCAGTCGCACGGCACGTGTCGCGCCTGTCGGCCACAGCTGGGTGGAGGCCGGTAGGTACTGCACTCACTGCTCCAGTCGCACCGCACGTGTCGCGCCTGTCGGCCACAGCTGGGTGGAGGCCGGTAGGTACTGCACTCACTGCTCCAGTCGCACGGCACGTGTCGCGCCTGTCGGCCACAGCTGGGTGGAGGCCGGTAGGTACTGCACTCACTGCTCCAGTCGCACGGCACGTGTCGCGCCTGTCGGCCACAGCTGGGTGGAGGCCGGTAGGTACTGCACTCACTGCTCCAGTCGCACGGCACGTGTCGCGCCTGTCGGCCACAGCTGGGTGGAGGCCGGTAGGTACTGCACTCACTGCTCCAGTCGCACGGCACGTGTCGCGCCTGTCGGCCACAGCTGGGTGGAGGCCGGTAGGTACTGCACTCACTGCTCCAGTCGCACGGCACGTGTCGCGCCTGTCGGCCACAGCTGGGTGGAGGCCGGTAGGTACTGCACTCACTGCTCCAGTCGCACGGCACGTGTCGCGCCTGTCGGCCACAGCTGGGTGGAGGCCGGTAGGTACTGCACTCACTGCTCCAGTCGCACGGCACGTGTCGCGCCTGTCGGCCACAGCTGGGTGGAGGCCGGTAGGTACTGCACTCACTGCTCCAGTCGCACCGCACGTGTCGCGCCTGTCGGCCACAGCTGGGTGGAGGCCGGTAGGTACTGCACTCACTGCTCCAGTCGCACGGCACGTGTCGCGCCTGTCGGCCACAGCTGGGTGGAGGCCGGTAGGTACTGCACTCACTGCTCCAGTCGCACGGCACGTGTCGCGCCTGTCGGCCACAGCTGGGTGGAGGCCGGTAGGTACTGCACTCACTGCTCCAGTCGCACGGCACGTGTCGCGCCTGTCGGCCACAGCTGGGTGGAGGCCGGTAGGTACTGCACTCACTGCTCCAGTCGCACGGCACGTGTCGCGCCTGTCGGCCACAGCTGGGTGGAGGCCGGTAGGTACTGCACTCACTGCTCCAGTCGCACGGCACGTGTCGCGCCTGTCTGCCACGTCGCTGCCGTACCACATTTGTAACTAAACCCTAAACACGGCTGTCTGAAACCGACGGATACTCTAGGTATTTTGGAGAACATTTACTTATTAAATCAATACACCCTTTGTTTCGATGGGGGAATCAAACTCGCTCCTTTTATTGAACCTTTTTATAAATCAATAGTCCGTCCAAGCTCGCTTGTCGATGATGAAGTCTAAATAGTTCCTGATGTCACAGGAGCCGCCCTCGGACGCGACAGCCTGGCGGAGATCTCGGCGCCCGGCACGGAACTGGACAGCGCCAACAGCTCGCCCGGCGTGCAGCGAGTTAGTATCTTAGTATTTACTACTATCTTGTGCGATCCTTGTACTTTATATGCAAATTGAATAGAGGTAGGCGTTAGAATATCCATAAAAGAATGTTATAAATGTGAAAGTAACTTGTCTGTCTGTTACCTTTTAACAGCTATACGGATCGCAATGAAATTTAGCACACAGCTAGGTAGATCATGACCTGGGTTAGGACATAGGATACTTTTTATCTAGGTAGTACGCTCCCGTGGGATAACTTCCGGCATCCCCGCGGGTGTAAAGCTGCGGGCAACAGCCATGCATAGCTATGCCATCCTAGGACTTTATATTATATCCCTATCCTACTTCCCCCATATGAAACCCTGCCCTGTACATTACATGCTTTCGAACCCCGCGATTATACATGTTTCGTTTATCGTTTACACCTAAAACAAGTTGTAAAGACTGTTATTTGTCTAAAAAACTTGTCTAAAACGTTAAAAAGTCAAAAAGTTATAGTGCTTACAAGGATGTTTTGGCCCCTGAATGACATCGACAGGCGGCGGTGTTGGTAAACGTTTGTGTAATTTTCACAGAAATAGTATTGAAAACAAAACGAGCGAGCCTTACAGTACTCGCAGTTGATGTGTAACATCTGACACCTTGGTAATAAGCAACTGAACAGCGACAGAACATTGCCTCAAAATATTTAAAAAAGCTAAATACTGAATTATTTATTCAAATAGTTATTAATTACTAGTCGCCCACTGGTCGAAATTCCCTCTATACTGACATCTATATATTACTTACTAATACCATGCTATTATAAAGTACTTACTAGTTTCATGCTCAAGCTGTCACTTCCTGTAACACATCAACAACAAAATAGCGCCGTTCGTTCCTATTTTGACCGCGCGCCAAAAGATCCTTGCAGCGTTGTGACATACATGTCTGAAACAACGTCAGTACATGTGTGATACGCGACATGTTTTTCACAAATCTTTTACAAAACTTGTTGAAAACAAGTATCACAACTTGTATACAGATCACGTGTAAACGCGGGGTGAAGATGATTTAAACATGAAATCGATTTTCCAGCTCCTTTTACTACAGTGGTTAACCGCTATCCATATGCCGGGATACACGGGGCATTGTGTAGTTCAATAGTGGTACAATAATAAAAGTAATTCACGTGGACCAGCAAACGCAGTACGACGATCTGGACGAGGAGTATCGCATGTTCATTGAGAAGTACAATCACAACCACCGACCCGCCATGCAGAACTTTGGCGCATATGTAAATATCTATCATTTAGTGTAAACATTTCGTAGTGACCCGTATTTAAAAAATGGTCGCATACTATTGTGTCAATCTGAAAAATGCCTCGAATTTCTCTACATTTTTATCAATTTTTGGACATTGATTTGTCCCTGAGATGAAATAACGAAAAGATTTTGAACATTTTATTTAAGGGAATTGGCCTTCAGTAATGTTCAAGGCCTGCAGATCAGCACTGTATACCGGATAAATAAAAAAAACGGAACATAAATTTTGTATGTAATTAGCTGTTGTATCTATAAGTTTACCAGAGTGGTCTAATCTAGTGTATTTTATTTATAATCTGTAGACCGCTTTTATAGAATACAGATCTAACAGTAGAGCGAAAATGATGTACCATCCATATTTTCAAAACACCTAAGTGCCAAGACACAAGTTAATATACTTTACCAAGGAGCCTATTGAAATTAATACCTAATGACGATGAAAACAATTTCCAAATCAACAATTCCTGTTATATCCTCACCCTGCTATGTAGTTCTTCTACAATTTCACTTGACCCCCCTTCCCCCCCCTCCTACAGCGTACTGACAATGAGTTCTGGCACTGGGGACATGAAGACACGCGCAGCAGTGAACACGACATGAGACGATCGCATGTCAAACGACCGGTAACTGCCGCGTAATAGTAATGTTAGTTGGGAAACATAATTGGTCTCATCATCATCGTGGTAGCCTGCAAACGTTCAATGTTAAAAATTTATCTTTTCATTATCATATTGGATCTTAAACATAGACTATTGAACTTAGACCTCTATATCATTAATAGACACCTTTCCTATCAAGCTATCACTATGTACACAGATAGCATATGCATAGCTATAGCTATCACGTATTTGTTATAAAATTCTGCAAGTAGTGAATAAAGTTGGAGCAAGGTATGCACACAATTCAGACGTGATGAAATCATTAACGTGTTCACGAGAATGTTGTAGGTTTAATAGACTGTAGATCATTTTCTATTTTAATAAGTATCTGGTATTTGTTGACGGTGTCCTCCCATACATATTAACACTGTAATTTGAAAACATTGTAAAAGCCAATTATTTCTAAAAGTGTAATCTGTGGAGTTGTTTTGTTCTTTTTTATTTATTAATGTTCTTGCCGGCTCTTCTCCATAAGAAACAATCAATTGGAACCGTGTACCTAACTTTTAATGTTTCATATGTATGTTCATGTGAAATAAAATATTTTGATTTCACAAATAATATATGAATCCAATAGGTTTCTGATTGTTTTCTTTCTGAAGTATTGGGACGCGATACGTAAATCAAGTGCGAATCTGACCTTGAGCAGTTGTAGGTATTCCTAATTTCGGCAGTATATCTATGAAGGTGGTCGAATAAGTATTAAATAGGTATGAAACGTTAATCCGCAGTCGGGCGGCAGCAGCTCGGGCGTGAGCCTGGAGGCGCTGCGGCGCTGTGCGGGCGGGCCCAGCGCGGCCGAGCGGCGCGACGCCGAGCGACGCCGCGCCACGCTCTACTGCGCCTTCCGTACTGCGCCCTTCGACCAGCTGCTGCACATCACGCAGCCCAAGGTAACACACTGGCGGCCCAGCGCGGCCGAGCGACGCGACGCCGAGCGACGCCGCGCCACGCTCTACTGCGCCTTCCGTACTGCGCCCTTCGACCAGCTGCTGCACATCACGCAGCCCAAGGTAACACACTGGCGGCCCAGCGCGGCCGAGCGGCGCGACGCCGAGCGACGCCGCGCCACGCTCTACTGCGCCTTCCGTACTGCGCCCTTCGACCAGCTGCTGCACATCACGCAGCCCAAGGTAACACACTGGCGGCCCAGCGCGGCCGAGCGGCGCGACGCCGAGCGACGCCGCGCCACGCTCTACTGCGCCTTCCGTACTGCGCCCTTCGACCAGCTGCTGCACATCACGCAGCCCAAGGTAACACACTGGCGGCCCAGCGCGGCCGAGCGACGCCGCGCCACGCTCTACTGCGCCTTCCGTACTGCGCCCTTCGACCAGCTGCTGCACATCACGCAGCCCAAGGTAACACACTGGCGGCCCAGCGCGGCCGAGCGGCGCGACGCCGAGCGACGCCGCGCCACGCTCTACTGCGCCTTCCGTACTGCGCCCTTCGACCAGCTGCTGCACATCACGCAGCCCAAGGTAACACACTGGCGGCCCAGCGCGGCCGAGCGGCGCGACGCCGAGCGACGCCGCGCCACGCTCTACTGCGCCTTCCGTACTGCGCCCTTCGACCAGCTGCTGCACATCACGCAGCCCAAGGTAACACACTGGCGGCCCAGCGCGGCCGAGCGGCGCGACGCCGAGCGACGCCGCGCCACGCTCTACTGCGCCTTCCGTACTGCGCCCTTCGACCAGCTGCTGCACATCACGCAGCCCAAGGTAACACACTGGCGGCCCAGCGCGGCCGAGCGGCGCGACGCCGAGCGACGCCGCGCCACGCTCTACTGCGCCTTCCGTACTGCGCCCTTCGACCAGCTGCTGCACATCACGCAGCCCAAGGTAACACACTGGCGGCCCAGCGCGGCCGAGCGGCGCGACGCCGAGCGACGCCGCGCCACGCTCTACTGCGCCTTCCGTACTGCGCCCTTCGACCAGCTGCTGCACATCACGCAGCCCAAGGTAACACACTGGCGGCCCAGCGCGGCCGAGCGACGCCGCGCCACGCTCTACTGCGCCTTCCGTACTGCGCCCTTCGACCAGCTGCTGCACATCACGCAGCCCAAGGTAACACACTGGCGGCCCAGCGCGGCCGAGCGGCGCGACGCCGAGCGACGCCGCGCCACGCTCTACTGCGCCTTCCGTACTGCGCCCTTCGACCAGCTGCTGCACATCACGCAGCCCAAGGTAACACACTGGCGGCCCAGCGCGGCCGAGCGGCGCGACGCCGAGCGACGCCGCGCCACGCTCTACTGCGCCTTCCGTACTGCGCCCTTCGACCAGCTGCTGCACATCACGCAGCCCAAGGTAACACACTGGCGGCCCAGCGCGGCCGAGCGGCGCGACGCCGAGCGACGCCGCGCCACGCTCTACTGCGCCTTCCGTACTGCGCCCTTCGACCAGCTGCTGCACATCACGCAGCCCAAGGTAACACACTGGCGGCCCAGCGCGGCCGAGCGGCGCGACGCCGAGCGACGCCGCGCCACGCTCTACTGCGCCTTCCGTACTGCGCCCTTCGACCAGCTGCTGCACATCACGCAGCCCAAGGTAACACACTGGCGGCCCAGCGCGGCCGAGCGACGCCGCGCCACGCTCTACTGCGCCTTCCGTACTGCGCCCTTCGACCAGCTGCTGCACATCACGCAGCCCAAGGTAACACACTGGCGGCCCAGCGCGGCCGAGCGACGCCGCGCCACGCTCTACTGCGCCTTCCGTACTGCGCCCTTCGACCAGCTGCTGCACATCACGCAGCCCAAGGTAACACACTGGCGGCCCAGCGCGGCCGAGCGACGCCGCGCCACGCTCTACTGCGCCTTCCGTACTGCGCCCTTCGACCAGCTGCTGCACATCACGCAGCCCAAGGTAACACACTGGCGGCCCAGCGCGGCCGAGCGACGCCGCGCCACGCTCTACTGCGCCTTCCGTACTGCGCCCTTCGACCAGCTGCTGCACATCACGCAGCCCAAGGTAACACACTGGCGGCCCAGCGCGGCCGAGCGGCGCGACGCCGAGCGACGCCGCGCCACGCTCTACTGCGCCTTCCGTACTGCGCCCTTCGACCAGCTGCTGCACATCACGCAGCCCAAGGTAACACACTGGCGGCCCAGCGCGGCCGAGCGGCGCGACGCCGAGCGACGCCGCGCCACGCTCTACTGCGCCTTCCGTACTGCGCCCTTCGACCAGCTGCTGCACATCACGCAGCCCAAGGTAACACACTGGCGGCCCAGCGCGGCCGAGCGGCGCGACGCCGAGCGACGCCGCGCCACGCTCTACTGCGCCTTCCGTACTGCGCCCTTCGACCAGCTGCTGCACATCACGCAGCCCAAGGTAACACACTGGCGGCCCAGCGCGGCCGAGCGGCGCGACGCCGAGCGACGCCGCGCCACGCTCTACTGCGCCTTCCGTACTGCGCCCTTCGACCAGCTGCTGCACATCACGCAGCCCAAGGTAACACACTGGCGGCCCAGCGCGGCCGAGCGACGCCGCGCCACGCTCTACTGCGCCTTCCGTACTGCGCCCTTCGACCAGCTGCTGCACATCACGCAGCCCAAGGTAACACACTGGCGGCCCAGCGCGGCCGAGCGACGCCGCGCCACGCTCTACTGCGCCTTCCGTACTGCGCCCTTCGACCAGCTGCTGCACATCACGCAGCCCAAGGTAACACACTGGCGGCCCAGCGCGGCCGAGCGGCGCGACGCCGAGCGACGCCGCGCCACGCTCTACTGCGCCTTCCGTACTGCGCCCTTCGACCAGCTGCTGCACATCACGCAGCCCAAGGTAACACACTGGCGGCCCAGCGCGGCCGAGCGGCGCGACGCCGAGCGACGCCGCGCCACGCTCTACTGCGCCTTCCGTACTGCGCCCTTCGACCAGCTGCTGCACATCACGCAGCCCAAGGTAACACACTGGCGGCCCAGCGCGGCCGAGCGACGCCGCGCCACGCTCTACTGCGCCTTCCGTACTGCGCCCTTCGACCAGCTGCTGCACATCACGCAGCCCAAGGTAACACACTGGCGGCCCAGCGCGGCCGAGCGGCGCGACGCCGAGCGACGCCGCGCCACGCTCTACTGCGCCTTCCGTACTGCGCCCTTCGACCAGCTGCTGCACATCACGCAGCCCAAGGTAACACACTGGCGGCCCAGCGCGGCCGAGCGGCGCGACGCCGAGCGACGCCGCGCCACGCTCTACTGCGCCTTCCGTACTGCGCCCTTCGACCAGCTGCTGCACATCACGCAGCCCAAGGTAACACACTGGCGGCCCAGCGCGGCCGAGCGACGCCGCGCCACGCTCTACTGCGCCTTCCGTACTGCGCCCTTCGACCAGCTGCTGCACATCACGCAGCCCAAGGTAACACACTGGCGGCCCAGCGCGGCCGAGCGACGCCGCGCCACGCTCTACTGCGCCTTCCGTACTGCGCCCTTCGACCAGCTGCTGCACATCACGCAGCCCAAGGTAACACACTGGCGGCCCAGCGCGGCCGAGCGGCGCGACGCCGAGCGACGCCGCGCCACGCTCTACTGCGCCTTCCGTACTGCGCCCTTCGACCAGCTGCTGCACATCACGCAGCCCAAGGTAACACACTGGCGGCCCAGCGCGGCCGAGCGGCGCGACGCCGAGCGACGCCGCGCCACGCTCTACTGCGCCTTCCGTACTGCGCCCTTCGACCAGCTGCTGCACATCACGCAGCCCAAGGTAACACACTGGCGGCCCAGCGCGGCCGAGCGGCGCGACGCCGAGCGACGCCGCGCCACGCTCTACTGCGCCTTCCGTACTGCGCCCTTCGACCAGCTGCTGCACATCACGCAGCCCAAGGTAACACACTGGCGGCCCAGCGCGGCCGAGCGACGCCGCGCCACGCTCTACTGCGCCTTCCGTACTGCGCCCTTCGACCAGCTGCTGCACATCACGCAGCCCAAGGTAACACACTGGCGGCCCAGCGCGGCCGAGCGACGCCGCGCCACGCTCTACTGCGCCTTCCGTACTGCGCCCTTCGACCAGCTGCTGCACATCACGCAGCCCAAGGTAACACACTGGCGGCCCAGCGCGGCCGAGCGACGCCGCGCCACGCTCTACTGCGCCTTCCGTACTGCGCCCTTCGACCAGCTGCTGCACATCACGCAGCCCAAGGTAACACACTGGCGGCCCAGCGCGGCCGAGCGACGCCGCGCCACGCTCTACTGCGCCTTCCGTACTGCGCCCTTCGACCAGCTGCTGCACATCACGCAGCCCAAGGTAACACACTGGCGGCCCAGCGCGGCCGAGCGACGCCGCGCCACGCTCTACTGCGCCTTCCGTACTGCGCCCTTCGACCAGCTGCTGCACATCACGCAGCCCAAGGTAACACACTGGCGGCCCAGCGCGGCCGAGCGACGCCGCGCCACGCTCTACTGCGCCTTCCGTACTGCGCCCTTCGACCAGCTGCTGCACATCACGCAGCCCAAGGTAACACACTGGCGGCCCAGCGCGGCCGAGCGGCGCGACGCCGAGCGACGCCGCGCCACGCTCTACTGCGCCTTCCGTACTGCGCCCTTCGACCAGCTGCTGCACATCACGCAGCCCAAGGTAACACACTGGCGGCCCAGCGCGGCCGAGCGACGCCGCGCCACGCTCTACTGCGCCTTCCGTACTGCGCCCTTCGACCAGCTGCTGCACATCACGCAGCCCAAGGTAACACACTGGCGGCCCAGCGCGGCCGAGCGACGCCGCGCCACGCTCTACTGCGCCTTCCGTACTGCGCCCTTCGACCAGCTGCTGCACATCACGCAGCCCAAGGTAACACACTGGCGGCCCAGCGCGGCCGAGCGGCGCGACGCCGAGCGACGCCGCGCCACGCTCTACTGCGCCTTCCGTACTGCGCCCTTCGACCAGCTGCTGCACATCACGCAGCCCAAGGTAACACACTGGCGGCCCAGCGCGGCCGAGCGACGCCGCGCCACGCTCTACTGCGCCTTCCGTACTGCGCCCTTCGACCAGCTGCTGCACATCACGCAGCCCAAGGTAACACACTGGCGGCCCAGCGCGGCCGAGCGACGCCGCGCCACGCTCTACTGCGCCTTCCGTACTGCGCCCTTCGACCAGCTGCTGCACATCACGCAGCCCAAGGTAACACACTGGCGGCCCAGCGCGGCCGAGCGACGCCGCGCCACGCTCTACTGCGCCTTCCGTACTGCGCCCTTCGACCAGCTGCTGCACATCACGCAGCCCAAGGTAACACACTGGCGGCCCAGCGCGGCCGAGCGACGCCGCGCCACGCTCTACTGCGCCTTCCGTACTGCGCCCTTCGACCAGCTGCTGCACATCACGCAGCCCAAGGTAACACACTGGCGGCCCAGCGCGGCCGAGCGACGCCGCGCCACGCTCTACTGCGCCTTCCGTACTGCGCCCTTCGACCAGCTGCTGCACATCACGCAGCCCAAGGTAACACACTGGCGGCCCAGCGCGGCCGAGCGACGCCGCGCCACGCTCTACTGCGCCTTCCGTACTGCGCCCTTCGACCAGCTGCTGCACATCACGCAGCCCAAGGTAACACACTGGCGGCCCAGCGCGGCCGAGCGACGCCGCGCCACGCTCTACTGCGCCTTCCGTACTGCGCCCTTCGACCAGCTGCTGCACATCACGCAGCCCAAGGTAACACACTGGCGGCCCAGCGCGGCCGAGCGGCGCGACGCCGAGCGACGCCGCGCCACGCTCTACTGCGCCTTCCGTACTGCGCCCTTCGACCAGCTGCTGCACATCACGCAGCCCAAGGTAACACACTGGCGGCCCAGCGCGGCCGAGCGGCGCGACGCCGAGCGACGCCGCGCCACGCTCTACTGCGCCTTCCGTACTGCGCCCTTCGACCAGCTGCTGCACATCACGCAGCCCAAGGTAACACACTGGCGGCCCAGCGCGGCCGAGCGACGCCGCGCCACGCTCTACTGCGCCTTCCGTACTGCGCCCTTCGACCAGCTGCTGCACATCACGCAGCCCAAGGTAACACACTGGCGGCCCAGCGCGGCCGAGCGACGCCGCGCCACGCTCTACTGCGCCTTCCGTACTGCGCCCTTCGACCAGCTGCTGCACATCACGCAGCCCAAGGTAACACACTGGCGGCCCAGCGCGGCCGAGCGACGCCGCGCCACGCTCTACTGCGCCTTCCGTACTGCGCCCTTCGACCAGCTGCTGCACATCACGCAGCCCAAGGTAACACACTGGCGGCCCAGCGCGGCCGAGCGGCGCGACGCCGAGCGACGCCGCGCCACGCTCTACTGCGCCTTCCGTACTGCGCCCTTCGACCAGCTGCTGCACATCACGCAGCCCAAGGTAACACACTGGCGGCCCAGCGCGGCCGAGCGGCGCGACGCCGAGCGACGCCGCGCCACGCTCTACTGCGCCTTCCGTACTGCGCCCTTCGACCAGCTGCTGCACATCACGCAGCCCAAGGTAACACACTGGCGGCCCAGCGCGGCCGAGCGGCGCGACGCCGAGCGACGCCGCGCCACGCTCTACTGCGCCTTCCGTACTGCGCCCTTCGACCAGCTGCTGCACATCACGCAGCCCAAGGTAACACACTGGCGGCCCAGCGCGGCCGAGCGGCGCGACGCCGAGCGACGCCGCGCCACGCTCTACTGCGCCTTCCGTACTGCGCCCTTCGACCAGCTGCTGCACATCACGCAGCCCAAGGTAACACACTGGCGGCCCAGCGCGGCCGAGCGACGCCGCGCCACGCTCTACTGCGCCTTCCGTACTGCGCCCTTCGACCAGCTGCTGCACATCACGCAGCCCAAGGTAACACACTGGCGGCCCAGCGCGGCCGAGCGACGCCGCGCCACGCTCTACTGCGCCTTCCGTACTGCGCCCTTCGACCAGCTGCTGCACATCACGCAGCCCAAGGTAACACACTGGCGGCCCAGCGCGGCCGAGCGACGCCGCGCCACGCTCTACTGCGCCTTCCGTACTGCGCCCTTCGACCAGCTGCTGCACATCACGCAGCCCAAGGTAACACACTGGCGGCCCAGCGCGGCCGAGCGACGCCGCGCCACGCTCTACTGCGCCTTCCGTACTGCGCCCTTCGACCAGCTGCTGCACATCACGCAGCCCAAGGTAACACACTGGCGGCCCAGCGCGGCCGAGCGACGCCGCGCCACGCTCTACTGCGCCTTCCGTACTGCGCCCTTCGACCAGCTGCTGCACATCACGCAGCCCAAGGTAACACACTGGCGGCCCAGCGCGGCCGAGCGACGCCGCGCCACGCTCTACTGCGCCTTCCGTACTGCGCCCTTCGACCAGCTGCTGCACATCACGCAGCCCAAGGTAACACACTGGCGGCCCAGCGCGGCCGAGCGGCGCGACGCCGAGCGACGCCGCGCCACGCTCTACTGCGCCTTCCGTACTGCGCCCTTCGACCAGCTGCTGCACATCACGCAGCCCAAGGTAACACACTGGCGGCCCAGCGCGGCCGAGCGGCGCGACGCCGAGCGACGCCGCGCCACGCTCTACTGCGCCTTCCGTACTGCGCCCTTCGACCAGCTGCTGCACATCACGCAGCCCAAGGTAACACACTGGCGGCCCAGCGCGGCCGAGCGACGCCGCGCCACGCTCTACTGCGCCTTCCGTACTGCGCCCTTCGACCAGCTGCTGCACATCACGCAGCCCAAGGTAACACACTGGCGGCCCAGCGCGGCCGAGCGACGCCGCGCCACGCTCTACTGCGCCTTCCGTACTGCGCCCTTCGACCAGCTGCTGCACATCACGCAGCCCAAGGTAACACACTGGCGGCCCAGCGCGGCCGAGCGACGCCGCGCCACGCTCTACTGCGCCTTCCGTACTGCGCCCTTCGACCAGCTGCTGCACATCACGCAGCCCAAGGTAACACACTGGCGGCCCAGCGCGGCCGAGCGGCGCGACGCCGAGCGACGCCGCGCCACGCTCTACTGCGCCTTCCGTACTGCGCCCTTCGACCAGCTGCTGCACATCACGCAGCCCAAGGTAACACACTGGCGGCCCAGCGCGGCCGAGCGACGCCGCGCCACGCTCTACTGCGCCTTCCGTACTGCGCCCTTCGACCAGCTGCTGCACATCACGCAGCCCAAGGTAACACACTGGCGGCCCAGCGCGGCCGAGCGGCGCGACGCCGAGCGACGCCGCGCCACGCTCTACTGCGCCTTCCGTACTGCGCCCTTCGACCAGCTGCTGCACATCACGCAGCCCAAGGTAACACACTGGCGGCCCAGCGCGGCCGAGCGGCGCGACGCCGAGCGACGCCGCGCCACGCTCTACTGCGCCTTCCGTACTGCGCCCTTCGACCAGCTGCTGCACATCACGCAGCCCAAGGTAACACACTGGCGGCCCAGCGCGGCCGAGCGACGCCGCGCCACGCTCTACTGCGCCTTCCGTACTGCGCCCTTCGACCAGCTGCTGCACATCACGCAGCCCAAGGTAACACACTGGCGGCCCAGCGCGGCCGAGCGGCGCGACGCCGAGCGACGCCGCGCCACGCTCTACTGCGCCTTCCGTACTGCGCCCTTCGACCAGCTGCTGCACATCACGCAGCCCAAGGTAACACACTGGCGGCCCAGCGCGGCCGAGCGGCGCGACGCCGAGCGACGCCGCGCCACGCTCTACTGCGCCTTCCGTACTGCGCCCTTCGACCAGCTGCTGCACATCACGCAGCCCAAGGTAACACACTGGCGGCCCAGCGCGGCCGAGCGGCGCGACGCCGAGCGACGCCGCGCCACGCTCTACTGCGCCTTCCGTACTGCGCCCTTCGACCAGCTGCTGCACATCACGCAGCCCAAGGTAACACACTGGCGGCCCAGCGCGGCCGAGCGGCGCGACGCCGAGCGACGCCGCGCCACGCTCTACTGCGCCTTCCGTACTGCGCCCTTCGACCAGCTGCTGCACATCACGCAGCCCAAGGTAACACACTGGCGGCCCAGCGCGGCCGAGCGGCGCGACGCCGAGCGACGCCGCGCCACGCTCTACTGCGCCTTCCGTACTGCGCCCTTCGACCAGCTGCTGCACATCACGCAGCCCAAGGTAACACACTGGCGGCCCAGCGCGGCCGAGCGGCGCGACGCCGAGCGACGCCGCGCCACGCTCTACTGCGCCTTCCGTACTGCGCCCTTCGACCAGCTGCTGCACATCACGCAGCCCAAGGTAACACACTGGCGGCCCAGCGCGGCCGAGCGGCGCGACGCCGAGCGACGCCGCGCCACGCTCTACTGCGCCTTCCGTACTGCGCCCTTCGACCAGCTGCTGCACATCACGCAGCCCAAGGTAACACACTGGCGGCCCAGCGCGGCCGAGCGACGCCGCGCCACGCTCTACTGCGCCTTCCGTACTGCGCCCTTCGACCAGCTGCTGCACATCACGCAGCCCAAGGTAACACACTGGCGGCCCAGCGCGGCCGAGCGGCGCGACGCCGAGCGACGCCGCGCCACGCTCTACTGCGCCTTCCGTACTGCGCCCTTCGACCAGCTGCTGCACATCACGCAGCCCAAGGTAACACACTGGCGGCCCAGCGCGGCCGAGCGGCGCGACGCCGAGCGACGCCGCGCCACGCTCTACTGCGCCTTCCGTACTGCGCCCTTCGACCAGCTGCTGCACATCACGCAGCCCAAGGTAACACACTGGCGGCCCAGCGCGGCCGAGCGACGCCGCGCCACGCTCTACTGCGCCTTCCGTACTGCGCCCTTCGACCAGCTGCTGCACATCACGCAGCCCAAGGTAACACACTGGCGGCCCAGCGCGGCCGAGCGACGCCGCGCCACGCTCTACTGCGCCTTCCGTACTGCGCCCTTCGACCAGCTGCTGCACATCACGCAGCCCAAGGTAACACACTGGCGGCCCAGCGCGGCCGAGCGACGCCGCGCCACGCTCTACTGCGCCTTCCGTACTGCGCCCTTCGACCAGCTGCTGCACATCACGCAGCCCAAGGTAACACACTGGCGGCCCAGCGCGGCCGAGCGACGCCGCGCCACGCTCTACTGCGCCTTCCGTACTGCGCCCTTCGACCAGCTGCTGCACATCACGCAGCCCAAGGTAACACACTGGGCGGCCCAGCGCGGCCGAGCGGAGCCGAGCGACGCCGCGCCACGCTCTACTGCGCCTTCCGTACTGCGCCCTTCGACCAGCTGCTGCACATCACGCAGCCCAAGGTAACACACTGGCGGCCCAGCGCGGCCGAGCGGCGCGACGCCGAGCGACGCCGCGCCACGCTCTACTGCGCCTTCCGTACTGCGCCCTTCGACCAGCTGCTGCACATCACGCAGCCCAAGGTAACACACTGGCGGCCCAGCGCGGCCGAGCGGCGCGACGCCGAGCGACGCCGCGCCACGCTCTACTGCGCCTTCCGTACTGCGCCCTTCGACCAGCTGCTGCACATCACGCAGCCCAAGGTAACACACTGGCGGCCCAGCGCGGCCGAGCGGCGCGACGCCGAGCGACGCCGCGCCACGCTCTACTGCGCCTTCCGTACTGCGCCCTTCGACCAGCTGCTGCACATCACGCAGCCCAAGGTAACACACTGGCGGCCCAGCGCGGCCGAGCGGCGGCGACGCCGAGCGACCCGCGCCACGCTCTACTGCGCCTTCCGTACTGCGCCCTTCGACCAGCTGCTGCACATCACGCAGCCCAAGGTAACACACTGGCGGCCATCAGCGCGGCCGGGCGCGACGCCGAGCGACGCCGCGCCACGCTCTACTGCGCCTTCCGTACTGCGCCCTTCGACCAGCTGCTGCACATCACGCAGCCCAAGGTAACACACTGGCGGCCCAGCGCGGCCGAGCGGCGCGACGCCGAGCGACGCCGCGCCACGCTCTACTGCGCCTTCCGTACTGCGCCCTTCGACCAGCTGCTGCACATCACGCAGCCCAAGGTAACACACTGGCGGCCCAGCGCGGCCGAGCGGCGCGACGCCGAGCGACGCCGCGCCACGCTCTACTGCGCCTTCCGTACTGCGCCCTTCGACCAGCTGCTGCACATCACGCAGCCCAAGGTAACACACTGGCGGCCCAGCGCGGCCGAGCGCGCGCCGAGCGACGCCGCGCCACGCTCTACTGCGCCTCCGTACTGCGCCCTTCGACCAGGCTGCTGCACATCACGCAGCCCAAGGTAACACACTGGCGGCCCACGCGCCGCGGAGCGACGCCGCGCCACGCTCTACTGCCCCTTCCGTACTGCGCCCTTCGACCAGCTGCTGCACATCACGCAGCCCAAGGTACACACTGCGGCCCAGCGCGGCCGAGCGAGCCGCCACGCTCTACTACTGGCTGCCCTTCCGTACTGCGCCCTTCGACCAGCTGCTGCACATCACCAGGGCCCAAGGTAACACACTGGGCGGCC